>CM040242.1:276685581-276933311 GCA_022545495.1 Chrysanthemum lavandulifolium
CCGATCCACCACTCAAGTTACTGTGAAATCAACGTTGTCTATAGGGACATTGTTGCCCATTAGCGGCTCTGTATAAAACTCTTTATCAAATATTGATAAAAATAATTAACATATAAATGCTATAATTACGTATCAGTTATAACTATATTTACTTTTTGTTTTAATTTATTTTTCCTTCATTGGGTTCAGATCATTCACTGTGTACAAATTATATTGTTTTTTTGTAATTAAAGTCTTTCGGAATACTATAATTACGTATCAGTTATAACTAATACTGAAATAGAAGGTTTTGTAACAGCCGAGATACTTCGTAATTTAACCTTTTAGTCTTATACATTCAGCTTAGGTAAGACATGATGAGGTCCTCGTTTACTCTTTATTCCCAGGCTGCTGTAGTGGGCTAAAAGGGCTAATATTTAAGTGCGGGTTTGGGTCTGATCTAGACCTTGGTGTTACAGCAGTCGAGTATGGAACAGCATTGTTTCAAAAACCAACAAAGGAAACAATCCAGTTATGATTGTCAACAAAGGTAAACCTGTATCCATGGGTAGTTTATTTCATAAATATTACTACTATGTTTTATGTTATGTTTAGTAGTTTTATTCATGAGAAGTATAAACTGATAATAAGAAAAGAAAAAAATGGACATCATCTTTTTTAACTTAAATTGCATAATGTTTTCAAGTTAAAGTAAATTTTGGTTATCAAAATTTTTACACTGAAACAAACAACATAAAGATATATTTGATGCAAGTTTAACAATTACATATTTTTAATCCATATAACATGCTATTTGAATTTAATGTGTATGTATATATGTTTGTGATAAGGTTGTTTTTGAGTTAACCTGTGACCCACTAACAGAATAACCCGTTTTTACCTCAGCCAAACATCCTCGATATAATAATTGCTCCTTTAGGTTATGAAGTTATCATAAACTTTTACATACATACATGCAAAACTAAACTTAAAAACACAATAAACTACGTTACAGGATAAATAATTTGATTAAAAATTTGTTGGTTATGTTTGTTACTTACTATTAAGGTCAACTAACTTAAGTGTTTCAATTTAATCTGTATGTTTATATGTTTCTGATAAGATTGTTTTTGAGGTAACCTGAGACCCACTAACAAAATTACCCGTTTGAAACTGAGCCAAACCACCTTGAAATAATAATAGTTCCTTTAGGTTATAAAGTTAGCATAGACGTTTGTATACATACATACAAAACTAAACTTACAAACACATGTAAGTACGTTCCAAAATCAATATTTTTGATTCAAGTTTTTTTACTTATGTTTGTTACTTAGTATCAAGGTAAACTAACTTAACTTTAACTGTACTTTACAATGTTAAGATACTACTTTAAAATTAAACTTTAGATTTCATATTTTAAAGTATAATTGAAATATATAATAACATATCATAATAGAGATAGATTTGATGCAAGTTTAACAAGTATGTTATGTTTATTCCATATAACCTTTTGTTTTAGTTTAATGTCTATGTTTATATACTTCTGATAAGGTAGTTTTTGAGGTAACCTCTGACCCACACAAGCATTATATTGTGGTAAAGTCGTTTGATATAGTATAGATTGTTGTTTTTGTTGGTTGAAAACTCTTTGCCAAATATTTTTTTAGCACTGCAAAAGCAATTCTTTGAAGCTGTGTACATAGTTTACATGATTTCATATGCTAAATTCGTAGAACATAGTATGGGTGCATAAACTTTTGTATACAAACATGCAAAACTAAACTAAAAAACACATGAAACTACGTTCGGGTTCAATATTCTTTGATTCAACCATTATTTATTTATGTTTCATACTTACTATCATAATAAACTAACATATAATAACATATCATAATAGTTGATGAAGAATATAATTTTTGATTGTTAGTATATGAATATATATCATAAATTTTAAATGCATTGTAAATATGCAGATTAATCATGTATATTTGGTGACTAATATTTGTAATCATTAACAGGATCAAATCCTAAACAATTGATCAAGAATGAAGAATGCAAGAAAGATGTTATTACCATTGATTTGTCGATGATGAAGTGGTATGTGTTTAAGACAAAAAAAAATACACAATTTTAAATTTTTTATTATTAAAGTAATCCTTTTGGTTTACTTTGTAGGAAATGAGAAATGTGGCTAAACAATCATCGGTAAATAAATCTAAATATATTATCTATTTTAAGCTAACATATACATAACAATTTTTTTGTTTTTTGTTTTTTTTTTTCAAAATTTATCAGGAACAAATGCTACACAAGTGAAAAAAAATTAAACTTAAAAGAAATATTGTCATCATTGATTCTTCGACGATGATCGGGTAAAAGTTAAATTAAATATATATTTGCGGTATTGTTAAACAAATTATATCTTTTATCTTTTCTTTATAGGATATTTGTGGAAGTACGAAACGTCAGAAAACAACAAAAGGGTATACATATGAAAACAAGATTTGTGAGAATATAATATCATCGTGCCGACATTCCCGATCAACTACAATCATCAGGTATTTTTATTAACTAATAAACAATTTTTGCATAATATATACCATAAAGTAAAATTTTTTGGTGTTTAAATGAAACAGGTAAAGATGAAAAGGAAAAAACAAGCATTGAAAAGATAAACAAGAATGCATACTTGAGTAACAAAATTGATGATTCAGTAAGTTTAAATTTAATTTAACTTTTAATCTCCATTTCAAAATACAAATAATACAAATTCAGTAATTTTAATTGCTATTGTTTTAAACATAGGAAATTTTCAATGAAGAACCTACCATCTTTAAGCGTTCACTAAAGAAAAGACACAACCTTTAAGAAAGGCCATAAATTTACCATTGTTGATGAAGATTCGGATGAAGAAGAGACAAAGATACAAAAGTTCAATGACAATCACACATTATCCAATGTGAATGATAACGAAGAAGTTCGACCAATCGTAATTGAAGAAAAAAAATCACCTTGATGAATATCTTGATGAAGAAGAAGGAAACATGCAAAATTACATTTACCACGAAACATGGTCGATATGAAGGGATCGAGATGATAGTGGTGAATATTTATATGATTCGACATGTACGATGTTAGATCCGTATCGATGGAGAAAATAACGATAGCTTTATAAACGATTTAGTCTTTAGATTACTATTCCTCAAGTGATGAAGACAGTGACTACTCTTTCTAGAAACCACATATGGAAGAAAGCAAAACTCCATATTAAAAATTATCAAGACTTGATCTACTTCATCTTTATATTTATATTATTAAATACTTTGTGTTTTGGTTATTTATGATTCAATATGTTTTACGTTCTATATTTAAGTTTATCAATAAATTCTTTAAATTTTTGGAATTTAAGTTTTATATTATGTTTACGTAAGTTTCATTATAATTTTCTTTTCCATTAATTCAATGTTTGTGATATATTTGAATCTGAAATTGTCTATCTTTATACATAAGAATATGTAAAATGCAATTGTAAATTGTTTAAAAAAACATAATATTTTTTTAATTTCTTATTTATTTATTTCATATGTAACGAATAAAAATAGAAACTAAATAATTAAAAATAATAAAACTAATTTCATAAATCGTGTTCATTTAAAATAAATTCTTTATCATATAAGTAATCTATAAAAATTGTATAGTTAAAAGAAAACTTTAAATAATTTGCAAAAAGAAAAACAAAACGACTTTAAACTTAAAAGGAAAAAATTTATATATAAGATTAAATAATGAGATGTATTTAGCAATGTTTTAGTTAAAAATTTAAAACGCCAAAATAAGGCAAAAATTAAAAAAAAAAATAACAATTTATAAACTTGTTAATATGCATGTAAATATAAAACAATTGATAATTATCAATAATAATAAGAAAGTTTATCTATTTCCTTTTTAAATAATGTTATGCATATGATTAGATTTACATAATTAATATTGACTTAAAATATATATTATGAATGGGTCGACTATTCTAAAAACCATAAACAACCACAATACAAGAAAACAAAGGTGCATACAGAAGAAACTATCGGCATGTATTTTTTGAATACAAATTACAGATAAATCAAGTTATAATTATGAGTTTGTATGATTTTTTTGCAGGTACAAGTGAAAAGGTTAATATAAGAAGACAATAAGTATTGTTAACACCAACATGGAAGGTGTCGCAAACAACTTACAACGTCGTCGGACCGGACCAAAAATAAAAATCAACCCAAGTTTCAGTAAGTATATTCTACTTAAATATGATTTAAAAAAGTATACATACGCATAACCAATGGCAAAACAGTTTGTATGTTGATTTTGATAGTTAGAAACACTGTAATTATCTGTTAGTTTAAGTTTTTTTAAAGTTGCATTCATATGTATATTGTCTTTTTAATTTTTATATCATAATTCAACATATTAAGTTAACCAACATAAAAGATGGTACTTTTTAATTGTACAGTGTTTCCCTTTGTTGTTTAAGCTGTATTATAGAAAGTTAGATGATGTTCATCAGCCATTTTTTTATTAAAAGTTCATCAGTCTAAGACTGTGTAATGTACTTTTCAATCATCCAGTGTTTACCTTTGTTCTTTAAGCTGTATTATAGACAGTTAGAAGGATTAGAAAAACTTACGAATGATAACAGTCGATATATTAACCATGTTCACCAGGCGTTTTTATAAAACTTCATTACTCTAAGACTGTGTGATTTAAGTTGACTACGAATTGTAGCATATGGTTAGAAAGCACTTGTTAAGCTTCTTTGATAATTTTGTATTATTATCTTCGAATAGTATGTTATACTTTAGTTATACATAATTTAAGTCATAGACTTTTATCAACACACGAAAACAGAACCAACTTGGAAATACTTAAATACAGGCAACACCCATAATTGGAATTGTATTGACTGATTTCCACACTAAGCCGTTAGTGAGATTAATAAAAAACAAAAATGGTTTATGAGTCATCTACATGTAATTTATAAATGCTTAAGTATCAAAACAGAAACAACATTAAATTCTTATGTTATTCATAATGAAATAAACTATATAACAACACACCAATCAGTATATAATATGAAATACTGTGTATTTGTGTATATAACTGCAAATAGCTAAATCTATAAGCGTAATCAATAAGAGAAGTATTCATTTGAAACAAATATATGTATGATTTATCTGTGCAGGTCACTCATATCCAACTAATTATGAAACGCAATGCCAAAAAATAACTTCAGGTAATGTTGCGTCAAAACAAGAGTGAAAAAAAGAAGTGCAGATTATGTTTCAGGAACAAGTAAGATTATGTTGATATTAATTTCTTACTCATTCTTTTGTATTACTCAATAAAAAACTTGCATACATAATTTAATGCTCAATGTAAACTGATTACTATGTTGTTGAATAAGGTTTCGTAAGGGAGAACATAGACTTAACCGTAAATACAGGCAACACCCATAATTGGAATTGTATTGACTGATTTCCACAGTAAGACGTTAGTGAGATTAATAAAAAACAAATATGGTTTATGAGTCATCTACATGTAATTTATATATGCTTAAGAATCAAAACAGAATCAACATTAAATTGTTATGTTATTCATAATGAAATAAACTATTTAACAACAAACCAATCAGTATATAATATGAAATATTGTGTATTTGTGTATATAACTGCAAATAGCTAAATCTATAAGCCTAATCAATAAGAGACGTATTCATTTGAAACAAATATATGTATGATTTATGTGTGCAGGTCACTCATATCCAACTAATTCTGAAGCGCAATGTCAAAAAATAATTTCAGGTAATGTTGCGCCAAATGAAACAAGAGTGAAAAAAAGAAGTGCAGATTATGTTTCAGGAACAAGTAAGATTATGTTGATATTAATTTATTACTCATTCTTTGTATTACTCAATAAAAACTTGCATACATCATTTAATGCTCAATGTAAACCGATTACTATGTTGTTGAATAAGGTTTCGTAAGGAGAACATAGACTTAACAACAAGAGTGAGAGGTAGGCCATCAAAGATACCAAGACATAACCGTAAGTGTAACCAAAGTTATTGTACATATGTATACGGGATTATGATCGATTCTGAAAAAATATACAAACATGTTTAATAATCTTTACACGACTCAAGAAAATGGCGAAACATCTACACGTCTGACAGATGCAATCAAAATATCGATATCCCACAACTAGAGTCAATTACAATACAACCAACAAATTCATACGTCACAAACGGAGGTGTATCAACCGAACAACAAACATTTCAATTGTCATGCGATCGTCAAAAACTCCAAAAACAAAACATGTAAGCCGGTTTACAAATTATAAATACGAATAACCAAATCGTGTCCAATATTACTAACATAAATTTGTATGTTACGGATATAACAAAGAAGCTCTTCTAATTTTATAACCACATCGACAGTTGTCCAACCTTTTAGACGAAAATCTAACCGTATCAAAATGAAGATAATGAACAACACAGATGGAGAAACCAACAGTTCATTTGTTGGTATTTGTAATGGTATATATAATCTATATTACAAGTTATTTTGAAAAACTTAATAATAAAAACAAAAGTATTTTTAATCATTTCTATTTAATTGTTGTGTAAACTAACTAAACTTATGTATTACAGATTACAATGATCATGGTGATCCCGTTTTCCGTTGTGAATCTTGTGACGCGTTATTATGGCATCTTGAAAGCATGGTTGGGCACGCACTCAACTTCGTGTTCATATTCGCTTTGTTGTGGAAGAGGAAAGTAAAGTTAGGAAACGAAAAGCATAACCCACCGATTTGCTAATGGACCTAATCAATGGAAATCATCCAAAAGCAAAAACTTCAAAGATAATATCGACGTTATAATTCGATGTTCTCATTCACGCCTATGGGTGCTAAACAAGACACATCAATAAACGAAGGACATGGTTCATATTGTTACTGAATCTGGGGTGAAAATTACCATACAATAGGAACTTTGCTACGGAGGAAGGAAACCTCCCGCTTTGCACGACTTTATATTTACGACAATCGATAACGAAGTAAAGCGAAAAAGCTTAATCGCACAGTACGATAATCTTATTAAATTAACTTCATATATGGTACATTACTGTTTTTAAATCCACATTTTTATAGACAAAACTAACATTAAAATTGACATTCTAATCTTCAAATTATTTTTCCTACAGTAACGACCAACCAAGTAGTAGCTCCAACAATGTAATAGACCACGACCTGACAGTTGAGATACGAGACATGCTTGATACAATCAATCCATTAGTAGCTCAATTTCGCATGGCAGGAGAACGCTTACTCACAGCAAATGATGAAACAAAACTAAAGCTAAGGCTTATTGGTAGAAGAATACGTGATGGACGAGAGTATAACTTACCAACCGCTTCAGAAGTTGCTGCATTGATTGTAGGGGACTTTGACTCATTGACTAACGACAGGGACATAATTCTTCACATGCAAGAAGGTGGGCTAAAAAGAATAAGTGAATTACACCCTTCATATCTTCCGTTACAATACCCACTGTTATTTCCTTATGGTGAAGACGGATATTGGACAGATATATACCACGAAGGAATCACGGATCAAACACCAACAAACAAAAAAACCAGAGTATCAATGCGAGAGTATTTTGCATACCACTTACAAAAGCAGATCAAATATTTTTCCATGGTGTTGAATGCAAGGAGATTGTGTCAACAATTTATTGTCGACGCATACACTATGATAGAGCGTGAAAGAATGTCATATATTAGAAACCAACAGAAGGATTTAAGAAGTGAGATTTACTCCAAATTGGTACAATTAGCAGATGAGGACGACAACGGAATTAAACTCCGAGGAAAGAAGGTTGTATTGCCGTCATCATATACAGAGAGCCCAAGATATATGATGCAAAATTATTTAGACGCAATGAGCATTTGCAAGGTATATGGATACCCTGAACTTTTTATAACATTTACTTGCAACCCAAATGGCCGAGATTTCACGCTACGTCGAAGAAGAAGGTTTGAAGGTCAAGATCGAGCGAGACATAATAACAAGAGTTTTCAAACAAAAGCTAGACTCCTAATGAAAGACTTCAAAGACAAGAGTTACTTTGGACATCTAAAAGGTGTAACAAATTGTAAAATATCTTTCTTACGATATTAGTTTAAAAACTATTTTATTTCATAATATTATTAACATCGTCTATTTAAAACAAATTGCCTACACCGTCGAGTTCCAAAAGAGGGTTGCCACATGCTCACATATTGTTGTTCTTGGAACCACAAGACAAGATCATTACACCAAGCACAAATTGATAAGTTTATTTCGTGCGAGATACCCGACAAAAATGAAGACGCGAACTTTATCAAATAGTGACCGATCATATGATGCACGGACCATGTGGCGCCGATCGCCAACCCGTCCTTGCACGATAAACAACAGTGCACAAGGAAATTCCTAAAGCAATTTAACGACAAAACATTTGTTGATGAGAGTGGTTACGCAATATACAAAAGAAGAAACGCGGATCTACTATAAAAAAAGCAACATAGACTTGCATAATGGATATGTAGTATCGTACAACCCGTGATTGTTGCGACGTTACCAATCTCATATAAATGTCGAATGGTGCAACCAACTTGGATCCATAAAATATCTGCTCAAGTATATAAATAAAGGACCGATAGAGTAACTGCGCTTATAGAGGACGTGGAAGTAGACGAAATAAAAGATTACTACGATTGTAGATATCTTTCTCCATGTGAAGGACATGGAGAATTTACTGATTTGATATACACTATGATTTCCACCGTTGAAAGGTTACCATTTCACTTGCAAGGCGACAGACGTTTATTTTTGACGCAACAGAAGTCTTGACTTTAC
This sequence comes from Chrysanthemum lavandulifolium, assembly GCA_022545495.1. Taxonomy (NCBI): domain Eukaryota; kingdom Viridiplantae; phylum Streptophyta; class Magnoliopsida; order Asterales; family Asteraceae; genus Chrysanthemum; species Chrysanthemum lavandulifolium. The sequence continues at coordinate 276,694,509 of CM040242.1, forward strand.
GCCGGATAAGGCGCCGCTTAATGAATCTAAGTTCATAGCATGGATGGAGTTAAACAAGACAAACAAAGAAGCTAGAAAGCTTTATCATGAGATTCCATCACATTTTGTATGGATACGGGAGGATAGAAAATGGCTCCCAAGACAAAAAGGTACATCTATTGGCCGTGTACATCATGTGCCTCATTCATTTGGAGAATTGTTTTACCTACGAGTATTATTAAACAAGGTGAGAGGAGCAACGGATTGGATTGACTTTAAGAAATATGATAACGTGGTATACCCAACCTACAAGGACGTGTGTCAAGCTCGTGGATTGTTAGAGGATGATAAGGACTATATTGATGGGTTAATCAAGCGAGCTATTGGGGAACCGGAAATTATTTAAGAACTTTTTCGTGATGCTTATTATGATGAGATAGCATGTCTCGTCCAAAATTGTGTACGAAAAAACATGGCATGTCTTGGCTGATGATGTTCTACACGTTGAGCGTGTAAAGAATAACAATCCAGGTATGTAACTTTATAACTATATATACACCCATAATTATTTTGTTATGTAATATTTTTTAAAAATTTATTAAATTAATTAAATATGTTAAAAATTATTAGTAATTATTGTATTTTTCAGATTTGGAACTTTCTGACGAAGAAAGGAAAAACATATGCCTTACATACATTGAACACATGCTACTTTGTAATAACAAAAGCCTAAAACATATACCAAACATGCCGTACCCAAACGAAATGTACACGATGGCAATGTATAACAGGTTGGTATATGATGAGTTGAAATACGACAAAAAAGCATTACATAAAGAGCATCAAAGGCTATACACCACACTGACAAGTGAACAAAAAGGAATATACAAGACAATAATAGATGCAGTTACCGTTGACAAAGGGGGAATGTTTTTTGTTTATGGCTATGGAGGTACTGGAAAGACATACCTTTACAAAACTTTATCCGCTGCGTTAAGGTCCAAAGGAGAGATAGTGTTAAATGTAGCATCAAGTGGTATTGCAGCATTATTGTTGGAAGGAGGAAGAACTGCCCATTCTAGATTTGCTATACCGATAAATGTAGTCGACGACTCCATGTGTCATATTTCAGCAGATAGTGACCTTGCAGAATTAATAAGAAAGTGTAGGCGATAATATGGGACGAGGCTCCAATGACACATAGACATTGTTATGAAGCATTTGATAGAACACTTCGTGACATCTCGCAGGATCGACCTTCTACACCTTCGATAATGTTTTGGTGGAAAAGTAGTTTTGTTTGGTGGTGATTTTCGTCAAATATTACCTGTTATTCCAAACGGAAGCCGACAAGACGTGGTACACGCATCCATCAACTCTTCATATTTGTGGAAACATTGCAAAGTCATGCGGCTAACTATAAACATGAGGCTAGGAACAGGTTCAAATATTTCGGAGAAGAAAGAAATTCAAGATTTTGCAGATTGGATATTAAGCATTGGAAACGGAACAATTGGGGGTAAGAACGATGGAGAAACAAACATAGATCTTCCGGAAGATATTTTGATCAAAGATTCAGATGATCATATTGGTTCGATTATTCAAGAAACATATCCTGATTTGGTAACAAACCTTTACAACCCAACTTTCTTCCAGGAAAAAGCTATTCTTGCACCAACACACGCACTTGTAGATATGATAAATGAGCGAATGCTAGAGCTAATCCCAGGACAAGAAAAAACATACGAAAGCTCAGATTCTGTTGGAATTGCAGATGTCGACACAAATTTTAATGAGTCACTTTACATGACGACTTTCTTAATAGCATTAAAGTTCTTGGACTCCTCAACATACTCTCAAACTAAAGATAGGTGCTCTAGTTATGTGCATGAGAAATATTGATGCAACGGCCGGATTATGCAACGAACAAGACTACGACATCGAGAATGGGCGTAAATATAATTGAAGCAAAGATAATATCGAGGTAATGTTGGTACGATTTGCGCAATACCAAGAATGGTACTAAGCCCCAAAGATACTGAAGATGCCATTTAAATTAAACAGAGACAATTTCAGCTTGCTTTGTGTTTCGCAATGACTATTAACAAAAGCCAGGACGACATTGAATCAGTCGAATATTTCTACAACGCCCAAGATTCTCACATGGTCAACTTTACGTCGCCGTATCCAGAGTTAAAAGCAAAAAGGGTTTGAAAATATTGTGTTGCGACGAAGACGGAAAATACACAACGACAACGACAAACGTGGTGTATAAAGAAGCTTTATTTCGCATCTAATGACACTGTCAACCAACTTAGATGTAACTACTAATCCTTCATGTTTTATGAAAACAATATGTAATCTTTTATATACTAATTTCAATATATTATATTTATTAACTAATTTTTTTTTTTTAATTGCAGATTATGAGCAAAAGTAAGAATATATATCATTCAAAGATCTCCAAGATTTTGTTACTTTCATTGTCAAGTGTGTGATTTTTTTCATAAACAATTCAAAGTTAATCGTTAAATTTTATTCTATAAAACATATGTATATTGAGTTTCAACTTTTACACATTGTAAAGTAATTATATAAACAAGATACTCAATTATAACTTTACATTCTAATAACCATGAATCTTGAAAAATAAAACTAAAAACTAAAATAAATCACAACTTAAATCTACAATTATCCAGATCACAACAAAAGACACCATAACTAACTTAAAACAGACAACACTAATAAAGCGCAAAGCAGTTAATCGACCTGATGGAACTAATTTAGGCTCAAACATCACCCTACCAATGTGCTTAAAAAATCCACTAATACACACACCTGATTTCTTCGATCCTAATGTATCTAAAAAGGATAATCTCAACAATATTCTATTTGTTGACCTGAGACACAACATGGTCCAAAACTGCCCTCTTCACAATCGCTTAATTTCTTCAATTGTCAAAAACGCCGCTTCAGCTAAAGTCCCACCACCAACAGTCAAAAACTTAGCAAATTCTCTCAATAACAAAGTCATTAGAAACACCCAAAGGAGTGATCTTCAGTCACTTTATGGAGATGTATTTCCTTTGTGACCTCGCAAAAGCTGAACTCCACGTGACCACGGATCAAAGGACAGGTCTAGCACACTTGGACTAAACAGATCAAACGTGCACCATGAGCAGCATCAAAGTCCAATAGAACTACACTCTTGGTAGCATACAACCGTTGAAGTATTTTCTCGGAAGATGGTGAAGAAGTGGTTTTGGAAGTCTAGGTATTCAAATTATAGAAGCCCATTTATTAGTTTCAGGTGCAAAACTAATAACCTGACACGTTCAATGCCTCTTAAGTAACGAATTTCCCCAGGTCCAACTAGGCCACACAATGGGTTTGTTTTGGTTTGGTTTTTTTTTAAACCATGAATACAGGTGATTATGGTGCATATGGTGTTGGGGCTAATGGGGAATATTATATGGGTTAAAGTGGATATCAATGGTTGGCAGTAGTTAGTCGACTAAATTTTAAGTGAGATGTTAATATGGAATTGGAAACTATTTTTGTACGTCAACTATAAGGTGCAATTGACTTCATTTTGAACCATTAAAAATGTAGACAGCTAGGACAACACAACAAGCTCATATAATATGTTTATATACTTTATAACAACCTTGATAATCGTTTCTTACTTGATTATCTAAAAAGGAAAATCTCAGCAATATTAAGTGTAAAGAACCACCCAAAACCAAAACAACCCTTAAAAATACCTAGCGCATCTACTTCAAGCGCTTAATCACCAGGAAAACCAACAAACTAACGACTTCAAATGCCAAAATACCTAACGCTCACATGAGACAAAAAAAACCCAAAACAACCCTTAAAAAATACCTAGCGCACCTACTTCAAGCGCTTAATCACCAGGAAATCCAACAAACTAACATCTTCAAAACCCAAAATACCTAACGCTCACATGAGCTACTAAGTACAAAGGAAAATTTCAACCAACAATACCATCATAATAAGAAAATAAGCATATTCAAATGAGGTGAATGTAAACTAACTTACCCAGATGTAAACTGACTTAATAAACACACATACAAAATCAGAAAACAATACTAAAAAGAAACACAAATGCAGCTTCAACTTACCTTCAAAATAAGTTTACAAAATTAACATGGCACATTGTTTTATGAGGCCCATGTTTAGTAAGCTACAATTTACGGAACTAGACTACACCCTATATACAAACAACACAGCTAATACCAAAACACAACATCCATCTTACCAGTTATAGTCATTAGTACAAACGATACCCTTACCTAATCCTTACGTCATTCATATACACTAGACAGAATACTACCAAAATATTGCATAACCAACTAACATACTGATACGTTGATATTCATTTAACAAACATGGAACACGGATATGCTTCATTACCTTGAGATTCGACATCCGAATGACTCTCAATATCAGAATCAGATAACACATCTTCAACGTTGAACATATACCTGAACCTGATCATTTTCTTATATTCAAACCCACATCTCTCAGCAAAATAATCCTAATCACCACACACTTTTACATTGTTAGTCCTGTTTGGAGTCTCTGTATGCTTTTCCATCCTTATGGTCATGACCGTTGAATGTCTTGGTGTTTCATTATCACCTTTGTGTAACTATGCATCGGATGGTACTTCAAGAAATTTGTTAGAAATGTCTCGCATTTTAAAACACGCAAAAATATGATGAGCACGCTCCAAAATACAAATAATAAATGAAAAAAAAATAAATAAATAAATATACTTACGAGTCATTGTTTGGTTCAATCATCTCAAACCTTACATAGAATGTATCAAATTGTTCACCAAAATGTTCCTATGCAACGACAAGAGCAAATATGTCATAGATTTTATCCTCTTCAAAAAAAATTAAATAAATATTTAAAATTAATAATTAATTAAACAAATACATAACGACAATACCATAACACACACAAATTATATAACATACAAATTTTGAAAATATTTTCAATCATTATATTTTTTATAAAGTTTAAAACAAATAAACCAACAACATAAACATTTACATAAATAAACAAGTCCAGATTCCGTTTACTTACTATCTTCCCAAAAGTCCGAGTTCGTTGGTTTCTCAACAAACTTGTCGCACCGTGAAATGAACAGTTGTGGTTGGACTACCATCATTATCAAAAGCAATTAACTCGAATACATTAATTTTCTTTTGTGAAAACAACCATCCTTCCTGCTTCCAGTTCCAAATCTTGAACAATAGTGTTCGAGTCATCTTCCCACAACATATAAACAAAATCCACATTCGAACCTTCGGCTAAAACCCTATTCACATTTATTAGATAGTTTGCTCCATTCACGAAAACAAACATGACAGCATGCTCCGGTAACCCAGCCATGAAATCAGCAGAAATAGTCTACATACAATATTAAAAGAAAACATAAATAAATGCAGGGGAAAAACATTAATTATATATCCAAATAAAACACATCAAATGGGTTAATAAAATAAAATGAAAATTTCATACCTGTGCAATGTTTGGATACGGCAAAACACGAGTCATGCATCTCATATACCTTCCAACTATACCATTGTAACCACCAGCTTCTGTCCCATCTTCATAATAACCAGTAACATAAAATGAGTCTTCACCTTCCTCCACAAAATGTAGAACTTTGACATCCAAATCAAAATTCTCATTAGCAAACTGTGACCACTTGTCACCAACTAACCAAATCTGTCCATTCTTTTTCTTAACAATCCGAACTTTCAACCTATACCTTAATGAACTTGTCAAATACAAATCCCTATTCTCATGGAAACATTCTTCCTTATAAATATCGTGTAGTTCCTACGCAAACATAGAGAAATTGTAAGAATACACTCTACATATAATCAATTGGACGATCAATAAACTAATTACTCAAAATCATACCGCGATCATCGAAATGTGTTTACGTTCATCGCCATTACAAATTCAAATGCCATTGCCCTGAAAATAAGTCAATTTGTAAGTGTTTTTCATTACCAAGAATAACAATTTTACACAAACGTATAAACTATTAAAACATATACAATGTCAACTCATCGGATTGGGGAATAAAAACAAAGTAAAGCATAAAGCATAACATATTATCGCAAACTTGAATAACAAAATAACAAATAAAAAAAACTCCTAATTACAAAATATACTTGATATACAAAAACCAGGAAGCATAAACAACTACAAACAAAAAACATAAACAAACTTTCCACTCATTTTAAAAAAGACACATAAAAATAAAACTACAAATGTCTAAACAAAGTGCCAAATGCATTATCAAACATAATCCATAATGTGAAACAAAAACTATCGCAAAAAAAGACAAACAAACTATTTTTCATCAAAATGACACGTCACGCACCATTTTCAAAACAAAAGGACTTTCTTCCACCATTTTTAAGCATGACAAACATTATTACAAGTAATTACAACAATTAACTAAACAGTTAAAATGACAACATATAAATGCTAATTTATCATCAAAACAACCATATTTTACACCAAAATTTAATACTAATTACAAAACAAGCTATCATATATTTCTTACCCGGTTTGACAAATTACCAACTATATCAACGTGCATACAAAAAAAATAAACACACAAAAAACCATAACTGCATCAATGAACAACCACTATACAACATAACAACAAAACAACTTACACCCAATCATAACAATGTTTACCTAAATAAACAAAACGCATCCCAAAACATCTTAAAACAAAAAACAATGCTAAAACTTAATAAACATAAAACAAAGTCAATACATTTTAAGAAACAAAATAAAACAAAAATTCGATAAAACAAAAACATCTTCACTTAAGTAAATGAATTTCACATCAATACATTATCCAACTTTACTCCTACTAACTTCAAATAAACACATAAACATAAAACTTAACAATATAATTAACACAAACAGTTTGGTGTGCACAATGGTATTTAAAAGCAATTCATTAGACAATAGTGTCTTTTTCAAATAAACATAATGAAAACATCGATCAACATTATTACAATAACATTACAAAAGTCGGAAAACATATGATCAAAAATCACGATATCCTCCAATGTATCGATCGAAAAGAGTTGATAAAATGAGTTGGTGTGTGTGTGTTTGGTAGCGTGTGTGTATGTTAGGTACAATATATTAAAAAGTGTTTTTTGTTTTATATAATGTGTTTGTGAAAATAATTTTTATGATTGGGATATTTAAAATAGAGTTTGTGAAAAGTGTTTATATAATGTCTTTAAATAAAAATACAAAACATCGGTATCTTTATATAATGTGTTTGTGAAAAACATTATGTAATTTAAATAAGGGTTTTGGCCGTGCACAATAGCAACCACTTTTCAAATGTACCGATCTAGCACGCTGCACTATTTTTTGTCCCACTTAATGTTACGAACTTTCTGCTTTTGTTCCAATCTACCCATAAGTGACCGGCCACCGGAAAAAGTTTGAAACCGCTATGCATCTTTTTATTAAGCGTTTTGGGCATAATAGCAACGCACTTTTTCAAATGTACCGATCTAGTACGCGTACTATTTTTGTCGCACTTAATGTAACGATTTTCATTTTCACGGGTTGCCGTCCGTTTTGCTTTTTGCACATTTTCACGCTTTTGCACGTTTTCATCCGTTCACATATTTTGTTCGCTTTTACACATTTTCATTCGCTTTACATGTTTTCGCCTTGTGATAAGAGTAACACCACTTCATTTGAACGTTTTACATGCGTTATCGTCCATTTTGCATCGTTTTCGTCCGCTTTTGTTCGCTTCTACGCATTTTTATTCGTTTTAACATGTTTTCGCCTTGTGATAAGAGTAACGTGCGAAAATGTGCAAAAGCGGATGAAAACGGCAAAACGGCCGAAAACATGCAAAGATGACAAAACGTTAAAACGGACGAAAACGATGCAATAATGGATGAACGCGCGAAACGCTTTAAAACGCGCAAAACAGGCGATAACATACAAAAATAGACGAAAACATGCTAAAATAGCCTAAAACGCAAAGATGGGCGAAAATGTAAAACATGCAAAACGGACAAAACGCGCTTAAATGTAGAACGCACGAAAACGCAAAATGGAAAAATGTGCAAAAACAGAAAACATGTAAAACGAATGAAAATGCTTAAAACGAACAAAACGTAAGAACGGATGAAATCATGCAAAAACGTGTGAAAATGTGCAAAACGGACGAAAACGCGAAACGAACGAAAACGCAGCGAAACGAACGAAAACGCGCAAAACGGATGAAAACGTGTGATAACGCGCAAACGTGTAAAACGGACAAAACGTGCAAACGGACAAAACGCGTGCAAAACGGACAAGAACGTGCGAAAATGGGCAAAAAATTTTTGGTGCGGGTTAAACAAGTTTGATGGGGTAGATTGGTACAAAAAGCAAAGTTCGTAACATTAAGTGGGACAAAATAGTGCGTGACTAGAACGGTACATTCGAAAAAAGTACGTTGCTATTGTGCGCCAAAACCCTTTAAATAAATTACATACACCGAAAATTCGTGAACATTAAAACTTTTTTTAAAAAATATTAAATTCAACAATAGTCTTATGTAAAACACAACACATGACAAAAACATCAAACTTTTATATCATATTTTCACAAAAACTTCCACAACAATTCAAAACTATATCAAAATATACATTTTAACTATATTATTAAAAAAATGTTAAATTAAATCGCAAGTTCACTTAATCGTAAATGATGGACAAGTCTCCAAAATATTATATCGGTTTACTCAAAAACAACGATTTATTTAAAATACATAACCGATATCACCGTGTCCGTTTCAAAACACAACAAACACAATCAAATAATGGTTACCAAAAATGTTCAAATGTATAATGCAAAAAATAATAATAATAAACTCTATTAGCCTTTTTCTAATAATAAGTTTTATTTGTCCCCGACGATATGATGCGTTATTCTTATAAGGCTAACCAATTTTATTTACACTAGACTAATTTCGACTTGCCGTGAGTCGGAAAAATAGTTGCGAGATGGTTTGAATATATTGTTAACTACACGCCCCCACTCCGTTGGACTCATATGTCTTTCGGCACAATGATATATCAAATGCACCCATGCCAAACTCATGGCCTTTCATCCACTTAGACTAACAAACACCGGTTGTATGTGTTTTACATATAAATATTTTGTACTTAAACACCTTTTCTTTCATAACCAAAAAATTATCAAATGGTTCATTCAATTGGTTTACATGAAAGGCAAACATAACACCAACGACAACGCTAGACGGGGCAACAACTAAGCCACACAGACGTTGAGTTGCATGACCCTATATGAGTGGTGTCGTTTAGTAAAACAAAAAATGTGACTTGGTGTCAAAATATACAGAACACAGACGCAAAGTTTATATTTCGGTTGCAATTGACTCAACACCTCACACCCTACGTGGGTGTAGTTTCTCTTAAACCAAATACAACAAACAAAACCACCCTAGCGCTACCACTATAAAACAAACACAAACTAAACTTAAAAACACATGTCAACATATCTTTCAACACTCACTCAATAAAACAACCAAAACAAACTACAAAGATTAATTACTTGAAAACACCATCAAACAATCACAGGTAATCCACAAACTACAAAATGTTATGCATACAAACAACTAGAATCACACAACCAAAAAAATCATAACAAAACACAACCAAATTATATCATAAATAAAATTTACAAGATCCAGAAAACCAAAAAACACTACTACTTACATAAAACTTACATATGATATAAACTACACAGCAGACTACTACATAGTACATACAGAAAACAAAGGAAAAAAAACCTATTTACATACAACTTACATATGATAACACATTATACACAAACTACTACATAACCAACAAAACTCCTACAACCTTCTTACGGAGTCTACAAAGGAACAAAACACAAAAACCTACACTTCTGCATATACAACAACTTAAATTTCCTTGCATACATCAAAACAAAACTACCATCACCACCTATCTCACCAAATGACAAGATTAAAGAGCATACCATCACCGATATTCAAATCCAAAACGCCTTCACTCTATCCCAATCTCCCACTAAGAAAACTCGTATTTCTTCTATCTTCCGCGATTATCGGAATGAATTTTAATCACCATATAAAACGAACAACCACCTGCCTTTACCCACCCTTCTCGGTGACCCACTTTCATCTGATGATTATGAAATGACTTTGGCATGTTCTAAAACAGATATTAAAAAACAACATACCACTATAAATGCAAAGATAAAATAACACATGAAACAAAAATAAAACTACTAAAAAAAAACACAAACAAACAACAAAAAAAATAACAAACCATATATCCTCGCTTCTCAATGAAACCAGTATACTCAACAAGAAATGAAGTATACACAAAACATCCATCCCTTGATAAAACACCTAAAATGACAAACACAATCAACAGAAACAAAAACAACGTAAAAAAATTATCTTCGACAACAAACAGTACCAAAATAGCATAACAAACAAAAAAAACAAATAAAATATAAAAAACATAATACAAAAAACAAACCTGCAGGTCGAGGTTCAGATCCAACCATCTTAACTGGATCAGCGACAAATCCATTCATTAACTTAAAACAAAAATGCCTACCATTCTCTGACAACGCGAGCACCAGCAACTTATATTCAGAAAAATTGAAAAGCTCACATAAACGCTCCCACACAGCACCAGTAAAGGCAGCACCAACTAACTTTTTTTCTATCCCTAACAAATGAAAAGTAACCCCAACCTTCCCAACACGATCAATCACCTTAATCGGAACAGACTTAGAATTACGGTTAATCTCCGATTCAAGCAACATCTTGCAAGGAATTGGCTACAAATTAAAAAACAAACATATAAAAAACAAGCACAAAATAACATAAAACACACAAACAAATGTAAATGCACATACCTGATACAAACGAGGATCCTTGCAGCCTAAAACAAGACACTTGGTAACATGACCAGTGGTAACCCCGTAATCAACTTCGTCACCACAAACAGTATAGAAGTTAACCAAAAACTTTTTCAAACCAACCTGCTCCAAATGAACATACTTTGGATCGAGGCTAATCACACTTGAAATTAAATCTGCCCATTTAGTACCGCATAAACACCAACAAGAAAATTTATCGCTACTCTCTATTTTAATCAATCGAACAACTCCACGAGCATCAGTAACCTCCACTACATTAGTACCTTCAAAAACATTAGACGGAAACACCTCCGTAGGCAATTTCTAAATTAAAAAAAAAAAAAAAAAAAAATTTACAAAAAAAAAACAAATAATAAATAACAACAAAACAAAACAAAACAAAAAGAAAAAAAAAATACTTACCAAGTAATGCTCAAATTGACCATGAAGCGAAATCACAAATTCAATCAAACCACATGACTTTATTCCATCTACAAAACAAAAAACAAAATAAATTTACTTCAGCTCATTGTCGAAAAACCTGAATTCTTTAATTATGTTACAGTTAACTTGCCATTCTAGGATACCATTGCATATGACAACAAAAACTCCATGAAAAAGGTAATTCGACAAAACAAACTATTATCTCTACATTATATGATAATAACGTTGCTAATTGAAATGCAAATGTGATGATGCATATTTTTATATATAAACAACTATTTGAGGATGAAAAAGCTGTTGCACATACGCCTATCAAAACGCAATGAAAATTACATTATTCTAAACTAAGGTAACAATTTCATTAACATTTGAACTATTTAAACAATTTTATTACGTTTTTGTGGAACATCAAAGGATTTAAACATCTGGTCTACTTGACGATATAACAACTACCACAAAAATTATATATAAAATAAAAAAAAAAAAAAAAAACTTACAGAAACATTTGCCATCAGAAACATCCATAACAAACCTGATAAAAAAAAACAGTCAATACATATTTTATAAAAACAAATAAAAAAACTTAAAAAAACATACACTACAACAAAAACTATACAAAATTCTACTGAATACAATCAAACAAGAATACTCAACAGACCATTAAACACTATCAAACCTAACACTACTAAAGCAGCCAAAAGATAATGCGAGTACTTTTTAACACTAAGAAAACCTGATAAGAATCTACAACAAAAATTTTAATAATAACCAAACTATAAATAAATAAAAAAAGCCTGCAAAGCTATTAACAATGATTGTAGGAGGAAATCTGATGCACAAATGAATCTACTTGCAGACTAACTTAAAAACTAAAATAAGCAAAAAAACACAAACAAACCACAAAAAACACATTACAAATGTTACAAACCAAGTAAATAAACAAAAAAAAAAAACAACCATTTAAACAAAAACAGGAAATAAGCAAATACAAATGACTACAATAGGACAACTCATGCTTATGAATCCTAATAAGCTAACAAATTAAGAATAAACAGAAAATATAACTATGCAATTTTTAACTAAATATACACCACTGTTTAACTTCATCATCTTCATAGACAAACAATCTGAATTCTTCGATTACGCATATCAAAACAAAACATTAATCATCTTAATGGGTTATTCAGTCACATTATTAAAACAACATCACAACTTAAGGTATACGTAGACTTAAAGTTTATGATGTAACTAAAACGTTATCCCGCTAACGCTATTCATTATAATTTATACGCAAGGCAAATTGCATGTGAAACTACATATCAAAAATACAGGGCACCGATAATTGATACCCCAAAGGAAAAGTAATATTTCATTTATGCCCATCTTACGAAGGTCTATGTCTTCCCTATGCTTCTTTATTCTCACCGACAAATATATACGAAAAACATCGTAAACTATATTTTCTAATTCATTACGGGTTCAGCTTAACGGATACAAAGTTTAAAGGATAATGTTGGCTAATGGAGATGGATTACAAGCTTACTAATATAATGTTACATAATATCGACCCCTTGCTCATACAATAAGTCTTTGTTCGTGGCTTTAGTTACACCCAATTACAAATAATAACAAAAAAATATGATACCAAATCATAACCTAAAATACATCATAATTTATTAAAATGTGATTAACAAACACAGACACAACAACAAACACCCTTAACACAAGATTATACAACACTAACAACAACACTAACGGTCGCAAAAACCCAAATCAAAGCAAATGTACAAAAATTAAAATCACAACATACACTTTCAACAACACAAACATATATAATTAAAAAAATCAAATTTACACAAACATCTATCAAAAAACAATCAAAATAACAAATAAAAATGGAAAAACATAAAACCCCCAAATTATAAATTAATCAAACCCTAATTAAAAAAAACCCCGCAAAACAAAACAATACATTAATAACTTACAATTTATATAGTAGAACCACAAACACCTTCAATCAACAACATATCCAAACCTACAACCGATTATCGAGGGAAAAATAAATAAACAAACAATCGCTAAACATAAAAAATAATTAAATTAAAAAAAAAAAAAAAAACAAAAAAAACAAATCAGAAATGAAAACAACAAAACAAACAAACGTATATAAAGATTCAAACAAAAAAAACTATACGGATCAATCAACAAAACACACTAAAACTCAAGATATAGAAGCAATAACAAAAGAAAATGAAAAAATACTTTAACATAACGTTAAAAACTTTAATAAACAATAACCACAAAATAATAACCAAGTTTGAGATTTCAACCCATAACATAAATATATAGAAGCTATAAACTCAAGAATAAAGTTTACCTAAATAAACGAGTAAACTTTTATCTCTAAATTAACCAAACTAGTCATGAATTCATCAAGAATTTATGCTAAATCAACGAGTCTTTTGTTTCTATATATCAAGAACTTCAACTTCAATATGTTAACACAATTGAACAAACACCAAGAACACAAATCAAAATGTGAAATGAACCTAGACACTAAATTACATGCATGAATACATGCAACGTACCTTCTTGATTATGAAGTTTGTAATGACGATCCGAAACAGTTCGAGGCAATTTTTGGTCGTCCTGCAACTTGTGCTCTTGCTATCATCATTAATCTCTCGTGTTCCAAATGTACATTTTTAAGATCAAATTGTGAATATTGAATAAGGGTAATTAAGTACGTGTTTGTAAGAGATACTCCGATATATGATAATGTACGTAAATATCGGCTTGCATTATAACTTATCAAACCATATATGGTTGTAATCCAAATGTATATTTTAAATTTCATTTGGGTTCATTGATATAGTTTTCCGCCTAAGTCGGGTCATAGGGCTGGTCGGGTTTATAATTAATAACTGTGTCAATTTGTACCCGCTGTTTATTATTAACCATTTAATTTTTGGGTTTTCTTTAGGATTATATGAGAAATTATACATTTTTATACTTATATAATAATATATTATTAAATGGATGCGGGTATGAGTAATAAGGGTACAATCCAAACTGCACTCCAAACTCCCAAAAACTTTATTTTACTCATGCCCGCCCAAACCCGCTTTACTTGCCACTAAACGCTCCCAAGCTGTCTTGGTTCGGGTTTTTCCTGTCGGTTTATAAATAGTGGATCTCTTTTCTTGAATTTTTGAGTCTTGAATTTTGATATTTAAATTAATGTAGTTTGCTGGCAACTTTTCAAAACTTAATTTAAGTTATGTTTTTCTTGATTAATTTTAATTTGACAACTTTTAAAAAACACACACTATATTAATTTTGAAAAACATGCACTTTGCTTTTCAAAAAACACACGTTTGCATCAAGCGTTGAACAATAATCATGATTTCACAAGTATAATTATTTGCCGCTATACATCGTTGGTTTGTGCAAGTATTCGTCTAATGTATACTAAAAGTTCAAGGTAAGTAGCTAATAGTCAGAAATGAACTTTTGTCAAGACTAACTTTTCGTCTTTAGAGATGCCATATTATAAGTTTATATAAGCTCATAAGTATAAAAGTAAGCCGAAAAAAAAAGTCTTATGAAACATAAGACGAAATCATATTAGCTAAAAAATTAGCTTAAACAAACACTCCTTTATAAAGTTCTTATCAAAGAGAGTATCACTTCAAAGGCTTAAAAAAAGCCAAAGGCCACTCCAATCCTTCTAGCAGGTGTAATCATTGTTGCAGTTGCAGGTCGAACCATTCTAGCAGGCTGACATGGACCTTCATGATGACCTTTAGGACACTTCATTCCACACGCATAACAAAACTCATATCCACACCTGCAACATAATTCATTAGCACGTACATGGATATCAGTAAGACAGACGATAAGCGGACTCCTAAATCATTTTTATGGAAAACCAAAACTATAGCAAAGTAATTAACCTGCAAGAAATATGATTACAACCTCATGCTTTCTCAACATAAATGCTGCATTTAGGACATCTCCTCCAATTCTTCTTCAAAGCAAGATTCGTCATCAAAATGTCAGTCTGATCTATTTCACCATTTCTGACCATCTTAAACTCCCTGCAATCCATCCCTGCATGCCATGCTACCTTACATTGTGCGCAGAACAGTCGGTTGCAATTTGGGCATTCTGATGACGCCACACTTTGTCCCCATCGCTACCAACAATGCTGAACAATCTTTAAACGGACAGTAAAATTTCTGAGACCCTAAGATCGTAGATTCACATAATGTTTTTTCCCATCTAATTAGTACTTCTCTAGGAACAATGAAACGGCATACTTCAGGCGTTATAAGCCCTTTGCAACTTGGGTCAGGACATCTTACATCGACCATGTTTTCTTTGACCTTAACTGCTACGTGTTCCCTGATACAATCAAAGCAGAACATATGCCCACAAACATTGGTGTTTCGAAACATTTCAGATTCAGTCTTTTTTTCCATGCAAATATTGCAATATCTTTCAGGTAATTTGCTAGAGACAATTGGCAGTTTGCTGCTCGATGAAGTTGATGCACGTGAAGCTGACGAGAATACGAGTGCTTCTTCGAGTTGCAGTTGCTCAGCATACTTTTGATCATCAAAGATGTGAATTTTTTTATCTCCATAATAATCAACATATACAAGAGGCCGTCGTATGTATGGATCACCAGCATCATTACGTTTCATGAGAGGTGGGACGACGTATAGATCATCATAATTATCCAGGCGAGACGGGAAGTATGGATGGTCATCATCATCTTCATCAGATGTGTGAAATATTGGATCTTCGTGATCAGTAAGAGGTGGGATGTATGGATCACCAGCATCTTCACGTATCACGATACGCTGGGCGTATAGATCATAATCCTTACGATATAGGCGAGGCGGAAAGTATGGATGATGATGATCTTCATCATCAGATGTGCTGAAGCTGCTTGAACTGTTTGAACTGGGAGAACTGTGAGAATATATGTATGATGTGCTCCTGTCTTTGTTTTGCAGATTGAATCCTATATTCATTTGTTGTATACGCACTGCAGTAAAATATCACCGGTATAAGTAAGTTACACATTATGAAATCATTCAATCATATGTACAATATCAATCCATACTAATACTAATCTGATACATGAAAAATTACCAAAAAGGCAACTAAACAGCTCAAATTTTGACAAAAAAAACTTGTTATTTGAAAGTTAACTTTGTGCTTCAGATAATTCTTACAGGGTTTAAGTTTATATAATAGTAAGATACTTTTAAAAATGTATAAATATCAACTTTAAAAGATACTAATATCGTACACGTACTTTCAAAGTCCGTTCTGTTATTATCACAAACTTATTTTTAATACGCCAAAAGTCCACATTATATGTACCGGAAGTGGGTTTTTATAACGTAGTGGAACTTAGTTTTACTACTAACTAATAATTATTGAACAAATGAATAACATGAGAAAATTTTTCTGTCGTTAAACTTATTCAAACGAATCATAAACAACTGAATAATCGGATTCATATTTGTGTACATAAAGTGTTTGTAACGATATATACGAAAACTACAAGTAAGATGTAGTAATAAACATTTATAGTAAGCTTCACATCACCGATAAAAAACATTAACAATGTCGTGTAATTAATTTAACCGGTGACTAATTAAACATGCCACGCTAACTAAGGTATGATATTGAGACGAATTTTGAAAGTACGTATACGATATTGGTATTTTTCAAAGTTCACGTATGATATTTGTATATTTTGAAAAGTATATTGCTATTATATGGACTTAACCCTTTACTTATATCATCACCAATCGAGAAATTTGTGTTTTTTATTTATTTTTCGAATAAATAGACTAGTGGTGTGATTTACATATATGTAATGCAAAGTTAGCGTTTATGAATATGAAGAACAGTAGAATACTCAAGAATCAAATTAAGCATAAACAGTACTTAAATCTACAAACCATTAATTTTAACTAGGAATCAACTTCTAAATAGTGAAAACTTCACATAAAAAGCTATTGTACATAAGAATTTAAATACAGTAAATAAATTAGGTACCTTGATTTGAAGTCTTGACCTTCAAATAAGTACGAGCTGACTTCTCCGTCATCCTAGTTTTAATGCTCCCGGCCGTTCCATGGATTTTGGGGACCATGCGCCATAATCTCAAGATATACCCTATGTATAAACACAAAAAATCATAAAAGTTTCTAAGTTGAACTTCATTGTCATACTTCGAAAGTTAAATTATACATTTTTTTAATTTTTTTTTCATATTAAAAGCATATTAAAGCAAGCAATAACTTCTATCCTATCATACACAACTATATCGATCACTTCTGCCCAGGATATAGAACACTTATTAGACAAGAGTACAAGACCTAACTAACCTATCATACACAACTAGATCGATCTAATAAGCCAACTTACAAAACAAGAAAACGAATACGAAAACTGAATAATTCAAGAATATTATTACGTGTGAAGGTGAGAATGAGAATCAAACCAAAGATCTTAGGTTTTTGCATGTTATTTTGAGACATCGGCCACTTCCTTTCTTGCATGAGAATTATTATTATCTTAATAGCAAAAGGCTGAATATATAATGGGCATATAAGATTTGGGTTAAATTCATATTGAACACATATGTAAGGAAATGATCTTTGACGTGAATATATATTGGACCATATATATAGTAACTACATCTACTGAAATGTATGTTTCCCTTAGAAACGAAATCTTAAACCATTATATCTTCTTTTTATGGATTTTGAAAATAATATTTACTGATAGGTTATTGGGTTGAGCTATTGCTGATGGGCTACATGCTAAAAAAGGCATTTAGATTAAAACTGACCGGGCCAGAAGTCCCTCAATCTGCTTTTGCTTCCACTTATTTTGCAACAACTAGCATGTAATCATGGTACCCTCGCAAAGCAGCAGATTCGAGGGCAAATGTTGTTTATCGATTTGATTATAGATACCCTTCGCCGAATGCTATTTAACAATGTTGCTCGGAGGCGAATTGAATTGAATTTGAGTTTCTCTTTTTGAATGAGTAAAATTAAAACGCTCAGAAAAACATGTGTGTGATGTTGCTTATTGGAAAACTAAAAGAAAAGTAAAAATTCAAATAGACAACAAATTTGTAAGGCTCGTGTAAACAATCATAAAAGTTGTATATTCCGTAGAAGAAAAATTAAAATGGAAGAATAAGAAGAATTTGTGGCCACAAAATTTAAATTGAGTGAGATTTTAAGGAGATGCATCAATATTTATAGTGCATCCAAATATGTAATAGGCTTTTTCTTATCTTTCTCATTTTAATTTTTCTTCTTTGATGATCCTCACTATATATATATATATATATATATATATATATATATATATATATATATATATATATATATATATATATATATATATATATATATATATATATATATATATATATATAGTGTAGGGTTATGTTCGTAACCAAATAAATTTGCGAGAATCTGCGAGAACCAATCTCAGCCATTAAATATTTGATCAATGGTTGTAGATGGAGGTGGCGCTTCGTAATTAAATAAAAGAACAAGTATTTTTAATTAAAGAGTTAAGGGGCATTGTCGTCATTTAATATTTATAACTTTTAAAACCATTCCAAAATAAATTGTCCTTGTTAATCTAAAAATTAAGAAACACCACCAAAGTCATTAGAAATCAAGATCTATTTTAATCGCTAACTATATCAACTTGTTATTCACGGAGATCAAATAATTCCGTTGATCGATTTTATGGTGAAAAAATAGCCGCTTGTCGCCATCGCTTTAGCGACCGAACATCTCAAAATCATCGACGAAACCGAATGATTGAAACCACTCGATTTGATAACGCCACACGCGGGTTTGGGTTTCGATCTTACGTCGCTCGTGGTCAAGGAAACTTCCTTTAATTTCGAGTTGATTTGAATGTACACTTAGTTTTATAACACCCGTTTGGCGATGCATTAGGTGCTTTCAACCTAATCGGTGTTTGAGTATGCATGTAGTGTAGTAATTAGAGTATTGATAACGCCACGCGGTATTGATATCGCCTCTCCACGGTATTGGGAATAGGAATGCTAGTGAGAAGTTACTACGCTAAGGTTGAGGTTGAGGAAGATTATTTTGTATTTTTATATTTTGTAGAAATGGAAAAGGTACGAATCTCGGTATTGATTTGGGGTTGGTATTGCTACCGATTACTCTACTATTATCTAATTATCTAAGCTAAGGTTGTGATAGTCTATGTCTAATTGATGTGTACTGTATGATAGTTTAAAGATGTGTTTACTTAGGTTTTACTACCCTTAATTATCTCCTATTGATGGTTGATTTGTCACGCCCTTATTCCTAGTTGCATTGTGATTCTAAGGCTATAGGGCGTGCTTGTTTCCTAACTCTTTGAAATTACCAAAGGGTCTTGTTTACAAATCCTCTAGTGATTTATAGACGCCTACTCTACGGTTGTCCTTGAATACTTTATCCTACAATTACCTAGATAATTATATTCTAAAGTTCACAAAGAAAAGTCAAGCATTATACACAACGAATAATCTAGCGACTCTAGATCATTAGTCAACTAAGATAAGTATCAACCAATCAATATTCAATAATTAAGTTTCATATTCCTAAGCAAACACACAAATAAATTAGCCGGACATGGAGAACATGCAAGCATACACACAAATAATCAAAGACATAATTAAATTAATGAAGTAAATACTTATCTTGATGTATAATAGGTTTAGAACCCTAAAATACCGCACAAGAAAGCCTTGGTTCGGTTTTAGGTTTTACCCAAAAGACTACACACAAAACCGAAAAATTCGGATTCTATATATAAGATTACATCCGCGACGGCCACCTTATGTTTCGTGACGCCGCCGTGTCGCCGCTATTAGGGTTTCGCCTTGGCCACGTAAACCTTGCGACGGCGCACCTTATGACCGTGACGCCGTCCCTTCAACCGACGCCGCCTTGGCCGCATCTAGGCCGCCCGAGTAACGACGGCCTACCTTTAGAACCCGACGCCGTCCCTTGAAAACATGCAATTTCGCTCGACCCGTCGTAGGGCCTTCCGACGGCCGCAGATATGCAGTGACGCCGCCGCTTTATGTTTCAAAGCAGCCTTTGAGTGTCTCGATTCGACTTTGGCCATTTTCTTCAGATATTCGCGCTTTTCGTCCAAATAAGCATCATTCCAAAGATTTTGCCTTCAAGAGACCTAAAAGTGAAAAGGAACGATATTAAGCAATAACGGATATGTATGATCGAATAAGGGCTTAAATGACCCCTTAAAAGGTACCTTTAAAACCTTATCAAATATCCCTACACTTGGTATTTGCTTGTCCTCAAGCAAATGTGCTTTTAGCCAATTAATTTATAAGTTGTGGGTCATGAAGCATCTATTCAAAACGGTCCACAACACATATAAGCCCCAAAAAGTCATAACAAGCACGGAATTACATACTAGCACCTCACATGGGGTGTTTGGATACTCACATCTCTCTCGGTGTATATATGAAATATAACAAATCGAAATGGAAGATAAACACTCATTAACCGTCCTAGTACATAGATTACCATAGGCTTGAGAATAGATCAAACCTCCGTCGCTTACGTAAGCACCTAGGAAAGACTATCAAAGAGGTCTTTAAAGGGTTGTAATGTTAGGCTTACGGTAGGGAAATGAAGGGTTTGGTGGGATAGGCTATTTAGTGGTGGATAGTCAAAATCTCTATGTTGCAAGTATATTAAGAATGGCGCTATAAGCCAAGACTCGACACTCTAAAACTCTAGGCAACGAAAATAAACAAACATAATTTAAAAGATAGATGTAGGATGGTAGCCCGTATGGTTTTTTTTTTTTTTTTTTTTTTTTTTTTTTTTTTTTTTTTTTTTTTTTTTTTTTTTTTTTTTTTTTTTTTTTTTTGCATACACTTTTACTCTACCATCCTCTACGGTACATCAAAATGATAGGGATTTATAGACACATCCCTACACTTGAGTTTTTATTACTCTAACACTAATTTGACCCGAATTGAAAAGATCAAAACACTTGAGTACATTATTATGCAAACAAAGGAATTTGAGTTTAACGTTCTCTTCCTATATTTCATAAACTTTAACTTTTCCCATGAATCCCAATCATCCCAAAATCAGATACAAAGGATATGACTCGACTTAGCAACTCATGCAAGCAACCGATAATT
Source organism: Chrysanthemum lavandulifolium (assembly GCA_022545495.1). Taxonomy (NCBI): domain Eukaryota; kingdom Viridiplantae; phylum Streptophyta; class Magnoliopsida; order Asterales; family Asteraceae; genus Chrysanthemum; species Chrysanthemum lavandulifolium. The sequence continues at coordinate 276,716,224 of CM040242.1, forward strand.
GAACTAAGGGTTTTGGGTGATAACATAAATTTGCACTAAAAGTGAGTGCAATAAAGGTAGGCTAAGGCGATTTGGGTGTATATTCAAAGGGGTAAACAATGCTCTTCATTGATATCCCGAAAAACCAAACATCACGAGAACCGCGAAAAGGATAGGCTCGAGGGTTAACTAGGGTATCGTGTACTAAAGATGAGTACAACGCAGAAGTGGGGGAATTACTCAACCGAGGTGGAAGAAGTAATTATATTACGTGTATCAAACAAGGGTTTATCCTAATGCCTCTTATCATTTAGTTATTCCTAACTACACAAGTGTAGTCTCACTAGCGATCTCGAATGCATCACAAAACAAGTTCTAGAATCTAATATACTACCGGTTCACACTCTAAGCATTAAAGATGAATGCTTTAATTCCTACTAATCTAAGGGCGATCCTCACATTTTGGGTGGAATTTAGGTGGTAAGGTTTTTTGTGCTAGTCATGCAACTTCCTATCCATGAGACGCTTTTGTTAAGACTAATGGCCCACTTATACGTCATGAAAAAATTTTAAATTTGGCTAAAATTACCCTAACCTACATTTTCTCATGGTTTATTACACAAATACACTTGACAAAGCAAATAGTCAAGGATAAGCATAGTTTCAAAGTTCCTGCTTTATTTTCCCTCCCTACACTTAAACCGAACATTGTCCCCAATGTTCCCCGAAGTATCAAAGTTATGATAATAGAAGGTAATTAAAACGAAAGAAACTAATACTCCCCGATTAGCTCGGTAGATCCGTAAAAGTGGTGGTTAAATCTTTCCAAGAAGAGTTTTTGCGTGAAAGGCTCCTTCCAAACTTGTGTAACTTCTTCTTGACAAACTAAACCTCGCACACTAGAAGAAAACAAACGAAACCTTCACAGAAATCAAGGTAATAATATACATAAGACTCGATTTAAACTAGGATATAATGCTTGTGGAATGGATGTTTACGTAATTTGTTTTGAAAGTTAAGATCCGAAAATTCCAAAATTTTACAAGTAGCTCGTAAAACGAGAAAAGTAAGTCGATGTTTTATTCCTTCGACGCCGCCAGTTGCAATCTCGACGCCGCAAAGTTATCCCGACAAAACCGGTCTCGCGATTTTCGAAAAAATTCGAAAATTTGCATCTTTAGAACTGGAAAACTTCGCAAAACATCCATTATGACTCGATACAAGCATTTGACTCGAACAAACAAACATATATATCTTTTAGTTAATTGTTATTCTCATGTTCACGCTTTTATGAAAACGTGTAATCCTCCCTACACTTATCCTTTATGTAAAATACCTTTATATGTAATTAAGACGAGGTTAAAACAAAATAAAGCATTTTACAAATTCAAACATGAGGACAAACAATTAATAAAAGATATATGACACTAACAAGCAAACAATTAAGCATGGGTTGCCTCCCACAAGCGCTTTTCTTTATTTAAGAGTCTTGTAGCTAGACTCGTAGTCCTACTCCTACGCATCGATATAAGTAAGTCTATCCTCAACAATGTCGAGGGATCAAACTTATCATTTAAGTTCCTAGTAGTACGCTCGTTAAATATGCCTTTTCAAACATCTCACCATCGGATCATAGATTTGTATCCTAATGTGCCACCTTCCATTACCATCGCTAGGCGCTCTATTCCAATTCCACATGTGTTCGGATTTCTCAACTATCCATTTATTCATGACAAGATTAACGGCAAGCATCCTAGGAACTCGGTCATCTTCCTAAATACTAAGGCCCCTCGAACGGGTTCACTTCTATATCCCTAGCCAATTCTTGTTCTTGGAAAGTTGCTACACTAGCAAAGGCCTTATCTAGGTAAAAGGTCTTTGGGGCCTATGATGTTCTTCTCAATCCAAGGTCCATATCGAGAAGGCTCTCTATCCAACCTAATCTCTCGGGATTTCCTCATCCTTGTAGTACTAATGCCTTTTGACATCGTGAACCGATCTAGCACTCCCTCCTACCACTATTTTGGACATCTTACAATCGATGATGGCACTAGCGGTAGCTAAAAATCCTCTTCCAACTAGTAATGGGCATGTCGGGTCCTTATTCATGTCTAGCACATGAAAGTCGGCCAAAAGAGTCAACTCTCCTACATGTACTACCATGTCCTTTATTATTCCAACCGGACGTGCTATACTACCGTCCGCTAATCCTAAGATAGTTTCCGCTGGTTCAATTTTACCTAAGTTGAGGCTTCTATGAAGGGACAACGGAACGAGATTGATGCATGATCCTAAATCGCTAAAGCATCGAGTGGCTTGGAAGTTCCAAGTCTACACGGAAGAGTGAATAGCCCGGATCATCTAACTTCTTAGGTAAGTTGTTTCGCACAAAGGCGGACCCATGTTTCCCAAGCCTAAGTTCTAACTCATATTTTCTTTTAAAGCATTATAATAAGGTGCATGAGCTAAGACTTCAAGAATTGGTTTCTCTTGATAGAGTTCCTTGTACCTCCTCTAAACTAGGTTTGATTCTTGGCTAACGGGTTTCTCAGAGTAGGCTTTACCAAAGGTGCCGGCCTTGGTATTTCTTGGATGACTTGGAACCCTTTTGATAGCATTTACCGAGTGAACCGTGGGTGAGAGGGCATGAATGTGTGTTCTCCCATGATGAACTAGAACATGAAGTCGATGCAATCGAATTCACTTTGGGTTCTTTATGGTATCACTGGGAGTGCTCCAATTTCCGCTCATTGAAGGCTTTTAAGAGGGCATCAAGCTTGGTTGTCATCTCGCCTGCTTTTGCTTAAACTCGCTTCAAGCTTATTCAATCGAGTTTCGGGATGACAAAATCTAGATGCAATTGCTTCAATATTGGGGTTCCCAGATTAGAAGAATTGAATCATAGGCGAACTAGATGAGCTTTGGGGTGTGCTTGAGTTTTGGTTCCACTTAAGATTAGGGTGATTTCTCCATGAGGGGTTGTATGAGTTTCCTAAGTTGTTTTGTTCGGGTTTGAAAGTGTACCACTTATCTCCCGCCCCGCCGGTACGTATGGAGGCGAGTCCGCAAAAGCTTGTTCGGAGAGCCTTGAGCAATCACGAGTGTCATGGGGACCACCGCATAACTCACAAGGTAGAGTGATTTGATTCACTTGTCGTGAAGACTTAGGATTTTGTAGAACTCATGAGGAATTTAACTTGATCTTCAAGTTCAATCATCCCACGGTCGGGAGGAGGCAAGGAGATTGCCTTGACGGTTTTGGGAAGTTCACGGGGTCATCCCAACTTTCGCTGTCATAGAGGGCAAGGTCCTCTATTATTTCCCATGATTCTTCCGCGGTGAGATCACTAAGTTTTCCACCGCCGCTTGGTCAATGGATCGCTTAGTGGGAAAGTTGACATGATCATAAAAGATTTGGACTGGAGCCAAAGATCAATGCCGTGATGAGGGACTTTATGAAGTAAGTCCTGAATCGGGTCCATGCTTCAGAGAGATTCACCTTGACGTTGTTGGAACATCAAGATGTCATTCCTAAGCTTAGTGGTTCTCCCGTGGGAAAATTGAGCAAGGAAGCGAAGTAAGATCATCCCAACTTGAGATGGAGCCGGCGGAAGTCGCCAAGCCAATTACTAGCTTGGTCCCGAGAGAATTAGAAGAGACGCAAGCGCGTGGTCTCCCGAGTAGTAGCATCAAGGTCGATGGAATCGACAATTTTGAGGAAATCCTCGATGTCGATTTGGATCTTCGAACGAAGTCCATGGAATGCACATCCGCTTTGCACCAACCGGATGGTGTCGGATCGCAGGCCGTAGTTTGGGCTTGGTCGGAAGCTCAATGGTGTTCCTATAACCCAGGTGGTTTGGTCTCGAGTACTCACCAAGAGTACGGGCTCTTGGCGGTCGCTTGGTGGTGGGTTGATGAGTGGTGGTTGGTTGTCACCTTCCATGGTGAAAAGTGATGGGTGTTACGAACAAAGGTCACGAAGAAGGGGATAGACTAAGAGAAAGCTAAAAATGAGAAAAATTTACTTGATAGGAATCACAAAGAAACCTAAACGAGGTGGACTACTAACTAGCTATTCTATTCCCGCAATGCGCCAAAACTTGATAACGCCACACGCCGCTCGGGTCAAGGAAACTTCCTTTCTTCGAGCAAGTTTTATAACACCCAGGCAAAGGAACCTAATCGCTGTAGTGTAGTAATTAGGTGCCACGGTATTGATATCGCTCTCTAGGGAATAGGAATGCTAGTGAGAAGTTACTACGCTAAGGTTGAGGTTGAGGAAGATTATTTTGTATTTTTATATTTTTGTAGAAATGGAAAAGGTACGAATCTCGGTATTGATTTGGGGTTGGTATTGCTACCGATTACTCTACTATTATCTAATTATCTAAGCTAAGGTTGTGATAGTCTATGTCTAATTGATGTGTACTGTATGATAGTTTAAAGATGTGTTTACTTAGGTTTTACTACTCCTTAATTATCTCCTATTGATGGTTGATTTGTCACGCCCTTATTCCTAGTCATGTGATTCTAAGGCTATAGGCGTGCTTGTTTCCCTAACTCTTGAAATTACCAAAGGGTCTTGTTTACAAATCCTCTAGTGATTTATAGACGCCACTCTACGGTTGTCCTTGAATACTTTATCCTACAATTACCTAGATAATTATATTCTAAAGTTCACAAAGAAAAGTCAAGCATTATACACAACGAATAATCTAGCGCACTCTAGATCATTAGTCAACTAAGATAAGTATCAACCAATCAATATTCAATAATTAAGTTTCATATTCCCTAAGCAAACACACAAATAAATTAGCTTGACATGGAGAACATGCAAGCATACACACAAATAATCAAAGACATAATTAAATTAATGAAGTAAATACTTATCTTGATGTATAATAGGGTTTAGAACCCTAAAATATCGCACAAGAAAGCCTTGGTTCGGTTTTAGGTTTTACCCAAAAGACTACACACAAAACCGAAAAATTCGGATTCTATATATAAGATTACATCCGCGACGGCGCCACCTTATGTTTCGTGGACGCCGCCGTCGCCGCCATTAGGGTTTCGCCTTGGCCACGTAAACCTTGGCGACGCGCCACCTTATGACCGTGACGCCGTCCCTTCACCTCCGACGCCGCCTTGGCCGCATCTAGGCCGCCCGAGTAACGACGGCCTACCCTTTAGAACCCGACGTCGTCCCTTGAAAACATGCAATTTCGCTTCGACCCGTCGCAAATTTTCCGACGGCGCCGCAGATATGCAGCGACGCCGCGCCTTTATGTTTCAAAGCAGCTTTGAGTGTCTCGATTCGACTTTGGCCATTTTCTTCAGATATTCGCGCTTTTCGTCCAAATAAGCATCATTCCAAAGATTTTGCCTTCAAGAGACCTAAAAGTGAAAAGGAACGATATTAAGCAATAACGGATATGTAGTGATCGAATAAGGGCTTAAATGACCCATCTACTAAAAGGTACCTTTAAAACCTTATCATATTGGAAGAACTTGGATGGATCGTATGTATTATTTAATTATACAATATTTTCAAAGGTTCATTATTGTTTATGACATACTTAAAATTGAATTGTGTTCATAATGCGTTCATGTTTACATATGTGTTTTAAGTTAATGTAACGGATGTTCATATGTGTTTTAAAGTTATATAAAATCAAGATAAGAGTTATTATTTATGTTTTAAATTATGCATATGTGTTTTTTAAAAAAACATTTTTTTTTTGTAGAAGTACATATATGTACAAACTGGTTTTATGGTTGATACAATATCAATAAAATTAGTGTGCATATGTGTTTTGTGTTTTGTACAAACTGATAAAGAAGTATGATGAGCGATATCAAGAGTGTACATGTGTTTTGTACATACCATCTAACGAGAAAATAGTTATGATAAAGAAGTAAAGAGTAAATGCACAAGTGCATAAAGTTGCGAGAAGATTAGTAGACACATCAATACATCAACGAAACTTTCATTTATTCTTTACTTTTAGAATTTTGTATTTGAATTGTATGTGATATGATTAAAAACACATGTGTAGATTTCATGGGTTCTTGAACCAAGCGAGGAATACATGTCCACACCTAAAAGATGAACCAACTGTTAAAGACATTGTAATATGCACACGCGCACGCTTCATATATTTGTAATAAAACATATTTATGTAATATTTTTAATAAAGTTTTGTTGTTTGTATAAAATTGCATCAATCTATTAATAAATGTTTGTTGTTTGTATATATTTACTTATTTAATATTTTTTAAAGATACATGTGCAAATACAAAACACATATGCATAAACAAAAAATACAATTTTTACGTAATGTAAAACACATGTGCACATATTGATTTTTTAAACAGGTAAAAAAAAAAAAAAAAAAAAAAAAATCTTAAATTTCGAAGAAAAAACGTTTTTAAAATAAAAAATAAAAGATAAAATTAATAAGTAATTTTACCAAAATACCCTTTTGAATTAAATATTAAAACTAAATATCCAAAAAATCGATTGGTTGATGGTGGTTCTCGCAGCTGCAATTTATTTGGTTCAAAATAACCTACCCTATATATATATATATATATATATATATATATATATATATATATATATATATATATATATATATATATATATACTACTTATAAAGCATGCATATCCCCAACCAATATCCAATCTTACAACTTTAAGATTCAAACACACCAACCAAACTCCAAGCCTAAATTTACACACACCAAACCAACATACAATCCTAAAAAATTACCAAACCAAATCAATACCCAACAAACACCCATTCTCCAATCTTATTTACACCCCTTTTATATTTTTATTTAAAAAAACACATTTAACACACTGTCATCTCACTCTAAAAAAAACACACCCCTCACTCTCATTCTCACCCACACGTAAAAGGTAAACCACCAGGCAAGATCTTAGTCACTCCATAAACACAAATCCATAAAAACACACACACAAAAAGAATCACAAAAACTTCCATCTATTATATTCACCATCACCATCACCATCACTTTACAACCTCCAACCACCTCTCACCCGCTACCACCGAGACCCCCAGCACCTCAAAATCGCCGCCCACATCACAAGTAGCTACTAAAGAAACTCGCCACCAAACCCATTACCACCGCAACTTTTTTTTTTTTTTTTTTTTTTTTTTAGTGAAACCCGTTGAGTTTTTATGTAAGTTTTACTATAATTTTTTTGGTTTTGGTTCTTAATAGATCTTAGATCTATATATGAAAAAGTGTTAAATTAGTTCACAGATCTATATCTATTATATGTATATCTAGGTTCTTATGATATTTTGACAATTTTTGATTTGTAATAAAATATTTTTTACGTAACTGCTGTGCCGCCATTGCCGAAACCACGGATGTTGTCACGGCTCGCTCGCCGCCACTTCCACAGGAAACCACCAACCGACCTCAAAACCAACCGAAACCCACTCCTCCACTGAGAGCCCCCAACCACCGCAGAACATGACCACCGTGACCAACACCCATCAAAAAGATTTTCAAGCTTTTAGGTATTTTTTGAGTTTTTAATAGAGTTTTAAAAGTTTTGCTATCAATCAAGTTTAAGTTTTATTTATTTATTTATTTATTTAAATCTGCAGTGTTTATTTTTTTATTTATTTTTTGTTGTTGTTGTAGATATGAGATTTTATAACATTTTTGGTACTTTTTTTTACGTACCGACATACCATTGCTTGCTGTCATGGAAAAATCATATAATCGCTTTCTCGCGAATAGTTGTTGCCGCCGTGGTGTTACCCGAATTACCTGCTGCCGCCGCTTTTGTCAAATGGAAATGTATCCTTTATTCTTAAAGTTTTTGTTAATGTTTGTTACAATGGTTATTGTTTATTTTTATAATGGTTAATTGGTTATACTGTATGTAGATTTGTGATAAAGTTTATTTCTTTTACGCGGATCTGCTCATCTACTTGTTAGGTAAATTTTTTATTTGTATTTTAAATTCTTGGTAAAATTAGTTAGTAAATTGTTGGTAAACATGTTACGTAAATTCTTGGTCAATTTTGTTAAATAAAATGTATGCTGTTAAATCTAGATGTGGAATTGTTGTTTGTTGGAAAAGTTTGTTGTGTAAATTATTAGCATATATTTGTTATATATATGTATATAAATTGTTAAAATGCGAAATGTTGAAACATAGGAGTATTTAAATTTGAGATATTATTATGAAAGTATTTTAGATGTTAAACCATTTGAAATTTGAATTTTTTTTAATGAAATCTGACAACTTTTAAATTTTAACTTTAGCGATTGTTTTTGAAATTTGAATGTTTGACAATTTGAATTTTGAAATTTATGAAAGTGAAAATTTTGAAATTTGATTTGTTTTCCCTTTTTTTTAAATCGTACTTGTTTTGGAATTCAAAACATAGTGAAAGTAGAACTTTGTTGGTTATTTTGATGGTTTTGTTGTTTAGTGGTTTTCATTGGTTTTTGTGAAAGTATTTTCATTGGCAATAAGTCAATAACTACAATGCAATTGTGTATTTGTAGATACTACAATGGGATTCTATATTAAAAAAATACTTAAAAAAAATAAGATGAATGACTTGCAAATGGAGACAATTTGATGATTAAAAAAAAAAAGTTGACAACACTTTTTGAACATCTAGATAGATGATTCATCTAATGCTACTCCATCTCAGGAGTTGTATTAAGTGGTTTGGAGAGAATGCTATATTAGCTTTTTATTACTCGAATTGAGAGAGAAGTTTTTGTTGATCTTCTTGAGAGGGATTAAAGGTTTGGGTTTACTCATTAAGTGGAAAAGAAGCACTATATATACAAATTTTTTGTCAAATCTTGATAAAGGAATGCATTAAACCTCTAAGTTCACTTGGCATCATAACAAATTTTTAAAAAGCTGTAATAGTAAATGATATCCCGAGAAGTAAAATATGTAATACGGAGTAGTAAACAAAGTTAATAATAAAAGTACTTATAAAAGATATGGGAGGACAACCATTTGATATAGCGGGAAAGCCTATTGACATAAGTGATTTCTCTCATTTGAAATTTGAACAAGTGTAATAACCGTAAATGATAGAAGTGTTAAAGATGAAAAGATAGGTACATAGTAACTTGGATCATAAAACAACTTGCACTTAGAATACTGAACTTTCACACGTTCCCTGCTTAAACGTCAAAGAAGTATTCATATCTATTTATTTGAACATAATAGAACGTTCTTCATGTATATGTAACAAACGTGCTCATATTTAATTAAATGTTTGGTGGATTTGGAATTGAGATGCGCCTTTTGATGAGTTAAAGAAAGTATTTTGCGTAATCGCTATGCGTAGGTCCTTTAGTAGACTTTTTACAAGCCATGTTAGGATCATTGTTGAAAAACTGTTCATCGCGGCCACTGAATCACGAGCATTGAATTGTAGTCCTTAACATACCAAAAAAGAACCGCTCATAATTTGTCGCCGATTCACTAATATACACACGCACACACGTAAATATAATGTTACCTATAAACCGCATATACAATGCAACCATGTCATCAGAAAAACATATTTGAAAAGGGATTACCTAACAACGGTAGTTTTTCGAAAAAATGATTTTCGCTCTCGAAATTTGGTCGAAACCATACACCGCTGCCGTTAAACTTGAAAGTTAATTGAATGGCCCGAACTTAAAATTGTATGATTGTTATTATGACATGTAACTTTTTATAAATATTTTTTTTTTTTACATATAGGAAAAAAATGGCTCTTAATTTACATATTAATAATAAAATTTACAAAAGTTGAACATCTTCATTTTTAAGCTTATCCCTCTTATTCTTTTTTTGGTATCACTATAAAAGAAGCCTTGAAACAATGTATTGAAGCAAAATATCCTAATCACTTAACCATCTTTCCTAAATTAACACAAAAGATGTGCCCAAGGAAAAATTTGACACCGCTAAATTGATTCTAACATAATTTATTAGCCGCTAGCGTTATGCGATAATATACAATGTCGTAAATCTCACTTGAGGATACAATAGAAAACACACACAAATATCAACGCAACCGGATTTTGTCAAGAATTAAACGCTACCACGTGATCACGAAAAAACATTTTCCGAGCAAGATTATGTAACCCTACAAATACCGCTTTGTCAAGTAAAATTAATCGCATCTTAAAACTATTGTCGAAAACTAGACATTGCCGCCGCTAGAAACCGATGCCGCTAGGCACGGGTACTTAGTATTCCTAAATGACCGGATAAGCAAGCCATGTCACTATCTATTTTCCACATATTCAAAAATAAATTAATGAATGAAGTTGTGGCGCCAACGTGATAGCATGTGACTTGATTTATCAGGTTGTGCAAAATTTGAACTTTGGTGTATTATGTTGGAACATAAATGAGCATGTTTATCATTTTGGTACATTGAGAAAAGCATGCTAGTCATTTTGACTTTTACCCTAAAGAAAATACGTAGTATGTTATTATAATCATATTGAATTTTTGTTTAGACTTTAGATAGTAAAATACATACTAGCAAAACTTTGTTAATTGGTCAAATGAATAAAAAGCACTTCATAAAACACGTGACACTTTCCTTTAACTTGGAGAAAGAAACACAAAGTAGTATATCACTATACCATCACACGGATCGCCACTTGTCCACCCACACACCACCAACAAACACAAACCAACGCCCACATTTCATCACAACTCATTTCACATGGATCGCCACCTCACACTCCACAAAAAGTACATCACCATTTGTTACTAGGGTTAACCCATGTATACTTGCCAACCATATATCCCTTGGCATGATTTCATGAAGCAATCATATCACTACACAAACACAACCTACCAATTATGATGGTACCCATCCTCCTCCACCGATCCGCACCCATCAAGACTTTTTATTTTGATTTATTATTAAAATAGGTGGTCTCGAAGTGTTCTCTTTCACCCGATTCATCCTCCGCTACCTTGATGAGTCCCAGTAACGGTTTAAGGATCACATCGGTTTAGAGGTGCACAAAACCGGTTTTACCGGTTTCGTTTTTCAAAACCGGTTTTAAAACCGGTTTGCCAAAATCGCTTCGTTTTTTCGGTTTTTCCGAATCGGTTTTTTCGGTTTTAAATGTTCGAATCGGTTTTTTCGGTTTCAAATGTTCGAATCGGTTTTTATCGGTTTTTACCGGTTCGGTTTTTCGGTTTTAAATGTTCGATCCGCTTTTTATCGGTATTTTACCGGTTCGGTTTTTTTCGAATTTAAAACATTTAATACATTTCAATACAATCATAACTTTTATTTAAACAATACAATCATACAACTAAAACTATAAAATACTAATACATTTCAATACAATCATAACTTTTATTTAAACAATACAATTATAGAACTAAAATAAATAAATACTAATACATTTCGAGCTTCGCATGGCCATCACCCAAAACATATTAGTATACTCAAGTATATCGAGCTTCGCATTGCCATCACCCGTGTATACTCAAGAAATTAAATCATCCAAAATTCTTCTACATCTAACTCTTCAACATCAAATGGTTCAAATTCACCTTCATCTAATTCGTAGCCGGAGGTGATATCCCCATGTCATCTTCTTCTTGTGCTATAGTTTCTTCAACTTCTTCAATCGAACCTTCCAACGATGTTTGATGTTGTACCCTATCTACTCCGTCCATATAATCTTTCAAACATACACATACTTCCACGGATTCGGGCTAAGTTTTGTCCTTCTATCCGATATAATTCGACCACTATGAGAAAAGGCCGATTCGAAGCTACCGTCAAGCTTGGACCGCTAATAAGTCACGAGCCATAGCGGCTAAAATTGGAAATTGGATTTTCTTTCCACCAAGCCAAAATGTCAAAGTTTGCAAACTCATCGGGACTTAAAGTTGTTAAAAGTTTGTAGCCATATATTGTCCCAACTCGCTTGTCGGGCCGATGATCGTTGACGCTTTGTAGCGTCTTCACGTAAAGTATTATAAAGGTTTATGTTAATGTCCCTTGTCATTCGGGACGAACCGCCCGCATTGGGTCGAGAATTGGGTTTGGTTGTTGACCATATTTTGTTGCATAAATTTCAAACAATTTTTTAAAATAATCATTAAATTTAAAAACTTGAGATTCTATATAGTTGAGATCTTCACCGTCCAACCCAAAAGATAATTCTAAATTTTCCATTATTCTTCTTATTAAAATTCTACGCCCAACATTTAAACATGGATTAAGTGCGGCGAACAAGTATAAACCAAAGGTAAACTAGCAAAATATTTTATAAATCTCTTTTTATAACTTTAACCATTTTTCTAAACATTTGAGTAGGTGAGTCTTTTAATTGCCTAATTTTTCCGTCATAGCATAAACTTGATTTAAAACTAATGGGCTAGTTGGGTAATAAACACCGATACTATAGTTGTTGCCTCTTTAAAACTTGTAAAAATTAGTTAAATCATTTAGTCGATCCCAATCTTGCTCATCTATCAAGTAGAACGGTTTTATCAACAAGTAATTCATTAAAAGCATCTAAAGTAGAACGTTGTCGTAATATATTTTCAAACATAACGCAAGTAGAATTCCACCTAGTAGGTGTATCTAATTTCGGTCCTAGCCATGGTTCACCACATTGTTTACGAAAACGTTTATAGTTAATTTGTCGCTCATTACACGAGCGATATATATTTGTTAATATACCCCTAAATACCAAACGTAATCTCTCACATATTTTTAATGCCGCTTGAACGGATAAATTTATAACATGAGCAACACAACGGAATGAAAAAAGCACCATCTAAAATGGGTTTTATACGTAATTTTAACAATTCCATAGCTTTAGTATTATTAGATGCATTATCTAGTGAAATCGTAAAACTTTATCATCTAAATTATATTCAATTAAAGTGTCATGTAAAATTTTTCTTAAATTAGATCCCGTATGTGGATAACCAAATAGTTTAAAAGCAATTGTCCGTTTCATTAATAACCAAGATTCGGATTAAACCAATGAGCCGAATTCGAGATAAGAATTTGCCGAACCATGTGGTGCGGTCCAAACATCCGTAGTTATAGAAACACCATATTTATAATCATGAAAACCATTAATAATATCATTTTTAGCCGTTTCCCATAATTTAAAAGCATCACTTCTAAGTTTAGTACGACTTACTTGTTTATACCGCCCGTGTAGCCTCTTTTTGATGATGGCCGTAAGCTTGGCGTTGTCGAAGAGGTTGAATGGATAAGTATATTGAATGACCCACCCCGCAAAATCTCTTTGAAGCGCATCATTATCATATACACAATTTGACCATCCTCACCAATAGTACCGCTCGGCATTTTGAGGTACCACGAACATTTGGCTATATGAGCCTTTAGTGTAGTGTTAGCCCAAGCATAAAAGCTCAAACATTTTTGCAACGCGCCTTTTCCGTCCCATCCTTCATAACACACAAATCCATATGATTAAAACCCTGGATTTCGTGCGGTTGGTTTAACATGATGAACATCATCTTGTGTGTAATGTTTTCGTGACCGGAAGACTCAACGGAGGAGGATTAGTGGAAGCTTGTTGTGATTGTGTGTTTTCCATTATAAAGAAATTAGAGATAATAGAGATTAAAGAGAGATTTGATGTGTTTTAAGCCTCAACCCAAAACACATATTTATACTACAAGTTCTAGCTTCAAAGTATTCAAAAATCAAAAAAGACAAGAAAAACGGTCAAAAAATATCACAAGGCTACTGTACACAAGACCATTTTTAGCCGATCGGTTTTAAAACCGCGAAACCGGTCAAAACCGGTTTTAAACCGGTTTTGACCGGTTTTAAACCGGTTTTGACCGGTTTTGACCGGTTTAACCGGTTTATTCAGATTCAAATCCAACGGATACTTTGACTTTACGTTGACCGGTTTTAAACCGGTTTAACCGGTTTAAACCGGTTTTAGCCCCGTTTTAGATTCAAATCCAACGGCTAGTTTGACTTTACGTTGATCGGTTTTAAAACCGGTTTAACCGGTTTAAACCGGATTTTAGCCGTGCTAAAGAAAAAAAAAAAAATCGGTTTTAACCGGTTTTTCAAAACCGTTTTACCCGAGCTTTTTGGTGAGAACCCAGAAAAAACCGGTCCCACATCTGAAAAACTTAAACCGATATAGACAACCGGTTCGTGTTGTTTCTAAAACCGGCTTTCGGTAGTTTTTAAAACCGGTTTTGTTGAAAACCGTTCCTACAATCTTGTTACCGTTTTGTCGTCCGGTTTTTAGAAATTGGGACATGTCCATACTCAACAACTTGCTATGGCCAGTTAGTTTTTCAAATGACTTTTGTATTCGTATCACAAGTGAGGGATTTTTACACTTGTCCTAATTGGTCCATTGTTCAAAACTGTAATAACTTACACTTGTCGAAACGCTGTGTGTTAAGCTCAGATGGTTATTGGACTTGTTGCAAAGTCATTTGGTTGACTACAATCGGTCAACTTATCCGCAAAATGGTTATGATATGGTTTTCTAGGATATTAATGTTGGGTCAACTTCACTTGAATGTGAGTATCTGTTTGTGGTCTCAGCTTAATTATATGCACAGAGTAGGAAGCTTACTATTTTCTCATGTTCCGGGGTGTGGTTGGAATCGATGATTTCTTTCGTCAATGCAATATAGCCCGTCGAGGTTGTGTATTCGATTTTGTTACTAGGAAAATGGTTCTTGCTCATGGAGTTCATTTCACTTCTATCTTTTTTACTTTTGGTCTTTTGTTGTTTTTCATTCAAGGTCAACCTTTTCTAATAGTGTAAACTCCGCTTTGTAATTATTTTGTTACCGTTTTACAAAAGTCAAAAGTTCAAAACAAGCCAGTTTTAGAACTTGTTCGGTTTTCTTGATTAGCTTTTTTTTTTTTTTTTTTTATTACTTATTATTTATTTATATAGATTTCCTGGTTTTTTCCTCACCTTACATTTTACCATAAAATTGGAGACATGTTTATGCTATAAATTTCATAGTCCATGTTAGCGTCCCACAATTTTATGTAAGAGGTAGCTAATCAATCTTGATATATGTTTATATTCTCTTATTTCATAGTAGCATACATTCTTAACTTTGATACATACCTTTGTTAGAACATTTACCCGTAAATAAGCTCTCGATAATATTGTTCTAGACTTATTAAATGTGACGATCTATAGATCGACCAAAACATGTGATCACATTTAACCGGATTTCTAACTAATTTTTGTTGCACGCCGATTGTGTATGCTTTGTTGCAGAAATCTTAACTAACCTCTATATCTCTCTGATAAAAAAAAAATGCGTGGGTCAAAATGGGTCGTTTTAAGTTTTTTTGGTCAAATAAGCCTGGGTCAAAACTATTTTCACTTTCGTAACTTAGTTGTAAAATATAATTGAAGGCCATGGTTCACATTTTTCTGTTTCTCGACATCACTTTAGCCAAATTTATGTATCTGATAAAGATTGTAAATTTAGGGGCCTTTTCTTTTAAAAATACTACGTATTGTTTTTCATGCACATAATGGAACCTACAAACATGAAGAATGGCTAATTTCTTGGGTGAAAATAGCAGGTATGTTTCAATTCCATTAGAAGAATCGAATATGGTTACAACGTTACAGGATGCCTTATATTGCATAGGTTCATTAGACGCGACTAAGGATATGCCTTTGTTGGATGTGGTCATAAAAAAATGAACAAAGAGCAATTTTGATGCACATCTGAACATTTTTTATCGTCGTTTATATCTTTTGATTAAATGGCACCTGATCGGGCGCGACATGTAGACAATATCAAAACAACGGATGAACATGTTGATGCATACTCGTGTATACGAAATGTATCTGTTCAGACAGGTGAAGAGTTTTCCCTGAGTTTCTCCGTAAACCAAGATTAGGCCTACCAACAACAAGCGAAGAACCTTTTCATGGTTTACCTATAGAAGTCGAGAAAATGCATATCCCAATGTAGCAAGCAGATATGAACAAACGCGCCTTTATAGACATGTTTCAAGTGGCTCGAAGGTTCTTATTTCGGGAAGTTGAAGTTTCTATGCAGTTTGGTGGAAGAATATTGCCAAGGCCAAGTGACGGGAAGCTTAGATACGTGGGAGGGATCACTCGGATTATATCAGTTGATAAGAATCTTGATTATCGGAACTTGTGATGAAAACTTTAACTGTATGGAACGAACCTCATATGATAAAGTACCAGCTTCCTGATCAAGATCTTGATGCACTTATATCTGTATGTTCAAATGATGATTTTCATCATATGATACAGGAATATCATGAACTAGAAAATGGTTCTCAAAGGTTACGTGTATTTCTTGTGCCTTTGAATGAGCTCATGAGCCCATATTCTTACGATTCAGTTAGCCAGACTAGTAGTAGTGACTATGAATACGTGATTGCTGTAAATGGTATGACAGGGTTTAGTCTTAAATCGTGTCCGATAAAGAGAGTATTAACGGGCTACAAAGGACTTTAACCAAACTTTTCAGCAAGAAGTGCCTGCTAGCTCTTTGGATATGACGTCGAATGTCTCAAATGCTAATTTAATGCAGAGGCACAGTGATAGCATGACACTGAACGCATAAGCAGCGCCATCTGGTGTGACAACTCAGCTTACAGGTCTGATGGGATATAGTGAACCGTGAACCAGCAAGACAATTTTCAAGATGTTAACAAGTCGTATATGGCATGGCAAGAAGATATGATAAAGTGGAACGAGCCACATGATTTAGACTCGACTTCTGATTTGTCCAACTCACATACGACAAGTCAGGATCTTGGCATGGTCTGCATGACTGAAACCGCTTGCCTTTTGAGCTCAAGTTCAACCGATTATAACCCTCCTTCTAATGATATGGAAATTCTAAATTCGGGTCAATTTTACTCCCATTAGCAGTGATGTTTCTCTTGGTGAAAGCTATGAAGAGAATATTGGTGGAAAAAACTTATCACAGACATCAGAGGATAAAAATGTAGGCGATATATCCGGTATTCCTGTTACAGTTGAAGATGTAACTGCTAATCTGCCACTTGGCATTCCATTGTCGACGAAAGTGGTTCAATTCTTACAAGAAGAACCTACTGCTGAGAGTGTTGCTCAATCTAAGAATCAGGTAACTTAATTATAACTCGTGTCTAAACCTTACATCTTTTTCATATTAAGTATGTTAGTACAAGAACCAAAATGATACATTTGAAAACGTATGTTAGTATCTTATGCAAATGACCTGTCATATTTCCTATAGTTGAGCTGTTACTAAATGGAACCAGTGTTCGGGTTGGTGATTTTGGTTTATCAAGAATTAAGCATAACACATTTGTTTCGGGTGGTGTATGTGGAACACTTCCATGGATGGCTCCAGAGCTCCTAAATGGAACCAGTGTTCGGGTTTCTAAGAAAGTAAGGGTTAAACTCTCACGTTTTCATTGCATTTATTAGAATTAATGTGTTCGTCATCTTAGAATTTGTATTTGCTTTATTCTTATTCTTTTCCGATTGTGGATTGTCGCAGGTGGATGTATTCTCATTTGGCATTGCAATGTGGGAGATTTTGCCTGAAGACGAGCCCTACGCTGATATGCATTGTGGTGCCATCATAGGTAAACCTTTGCATTGTGGTGCTATTCTGTTAATGAGCGTTTTATGATGTGATCATATGCTACGAAGGTGGAATTGTGAGTGATATGCTACGGCCCCATATACCAGAAGACTGTGACCAAAAAGATGGAAAGGTTTGATGGAAGTGCTGGTCACATGACCCGGATAACAGACCAACTTTTACAGAAGTAACAAACAAGCTCAAAGCAATGTCGATGGGTCTACTTTTAAAAAGACATAAAAATTCGAAAGAGGAGATGCCGAAACCATTGTAACTTATACCTTAAACATGCTAAATACGTACTTTAAGCCTCAAATTCCTGTAGTTCAAAAGTGTTCTATAAGATTTAGCGAAAAGAATAGGCTTCGAGTAAACAAAAAGAGTGGTATATAGCCAAGTACATTTTTCAGAAAAAAATCGGCTTACGTTCGTATTTGTATAGGCTAAAGTTTTTAAGCAACTAGCTAGTAACAAAAATGTTACATCGGTGTAAACAAAATATATCAGTGTAGTAACTGTAGTAAGTACTAGTAACTAACTAACTATGCTCAAATGTTACAAAATCTCAAACCATTGAGAAAATGGGCTTTTATGATTCATTTTTCTGCTTTTTGTGGGCTCAGCCCAGTTATACTTTTTGTTTACCCAGGCATTTTGGGCTTTGTATATTTGATCATTAACGACTTAACTAGTTAAGTTCGTCTATTTCCCAAGTTCGTTGATAAATACAGCCATACAGGGGTGTTCATGGTTTTGGGTAATGCCTAAATAAATCGAAAACCGAAATCAAATTGAATTGAAAATAATCGAATGAAACTTGTAACCGAACCAAAGTAAATATTTGGTTCTCGGTTCGCTATTGGTTCTAAAGAATCTAAATCGAAACCGAATTCAAATAATTATAAATAGTTTTTTTTTATATATTTATATATAAAAATATTAAAACTCTTCATACTACAAATAAAACAGTTTTTAGAATTATTATTTTTTGCTAAAAATATAAAGAAATTAATAAATAATTAAAATTATGTAATTCGGGTTATTCGGTTCGGTTTTTTGTTACGTGAGTTCGGTTTCGGTTATTCGGTTCGGTTTAATCAATTTTACTTTGGTTCGGTTCTCGGTTATACCCATAAATCTTTTTAACCGAACTAACCGAATCGAATAAATCGAACAACTAGATACCGAACCGATGAACACCCCTAGATAAAGACCAGTTTGGTCTAAGGACATAAACAAGTCGAGCTCGTGCTAGTTGGAGCTGAGCTTTATCGAGTTTTTAGCTCGAGCTCGAGCCAATAAAATGAGCTTGAATTGTTTAACGAGTCGAGACCATTAAATGAGCTCGAATTGTTTAAAGAGTCGAGCTTGAACTTACAGGCTCTACTTGTATTATTGTCGAGTTTTTAATTGATTATATGTTTTCTTAGATATATTATGTATATTTTAAGTGTTTATATGTAAATATATTAAATGTAAATATTTATTTATGAATATGTTGAGCTTTTCGAATCGAACTTGAGCCTAATTCAAATTTTATCTTACATGTCAATTTTGGTTTCGAGGCTCCCCACTAATCTTTTGTAATCCTATGAGTTTTTAATAAAAGTGTGATTAAAAAAAAAAAAAAAATAAAAAAAATAATAATAATAATAATAATTAATAAATAAAATCAAACATTTCGAGCCTAGCTTAAGTTTTCTTTCATGAAGGTTTCATGAGCTATTGAGTTGAACTAACATAAAGATATAGAACATTCAACTCAAACCAATCGCAAGTCACTTGTATACAAAAGATATATATTCGAACTCATCTTAAAAGGGAGAGAGGTGATATGCAAACCACAAATATATATGTGGTATTATATCATGTGTATTAATAATGTGATTTTGTGATGTGCACCTCACTTATTGTGGTGTTTATATCACCGAGTGTAGCGGTGTCCTATAAGTTTATAGGGTACGCCAACTCAACATCTACCTTATAACGCCACTATAAATAAACATCAAGCTCAATAAAATTCATATAACACACCATCAAAAATACATCGTGGTCCAGTTTGGCGGCATCATAAGTGCCCACAAGATCTTATGGCATGTTATATGAAAACTGTACCAAGCACTCTAACAACCAAAGAATTTGATGTGTTGGGAGATCATATGCTATCAAATTTATTTAAGCTAAGAAAGTAATTTTGGTCTAATACTAACAAAGGTCGCTTGACAACTTTTTTCTATTATACTTTATCTAATAACAAATTTCATTTTACAAAATGATTTGTTTAAATGAAGTGGTTAATACTAATATAGTTCATCACAGTGAAAGTAGAAACTTACTTTCTAAATAGATAATAGTTTAGATTGTTTTTGATTAAACATATTTTAAAAGAAAAAAAAATAATTCAAGTATTATCTATCTAACAAGGAAAGAATTGTTTTTTCAAAATGTCAAAGTCCCCGTTAGGGTTTCTTTTATTAGAGCAAAGAGTATGGTAACTTGGTGTTGCATGTTAACTCTTAATATGCCCGCGTTAAGAGATGTTAACCATACCGCGTCCCAAATTAAGGGGGTGTTAATATGGGCATGTCAAACCCCTAACGCCACGTTAAAAGCATTTTTGAGTTTATTTTATTTTATTTTATTTTAGAGTAAAGTCCTAAATACATCCCTGTGGTTTGCCCCGTGGTGTTGTTTTCATCCCTAAACTTTTTTTTGGCACAAAATCATCCCTTCGTTAGTAAAGTTGGCACAAATACATCCCTCCGTTAGTAAAGTTGGCACAAATACATCCCTCCGTTAACAAATTCAGTTAATAAGGACTAACGGTGCAAATATATGGACTGTCAAAAAATTAATAAATACACCGTCGGACTCGTTTTTTCGTGCTCTTTCCAATGGTATGCTCGGGGAATTTTTTCGACTTAGTTTGAACCTCGAAAATGCGAAAATCATCGTTTTTCTTTGTTTTGCATTTTCGAGGTCCAAACTAAGTCAAAATTCCCTAGCATACCGCCGGACTCGCTTTCTTCGTGCTCTTCCAATGGCATGCTCGGGAATTTTTCGACTTAGTTTGAACCTCGAAAAATGCAAAATCACTATTTTTCTTTGTTTTGATTTTCGAGGTCCAACTAAGTCAAAAATCCCCAGCATACCGCCGGACTCGCTTTCTGTGCTCTTTCCAATGGCATGCTCGGGAATTTTTCGACTTAGTTTGAACCTCGAAAATGCAAAATCACTATTTTTCTTTGTCTTTGCATTTTTGAGGTCCAAACCAAGTCGAAAAATGGCCTCGAAGATATTTTGTTCGTGCAGCCCATCGAGGCATGCTCGGAGAATTTTTCGAT
Organism: Chrysanthemum lavandulifolium; assembly: GCA_022545495.1. NCBI lineage: Eukaryota > Viridiplantae > Streptophyta > Magnoliopsida > Asterales > Asteraceae > Chrysanthemum > Chrysanthemum lavandulifolium. The sequence goes on from CM040242.1 coordinate 276,737,212, forward strand.
TAACAAACCTCGAAAATGCGAAACCAAGAAAAACGATGATTTTCGATTTTCGAGGTTCGCTTGAAATCGAAAAATTCCCGAGCATACCATTGGAAAGAGCACTAAAAACGAGTCCGACGGTATTTTCCTCAATTTTGAACCGCCCGAACCCTTTAAAATGACAGGTCAAATTTCTATTTGACCTTTTTTATTTATAAAAGAAGACCAACTAAGATGGGTTAAATAGAACCAAATGGACTAATATACATGAAGGTATGCCCATCTCAGATGGGTATCACCTTTGTCTCCCACTCAACCCTCCAGGGTTCGATCCCAGCGGAGGCAAAGTTAGGATTTATTTTCTAACGCCACGTGGCACCACCTCATTGGTCCACGTGGCAACCCGACCCGACCCGTTTACCGACCCGACCCGACTCATTTACCGACCCGACCCGACCCCCGTTGACACGTGGCACCACTCATGTGGTGACACGTGGCGTTGACCAAGCGTTGACCACATGGACGAATTTGTAAATAAATTTAAGGACATTGGTTGCAATTTGTTCCTTGCCACAAGGACGATTTATGTAAATATAACGGAGATATATTTGCACCGTTAGTCCTTATTAACTGAATTTGTTAACGGAGGGATGTATTTGTGCCAACTTTACTAACGGAGGGATGTATTTGTGCCAACTTTACTAACGGAGGGATGATTTTGTGCCAAAAAAAAGTTTAGGGATGAAAACAACACCACGGGGCAAACCACAGGGATGTATTTAGGACTTTACTCTTTATTTTATTTCTGCCCTCTAAATGAAGGGTTGTTTTTGTATTTTGTTGTTGAGTTAAGGTTTAGCTTGGTTGAGTTATGATAAGGGGTGTTTTTTGTTGAGTTAAGGTGAAATGTTAAAAGGCGATGTGGCTACCGACGCAGCATGGTGTTAAACCTTAACCTAAGTTATCATACCCTTTGCTCTTATGGTCATGTTTGGAGAAGATAAGATGATGTTCTTAATTTCGAGAAGATAAAGATGATGTTTTTGGTTTTATTCTAAAATGAAGAATAAAAGTTTAACATCAAAAATGCATTGAGATATTATAGAGAACTAGACGAAGTACCCGTGTATAACAACGAGATTTTATAGCGGCATATAGTTTTAGTGATAAAAACGCTTATGGATTATAAACGAAAATTAATAAAAGTTTGAAGATTTGAGGATTAAACATAATGTCTTGAAACCCGATTGACTTTTGTGGTTCAACTGTTGAACTGCTCCGTGAAAAATGTTTCAATTTAAACTGGTCAACCCGACGGGTTTATCGAAAACGGGTCAAATTAAACCGGATCAACCCGCTGGTTTGAAGCGCCCGGTCAACCCGGTTTTCAATGTATTAATAGTTTCCTTTAACAAAGATTGAGCAAACCAGAAATAATTCAAATTACTTCAATACTTTCCAAATGCATGACTTCATTTCAATCAAATGCGCTGAAAGCTTGATCATTTTTCAACATTTCAACATTCAATATTTGACTATTTTACTTTATATATATTAAGATTAAGATGAGGTGAATTGTTTTTTTATATATAATTTCTTAATATTAATAATAATAAAATATAAATAGAAAAGAAGAATGATAGAGAGACTAAAGTTAGGCCTAAACTTGACCCAAAACCAAGTGTCATCATTTTAATGGTTGTAACATAAGTGGGTCTCGTCATGATGATGCCACTTGTTTTAGGTATAAGTTTAGGCCTAACTTAGGTCCCTCTATCATTTCTCTTTAGTAATTTTATGTTGTTTAACTAGTCGAATTAACGGTCAACAACAAATTGACTAAACCTGAAACAAAAGTATTACTTATGGAATGAATACGAAACTTTTTGAAAAATTAGACCAAGAGTAAAATACCTAGCAAACCATAAGGACCAAAATTGTAGTAACTCAGAAAAAAGAGAGGAGGAGGAGGAGGGAAAAAGAGGGGCTATAAATAAGGGGAGGGCTGGGCGTTTCATTTAAATTCCCATCTTGTAAAACAAAACAAAACAAAAGAAAAAAAAATGGAGGATTCTTACAAAAGAAGTGTGTCTGTTGCTGTCGATACATTGCGCCGACTTGCAAAAAATGAGAAGAATGATCTATGGGTCAAGTCCAAAGAAGACGATGGAAGGGATGTTCTTGTTCAGCATAAGTATCAACAAGCCTTTCCGTGGTGGTCCAACAATCCTTCATCATCATGGACCACTGAAGCATCCCGCGCCCGCTTTTGTTCGGATGGATCACTTGGACCTCCCGACACGCTAGCTAATCATGATTGGAGTGAATGGTTTCCAAACATGGTTGCTAAAGATAAAATCATCAAAGTCTTGTCACCTGGTTCATCAGAGGATAACCCACACGGGACCTTGCACATGGTAATCATATATACTTTTGCTTTCTAATTCATACCATCCATTAGACTTTTTGCTTCATGAATGAATGTAGGTCTACAAAGAGATGCAAGCCACTTCACCCTGCATGGTTGCTAACAGGAAGTTCAGTCTCCTCAGATCCTGTACACAAATTGATCAAGCTACGTGGGTCATTGCAGAAATTTCATATGTTTGCCCCACAAGTAATACTTATCGCCGCCTTCCTTCTGGATGCTTAATTGAAGGCATAACCGAGGATTTATCAAAGGTAATTAATTAGCTAGTATATATACACACATCGCTTTTACTCATCATGATTAATTATCAACAACTAACAGGTAACATGGGTGGAACATACGGAAGTAATTCATGAATCACTGCAAAGCCAAACGTTGTTCTACGATCATCTAATCAGGAGTGGATTCGCATTTGGAGCCGAATCGAATGGTAGCGTGGCTTGAAAGATCATTTGAAAGATGGTCACATAAGAGCTTTGTAAATGACATGGTGCATGAAACTCCAGGACAAGGTACTAATTACATTTATCATTAATAATATTTGTGTTTTGCCTTGTACATACATTATTAATTTGTTACTAACAAATATTGTTTTGTTAGATTAGATAAAATAAAAGATCACCAAAATCTATCTTTGACAAAGTTTGGTCAATGTTTCACATTTGTATAAATTTCACTCAAGCAGAGTGTAGTCGTGATTTTGTAATTTGGTTTCAACATATATCGAGTTGTAGTTGGATTTGATTTAGTCAAAGTCTTCCTCCTAACTCCACAACTGAATGCATGAACAGAGGTTCCATGGATTCTAGAGAAGCTAACTTTGATGGAGTTTGGGACATCATGGTGAGTGGCTTGTTTCAGAATGTTAGTCCTAATGACGACTGCAATTCCATCCTATGGAGGTCTGTTACTGGTTCTGAGGACTTGAAGGTTTATGCCAGTCTCTATAAGTCCTCTGCCAATTTTGAAGTTGCGGCTGGTGTGGTGGCCTTCAGTGTAAGACATTCTCCCGAGTTTGTGCTTAAGACGCTTGGAGATGAACGCACACACCATGAGGTACTGCTACTAATAAACCAACACACACACTTGCACAAGCTATACGCATACTTACTAAATTTCAATCTTAATTGTTGTGACAGTGGGACGTGCTTGGGGGCTTACAAAACTAAATACATTTAGAAAATACTTAACTGGCGTTGACATCAGGAACAACATATCTGCTTTTATGGTAACTAGTTGTTCACTCGATGAACCCCCTCCCCTTCACCCACTTTGGTTTAACTCCTTACAACATCTGATGATGTGCAACAGATTTCGAGCAATGAGATGTTAATCAAAGAAGTGAATGTCAACCGGTCTGGATCACTAGTGTTGTGGTCCACTGTCTCAATGAAAGCTTTTGATCTCATAAGCCGTGGCAAACGATTTTCAGAAGATCCCGTGCTGATATCAGGGTTTTCCATCACCACCAACGGCCACACCTCCGCCTAATGCAGGTGGTTCCGTTATTACCCTGGTATTACGGATGTTGGTTCAGCAGCCATTGCAGGAACAAAGGCAGCAGGCGATAGAGTCGATCACTTTGGCTATAAATCAGACTGTGGGGAGAGTTAAGGAGGCATTGGAGAAACCACAACCACCTCCTTCTCGAGGTATGTATATATACAACACGCAACACACACATAAAATGGTTCTTACTAGTGTGAAAGGCTAGAAAACAATCTGTTTCTATTTATATAAACACTAATACGCATATATATAAGCCTTATGGATTTTATTATTTGGATAGAATCAATAATACCTTGTCTATTTTCTTGATTCATTTGGGAAACATTATTTTCTAATCTATCTTTTCATATGAACAATTATCAGGAGACTGGCCAACCGAGAAGCAGCAATTCGGAGTTGATGACATTGCAAGTGATCAAATCATGCAAGACATGTTAGGAATACTTAAACTGGTGAATTAAAAAGACATCTATCACAGTCCTTTTGGTCCAAATTATCTATTAACTATTATATATTATGTTCAGTTATGATATGAGTTGCTCAGATTAATGCTCATACTAGGTTTTGATATTTAACTTTTGTGGTCTACAATGAACGAGATTGTTTTATGAGTTTTATTTGGATGTTAAATTTGTATTCACGTTGATTACTTGTCTTCTACCGCTCTGCTATAGTTCTTTTTTCTTCTAAAAGAGATGAATTGTAACTATAGTTTCCGTATGTTTTTCCTACTACTGTCTCACATGTTTCAAGTTCTAAGAGAAACTAGTAGATGAATGGTAGTTACTTCTAAATTTGCTGATAGCATCAACTATACAATACATCTTATAAATCAACAAAGGTGGAAACTTACCCAGTTTGAGAAATGGTTGCAGCCATTTGTCCAACAGCATATTCAAGTTTAGAAAACCGAGTCAAAACTCGCCACAAAGATCCGGATAATCCAACTGATTTTCCTGCCACAAGCTAAGGCCGCTAGCAATTGCCCTCAAGCCATTCTGCAACAATGAAACTCCCTCACCTATTCCATCTGGAAATTTTCTTTTCTTGCTAGTTTGTGCTGTATCATCTATCTCCATTGCATCACTAGCGATGGTCATCATCTTGTGGGCCATTTGCTTTAGCAATAGACCTTTTTAACAAGCAGCGCAAGCTCATTTGAACCACGGTAGTTTTGACATTAGCCACTTCCTTTTCAAAGAACACCTTAAACTCAGATATAAACCTTTCATCATTTACATCAACTCCAGACTCCAAATCAAACGATAATGCTGCATCTGGTGGTACAAACCTCCACAGCTCGTTGCAACTAGTACGTGCAGAAAAATAACCAAACGCTGTCATTGACAGATGAGCTAAAGCCCAATGTCGTTCTTTTAATAGCGTGTGAAACAATTCCCATGAAGCTGAAACCTTTGAATTATTATCAGTTTCTTCAAATTGAATGTGACCAAGTCCCGCCACAAAAGCAGCCAAATTTGGTTTGCACTTCGACACTCCAGAATCTGTAACAGCAGACTTTGAAGCTGCAAAATTACTCTTCCCATTTCATCATATGTATACAGATGCTTCATGCTAGAAATGATCCCTAATGTTTCACTGAGAAGCTTACGGTACTGGTCCTTTGAGTTGTCACTGGAAGTGTTGTATTTATGGATGATGGTGCTTAATAGCTTTATTGTTTTCATTTCTTTGTCTGATATGCTCACCTGCCTGAGGTGGAAATTTTAGCGAAGGTAATTAAGACTAAATTAAATAATGAGTTAATTACGTGAGAGTTAACGAACTTTCTCAAACTTCTATTATGGGTAACAGAGATTGATCTTTACGAAGAACACTGCCAGAATCCAGAACTGATTCCCAAGAAACGGTGATTTGCATTAGTGTGCACAGTTGATCAATAATAGCATTCCCATGTCTGACTCAGCATGTCGAACCAAAAAGCACCAAAGTTCCATAATAATCTCCCAACAAAGATGATGTGGATGGAAGAAATTTTCAAGCAAAACGATTCAACTTCTCCCCAAACTAAAGTTGAAGAAGCCACAAGCATAAAGGTCTTCATTGCATGTATTACAGAAGAAAACATATTCTGATTACCAGAAGCGTGTAACAGAGGTAACGGCAAAGCAATAATAGATGAATAAACATCTTTGTCGAGTAGAATATTCAAAAGCCATTCTAGCTTTTGGCAATCTCAAGTTTCACATCATCTTCCAGATCAAGAGCACTTTGCAGAAGATTAACAAATAAGGCAACATGACCAAGTAACAGTAGCTTTGACTCAGGCATTGAAGCACAAATCAACGAAAGATAGCATCCATTGATTTGTCATCTTTAGGACAAAAGTTGATGTTGTAATATCACTGAACAGCCAGTCAAGAATTTGACATTTATGCTTGTGTCCCAATTGCGCTGAATTCAACAAGGAATTGAGCGATGAACTGACGTTGGCTCCAGAAGTTCTTGGGATGTGTAGTGGGAGATAATCCTCGCAGCAGATTTAAGAAGCTCGCCTTTACCTTTGAAAACTGAAAATGCTTGGGATGTGTAGTGGGAGATAATCCTCGCAGCATTAATAAAGTAAAATTTAACTGGAATGAATATTCTTTAGCTTCAGCGGCAGAAACCGCTCTATTAATGAAGACCAAGTCTGAGCAAGGGACAGAATAATGTCTGCTATGTTCAGCTTCACTGATAAAAACCCTTTGCCTAGCTGAAGCAAAGTAACGACTCTTTCCATGACAAATTTAGTACAGTCACCAATTTCCACCCCGCAAGGATCCCCATTTCAACCAAATTTTCAACACTACATTTTGTTACACTGATAATATGATTCACATCGTCGATTCTTTGACACTGCCATTATCATCCGACTTGGTGTTGTTGCAATATGCTTTGCATAGATATATACAGCATCAAGGATCACTTGTGATGCCTTTAGTACTTCTGAACCATGTTTGAATTCTCTGTCACAACGACAGAAGAGCAAAATTACCATGCGGTTTCAACAATAGATAGCTTAAGAAAAATTCAATCAAAGTAGACGAAGTGGTTAATAGGAAAATTGATTGGTATCCTTTTAAAATAACAGTGTAAGCCAAGCTTCCACAATCACTAGCTTAAATTTGGCCAAACCATATGGACCAAAAATGCAATTAACACACATTTAAACTCATTATATATTTAACACACAATAAATGAACATACAAATTACTTTAAATAATATATTTCTTTTATATTTAAAGTATATTTAAAGTAGTTATATATTTAATGCATAATAAATAAACTACAAATTACCTTGTATATTTATCATAATTATTGGTTTAAGCATTGCCTAGCGGGCAATGTTTAGCAAAACCTTTAACAATTTGTTTGAAATTCTAACCTGTGTTCTCAAGTGGAGTGAAAATGGAGGCAATATAGTTAAAGTGAAAGTTGTGTTATTTTAAAATGAAAGTGAAAGTAAGTGCGGTATATAAATGAGAAAAGAGAAAGAAAATTGTGTTATTTACTTCCCTTACTTTCACTACCTTCCTCCATTTTAAAAAGAAAGTAAAAGAATGTAACGAGTTTTACCGGCAATGTAAGAGCGTGTTTGGTTCTAAAGTAAAATCATTGTTGGGATGGGGTCTATAAGTCTATTATAGGAATGGAGTTGGTTTTCTAAACCCAATATTTGGGTCAAACCATAACTACGTGTCGCATTTTGAAAAATCTAAGATGAGAATGAAGGCACGGAGGATGTGAGTTTTCATTTGGTTAAAAATGTTAATGGTATTTTTAGTTTGGACTAATGGCACCGTAATGTATCATACTTATCACTCACACGTTTTACATGTATCGAACAAATTTTTTGCTACTTTATGAACTAAACTTGGTTTTATTGTATTTTTATGTACTTTATGACAACTATGATACATATAGTAGCAAAAAATGAGGGGCAAAGTACCAAAAAAATACAATAAAATCAATAAAATCAAGTTTAGTACATAGAATAACAAAACAATTGTTTGATACATATAAAAATGCGAGTGACAAGTATGATACTTTACGATGCCATTAGCCCTTTAGTTTTATGACCATGGACGATAGGACAAAACGTTAAAATATCGACTAGATAAGCGCATATCTAACATTAAATTTGTATTAAATTGAAGACCAAAGTCTACACAAGAGATGTAAGAATATATTGAATTTACCCTGCTACTTTTGTCTTTTCTACTCCAAATATCGAAACAGGGTTTAAATTTGATAAAATGAACCACACGACTTGTGAGACTTGTTTGGGAAGTTGGTTAAGAAATAGAAATACTAGGGCGGCATTTCTATTACCACGACATGAACACTACACGGTTAAACGGGTTTGGGTTGAGGATAAACAAGTTTGGGTAAAAATAGGTCAATTCGCCTAACCCGCTTAATAAACGGGTTGTTTTGGGTTGAGTAAATATTAAACAGTCAACCCGTGAACCCGTTTAAGTATACAAGACTCAAAAATAAAAATATAACCTAGTTTTTATGTTGGATGTGGATTAAATGTTTTTCTTTTATGTACTTAATATGGGTGAATTACGATTATAATTCGAATATCATTGAAATTGACACTTGTAATTCGAAAATTGTCGATAGTTATTTGTATGTTATTTTATTATATTTTAGATCCTTATATCATTTTCTCATTTAAACTAGTTAAAATAACAAATCACCAATCTTATTCACCGCTTGACCGATTTAGTTAAACAGTTAAACGGGTTATAAACGGGTTACACGTGTTATGCAAGTCCGGGTTAGTGTTGAGTTTCTTGACACGATTAATAAATGGGTCGTGTTTGGGTAGAGGTTATACCAACCCGCCAACACACAAACCCAAATATGTCAACACAAACACGACTCGATTGCCACCCCTAAAAATACATTGTCAAGAAATTACAAGGCGTCTTTATTGTGTGTTTCTAGTCGACTTTAGATGTTGCAATATGTCGTTTTTCTTGTATTCTTTATGTCTTTCTTTAGTGCATTAGTACTATTTCGTGTCACTCTTTTGCTTTGTAAACTTACTTATATATGTCAATACAATCTCCTTTGAATGTGCATCTGTGTTTTAAAATAAGTTGTGATTTGTGAATAATCTAATACTATTGTTGGACAAAACCGCCAACAACCAAGCTCGATCAGGAACGCTAGATCACGAGTTGTATCGAGCACAAGTAGCAAACATGAAAGACACGATAGACTACAAAGAACCGACAAGAATATGCACACGATATACCTCGTACCAAACCTTTATTAAAAACCTAATAAAGCTATTACAACGAGGAAGAAGAATGAATAACTAGCATCCCCTCATCTCTATTTATAGAGATGAGGTAGAAACCTTCCTAATTCAAATAGGAAACAAGCTTGGCTTGCACTCCAAGCTACCTAATCCTAGTTTATGTCTAACACATAATCTTATTACAAAGTACAATTAAGTCCCTAATCTATATTTAAGTTTACTACTAATATATAACAATTTCCACCTTAGAGTAACACTTAAACATAACCGATACTCAACACCTTTTCCTTGTAATCGGAACCTCGAACCGGGACCACCTTGTCGACTGTGCATTGTACTTCAAGAATTTTCCAAGATTAGCTTCTTTAGACTCCTTCACTTTCTTCTTTTCAAGAAGATTACCTCTCGCAATGCTTTTGACTAGGTACTCGGTTACCATAATGTCCGCCCCACCTTTATACCAAGGTGTACCTTTTCCCGCTCATTTACCAAGCAGTCCGTGTTTGTCTTTTCTTCAAGTTGCTTGTCTTCCAACTTTCTTTGAGCCACTCTGACATCATCGTTACTATCCTCGAACAACCTCGACTTCACGATTTTCCCGAGCTCCCTGCAGCTCCACCTCAAACCAAACACGTTCATCAACATGTACTCCATGGACTCTGTTTTAACACTGTGACCAAGTTGTTTGAACCCAACTTGTTTGTGACCAAGTTGTTTGAACCCAACTTGTTTTTGACCAAGTTGTTTGAATCCAACTTGTTTTGAACCTCCATGCTTTTGTACACCAAAAGTCTTCACTTTGCTTCAAGAGTATACACACAGCTTCTTTCCCGATCCCGGTCATCATAACCCGACAACCTTTGATCACCTTGACTTTACCCAACTGCATCCTCACCAGATAACCCTCTTTTCAAGAGTACCCAATGAAATCAAGCTCCTTCTTAACCTCGGAACATACCTTACATCTTCCAAAGATAAAGCTTGAACCATCATGCAATCAGATCTTCACTTTTCTGTCCCATCGATAGTGCATGTCCTGTTATCACCTAACCGAACCGAACCACCATCAATATCCTTGAAGTCGTACAAGAAATCCTCCTAGGTGTCATATGATAAGACCCACTGAATCCATTACCAATTCAGCCATCTCATCATTACCGACTACCACCAAGGCTTCTCCAAAGTAGGCGTTACCTCGTCATCGGAAGAATCGAATCTCGATCATGCTTACCCTTCTTGACGAACCCACTTGACTTCTTCATTGGATGCCTCTTCGGATGACCCTCGAATGACATATGAAGCACTTGAGTTTACCGCCCACCTCTTGACTTAAACCGCGAACTTCCACCGAATGAGCTTTCCTTGAATGATCCGACCCTCCCTTACATATAACCTGTCACCGCTTTCTTCCTTTGTGCCTTCGGTTCTTCTCTTCAACTCCTTGAATTGAGTCGCAAGAACATCTTCCATTGTCAAGGATTCCTCCCATACAACAATGTCTCCACAAAGTTTTCGTAAGATGATGGCAACGATGTAAGTAACATAAGTGCTCGATCCTCATCCTCAATCTCGATATCAATATTCGCCAAATCAAGTATCAACTTATTAAACTCATCTATATGATCACCCGGTTTGGTACTGGACTCATATAGTATGTGCAGCCTTCTTCGAGATCTGATCTGCTTTGCTAAGGACTTAGTCATATAAAGACTAGTCAACTTCGTCCAAATTCTGCAGTGCTTGTTTCCTTGGTAACTTCCTCAGTAAAACCGGGTCTCCCAAGCATAGAATCAAGGTATCAGATGCCTTCTTCATCAAAGCAGCCTTTTCACTGCTTCCATGTCCTCGGTAATGTCTCTAATGCAAAGATCACATCCCAATTTGTACCATTAAAGCACGCGTCTTTATTTGCCATAACCCGAAGTCATTCTTCCCATCGAATTTTTCGACGTTAAACCTAGTTATCGAACTAGCCATTCTTCTTTACCTTGCTAAAAACCTTGTCAAGTTGTTTCTTAACCAACTTTACCGACAAGCCTCACAAGCCGTGTGCAATATTCCCCTTGTTGCTAAAATCTTTTCTTGCAAATCGAATTAATTAGAATAAACCTAACCCCTCGATTTCGAACAAGCAAACCCGATCGTAAACTTGAACCCAAGTGAACCACGATCGAAACTTGAACCACAAGAAAATAAAATAGCCCGCAACAAGATATCCTTCAAGTTACGTCGATGTAAAAAACTTAAATCAACCACGTACACCTCGTTTAAGTATTAACCAAAATCAAGAAACTTGAAGTTGTTTAGATAAAAGAATAATCTAAACGATACCCCACCACCTTTTTAGCATGTGCACGTGAATTTGATATTCTCTGTACGTAACCTATCCTAGTAAAGTATCAATACCACCTTTGTAGTAATCACATGAAGTTTGAAAACTTCAACACTTATTCTCGCCGACTAACTGCTCGTTGACGGAACCGAAACCGAACCTCGATACCTCGAACTAACTCAAAACCTCAATCTAGCACTCGAACTGATGACCACAATAACCATGCTCTTGATACCACTTGTTGGACAAAACCGCCAACAACCCGAAGCTCGATCGCGGAACACTAGATCGCGAGTTATGTTGAGCACAAGTAGCAAACACGAGAGACACGATACTACAAAGAAACGACAAGAATATTGCACACGATATACCGTATCAAACCTTTATTAAAAACCTAATAAAGCTATTACAACGAGGAAGAAGAATGAATAACTAGATCCCCTCATCTCTATTTATAGAGATGAGGGGTAGAAACCTTTCCTAATTCAAATAGGAAACAAGCTTGGCTTGCACTCCAAGCTACCTAATCTTAGTTTATGTCTAACACATAATCTTATTACAAAGTACAATTAAGTCCCTAATCTATATTTAAGTTTACTACTAATATATAACAACTATTTTAAGTAATTTTGAAAATATTATTCAAAAGGCTATGGTGATTGTTGATTAAAACTTATTTATTATTAATGGATGCTCGATTATTCGTGTTATTGTATGAAATCATATAATTCATATTTGTTAATTGTGAAAATATATACCGTAATAAACAGAAAACAGAGCAGGTTGGTGAAGCATTACACTTGTTAAGGTTAGAACTAATTTATTATTAAGGGTGCTCGATTGTTCAGGTTATTCTATGAAATCATCTTGTTAATCATGAAAATAAATAATACACATAAAATTGTGCGGGCTGGTGAACATTACGCTCAAAGAAGACACCTCAATAAGATTTCGAATAGCGAACAAAGGCGGGAGCATTCCACCCTAATGGAGTGCTCCGATAGATGTAATTCAATGTGAGGCGAATAAGATTTCACCATAACGGAGTGCTCCAATAGATGTAATTTAGGGTGCGTTTGGTTGGGAAGTATGGGAAATGTTTGGTGACATATATGGGTATCAAATTATGGACTCATCCTTTAATAATTTACATACCACTCACAAGAGGTTGGGTTTAGATTTGTTCTATGTAATCATTCTACCCTATAATGAAACATATATCAATGACTTATTTGATTTTAGGCTTATTTTTCATAAACTCATTTTTGTGGCTTATTTTCACTTTTGTGGCTTATTTTGAAACTCTTTTAGCTTATATAAGTTTAATATGTTCATAATAATAATTATAAGCACAATAAAAGTATATAAGTCAAAAGATTTTCAAAATAAGATAAGTTTATTATGTCCAAAATAAACTCTTACATAAGCCAAAAGTTTTAAAATAAGCCACAAAAGTTTGGGTTTAGATTTGTTCTATGTAATCATTCTACCCTAGAAACATATATCAATGACTTATTTGGTTTTAGGCTTATGTTTCAGAAGCTCACTTTTTATGGCTTATTTTCACTTTTTGTGGCTTATTTTGAAACTCTTTGGCTTATATAAGTTTATTATGTTCATAATAATAATTAGAGTTAATTACATAAATCGTCCTTGTGGTTTGGTAGAAATTACGGATCTGTCCCTATATAGTTTTTTAGCGTTTAGTCCTCGTGGTTTACAAATCTTACGAATCTTGTCCTCGATCTAACCCGGTCCCAAAAAGGACCTCCTTGCAAATACTCTAACTAGAGGGCTAACATTATATTTTGGTTTTAACGATCGTTATACAAACCATGAGGACGATTTATGTAATTTACTCTTTTAAAAAAAATCTTTTAATTTTATTATTCAAATTTTTTTAATTTTATAACGATTAAATTTTTAATAAAAAAACTTTTTTTAAAAAAAATTTAAAAACTTTTAAATTTTTATAACGTTTAATTTTTTTTTTTTAATTTTATAACGATTAAGTTTTTTCTTTTTAATCATGTACACCTTTTTTTTTTTAATTTAAATTTTAATAAAAATAAAAAAAAATTATAATAAAACTAAAAAAATTTAATTTTAATTTTATTATAATATATTTTTTTTTAAAAACTGTTTTTTCTTTTAAAAAAAATAATTTTATTAAAAAAATTAAAAAAAAAAAAATTGAATTTTATTATAAAACGGATGAAGGCGTATAAAAAAACGTTTTTATACGGTTTTGTCCGTTTTATACGTTTCATTTGTTTTTATACGGTTTCGTTCGTTTTTGTATGAAAATGTATGAAAAACGTACAAAACGGACAAAACCGTATAAAAGCAGTTTTTAAAAAATATATTATAATAAAATTAAAATCAAATTTTTTTAGTTTTATTATAATTTTTTTGATTTTTATTAAAATTACAAAAAAAAATTAAAAATAGTTTTTTAATTTATTACAATAAAATTAAATTTTGTTTTTTTTTTAATTTATTATAATAAAATTAAAATTAAATTTAAAAAAAAGTTTTTTTTATTAAAAAATTTAATCGTTATAAAATAAAAAAAATTTGAATAATAAAATTAAAAAGAAAAAACTTTTTTTTTAAAGAGTAAATTACATAAATCGTCCATGTGGTTTGTATAACGATCGTTAAAACCAAAATATAATAGAAGCAAATAGTCTCGAGTCATTATGCTGATGCACCAGAACAAAAGGGCAAGGCCGTGCAATGGTTGCATCTCGCTGAATATGCTCATCTCTTTAGATAGCGATTTGAAAATTTGCGTCACACTAGTTTGCTTACTTTCCCAGCAAATGGTATACTGCACGACTTTATAATTTAGTTGGTTAGTTTATAATTTTTATTTTCTCGTAGTAGACCTTTTTTAGTTATTTTATAATTTAGTTGGTTAATTTATAATATTTGTTTTTATCTTTTGAATATATCTTTATAATATTACAAATGTGAATAGATAATTCAAATAGAAAACAATGACACTTGAACATGTTTTCTAATTTTGCAAAATATAAAACACAAACGCATGTTTCTCTAACTAAACACGTTTTCTTTAAATTATTTTGTGGAGATAAAACCCCTTCTTTTTTTTACAAAACAAGAAATAGGAAATGAAGGAAAACCTTCTCCAACTAAATGCAACATAATTGTTTTGCTTATTTGATTCACCTTGGTCTTCATTGATAGAGCCGGTTTCTGCGGCTGAAGCTAAAAGAATATTCATTCCAGTTAAATTTTACTTGATTAATGCTGCCATGATTATCTCCCACTACCCATCCCAAGCATTTTCAGTTTTCAAAGTTAAAGACGAGCTTCTTAAATCTGCAAGTGACACTTTGGCAGAACTTCTGGAGCCAACGTCAGTTCATCTGCTCAATTCCTTGTTAAATTCAGCGCAATTGGGACACAAGCCTAAATGTCAAATTCTTGACTGGCTGTTCAGTGATATTACAACATCAACTTTTGTCCCTAAAGATGACAAATCAATGGATGCTATCTTTTCTTTGACTTGTGCTTCAATGCCTGAGTCAAAGCTACTGTTACTTGGTCATGTTGCCTTATTTGTTAATCTTCTGCAAAGTGCTCTTGATCTGGAAGATGATGTGAAACTTGAGATTGCCAAAAAGCTAGAATGGCTTTTGAATATTCTAATCGACGAAGATGTTTATTCATCTATTATTGCTTTGCCGTTACCTCTGTTACACGCTTCTGGTAATCAGAATATGTTTTCTTCTGTAATACATGCAATGAAGACCTTTATGCTTGTGGCTTCTTCAACTTTAGTTTGCGGAGAAGTTGAGTCGTTTTGCTTGAAAATTTCTTCAATCCACATCATCTTTGTTGGGAGATTATTATGGAACTTTGATGCTTTTGGTTCGACATGCTGAGTCAGACATGGGGAATGCTATTATTGATCAACTGTGCACACTAATGAAAATCACCGTTTCTTGGGAATCAGTTCTGGATTCTGGCAGTGTTCTTCGTAAAGATCAATCTCTATAGAGTTTTAAACTTCATCACCAACAGTAATCTATCCAAATTATCGTCTGCTATGTTATATAGCTTTGCTCATGGAAGGATTCCCATTAAATGGTCTTTCCTATAAGGTCAGAGTGTTGCTAAACAAAGACTACTAACAGAGTATTTTAACTTCGTGGATGTATTCGATAATGACTCATCAAGGAACGTTCAAAGTCTATTTTGTTTAATTTTGGGCTAATGCTTGTAAAATGCTAACCAAGTTTCCTCAAACATGTATTCTCATTCACAAACGAGTACAAACTTTCCATTTTTCTGGTTTGGGAAATTGTTAAACTTAGTCAGTAAGTGAATTTGACCAGATACAACATCCAACAACCAGATTAGAAAACGGAAAGTTGGTTACTACAAACAACAAAACACTAAAATGTTGGTTACCCAGTATATAGAAAAGCGTCAAGTTTTATAGTAACATTAAAAACTTAGCGTAAGTTTGTACCTTTATATGACTCAAATATACTGTTACCCATAATAGAAGTTTGAGGAAAGTTGGTTAACTCTCACGTAATTAACTCATTATTTATTTTAGTCTTAATTACCTTTCGCTAAAATTTCCACCTCAGGCAGGTGAGCATATCAGACAAAGAAATGAAAACAATAAAGCTATTAAGCACCATCATCCATAAATACAACACTTCCAGTGACAACTCAAAGGACCAGTACCGTAAGCTTCTCAGTGAAACATTAGGGATCATTTCTAGCATGAAGCATCTGTATACATATGATGAAATGGGAAGAGTAATTTTGCAGCTTCAAAGTCTTTTCATCTCAAAGTCTGCTGTTACAGATTCTGGATTGTCGGAGTGCAAACCAAATTTGGCTGCTTTTGTGGCGGACTTGGTCACATTCAATTTGAAGAAACTGATAATAATTCAAAGGTTTCAGCTTCATGGGAATTGTTTCACACGCTATTAAAAGAACGACATTGGGCTTTAGCTCATCTGTCAATGACAGCGTTTGGTTATTTTCTGCACGTACTAGTTGCAACGAGCTGTGGAGGTTTGTACCACCAGATGCAGCATTATCGTTTGATTTGGAGTCTGGAGTTGATGTAAATGATGAAAGGTTTATATCTGAGTTTAAGTTGTTCTTTGAAAAGGAAGTGGCTAATGTCAAAACTACCCCTGGTTCAAATGAGCTTGGGCTGCTTGTTAAAGAAGGTCTATTGCTAAAGCAAATGGCCCACAAGATGATGACCATCGCTAGTGATGCAATGGAGATAGATGATACAGCACAAACTAACAAGAAAGAAAATTTCCAGATGGAATAGGTGAGGGAGTTTCGTTGTTGCAGAATGGCTTGAGGGCAATTGCTAGCGGCCTTAGCTTGTGGCAGGAAAATCAGTTGGATTATCCGGATCTTTGTGGCGAGTTTTTGACTCGGTTTTCTAAACTTGAAGATGCTTTTGGACAAATGGCTGCAACCATTTCTCAAACTGGGTAAGTTTCCACCTTTATTGATTTATAAGATGTATTGTATAGTTGATGCTATCAGCAAATTTAGAAGTAACTACCATTCATCTACTAGTTTCTCTTAGAACTTGAAACATGTGAGACAGTAGTAGGAAAACATACGGAAACTATAGTTACAACTCATCTCTTTTAGAAGAAAAAGAACTATAGCAGAGCGGTAGAAGACAAGTAATCAACGTGAATACAAATTTAACATCCAAATAAAACTCATAAAACAATCTTGTTCATTGTAGACCACAAAAGTTAAATATCAAAAGCTAGTATGAGCATTAATCTGAGCAACTCATATCATAACTGAACATAATATATAATAATTAATAGATAATTTGGACCAAAAGGACTGTGATAGATGTCTTTTTAATTCATTTTAAGCATTCCTAACTCCTCTTGCATGATTTCACTTGCAATGTCATCAGCTCCGACTTGCTGCTTCTCGGTTGGCCAGTCTCCTGATAATTGTTCATATGAAAAGATATATCAGAAAACAATGTTATATATGTGCGTATTGATTCTCTCCAAATAATAAGTCCATAAGGCTTATATATGTGCGTATTGCATGTTTATATAAATAGAAACAGATTGTTTTTCTAGACTTTTACACTAGTAAGAACCATTTTATGTGACAGTGAGCAAAAACATTGGAAATTAAGTATAATTTAATTAACAGATACGCAGTGCGTGTTGTATATATACATACCTGTCGGAGGAGGAGAAGGTGGGTGCTGTATCTCAGTGCCTCCTTAACTTTCCCTACAGTCTGATTTATAGCAAAAGTGATCAACTCTCCCGACCGCTGAATTTTCTCCTGCAATGGTTGGTTGCCCTCAACCAACATCCGTAATACCAGGGTAATAACTGAACCACCTGTGGTGTGGCCATCAGCGCTGATGGAAAACCCTGATATCAGCACGGAATCTTCTTCAATCATGTTGCCAGGGCTGAGGAGATCATAAGTTTTCATTGAAACAGTGGACCACACCACTAGTGATCCAGACCGGTTGACATTCACTTCTTTGATCAACATCTCATTGCTCGAACCGTGAATCTGTTACACATCATCAGATGTTGTAAGGAGTTAAACCGAAGTGTGTAAGTAAGTGTGTGTGTGTGTGGGGGGTCATCAAGTGAACAGCTAATTACCATAGAAGCAGATATGTTGTTCCTGGAGTCACCACCAGTTGAGTATTTTCTCAATGTACATAGTTTTCTAAGCCCCCCAAGCACGTCCCACTGTCACAAAAATGAAGATTGAAATGTAGTAAATATGCGTATAGCTTGTGCAAGTGTGTGTTGGTTTATTAATAGTAGTACGTACCTCATGTTGTATGCGTTCATCTCCAAGCGTCTCAAGCACAAACTTGGGAGAATGTCTTACACTGAAGGCCACCACACCAGCCGCAACTTCAAAATTGGCAGAGGACTTGTAGAGACTGGCATAAACCTTCAAGTCCTCAGAACCAGTAACAGACCTCCATAGGATGGAATTACCGTCGTCATTAGGACTAACATTCTGAAACAAGCCACTCACCATGATCTCCCCAAACTCCATCAAAGCTATCTTCTCTTCAATCCATGGAGCCTCTGTTCATGCATTGAATTGTGGAGTTAGGAGGAGACTTCGACTAAAAATTGCTCACAACCAATCCAAATAATCACTAAAATATTTCTTCTTAAAATGACTTTTAGTATACAAAATTAAGGAAGTAACAATCCAAAACAAAACACTCTGCTTGCTCGATTAAAGAAAAAACAAAACACATAGCCTACAGAGATATCCAAACCAGCATGCTTTAGATCATATTAATGATAAATGTAAGTACCTTTTCCTACAAAGCATGGATCTTTAGCGTGACAGGTATCGTTTATATGTGACCCTCTTTCAATTGAGCTTTCAAGACACGCTACCATTCGTTCGGCTCCAAATGCGAATCCACTCCTGATTAGATGGTCGTAGAACAACGTTTGGCTTGGCAGTGATTCTTCAACTTTCATATGTTCCACCCATGTTACCTGTTGTTCATAACGAATCATGTTTGTGTGTATAAACGATGTGTGTGTGCATTCCGTATGCAAACTAATTACTACTAACCTTTGATGATTCCTGAGATATCCTCTGAATCAAGCATCCAGAAGGAAGGCGACTATAAGTATTTGGGTTGCGAACATGTGAAATTTCTGCAATGACCCACGTGCCTTGATCAATTTGGATACACGATCTAAGGACAGTGAACTTCCTGTTGGCAACCCCGGGTGAAGTGGCTTGCATCTCTTTGTAGAGCTGTGTATGTGCAACACATTCATTCATTCATGAAGCAAAAAAAGTCTAATGGTAGGTATGAATTAGAAAGCAAAAGTATATATGATTACCATGCGCAAGGTCCCGTGTGGGTTATCCAGTGATAATCCAGGTGACAAGAGTTTTATCATTGTATCTTTCGCAACAATGTTTGGAAAGTGGTAAGTCCAATCATCCTAGAAATCAGTAAAAAATTATGAGTGAAATTCTATCTAATTGACATAGACGACGATATGAAAAGATTGTTTGTTACCTGAGCTAGCATATCAGCAAGGTGGGAGGGATCCATCTGAACAAGAGCAGAAGCGCGGGATGCTTCAGTGGTCCATGACGATTTGTTTATGTATTTGTTGGTCCACCACGGAAAGGCTTGTTGATACTTGTGTAGAACAAAGACATCCCTTCCATCGTCGTCCTCGGACTTGATCCAGAAATCATCTTTTATAACTTGACACAGCTCATGGACAGCAGAAGTCACACATGTTTTGTATTGACCCGCCATTTTGTCTCTCTTTGTTTTACAAGATGAGAATAAATGAATGAATGACCCCCTTATTTATAGCCCTTTTTCTCCTGTTTTTTTTTTTTTTTTTTCTCTCTCATGTTTTTTTTTTTTTTTTTTTCTCTCTCTGTTTTTTTCCTTCTCTGTAGAATCTCTTTTTCTCTACGAACAAAAGTACACCACAACCACCAGTGGATCAATTTTCCTTGTTTTAAATAAATCTCTTCTTATAATCAATTTATTAAACAAGTCTAAGATTGATTTTGTATTTATTCATATATTTGATCGATGTCACTTTTTCAACATCTCAAATCTACATACATTAACCTAACTGTACGAAAGTATAGGCAACACTAGATGAACAATAGAACTTTTATTCAGATCTAAGCTGCAATAGTCAGCTTAGATTAATAGTATTCAAATGTTACAAGATTAGATTAATGTCAATGAGACAATAATCATATGAATGCAAAGACAAGACAAGATCAGTGAAATGATCTGAGAGAAGAGAGGAGAGTGATACAAGAGACTGCACACTCAAGTGTATGTAACTCTAGATTAAGGGACTTATTAAATAGGAGATAAGTTACACTAAGACCCTCTAACGGCTATAAATGACTCATCGTTGAGAATGAGTAACTCTTCAGTGAAACCATCTTCTTGGAACTTTAAACTTTTATTCTTTGTCCATGAATGATCCTGTAGAATCTCTCGCAATGATCATAACTTGAAAGCCATTAGGAATGATAGAATGATATGTTTGCCATGATTAATACTCCAAATTCTAACATTCCCCTTAATCGATTAGCAAACATATCAAACAATATCAATTTTTCACACAAAATTTATCTTGATAAATGAGGAGATTTTTAGTGAGAATGTCTGCGGTTTGGTTTGAAGAGCCAATCTTCTTAGCACTTATAACACCTCTTGCAATTTTCTCCCGATGAAGTGAACATCAATTTCAAAGTGTTTTGATCTTTCATGAAAAGCAGGGGTTGATGAAGTTGTAAAGCGATTTGTTGTCACAAAAAGATTAACGGGAAGATTGATATCAACTTTTAGATCTTTTAGGATTTTTGAATCAAATGATTTCACAGCAGACGATGACATAGATCTATACTGCTTACGTGGAAGATTTTGAAAGAGTGTTTTGTTTTTACTTTCCATGAGATCAAACAATCATTGAAGAAGACACAATAACTCGTGATGATTTTCTGGTTTTCTTGCATTTGGCCCAATCAGACATCACTATATCCTTCAAGATGATTTTCGAGTTCTTGAAATTGTACCTTAGGCCTTTTCCTGGAGCTCCTTTTAGATATCTCGAACATTGAGGGCACATTCGGATGAGATTTTAAGGGAGAATGCATATATTGTGCCGCACAATGAACCGAGTATGAGATGTCGGGTCTTGTATGGGTGAGATAGATAAGTTTCCCAAGTAACCCGATAACCGATGATGTTGACAAGCAATGGGTCATCAGTGGTGGGAATGTATGGAAGCACGAGTTGGGTTCCATAGGGTGGACACAGTTTGCACCAAGAAGACCAAATTCTTTGAGGAGTTCAAGGCAGTATTTTCTTTGAGAAAGACAAATGTCATTCCCGTTTTAAAACCTCAATGCCAAGGAAATATTTTAGATTTCCCAAGTCTTTGATATGAAATTTGGATTTTAGAAACTCTTTAAAAGATTTATCTCATCAATGCGCTTTCAGTAAGAACAATATCATCCACATAAACAAGCGAGCAATAAACTTGTTATTATCTGTTTTGGTGAACAGGAGTGATCATTGATGATTGAACAAAGTTATTTTCTTTTAAAACACTCACAAGTTTTTCATTCCATTTCACGGGAGCTTGTTTTAGCCATATAGGGACTTGACAAGTTTACAAACTTTATTTTATTGTTCTCATTCTGAAACCCTTTGGGGATGGTCATATAGATATCCTCATCAAGATCTCCATACAAGAAGGCATTGTTAACATCAAGTTGAAAAAGAGGCCATTTGTTTTTTTGACTAAGGCAATAAGACATCTAACGGTAGACATTTTCACAACAGGAAAAGGTTTCATCATAGTCTATTCCTTCCTTTGGTTATAGCCTTTAACAACTAATCTAGCCTTGTATCTATCAACTTCACCATTGGCTTTATATTTGATTTTAAAAATCCATTTGTAACCAATGGGAGTTCTATTAGGAGGTAGATCAGGTTATATCCCAAGCATGGTTTTCATTTAAGGCCTCGATTTGAATTCATAGCATCAACCCAATTACTATCATGGATAGCTTCTTCATATGGTAGGTTCAATACTTTTATTAAGACTAGATGCAAAGCGATAATTATCTTTGTTAAGATTGGAGTAATTAACAACCTTTTCAACACCATATTTTACTTTCCTTCTATAATAAAGTCATTAAGATTCTTGGGCAACTTGGAAACTCGGTTGACCTTCTAGCGATAATGGTTGGCAAGCCTCTTTCTTGTTCGTGAGAATCGGTGTTATATCGGAGGATCGAAGCGCATCGTGAATGTGAATCATGTGATATGTTGCCCTCGGGTGTGTATTATCATCTATAGATGTTGCAACCGGTTCGTTAATCCTAGGAGGATGACTTACCACCGTGCCATCATCATTGGATGTCACTCTCCTTCATCATTGGGACTTATTTGTGAGTGAAAGAAATTTTGTGATTTAAATCTTTTGGTACAAAGGTTTCAACAAAAGGTTTTGACACGAATTTTTCATTTGAAGGAAAACAGTTTCATAAATTTGACATCTCGGAGTAAAAGATATTTTTGTTTCAAGGCTCAAGAGTTTATAGCCTTTCTTCTCATTTGAGTAACCAATAAAGACACTTTTTGGACCTACTACCAAATTTATCGAGATGTTGAGAATGGTGGCATAGCATAAGCGACCAAAGACTCTAAGGAGAGAGAGTGAAGGTCATGCCCATACACAAGGAAGAGCAGGGACTTGCAGGGAAGGCGAAGATGGCAACTGTTTATGACATAGGCGGCAGTTAGAACACATTCGGACCAAAGATTTAGAGGTAATTCCCACAAAACATGAGGATCTAGCTACATTAAGGAGATGCCTATGTTTCCTTTCTGCTATACCATTTTGTTGTGGTGTATAAACACAAGAGGTTTGATGTAAAATTCGTTTTCATGAAAAAATGTTGAAGTTTATTATTGACAAATTCGTCCCATTATCACTTCTAAAGATCTTGACATTGTGTTCAAATTGATTTGATAGCATATGAGTAAAGTTAACAATGGAAACATAAACATCATCCTTCCCTTAAGCATATAAACCCACACCGCTCGGAATAGTCATCAACAACAGTTAAAAATATTTGTAACCATCTCTCGCTAGTGACTTTATATGGTCCCCATACATCAAGATGGACAAGTTGACCAATTTTAGTTGATTTATGTTCACTTAGAGGAATGGTTCCTGGTTTGTTTAGCTTTATTACAAGTGTCACGAGATGATCGAGTTTGGATGTACTATCAAATTTAAGAGTGGGTTTAAGTATGTGTAGGACTTGGTCGGAGGATGACCAAGTCTTTGATGCCAAAGATTTTTGAAACATGACAAACGGATATGCGGTTATTAGAAATAATCTTACATGAAGAATCAATATCAAACATATATAACCCATTGTGTTGTTTACCAATCCCGAATCCTTTTTGATGTAAATCAGATATAGCAATTAGATTCATTAAACCCGACAAACATCTTGTTGTCTCTAGCAATTTATGAGCAGGATAGCAAACTAACATTGTACTCGGGAACAACAAGTACATCAAAAGAGTTAGATCATTATTGATCTTTAAATCACCAATTTTGTAATTAAGGCATGAGTACCGTTGGGATGTCCAACAGTTAAACCAAGATTTGAAATGTTAACAACATTGATTAAAAATTTTGATCACAATATCATGTCTTTGATTTGCACCGTAATCAACAATCCAACCAAGGCGATGTTTCGGATAATATCTTAGTGTTGTTGTTAAAAACTTATTGAAGTTTATATTAAACTTGACACCGCCATTAAAGAAGGTTCTGAAAAATTTTACCGCTAAGTTGGCATTAGCGAGATGACACATTGTTGTCATTGAGAAGACTCATAAGTCTTGAGAGCTGTTCATTAGACAAGGAGACAGGAGAGTTCTTTGGTACTATTATCGGTGACAAGATTGGTTTCAATGAAACATTGTTATTCTTGAAAGGTTTACCATTAAAATTTCTCTTAGCATATCCAATGGGATAGCCAACAAGATCATAACATCTGTCAATGGTGTGACGGGTTTTTGCAATTAGTACATTTGAGGTTCATGTTTGGTCCTCTGCTATTAGAGTTGTTACCATTATTAAAACTAGACACTTTGTTATTAAAACCTCTTTTGTTATCAAAAATTTTCCACCATCGAAGTTTTTTGCGAAAAGTCGTAGCATGGGTTTAGCGAGCTATTCCCGGATGAAACATTCTGTGAGATTCTTCTCCGGATACAACGAGAAAGCAGTTTTGACATTAGGTAAAGGATCTCTGGTTAAAATATTGCTTCGATGGGAACATAGGAGTCATCAAGACCCATAAGAAATTGCATTAACTTGATTAGTCGATTGTGTTTTCAAAATGTTTTGCGACCTCACAAGTGCGGGAGGCAAGCTAATCATACAATCAAATTGTTTCCATAAAGAGATAAGATTGTTATAGTAATCACAGAAGAGAGGACCCGGTTTGACTAAGAGAATTTATGTTTTGTGCAAATTAAAGATAGTGAACCATCAACTTTATCATAGGTGTCTTTAAGATCATTCCACATTTCATAAGCGGTTTAGAATAAATAGCACCAAAAAATAATTCGTAGTGAGAGAGTTGAGGATCCAAGTGACCACAACGAGTTACAAGTATCCCATTGATTAGCAAGACTGGGGTTTGAATTATTTCTTATGCAAGTACCATCAATAAACCCCAACTTGTTATGGTTCCTTAAGGCAAACATCATGGCCATATTCCATATTTTATAGTTTTCAGTTCCAGTGAGTTTAATAGAAATAATGGGAGTACCATTGGTGTTATTGGGGTGTAAATACAAAGCATCACCAAAGGATAAGCTTTTCTCAGTGGAACCACCACCACCAATATTATCATCACCAATAGCCATAACACAAACAATAAGATAGAGATAATAAGACAGACAAAGAATCACAGATAGATATAATAATAAGAGTAAATAGACAAGTAAATAAGACTATGCAATAAGAAACAACAAGCACCAAGCCTGTGGACTAGGGTAAACCAGAGCAGGTATTCGTGCCACTCAAGGTGGTAGATCAAGATGTTAGTCTACCCGTTTGCACCCACGAGACTTTAAGCCTTCGTATGTTTAAAGAAGATAAGACTTAGACTTACGAGAGAATATGCGTGGAAGAACAAATCACAATCACCTAGATTCACTTAGTCTAGGGTAAATTGTAAAGAAGATAACCGGTGATTACACCAATAGCAATAACCCAAAACCACACCTTCGTTGCCAAAGAGAATCAATGAGCACAAGCTCGATACCATGTACGAAAGTATAGGCAACACTAGATGAACAATAGAACTTTTATTCAGATCTAAGCTGCAATAGTCAGCTTAGATTAATAGTATTCAAATGTTACAAGATTAGATTAATGTCAATGAGACAATAATCATATGAATGCAAAGACAAAACAAGATCAGTGAAATGATCTGAGAGAAGAGAGGAGAGTGATACAAGAGACTGCACACTCAAGTGTATGTAACCCTAGATTAAGGGACTTATTAAATAGGAGATAAGTTACACTAAGACCCTCTAACTGCTATAAATGACTCATCGTGAAATGAGTAACTCTTGTTGAAACCATCTTCTTGGAACTTTAAACCTTTTATTCTTTGTCCATGAATGATCCTTGTAGAATCTCTGCAATGATCATAACTTAAAGCCATTAGGAACCGATAGAATGATATGTTTGCCACAGATTAATACTCCAAATTCTAACACTAACCCGTTTAATTAGCAAAATTGGGTCATCATCATTGGGTTGAAAGATAAAAATTGGGTCTTTTTCTTGAGTGGGTCACACATTCTAGGGTATGTATAATCACGATATTAAAATTCGGTCTCATTGTGTGTCCACAATTGTTTGTTTTGAGGTTAAACAGGTTACTTATGTGTCGCTGCAGTGGAGGTTGGGTTTCATGGTTCGTGCTTTTAGTCATGAGTGTGTTAATTTTTCGCATCTATGATATTCGTTTTTGGTACATAATCGATGCCAAAATGAGTAACCAAATGATGAACAACTACACGTAATAGTCTTTTAAGAACAAGGAATTTAGCATGTTTAAGGAATTGTTTGTTTGTAACAATTGAGCATATTTACTACACTTATAGAACACTTTTGAACCACAGGAATTTGAGACTTAAGGTACATATTTAAGCATGTTTAAGGTATAAGTTACAATGGTTTCGGCATTTCCTCTTTCGAATTTTTATGTCTTTTTAAAAGTAGACCCATCGACATTGCTTTGAGCTTGTTTGTTACTTCCGTAAAAGTTGGTGCATTATCCGGGTCATGTGACCAAGACTTCCATCAAACCTTTCCATCTTTTTGGTCACGCTTACGGTATAGGGTGGCGTAGCATATCACTCACAATTCCACCTTCATAGCATATGATCACATCATAAAACGCTCATTAACGTAATAGCACCACAATGCAAAGGTTTACCTATGATGGCACCACAATGCATATCGGTAGGGCTCGTCTTGAGCAAAATCTCACATTGCAATGCCAAATG
Source organism: Chrysanthemum lavandulifolium (assembly GCA_022545495.1). NCBI lineage: Eukaryota > Viridiplantae > Streptophyta > Magnoliopsida > Asterales > Asteraceae > Chrysanthemum > Chrysanthemum lavandulifolium. The sequence continues at coordinate 276,763,913 of CM040242.1, forward strand.
AGAATACATCCACCTACGACAATCCACAATCGGAAAAGAATAAGAATAAAGCAAATACAAATTCTAAGATGATTTAACACATTAATTCTAATAAATGCAATGAAAACGTGAGAGTTTAACCTTACTTTCTTAGAAACCCGAACACTGGTTCCATTTAGGAGCTCTGGAGCCATCCATGGAAGTGTTCCACATACACCACCCGAAACAAATGTGTTATGCTTAATTCTTGATAAACCAAAATCACCAACCTATGCAATATAAAGCATCCTGCAAACCACGCTAAAAAAATGTTCAGGTTCGCATCAACATTGCTCAGCTCTTTGTTAAATTATTGATGACCACATCCAACTACACATATATACGAGATTCAAGCCATATCCTTAGCTGCGTCTAAATGTCTAATGAACCTATGGAATATAAAGCATCCTGTAAGGTTGTAACCATATATGTTAAAGCAGGCTATGGACGATATATTATCCGTAAGTGAATCACATTTTATTCGATTCTTATAATGGAATTGAAACAGACCGCCTTTTCACCCAAGAAATTTGATATAAGGGATAGCCATTTTTCATGTTTGTAGGTTCCATTATGTGCATGAAAAACAATATAATGTTTTTAGAAAAAAAAGGCCCCTAAATTTTACAATCTTTATCGGATACCTCCTCATTTTTAAGTTTTGTTTTCACAAATTTGACACATATATTTTTATGTGTTTTTTGCTCCATCAAATTTCTCTACCAAATTTATTAAAGTTTGACCAAAATTAGTTTAAATTTGACTTTTATTAACCAATCAAATCACACGATTTTGCTTACGTGTAAATCGAGCTCTCCTATTGGCCCAATTGATTTTTAAATAAGAATGAATTGACAAAATCACTCCAAAATAATGAAATTCTTTTATTATATAAAAGATGTTAAAGGTCCAAAAGGTTCAAAATGTAATATAATTCAAAAAGTTTATACAATCAAAACTTTTTAAACCCATAATATTTAAAACTATAAGCATAGAGAGGCATGTTTATAAGATGTAAATAACTTCTTTGCATCTCTCTCACTTTATAGAGTCTTCTCCACATTCAATTGTTCTTCACTTGTCAATGTAGGAAAACATTTAACAAAGCATTGAGTTGATTGTATTTTATAAAGAAAATAAACAACTAAGAGCCTTCGTATCAGAATGTAAGCTTACGTTAAGGTGACGGAGGTAAGTTAACGTGAGTTAACATCAAGTTATTACACCGCCTCCTCAAGTTATGCTCGAGTTATAACTTTGCATTACCATGGCTTGAGTTATAACTTTGCTACCATGGCAACGCTGAGTTATAGTAGCTAATGGACAAAAAGTGGTGTTTATGTGTGTGTAATTTGTAAATATTTAAATAAAGGTAGAGCCCAAAATGTTGAGTTTTGATTGAGTTATGATAAAAGGTATTTTTGTGAGTTAAGATTGAAATGTTAAAAAGCGATGTGACGCCGACGATTGTTTCTTTTTATAAAAGAATACATTAAGAAAATATGTAGTGACATCTTGTTTTAGATTGTTGATTGCTAAAATTTACTCATGTTAGGTTCACTTTGGCTTTTTCATCGAATTTTGTAGATTTGGCTTCACATAATGATAAAGCCAAATCCTATATGGTATTTTAGTTTTATGAATATGGACAATAGGATAGAACCTTAAAATATCGACTAGATAAGCACACCTCTCTAATAGTACGTTTGTATTGAGTTATGATAAAAGTAGTAGCTTTTTATCAACTTCTCCTACAACTCTCACAAGGCGTGTGCTTCTATCAATTTTAAACTCTATTTCGGTATTTAGAGTAGAAAATACAAAGGGTTTGAGCGGGTGAAATTTGATCTATTCTTACATCTCTTGTATAGACATTGATCTATAATACAAACGTACTATCAAACAACATTAATGCTATTAAAAACACCATTTCACCAAAAATTACAACCATTTAAGCACAATGTACAATAGCTGCAACCAATTTTCAGATTTACAACAAAATAAGCATAGTGTACAACAAAATAAGCATGATGTAATTTTCAGGCTTACAAAATTAATGCTATTAAAGTGGTCAATGTTATTAATGACTATAATGACTACTACTAACAAGAAAATAAACATAGTGTACAACACTTTAATGCACATAATTTTCAGACGTACAAGACAAAAAGCATAGTGTACAACAAAACACCACATTAATGCTATTTAATGTAGTCAATTATTTAACTAGTCAATAAATACAATTAATAAAGTTATTAAAACACCCCTTACATAAGAAATACAAATTATCAATCATATTGTACAACCAAATTAAACGCAATTCATGTATTAAATTTCACTACTAATAATAATAAAGCACATTATACAAATATTCAAGCCCGAACAGCAACGGGTCGAATGGGCTTGAGTCGAATGGACGCGAGACCAAGCGGGCCCGAGCATACACAGACCAGCGGGTTGAGCCCGAACGAGCACAAAGCTATCGAAATTCTTGATATCCATAAATTTATTGTTAAAAATAACATAATAAACTAAAATACATTATTCATCGAAAAATTTTATTTCATAGTACGCGCCGCTGCAACGCGCGGGTACCCTGCTAGAATAAGTAAATAGAGGCATGTCTGATGTAAATAACTTCAATGCACCTCCCTACTTTATAGAGTCATCTCCTTATTCAGTTGTTCTTTACTTGTCGATGTGGGACAAACACATTTAACAATCTTACTTTCACTAAAGCATTGTGGTTGTATATTTTCATTTTCATAAAAGAAAGAGTTAATTACATAAATCGTCCTTGTGGTTTGGTAAAAGTTACGGATCTTGTCTCTGTGGTTTTTTTAGCGGGTTTCGTCCCTGTAGTTTACAAATCTTACGGATCTTGTCCCCATGTCTGACCCGATCTCAAAAAAGGACCTCCCATGCAAATACTCCCTAACATGAAGGCTAACATTGTATTTTAGTTTTAACGATTGTTATACAAACCACAAGGACGATTTATGTAATTTAATCTTTTTAAAAAAAAAAATATTTTAATTTTATTATTCAAAATTTTTTTAATTTTATTAAGATTAAATTTTTAATAAAAAACTTTTTTAAATTTAATTTTAATTTTATTATAATAAATTAAAAAAACAAATTTTAATTTTATTATAATAAATTAAAAACTATTTTAATTTAAAAAAAAAAAAATTATAATAAAACTAAAAAAATTAATTTTAATTTAATTATAATATTTTTAAAATTGTTTTTCTTTAAAAAATTAATTTTATTAAAAAAATTAAAAAAACAAAAAATAACTTTTTAATTTTATTATAGAACGGATGAAGGCGTATAAAAAATCGTTTTTATACGGTTTTGTAGTTTCAAACGTTTCATTTGTTTTTATACGGTTTCGTTTGTTTTTGTATGAAAACAACGTACAAAAATGTATGAAAACGTAAAAAACGAACGAAACCGTACAAAACGGATGAAAACGTACAACAAAGTTGTTTTTGTACGTATGAACGTTGTTGTACGCCGTATTATCGTAATGAACAAACAAAGCATGAGTCATGTCGATGGAGTAAATGACATCTATTTTCGAGTTGTAACAACGCCGCTTTGAGTCAATATGCATGGTCAATTGTTTTATGTCGTATATAGTGTTTGAACACAAGTAAATAGTAGAGTTGAGATTAATATAGATCTCATATTTGACATAGATCCAATAAATCAATCTTAGCTATCAATTTTATCAAAATTAATAAAGATTATTTTCACCCTTTTTAAAAATAACATATTTTGCAAACGGTAAATCTTCAAACTACAAAAATACACCATCGTGACAAGAATTAAATTATCTTTCTATAGATATGTACTTTTTATATTTTCGACAAACTATTTATTTCAAAAATGCCGCCCGGAAAAATCACATATGATTTTCAAAAATCACATGTGATTTGTAAAAATCAAATCACATGTGATTTTTTTAAATCATATATGATTTTTACAAATCACATATGATTTGCAAAAATCATATATGATTTGTAAAAATCGAATCACATATGATTTTCACAAATCATATATGATTTTTCTGGGCCGAAATTTTGAAAAAAAATCGTTAAAAATATATAGAAGTGCATATCTATAGAAAGATAATTTAATTCTCGTCGCGATGGTATGATTTTTTTCGCGTAACGATTAACGGTTTGCGAGATATTTAATTTTTATAAAAAGGGTGAAAGTTTATTTTAATTTTTTTGATTAGAAAAATGAATGACTATGATTGGTTCAATGGATTTATGGTAAATTTGAGATCTATATTGAACTTTTGCGTAACTTATACTAGTTATAATACCGGCACGCATCGGGTTTTGACAAAAAAATTATTTTGTATTAATACTTGAATATTTTGTGTTTAAAGGTAATTACATATAATTATATACTTATGCACGAAGTTTTCCATTATATATTAATATCCATTAGAATTTGTTAAATTAAAATTTTGTAAAAATTTATCTTAAATAACTCACGATTTAACTATATTTAGCAAACATATATGTTGATGTTGCTATTTAAATTTCACTATTGATATTATGTTGTACACAAGATGCGAGTTTAGTAACACATAATTAGCGTCGATGAAGTTAAAATATATTCCTTAAAGTTTTAAAAAAATGTTTTTCTACATATCCTTATATAAATAAATAAGAATTACATGATTCGTTGTTATAAGTACAATCACGTATATTTTTTTTCATATTACAAGAACTGCACTTACAATTTGATAATTATATTTTCCTTTTCAAAAACTTAGCCGTATTTAATATTCAAATTCGTGTCCATATAATCATAATTTTAAAATAAAATAAATGAGTCCTGCGAACTTATATAGTAAAAGAAATATTTTGATATTTATAATCCTATGCATATTTATATGTTGTAATTTTAAAACAACATATATGTTGTATTTTTAATATATAAAGTATAGGGGTATAAAGTATAAAGGTGAATTTGTTTAATTTCTAAAGTTATTATAAAACATAAAACTTATAATATTACAGTTAACCTTATATAATTTTAAAAATTCAACCACTAAAGTTTTATTAATTACCTCATATTTTTTAAGTTTTTGTTTTACAAATATTGTTATAAGTATAATTGCGTATATTTATTTTTATATTAAAGTAACCCGTGCTTACAATTTGATAATTATATTCTCGTTTTCAGTAATTTAGCCGTATTTAAAATGTAAACTCGTGTCCACATAAGTTAAACTTTTAAAAATGAAATAAGTGGGTTCTTATTGAACGTAAAAAGTAAAACAATTGATACTTATAATCTTATGCAAATTTATATGTTGTTATTTTAAAACAACATATACATTGTATTTTTTAAGATATAAAGTATAAAAGGTATAAAGTATAAGGGGGTATTTGTTTCTAATCCAAAGTTATTAGAGATTTATAATATTACACTTAACTCTATATCATTTTTAAAAATTCAACCACTAAAGTTTTATTAATTATCTCCTCTTTTTTTAAGTTTTTGTTTTCACAAATTTGACACATATATTTTTATGTGTTTTTTCTATCAACGAAAAGTTTTCATCAAATTTATTAAAGTTTCACCAAAATTAATTTAATTTTGACTTTTATTAACTAATCAAATCACACGATTTTGCTTACGTGGCGAAATCGAGCTCTCCTATTGGCCCAATTGTTTTTTCAATAAGAATGAATTCTCTCCGATGACCAGATACGACCAAGTTGCCACAGTCGATGACCAAGTTAAAAAAAAAATAAATAAATAAAAAAAGATTGAAAGGAATGCGTGTGTAAAGGTTGACCAAAATCAATTTAATTTTGACTTTTATTAATCAATCACATCTCACGATTTTGCTTACGCGTGTGTCCCAATAGGCTCACGTATTTCTAACCGTATAACATGTGTATCTGACTCACATATTCGAACATTCCTACCATAAAATTCCCTATATAGGCACTAAAGCACGTCTTTGGTACATTAAAATACATTCATGTATTATCTAAATCAGCAACTCAACTTAATTATGCATTCATACCTTAAGCAGGTGTAGAAAATCCTTCCGCGACAATCATGTGTTGATACTTAATTCTCTTATAAAAAACGTACACAAAAAAATTGCATTACACTTTAGTATGTGCGATAAGATCATAAAGCGCAAAACCACTAACATGTTGCATTATAGTGAGGATAACAACAAAGTTAGTCATAACATCAAATAAGAAAACTTCATATTAGAACAAAAGGGTGTTTGGTATGCTTATTAAATGTGCTTATTGGCTTATTCAATTACCATAACACAATAAGTTTATGATAAAGTTATAAGCTTTTTTGAGAAGCGTAGTAAAAAAACCCCGAACTCACAACTAATTCTATCATAGCTTAGTGTATTTATAGTAAAAACACAAATATTAAGCGTAGAACTTTTCAATAAAACATTAAAAAAAATAAAATAAAATAAGTTACTAAAAGTTGGTGTGTATAACAAAAAGTTAAACCATAAAAAGTTACTAAAACTATCACTAGATAAGACATAAGCCAAAGTTACATTGAAGTCTCTTTCGGATTCTATTCGAAGCAAAAGAGGTTAACACATAAATCATAGGTATAGAAGAATGGTTGTATCTCACATCCGTGATTACCAACTCAATAACATTATCGCAAAGATACTAACGTAATAACCCCGATTAAAAACTATACATTCTTGCTTAATAATTCTCATGTACATACTTTATTTCTTTACAACGCCAACTATTACGTTTTTTAAACATCACGTCAATGAATAAAGTTAGGTTATCACCTACTTTTTTTTTTTTTTTTTTTTTTTAGAGGCGATTGTTATGAAATAAGGATTGTAATCGTGCATTTTTTATAATTTAAGGAAAACTCCTTCTAAATTAACCAATGACTATCTAACCCATGTGTTTGTTTGTTTTTTAATAATTAGCTTTGTAAAACGCTTTAACCGATGGACATGTTGAGGTTGAGGTTGATGTTGTTGTTTAACTTTAACTATTAATATCATGTTGTACAAAATGTGCGAGTTTAGTAGCACATAATGAGCGTTGATGAAGTTAAAATATGCTCCGTAAAGTTTTCAAAATGTTTTTTGGATATCCATATATAAATTTTAAATAATAATTCACGAGTCATTGTTATAAGTAGAATCGCGATATTTATTTTAATATCACAGTAACTCGTGCTTACTATTTGATATTTATATTCCCGTTACTAATATTATAAAGTATAGGGGGTATAAAGTGTAAGGGGTTATTTTATTTTATTTTTTTTTTTAATTTTTGAGTTATTAAAAAACATGGAAACTTGTAATTTTACACTTAGCTCTATATAATTTATTTAAAATTCAACCACTAAAGTTTTATTAATTACTCCCTCTTTTTTTAAGTTTATGTTTTCATAAATTTGACACCTATATTTTTATGCATTTTTTTTCTTAACCAAATTTCTCCACCAAAATTATTAAGTTTGACCAAAACCAATTTAATTTTGACTTTCTATTGACCAATCATATTGCTCGATTTTGCCTACGTGGCAAATTCGAGCTCTCCTATTGGTTTAATTTTTTTTTTCAATAAGAAGGGTTTTACAAAAACACTCAAAATGATGTAATTATTTTATTATATAAAAGATTGTACCTATTTACGGTGTTTATGTTTAAGTTCATTTACGAATATTAATTAAAAGCCTAAAGCTCGACCACTATTTGAAACTTTTACATTATAAAAATGATAGCAAAACTTGATTTTACAAGCATTTAGGTATATTATAGTCAAGTGTCAAAATAAACTTATAACGAATATTCTAAAAGTAGCTATTGTGGTCATGAAAATTACATGTATGCAGCAATTTACGTAAATCGTAACTACAAATATACTATATATAATATATTACACATACACAAACTGTTTACGTGTGGGAGTTGATTTGCATCGTTCCTAATTGATTGGCACACTCTAATTTAGAGTGTGTTGACATTATATCCTCGCAGAATAGAAATGTGTACAAGTGATGTGAGGGTATAAATGTCAACACACTCTAAATTAAAGTGTGTCAATCAATTTAAAGAGTGCAAATCACCTCCTTTACTTATACAACCTATAAAGGTAAGATGATTTATGGTTTGTTTTACACATCTTGTATGTTTGGCGATTAAATGGGGAAATGGGGTTAGAGCTAAGGTTGGGGCTGAAACTAGGGCTGAGCTTTTATTATAAGCCGAAAGTTGAAACTTATATTTTTATAATCTTGTTTGGCGAATTAGTTAGACCTGAAGTTTATTAATGTGAAATCACATAAAATACATCAAATTAAATTCACATATACTTTCGCCTTTTACGTAATAATTCATTATATTTTGTTAAAGGTATTTAAGTAATTTAACTAGCCATAAGCCCTTATGAACCCCATTTACAAGGACAGAGCTGGGGTTCCCACAGTGCCGGAAACCCGTGGATTTTATTTTGATATGGTGTTAATTTATGAAAAAAATAAACTTTTTCTAAATGCATCTTAAATGCACCCGGTCCATCGAAATGTGTTTCTATATTCTGCTCCAAAAATTTGTGCACTCGGTCATATTTGGTCTTAGTTCCGTCCCTGTCTATTTTATGGGTTTGAGCTTATGAAGGCTTACGGCTTATTTTATAAGCCTCCGTAAGCATGTGTGATAAACAAGACTTATTTTATTAGCCGACTTATTTTAAAAGCTCAAGTCACAATAAACCCCTCATAAGCTCTCGCCAAATATAGCATTAATATAGACTTGATACATAAACAATGTCCGACATAGATTTTTACACATGCCTAAATATAGACTTAGTACGTAAACAATGTCAAAGGCAAAACAGTTTAAATAAAGAATTGTATAGTTTATAAATGTTGTGATGATTCAATACTTCATAGTATAAAATAATATGTTTATACATATACTCATACTTTTGACTTCTGAACCCTCATAACATTTAAAGCTATAAGTATATCAGTGTTTTAAAGGCGTGTCAAGACGTCGTCAAGACACAAGACGTGGCTTCGGCGTCGAAATGGACCAAGACGTGAGGTCTAGGCGTTGTGTGAAAAGACGTGAGATAAAGCGCGAAAAGACGTGCCTTTTAATAAGGTGTGACACCATTTTTAGAAGCATTTAGGGCCCGTTTGGTTACCGGTTTCAGCTACGGATTCAGGTTTGACATTGTAAAAATGTTGTTTGGTAAATAGAAGTGGGCCCAAGATTTGGCTTAAATGCCATAAATTTGGCGTAGACGAATTCTCTGCAAATACCAAGGTTTACAAGAATCCTTCTACCAATTTTTGTTTTATCCAAAAAGTGGTAGGGCCCCATTGAATCTCTACCTCTCATTTTATTTTAAAACATTATTTTATAACAATCAATTTAATTGTTCTTTTTTATATATATATTTATATAATAATATTATACTAATTATAAATTTTCTCTCTCTTATCTCAAATCCAAATCCAAATCCTAAACTAAATTCAAATCCAAGTCAAAATCCTAATCCTAAACCCACCTACAAACCAAACGGGCCCTTAAGGTATTTATGGGTTTGGGTTTGAATTTCTAGTATATGGGCTATTTCTTTCTTGGGCCTCGTAATTTCAAAACTTAATTCCTACTTGTGCCTCGTATTTGGGTCTGGCTATTTGGGATTTAGGCATATATAGGTGATATAATCAAGAGATGTTATATAAGTGTAACAATAAGTAGATATGATGCTTACAATGATGTGAATGATTGGTGCGCAAGAACTATATGAAAACCCTAAGTTAACCTTAATTTAACTCTTCCAAAACCTTAGCTCTTGAAACCCTTCTTGTATAATCTTTAAACCAACTTGAACCAAGCTTGAAACCACCTTGTTCCACCCTATTTCCGCCATGCAAAGGTAGAGAGAAAATTGGTGTATGTGTGTGTGTGTTTGATTTTGGGTGGATAAAACTAGTCACAATTGCCTAGTATTTATAAGTGTATATTGGGAAGGTTAAATGAAGACTTATGGAGTCACATGCTTATATAAGGCTAAGTAGGGAAGGTGGCTTGGAGGGTTGTGGTGTGCCTTTGGGGTAGGGGTGTCCATGGTACTCGAAGTCGGACGAATCGAACCGAATCGAAAAAACCGAGAACCGTAAATAGAAAAAATTTGGAACCAAGAACCGTCCCAATGTTCTTCGGTTCGGTTCCGACATAATATTCGGTTCGACGGGAATTTTCGAAAATTCCCGATGAGAACCAAAGTGTTTAAAAAATTATTCTTTTTCATTGTCGATCATTCATAAAGAACATGCTCTATCAATACAAACACACACAAAAATGTCTCTAACAATGCAAATCATTTGAGTAATTGCATTTATTCAAACTAACATATAAAAAACACAAACTGTGGAAATATAACTTTATAATTGTTCAAAAGCATCAAGAACACACATTTGTGTTCCAAACCTCAAAAAATGCTCAATGCTCCATTACTTGTTTCCCTTTATAACTTCATACCGCTTCTTTCATTTCTTTAACAACCTCATCTCATTTGGAAGATCTTAAGTTTCATGCACATTTATTTTCATTCTCTCCAGTCTTATCTAATTGTGGGTGCAAAGCAACGCCTTAACAAGTTGACTTGACAATGAAGTTCAATAAGGGTCCAAACGCGTTTACCGATACTTTCATGATGGATGAATGACGGTGATGGTGTTATTTGGAATGGATTAAAGGTTAGGGAATTTAGGTTTTAGATTTTTTTTGTTACGACTTACTAATGGGCTAGGTTTTTCTATTTTTTTAAAAGGCTGCATGAACACAATGTCCTAAACAAACCCTATAAAACTTCAAATTTTCAAAAGAGTCGGTTCTTTCATGAAAATACCAAAACCTGACGGTTCCAACCCAAACCGTCCCAAGAACCAAAAATTTAGAATTTGAGGCACCAAGAACTAGACAATGGTTCTAATAGACAATTCGGATCCGATACTGCTCCTCGGTACTTTTGGACACACAACAAATTTTGGCCTCATTGGCCTCATTTAGATGTCAATTTTTCAATAAATCACGAAAAAGAATAATAAATAATAAAAGTTAGCCATCGTCTTCATCTAGACGTCGGCATCTCTTACGTTTGTGTCATTCCCATGCGACTTTGTGGCATCTCTTACGTTTGTGTCATTCTCACGCAGCTTGTTGATCGTTTGACTTCTAAGTAGTTACGGTAATGGGTTTCGTTGATGATCGTAATAGTCGTAATGATAAAAGAGTCAACAATTATGAGGGTGAACGAAACGAGGATATTGAATAATGCTCGTTGATAAAAGAAACAACTTAATTTCAAGGATTTATTTAAAGAAAAATAAAATAAATTCATTTTCTTAATTATTTATAAAAGTACGTATTTTGTTAATTAAATTTTTATATCACGATGGTCTACTAAAAAATCATAAATAAAATAAAATAATCCTCTATAGGAAATGATTTTATTAAATCCTTTTATTAAGGGCAGTTATCAACTTTCATAAAATTAAAACGAAACTTGCATGTCTGATACAAAAAATATATTTAGAAAAGATTTACACCAGATCATAAGTCATTCTTATAAATACCGTAACATTCACAAACACATACATTATAAACCCTAGAACAAAACATAGGAGAATCGAAGCATTTATTTTGGCTTCGGGTTGTAGTTTCAGTCGCCAAGTAATATATATAAGGTACGTAATACTCTCATGTAATTTGAACTGTTAGAATCACATAATACGTTAAGATTACGTGCTTTTAAATCATCAAGAAAAACATCGCATTATTGATAAACTCGACCAATCAACTAGGAGTGAAAGATGTTGAAATTATGTAATATATACGAATAGTTTTATAAATATGTGGAATAATATTAATGCATTATTGATAAACTCGACCAATCAACTAGGAGTGTTACTATACGTTTTTGGAATTTGACAGAATATATTTTGTTGAAATTGTTAGGAAAACAAGTGAGAGCTACTAAGATATGGAGAGTTTGAAGGGATTTTTTCAAGGGGTTGCACGTTTCTCAAGCCGATGTGTCACAGCTTGTTCTAGGCAATCCAACTGCAAGTGCAAAATTCGAAAAGAAGAGTATCATGTATTCATGGTTTGTAGATAACATCTAATGTATATACTTCTTTTGTTTCTGCGGAACCATATATAGTTTCTAATATGGTTTGTTTTTTGTTGCAGAATATCAAGGTGAAGGTGAGTAGGAAAGGCTCGTTGTCAGATGTAGTGAAAACAATAAGTGATAGTGCGGAAGGTATGGTTTTGTGATATATCATTATAAGTTTATACTTTGAATATTTGTGTTCCTAAGATCGATTAATTAATCAAACAATTTCGTTGTTGGTAAAAGGAGTAATAAGTTGCACGATTGAAAAGAATGGGATGGTATATTTCTCGGGTGACTTTTATCCACGGAAAATTTTTGGGAGTGTCATGGATAAATTACGGAAACATGGAAAGCTATGTTGGGAAATTTCAGGGAAGGCTACCGATAACACAATATTACAGCAGTTGGCGAATGTGCAGGGAAGGCTACCGAATGCTCTGGACACCATAATTAATGAAAAGCCAATGACTTCAGATAAGACTCGAGATAAATCTTCTTAAAATACTGCATCTCTTATCCCGTATGCTGCAGTATAATGTGATTGAATTTTTGGACATGATGTCTTTAGCTCTAATTTTTCTTTGTTTTTCCCATATTATGCGGAGTATTTTTTAGCCCAGTTTTAAAACTAGTTATGGATTTATATATTTTATTATGATAATTTGTGTCTATTGCATGTCTTTTTGGATTTTCATAAGAGATGTTTGGAGAGTAATGGTTTTATATCAGAGTGGATAAATATTGCCAGGCACATAATTTAATGCTTTTGAAAACAATTGGGTAAATAATGTTATTCTCTAGCTTCAAATTGCTCGGTTATATCATCTTTCAATTACTCTCTGTTTGCTATTATTCATATCCTATCTCTAGAAACAACATATGTTCATTCCTTTAAAATTCACAATCTTTTAAGTCCCAGGGCTTGATTTAACAATATGCTTTGACAATATGAGAAGCTGAGAGCAAATGCATGTCCCGAAGAGTAGAAACTAGATATTTTCGAGCTACTAGCCATTAATGCACATCATTTCATCAAGATAGCAGACCGTTTTCCTAAACCAAGGAGTAAACATGTAAATGCTATCCTGCAAACTCATATTACGACATTGATGAGCTGATGCAGGTTCCCATAGACCGTAGAAACTTGGTTCTTCTAATTGGCCCACTATATGCAATTTTTTGTTATTACCAGCAGTTAGTTGTTTTAATTTCCCCTTTGAAAGTAATTGAAGTAAATGCAATTTCATCCGAGTTGTTGGTTTATAAAAAGTACTTTTACATTTACTTTAGTGACTACTAATCTGTCATATCTAACAGTTTGACGTACAAATATTTAGGTTGTGAATTGAAGGCTAGTTACATTAGTTTTAAATAAACCTCACTATAGGTACACAATTAAATGTCATATATACTTATTAGTTGCACTTAAAACATATCTAACTAAGTCAAAAGTAAATATTTGGTTGTTAACAAACCTATAATCAATCAGCTATCACATACAACCAATCAGTCAATCACATACACTGGTGGTTTATCATAGACCTACTTATGCAAATCAATCTCATCAAAACACTCCTAGACCTACTTATCACTCCAAACAACACATACACTTGGTCAGTCGATCACTTGGTAACTACACATACATTCCAAACAACACATAAGCTCAACTGATATCATATCTCATCAAAACACTTGTGGTTATCCTAGACCTACTTATCAATTATGGTGGAGTGTGTATTTTATAAGTGTTTTAAAAAAGTGTAATAAGTGTGTTTGGAGTGTATTTTATAGGTTTTAAAAAAGTGTATTTTAATTGTAATAAGTTTTAATTGATAGTGTGTGTGTCATGGGAAAAATATAAGTGAAGATTTTAATAAGTTTTTGATAATTTTGTTGTTAATAAGTTAATAATAAATGAGATTGGGAATATTAACTTTTTGCATATCATTTAACACTTGTCTTATTAACTTTTTGCGTATTTGTAATTCGAAACAAAATTATATTAACATGATATGGTGGAGCCAAAAATTTGGGTTTTTAGTTATCCGGTCGAGTCAACAGTTCACCGGTTCAACGGTTGAACCGCCATATCAAACCGGTATTATGACAAATGAAAAAAATAACCAAATTTTAAGAGTTCGTAGAGAAAAACATATAAAACCGCTGGGTCAAGCCGGTATTAATTATATTCCTCTAGAATTTTTTTATAGTTCTAGCCAAATACGAGTAATGTAACAATTAGAATTTGGAAAATAGAAAACGGTTTTAACACTATTAGATTATAACTAGTACTCGTAATTTGATTTGAATTTAATCACACCGAATAGTGTAATCCAAAAAATGGTTAAGTTGAACACGAGTCGACATAGTTTAACATACCATATATGCACATAATTGATTTTAATATTTTCGTCGGAAATCCGTCAGAAATATTATTTATTTCCGACGGAAATATTAAAAAAATAAAAAGATTTTAAAAATTAAAACATTTCCAACGGATTAGCGATGAATAAATATAGATGTCGGAATGGCGTCGGAAATTCGACGCTATGTTATGTGAATTACTGACGGATTTCCGACAACAATCAAATCTCTTGGAATTCCGTCGGAAGTTACTCGGAAAAGCACACTTGTCGCTGTTTTGTAGGAATATGGTGAGTAAATTAGCGACGGAAAAGTATCCGTCAGAAAATCTGTCGCTGAAAGTCCACTTTCTAGTAGTGTAATTTAGCTATTAAAGACAGACAGAAGAAGCTCCTAATGTTCATGGAATAGTACATATATTATACACCCCGACCCCGCACAGGGTCATTGCCACTATAAGAAGGCAAAGCAATAAAGAAGTAGATCGAACTGAAAGTGGAAAAATCCATGTGTGTTGGATAACTAACATGAACGTGTTAGTGAAAGTCATATAGGATGTTTTGTCTGATATACAGAGACATAGTAACTCAGATATAGATGAAACTGGTTTTGGTATCATAGTTAGCGAAATAACACTGCGGGGGCGTTGTTGAATTAATTAAGGGAATGCCAGCCATAGTATTAGTTTTGCATACTGATACTAATTACGTGTGTAAGTAAAACATACTACTAGTTTTAGAGTAGTAATTAGATTACGCGTGTAATTAAGTAAAACAACGAATAGTGAAAGCAACAAAGTTACTTGTTATTACAACCTTTTGTCTCATCTAAGTAGCTCCGGAAACATCAAATCTAATCCTCATATAAAAAGAACCGGGCAACAGCTAGCTAATTATGCTCTAAACTTGGAACGTAAACAATTCAAAGGTTAATGAGACTCCAATAGAGATTGTTACCAGCAAATTATATGCACCCAAATTTTACCTTTTGCATATATTTGAGCAGTCTTTGATTTTTAACACGTTCTTAGCTCAAGATAATGACATGATCAAGAAGTTAGCATATATATATATGTTTAACACGAAAGACAAGTGGCGTAATTATGTTATTGAAAACCAACCACATTATCAAGGTAGTCTAAACCATACATCATATCTCTTGGAATCGTCGTATTCGTAACAATGCAATTAAGTACTCCGTCCCCTGAAATAGTTGTGCAAACTAAAACGCATAAGAGAAATGAAGAATCACATTTGAAACCTTGTACAAAAACTGGTTTATATGTACAAACAAACAATGTATTTACTGTAAACTGATTTTTCTAAAAAGAAACTTAACAAGCTTCATAAGTAGTAACAAAAAAACATTTTCTTATAACAATCACGTTTAAATTTTTATTTTAGGAGAAACAAAAACACAATTTTTTAACTATGTCAACAAAATTTTAACTTAACCAACCATAGTCTCAAGAAAAAATTCATTAGTACTGGTTTTTTTAACATGACTCGGAGTGTTACTTTTAAGTGTGAGATAAAGGAATTGAAATATAAATACCGCCGATCTCAAACAAAAACTCCGATACGCTTCTATTATCGTACTATCTTATAATACATTTAGTCTTTTTCGATGCAATAACATATTAAATATCTTAAAATTTTAGCAATATAAAAAATAAAACTACATGTATAAATAATTTAAACACAATTTTCTAACATTAAATACATCAAAAACTTAAATTTCAGCAATACATGTTACTAGGGGTGAGCACAAAAACCGAATCGAAACCGAAAAAACCGAAAAAGCCGAACCGAAAAAACCGCCCCATTTGACAAACCGATGGCGGTGGTTTTGAATTTTATAAAAACCGAATGTTTGGGGCGGTTTTTGGTTTCATAAGAAAAATTGAACCAAGAAAACCGCCCTGCCCCACCTTTTTATATGCTTTTATATAATTTTATCTATATAAAAGATTTGCTATTTAATTTTAAAGATTTACGTATAAAACTTTATCTATTAAAAAAAATGTGTTGTTTACTATCTATACATTAAAATTTGTTTTATTTATAGATATTATATCTTTGTTTTCGAACAATAGTGTTCTTTGAAAATTTCCTTACAATTCTTGTAAGCGAACGAAAAGTGCAAAGGCGCAAAGAAGTGCATTTTATATTTTAGATTGATGTTTGTTTGTTTTGTACGTTTTTTTGACGCTTTGGATTGCTAGATAATAAGCTATTATTGATATTTGTTTAAATATTTTTGCTTGAAAACTTAGAATTGTAAACTTCATATAAGATTAAACTTGCTTGTTTTCAAGTAAGAAAAAACCGAAACCGAACTGATTCAATGTCAAAAACCGAAAAACCGAAACCAAACGGTTTGTAGTTTCCAAAAACCGAAATATACAATTCGGTTTTTGGTTTTACCATAAAACCGCCCCATGCTCACCCCTACATGTTACAATGTCATGTTTACAACTAATTAATGCACAAATAAATCAATTCTACAAATATAATTAATATTCTTTTTAAAATACCATCTCACTCAAATGTACAATTATATCTCCACATGTAAACAAGCTATTAATCAATCTTAGATCTTAAAGACTTCCGAGTTTTTCATAAAACTACTTGCTCTATACCCGCCAAATAAGAAGACAAAACAAGGAAAGAAAATTTGTGGAAATAAGCTTATACGAACTAAGAGTACCTACTCTTTTAGTAGGAGTACGGGACACACGGTTGGGTGGTCATTCATTATGACTGAAACATACCAATATGGGACGGATAGGGTTAACCCGAAACCACATTTTCTTTGCGTTTTTGATCTGGAAACAATTGATGTGCTAACTAGTTATAATTAGAAGGTAGTCTCTGACTAGTTCACCATTCGCCTAAGCTTTTTGGTTTGACAAAACCCAAATCAGCCAATTTAATACTCAATACCGCGCGTGAGGCATATCAAGAGCAAAGTAATCAGCTGTACCAATGTCTACCATGTTCGATATTCAAATGTTGTGATTTTTATCTAAGAGAGGAATGAATTGTCATAAAGAGGATTGTATTCCATTCATGTATTTGCCAACTGCAATATGAAAGACCACTATCAGCACCGCTACATCACAAAGTAAATATTATGTTTAAAGTTCTAATGTTAGATAAAAATGGCCTTGAATACTGCTCATATATTACCAAATTTTAAAGCAACACTTTCATGAAAGCCAACAAATTTATAAAAAGAACCAGCTCATTATGCTCTAAACTTGGAACATAAACAATTCAAAGGCTTATGAGACACAAAGAACATCCGATTTAGACTGTTACTTGCAAATTAGACGACCCAAACGTACCATGTAACTTGAACCATATATTGGAACCAACAGGACTGAAGCTGAAAATCACATATCAAAACGTACAATGACGTACCCTTTTCAGTTGGTAAATCAAGAAAAGCACGGAAAGATGGATATATAGATAGACGTACAGATCCTGTTTTAGCCTTGTGTACAGGTGACTTTAAAAGCAACAACGTACAGAGATTGTCTTCAACCATCATCATGTTTCAAACAAAACCATTAAGAATTACGTAGTAATTGAATTGCTTTCAATTCACTACACATGCAAGCATTCCAGAATGCAGTAATTGAATTGCTTTCAACGTACAGATCCTGTCTTCAACCATCATTATGTTTCAAACAAAACCATTAACACATGGATTTTTGCTTTCAATTCACTACACATGCAAGCATTCCCGAATGCAGTAATTGAATTGCTTTTCTTTTGAACAATTTGCTTTTAACATATTCAAATGTCTAAAAAGGAGTCATAGTGATCAGATCCAATCATCTAACCAAATCTTCCAACCAACTCAAAACCATGATTTCTGCAAGCAATGTTTGACATTTCTTTTAATCTTTACTATTTCATCCGCTTCCAATCTTCCACCCAACTCAGAGCCATGATTTTGCAAGTGGTGATACACGTCGAAGCGTTTGACATTTCTTTTAATCTTTACTCCTTCATCCCTTTCAACATCAACGCTCATAACTATCCTCAACTTCTTGAGCACCGTGCCTTGGCCAAGATAAGCTTTACAAACTTCATGTCATGCTGCATGTTGCCAAGATTTCTAATCTCCAATTCCTTCAAATGCTCCAACCAAATATCGAACAATCTTTGAGTGCATCGACCGTAAGTCATTTCTCGTAAAGTCACAAATCATATTCACTAATCTACAACAAGTATTGGTATTCTCGTGTTAGTGTAACTTGGTAGTACTAGTAATGGTAGACCCAATACTACTAAAGTCAACTCTGCAGTCAAAGGCTTCAGTGCAGAAATTCCATATGCAAAAGATCAAATCAGCAATATTAAAGCTCAAGACCAAGGGTCTTATACCTCACCACATTGTACTAAACATCAAAGCTATCTAACTCAATGTGATAATATGTAGTTAGTAATAGCAGTATATAGTTTAGCTTGTTAAAAGTAGTTCAGTTAAGCTTTTGTATCAAGTAGTATAAGTAGTAGATCATGTACTTCATTTCATTTTGATTGAATCAAAATCCACTTTATCATTTTCTCTCATTTTTGCAATATGGTATCAGAGCCATCACCACCACAAACTGTGGTGATGAGCTTACTCCGATCATCATAACTGATTTCCACCATCATAACAGTTTTTCCCGCCAAAAAGGCTTTCACATCTAACCACCACTAAAACTGTCATACACCATCATTCTTCTACCAAAACCCACCATCATCCATCGTAACCAACATCATAACTGTCAGTTGACCATCATAACCAACTTTGACCACCACAATAACTGATTTTCCCTCCAAAATTTTTCCACCATTAACTGTTCCTCAAACCTTCAAATCTTCATCAAAACACCATCAAGATCCACCATACTCAACACAGAATCTTTCACAACACATCAATACTCAAGATCTGTAACCACAATCATCTCAATCAACTACAATCATGGTATCTACATCTGCTGAATCAAGTACTGTTAATACTGATACAAACTCAGTGAATCATCCACTCTTTCTTCACCAAAATGATCACCCTGGTCTTATCCTCATCTCCAAGAAACTCACTGGTTCTGAAAACTACAGTTCATGGAAAAGATCCATGATGATTGCACTGAATGCAAAGAATAAACTCAAAATTGTTACTAATGAATATCCAGAACCCACTACTAATTCACCAGAAAGAGCACTATGGGAAAGAAATAATGATATGGTTATATCTTGGATCTTGAATACAGTGACAGATCAGATAAGCAACAACTTAAGTTTTGTTCACTCAGCATCAGCACTATGGAGTGAATTACAAGAACACTACTCTCAACTGGATGGACACAGAATCTATCAGTTAACCAATAAAACAAATAAAACAATTTACATTCAGTGCAATCATCATTCACCTTCCATTGTACTTACATACACTAGCAATTTACATTTGTGGCATGCTAGACTAGGACACCCTTCTATTTCTGTACTCAAACAAATAAAACAATTACCAACTTTCAGTACTGATGTATCAAAGTTAGCTTGTACAAGTTAGCTTGTACAATTTGTCCTCTTTTTAAACAAACTGCATTATCTTTTCCTTCAAGTACCTCTCATGCTCATGGTTTGTTTGATTTAATTCATGCTGATACATGGGGTCCATACAGACACACAACCTTCAATAACTGCAAATATTTCTTAACATTGGTTGATGATCATTCCAGAACAACATGGACTTACCTCATTCCCACCAAACAACATGTACCTTCCACAATCAAAATTTTTTATCATTATGTCAAAACACAATTTCATACAAAAATCATAATACTTAAAAGTGACAATGGTACAGAATTTACCAACCAAACACTCTTTACTTTCTTTAAAAACAAAGGAATTGTTCATCAAACTTCTTGTCCACACACCCCTCAACAAAATGGAAGAGCTGAAAGAAAACATAAACATCTACTTGAAGTTGCAAGAGCAATTCATTTTCAGGCCAAATTTCCTACTCACCTTTGGGGCTATTGTCTTATGGCAGCTACTTATCTCATAAACAGACTTCCAACAAAAATCTTAAATAACAAATCCCCTTATGAAGTTCTTTATCACACACCTCCTGATCTTCAACACCTTAAAGTTATTGGTTGCCAAGCCTATGCCACTACCCACACACCAGACAAATTTGACAAAAGGGCAATCCCATCCATCCTACTTGGTTATCCTCAACAATGAAGGTTATCTACTTCTAGCACAAGACACCAAGAAGATTTTTGTTAGCGACATGTCACCTTTCATGAACACATCTTTCCTTTCACACTACCACACCTTACTTTGCACCTCAACCTCATACCCTTCCATACAATACCATATTTTTTCCACCACCCACCACCTCACAACCAACCACACCTGAACCTCCCCCTTCTACATCTCCAACCTCACCTTCTACTGAATTACCAACACCATCTTTCTCACCTTCTACAACACCCAACTCACCCTCTCCTGAACCACCTATCACTACAGAACCAACACCATCCCCATCACCCTCTACTGAACCACCTCCAACTCCTACTGACACACACTCATCTCCTTCCCCTGTACCACCACCACCACCACCAAGAAAATCTCACAGAACCAAAACCTTACCATCTAAGCTCAAGGACTTTCATCACTATAAACCTTCCTCTATCAACTCTACCATCACCAAACATCACACATCACACTTCATTAACTATCACAACATCCATAGTCCTCACACAATCCATCTTATTAACACCATCCAACTAGAAACAGAACCTACCTCTTACACTCAAGCATCTAAGAACCCCAAATGGGTTGAAGCTATGAATAAGGAAATATCTGCACTAGAGCAAAATCACACTTGGGAGGTCACTACACTTCCTCTAGGAAAACAGGCCATAGGATACAAATGTGTGTTTAGAATTAAATATAATGCTGATGGTTCTGTTGACAAATATAAAGCCGGAGTTAGTTGCAAAAGGCTACAACCAAAAGGAAGGCATTGATTATAGTGAAACCTTTGCACCGATGGCAAAGATGGTTACCGCTGTAACCTTACTAGCTATTTCTTCCATCAACAACTGGTTTGTGCATCAATTGGACATAAATAATGCTTTTCTTCATGGAGACTTGCATGAAGAGGTTTACATGAAAATTCCAAGTGGCTACATGAAGTCTCTCCCACCCAACTCAGTCTGCAAGCTCAACAAATCTTTATATGGATTGAAACAGGCCAATAGACAATGGTTCATCAAACTCACAGATTTCCTTCTCTCAGTTGGTTTCACTCAGAGTCATTCAGACACTTCTCTCTTCACATACTACAAAGGCACTGATACACTTATCCTTCTCATTTATGTGGATGACATACTCCTTGCAGGAAACAACTTCACTCTCATTTCAGATATTAAAGAAAAACTACACCTCACCTTCAGCATCAAGGATCTTGGTCCTCTTCACTACTACTTGAGCATTGAATTCCTCAGAAACAAGAATGGTATGGTCATGACTCAAAGAAAGTATGCTCTGGATCTCATTGAGTATGCCAATCTTCAAAATGAAAAACCAGCCAAAACACCTCTTGATTCCAGAGTCAAACTTACATATACAGATGGTGAACCTTTGATAGATCCTTCTCACTACAGAACTCTTGTAGGGAAACTCATATATCTCACCATCAGCAGACCAGATCTTGCCTTTGCTGCACAACTCTTGAGCCAATTTTCTCAAAACCCTCATACATCCCATCTTCAAGCATTACAAAGGGTTATCAGGTACATCAAACTAAGTCCAAGACAAGGCTTATTCTTACCAAGACACAACTCTCCTACCCTTCATGCTTCCTGTGATAGTGATTGGGCAAATTGTCCAAATTCAAGAAGATCCATAACTGGCTTTGGTATATTTCGGGCAAAACTCTCATATCCTCGGCATTCTAAAAGCAACCATTGTCTCTAGATCTTCTACTCAAGTCGAATCTGTGGCCCTAGCAGATCGCTTCTTGTGAGATAACCAGTTAATTGCTCTCCTCAAAGACTTCAAGGTTTCGTTCCTACTCCCGTGAGGATCCTATGTGATAACATCTCTACTATAGTTTGCTTCAAATCCACCAACATGCAAGAACTAAACACATTGAACTGGATTGCCACATTGTAAGGACAAAATTAAGGTGGCCAAATTCACATCTCCTATGTTCCTACTAAAGCTCAAGTGCAGACATACTTACCAAGGCTCTCACTACTTTTCCCTTCGAACATGTCTTACCAAACTTGGCATGTGTGATCCCTACACCTTGCCGGTTTGTGGGGGATAATGGTATACCTAATACTACTAAAGTCAACTCTTCACCAAAGGCTTCAGCATGTAAATTCCATATGCAAAAGATCAAATCAAGAATATTAAAGCTCAAGACCAAGGGTCTTATACCTCACCACATTGTACTAAACATCAAAGCTATCTAACTCAATGTAATAATATGTAGTTAGTAATAGCAGTATATAGTTTAGCTTGTTAAAAGTAGTTCAGTTAAGCTTTTGTATCAAGTAGTATAAGTAGTAGATCATGTACTTCATTTCATTTTGATTGAATCAAAATCCACTTTATCATTTTCTCTAATTTCTGCAATAACTAGAAACAAAACAAATAGTACTTGTGATAGATTAAGGATATTTATCTCTAGCTCAATTTTTTCCAAGTTTGGGGAGCTTCTCATCACAAGAATAAGGAATCAGAACCCAAATGTGTCGAGGAACCACATATCGGAGAAACGCAAGGCGTTTAAGGTGGACTAATGCACTGGAAGCTCGGTGGAACATGAGAATACTAAAATTATAGTCAAAACAAAGATGATTAGAAACAATACAAGTTCATAATATATCATATAGATATCAAGTGGATAAATATTACCTCAGTTATAAAATGACAAATAGACAGATCTTCAATCACAGGTAAACACTTGAATAGCTCAATAATGTTGATAGAACTACTATCATCTGGTCGACTCTAACAGCTACGCACAGACAGACTTACGATAGTCGGATAAGTAATGAAACCCATGTTAATGATAATTATTGTGTAAAAAGAAGTTACCAATTCGAGTTTCTTGAGTAGTGGACAATTGGCTAAGAGATGTAAAAGCGGTTTTCCTGAGAATCTACCACTCCGAAAGAATAAGCTTGTAAGGCTACCAAATCTGGTTAATGTTGGAACAACGTCTAAAATACAGCATTCTATATGGAGGTCTGTCAGATTACGCAACAAGAAGATGGATCTGGGTAACTCATAGTTGCTGTAATCACCTTCATCCTTAGTTGTAACTTCCAATCTGAATTTCTTAACATTGTTGTTGGTCCTCGCCAAATGAATTATTATTTGTTCGATTTCAAAACATGTGTCATCATCCGGCTCCTCCATTGAAAAGCTAAAGTCAAGGATTGGACCTCGATGCATGCATAGAACTTGGTGTATAGCAAAGAATTGTTTACACCTCATCATCAACTCTTTTGTTTCACTTGACCAATATCCAAACAATTGCTCTTCCAGATCATCTTCATAAGCCATCCACTCCAAATGAAACACAAGTTTAGGAATGTTGGTCCAACGGTACCTCCAATCCCTCGAAAGGATACTCGTCCTCACTGCATCTTTGATCGGCACAAGGGATAGGATATGTTCTATGATGGATGAAGGGATGTTGTTGAATGCATCCAAATCATCATTAGCTATACGTTTGGCTTCCATCTTTGCTGCAAAGAATAGGTTTATTGTATAAATAAATGTTGCCTGATACAACATTTGGATGAATAAAATACTTGGAATATTGTGAGCTACTAATTGAGCATTTCAAAGTGATAAATCCTAAATAAGCTTATAGTGTTTGAGTAATCAAATATTGCTGCTGATACGCAAATCCAAAAGAGTAACAAGTGTGTTTACGTTAGAAAGCTAGCAATAACTATGACACACATAACTCATAAAAACTAATCACGCAAAACGGACTTAATTGAAATCGAAACAAATAACTTACACTTGATTACCACAGTCCGTATCTTAACACACAAGAAGAACTCTAAATCATCAAAACATGAAGCAACATAATTAAGTGTGCTAATAACGCCATACATAGTTATGTGAGGTGATGGTGTTCATGAACGTAACTCACAAAATGCGTTACAACATAAACTGATACAATACATAAGTGATGTTCATGAATTTAATACTACAGTAACAGAAACCAGAAAACGTATAAAAATCAAGACGATAGTAGCGATAATGATGTCATAGTCATAAAAAGTGAGGTGATGATATCCACAGCACAATTCAAAAAATGCAATTCAAAAGCTTTTTAGTATGAAATTTAACAGAGCATCAGCAAATAGGTTTAAAGATAAATAAGGATGACAAGTGAATTCTCATAAAGAGTTGAGTTAGACGACTAACCAGAGGAGGTTCATGTTCCTGTTCCTGTTTTTGATCTTGTTCGGTAGTGGTGCAGCATCTTAATAACTCGTTTGGTTTAGATCTTCTTCCAAATCTGCATTTTATCAGCAAAATAATGAAATCAATACAACAACAAGAAGAAGAAGCTATGATGATATAAGAATGAGTCTGCGCGTGGAGATCAATGTAGTAAGCTGTTGAGTCTTATAAATCCATTTTGATGCAAGGTAATATAAATGCACCTCTTGTTTTGATAAATTTATACCCATTTTGCTAGACACTTACTTAATCCTGTTGGTTAGATTAGATGTATCAAATAAAATTCAGCTGAAAACAAATTACATAAGATCGGGTCTTAGGCAGTTTTTTCTATCCATAAGTTAGTTTTCCGATGGGACTAGTTTTATGTGACAACTTGTCTTTTTCCGTTTCCCCTGTATAACAATATTTTGTTGAGGTCAGGCCTCGAATCCGTGATACAGAACACTTGTTACTCTTTTTCCTCAAATGACTATTGTAGTATGGTGATTTGATGCACCTATCAGATACAAAATGCTACACGCAAGAGTGGTGGAAAAATCCTCAAAATGTGCTAAACTATGTTGTGCGTTAGACGACTAACCAAAGGGCTCGGTGCAACTCAGTAAGTTAGATCACCTTCCAAAGCTGCATTTTATCAACAAAATAATACAACAAACAAGAAGATAATAATATAAGTTTAGCATTTTAGCAAACACTTGGAGTACAATAATAATAACAAATTAATCAGTTACGCTCATTCTTTAAAAAGTTAATCCCCAGACTAGACTAGACTAGACTAGATATAATCACAATTCATAATATGAAACATTATAAATTAATCGACCTGTATGTAGCCATGGAGGAAAGAGGTTTTTGGCGCGATCCAAATGTGTAAAATGAAAAAGGGCCTCAGAGATAGACTGGTTGATGTTAAATGGGCATGTTTGATGGTGAGTTAGCCCATTAGGCCCTTTTTTCTTGTTGGTTACTTTAGGACTAGGTTATTAATGGTGACCTCAAAAACACCCAGCGTCACATCAGATGTTCTTTTTTAGATCAAACACATGACTCTAAGTCCGTAGTAAGACGATCGTGGGCACCAAACATATACCACACTAAACTATTAGGACTCTTACCCGTTTTAGCATTTTGAGGGGCCTTTTTGCCAACATTCGAAACTATTAGGACTAATTACACAAAGTAAATAAAACGTTTTTATATCACGTTTTCCCCCCACCCTTTTCCCCTAAACCTAAAACCCAATTCTGCTATAAACCCTAATCCATGAGTTCATCTTCATCACAATCACGCCTAGTTGGTGGTAAGATTCAACACTTTTGTAATTGTAATCGTTTATTAAAAGTTCATACTTCAACCACAAGGAGGAATCCGGGTAAGAGATTTGTCAAATGTCAAGATTGTAAGGTGTATGAGTTTCTTGATGAAGATCTTCCTACTGAATACTACAAAGACTTGTTGTTTGGATTCTTTGAAAGGCAGAACAAATAAGCAACAATCCATATTCTGCACACATGGTTGAGGGTCTTGCTATGGAAAAGTCATTGTTGGAAGATTAGATTAAGGCTACAAAGTCCAAGTTGCAATTGTATGATAAGTTGTTTTACATTATGATAGGATGCTTGTGTTTAATTTGTGTTGTATTAGGTATGACAATTGCCAAGTAATAGACTTGATGTAATGGTGTTATCTTTTGTAATGAAAGTGTTATCTTTTGTGTATAATCTGTGTTGTAATATGTTGTTGTGTTTGAAGATGTTAATTTTCTAGTCACATGATTTGCATACACATGAATGTTACACATAACATGATTTGTAGACCTTTAATAGTTAGCATAGCATTCATGATAGGTGATACAAAACAGATTATTTTAGGGGTCATAAGAGGCATACATCAACTAAACTGAACCCATGAAACAAGACTGAAGTTGCTGCTGATAAGACCAGTGCTGATTAGGTGGTTCTAACCCATCCTTTTCTTTCCCTTCCCTTTTGGAGCTCCACATGCAGTTTTGGCAACATAAGGTTTGACACCAAGTTCTTCACAAGTTACCTTGTTAGGCAATCCTAGAACTTGTACCCTAGCATCAAATTGAAGCTTTTCAATCTGTTTTTGGGTTAGTAGCTCCTCATCATCCTCTTCATTTTTGATAGCTTCAACAAAATGTGAGCTTGAGCCCACCTTTGGTTGATAAAACTGTAGCTCCTGATAGCCAAAATCAGAGCTTGATTCTTGTTTCATTGGTAAATACTTTGACCATGGAGATGGATATGAATCAGAACTTGTGTCATCTGTTGTATCACTGGAAATGCAGATTATTTCTGAAAAAAAAAACAAATAAACCATAAGTATGTTTAACAGATAAGAGATGGATTAGATTAGGAAGATGTTTGATATGGTTATCTGGTTTCTTGCTGGAACCCTGGGTTCCTTTCTTTCCTGAACTCATGTTTGCAAAAGATTGTTTAGATTAGGAAGATGTTTGATATTGTTTTGCAACCTCTATATCTGCCCTTATATAGAGGTGTGGAATGTATATGTTATGAACTGCATATTTTAGTGTACATATTTCAGCATTGGCAAAAGTTTCATTGATGCATTGACAGCTTTGTATAGGTTATGAACTGCATTGATGCATTGACAACATTGATGCATTGACTGGTGAACAAAAGTTAATCCCCATCTATCTGCCATTAAGCCTGCTCTCATCGCTTTAACCAATATGGCCTACTTCATAGAAGTAAATGGCTGAATGTGAAATGTAGCTTCCATAGCCACATATATTGGCATCCCAACTATTTTTAATAAAATTTAATGGTACATGAAAATAGGAAAATTAGTGTCAATTTAACATGCTTGCATACCTTATATATTTCAAAACCACACTCTTCACATGTGTAAACAACAACCTTCATCAATGGTTTTACATCTAACATTGATTCACAATACAAGATATCTTGGTGTGTTGTAGAAAATTAGAAGCCCTGACCACCCTTATTGTAAATTGTTGACCCTTTGAAGGAGCTTAAATGGAAATTATTTCTGGAAAAAAAATAGAAAAACTTGCCACCTCAATTGTAACAGATATGAGAAAATGAGATAAAAAAGTATGGCTTATAAATCTTGTTGAATACCTGGTTTCTTGCTGGAACCCATGTTTGATTTCTTGCTGGAACCCATGTTTGATTTCTTGCTTGAACTCATGTTTGCAAAAGAAGGTTTAGATCAGCAGATGTGTGGAATGTGAGCATGGTTCATATGGCTTTATCATGTGAAGTGTTGATTGGTTGTTGACTAGTTACAAATACAGTAAAGATTCTCAAATAGTATAGATTCTCACCTATTCTATAGCTTACTGCAGACTCAGTAAAGATTCTTAAATAGTTTGCATTGTCTGCAAATCTCACCTATTGTATATCAGTGAATTTTTTGCATTGACTGCAAATCTGCAAAGGCTTTTATTGTGTATTGATTGCAAATATGTAAAGAATGACAAATGCTTTGACTGCAAAGCTGTATAAGATTGCAAAATAATAACAAAAATATATTAGAAACTGCATAATGCATATTTCATTCATCAAAGTAGGTTAACAATGACCATCAATTACTGCCCTCACAGATGTACAAAATGGGCTATTGTTTGATGGTCATTACATAAACTAATAACATAAGTCGCTGCTAAAGAGTAGTTGTTCTAGCCATATTACATACCCAAATGACCATCAAGTAGTGCCCTCACAGATGTACAAAATGGGTTATTGTTTGATGGTCATTACATGAACTATTAACATTGGTTGTTCTAGTCATATTACAGATCCAAATTAAGTTATCATAGTTTACATTAGTTTCCCTCACAGGATGTACAAAATGGGCACATGAAATTAGGATTGTTCAAGCATCATGTAGTTCCAGTGCAGACTCTGTAGTGCTGCCCTGGCCATCCAACTGTTTAGCCAACTTCTTTTTGATGATCCTTTCACTAGGCCTCCTCACCTTGAGTTTAGCCAACTTCTTTTGCAATTGTTGTTGTTGCTCTTGAGGTTGTTCTTGACTTTGATCTTCTTCTGCCTACATGTTTTCAACTTGAGTAGCTGTTAAGTCAATCTCTGTTTGAACTTCTTGAGGCTGCTCTTGAGGCTGTTCTTGAGGCTGTTCTAGAGGGTGTTCTTGAGGCTGCTCTTGACGCTGAACTTGAGGTTGTTCTATTTCATCTTGGTCACCAAACCATCTTGCATAAGCTGATGTGCAACCTCTTTTCAAGCTCTTCCTATTTGACCCACTTGACCCACCAGTCTTCTTCTTTGACCCACCAGTTCCCCTTGACCCACCAATTCCACTTGACCCACCAACTTCACTTGATCCACCAGCTGCTTCTATCCCATAAGCCTTCTTCTTTGACCCACTAGTTCCCCTTGACCCACCAGTTTTCCTCTTTGACCCACAAGTCTTCTTTTTTAACCCAGACACATTCCCACCCTGTTTTCACCCAGACTGGTATCATTCTGTTACAAAATTGGGAAAAATTAGAAATTAGGATTTATAAAGTGGTAATAACTTTGATCAAAACAAAGCATAATCAAAGAAATCAATAAGTATATACCTGAAATAACAAAAAACGCATCAAATTTGGCTATTGAGAAAGATCAATTGTGGGTACTGTGTGAAATTACGGTTTGAGACAAAGGAATTACTGGTATGTGGGGTTCTGATTTAGGAGAAAAACTTATAATGTGTAAAACTTCTAAACCCGCACCCTCAACTTCCAGTATTTGTCAAAAATTGCCCAAAATTGAGGTAATTAGACAAAAAACGGGTTACTTGTGATTAACAAGATTAATTGGACAAAAATTGTGGTTTAGGGTTACAATAGGAAAATTAAAGAAGTATTTGATTACTTTAGGAAGAAAAAAAAAGTTTGATGCCCACAAAAGAAAAAAGTGACAAAGTGGATACCTTTTTAGACCATTTTCCCACTAATTTATTACTTAGGTGTCCGGGGAGATTCACGCCTCTAAAAGTTTAGAGGTCTCGGTAATTATCTATATTTTGATCAGTTTTTAGTGCCATATTGAAAAGTTTAAAGTTTAAACACAAATAAAACATAAGTATGTACAACTCTATTAATGGAAACACAAATAACTAACATCGAGAATTTAAGAGCATCCACTATGGTGGTTTATAAAAAGGTCTAAGAAAAGATAAAGAGGTCTATCATTTTATTAACTATAGTGGAAATTTGTTTCATGCTTATGTGGAATGAAAATGTCTAATATCTTGAACTTCTTCTAAATTTAATGTTTTTGTGTTTAATGAGGTTTTATAAAGCTTTAAGCAGTTTATCCGTAGTGAAGAAAGGTTTATAACAAGAAAAAGGTTTATGAATTTATGATTTTTGATGACTAGGCATTATTATAAACCTTTATAAATTAAAGGTTCATCATAGTAGATGCCCTAATAGAGCAAATTATTTGTTGTTATTCCTCGTAATTTGCTAAATCCCAATAATCGATTATTAGGTGGGAATAAATAATCTCTTACTACTACATATTGCCCATTTTACGCACACATAAGTTTTGTTGTGAAATATTTAAACACTTTCTTTTATAAAGTTTAGATAGTTGAAACCTTAATTATAATGGACAAGATCTCTTTCACTTGACATGATGTCATTTACGATTAATAATTGTCTCAAAGCTAGATTCACTATATGGTTATATACATATGCCTGGAGATTGAGACAAGTCGTTGGGTCTAACGTTTTCAAACCCGGGTCGACCCGGCCTGTTCAACCGGTTGGAGTGCCCAACCACAAAAATGGGTCCAAAAAATCCGGGTTTCTAAAAGCGGGTTAACTGATTATACCCGCCGGGTTTTGAATGACCCGGATCAACCCGGGTCATGAAACCCGGCCGGGTTTGATTTTTTTCAAATTTTTTATGAAAACCGGGTAGACCCGGCGGTCAAACCGGTTGACCCGGTCGAAAAAATAAAGTAATAATAAATAAAAAAACGGGTTGACCCGGCGGCCGAACCGGTGCCCGGTAACTCGACCGGGTCGATTAAAAACCCGGTTTTTAAAACATTGGTTGGGTCCATTCTACAAATGGCTGTTTTGGTAATCTATATGCACTATTGGTGTGAGTAACTTTAATACTACTGTATAAATTTGATATAAGTTGATGATTCAATAGCAAATGTTCATTTTGCCACAATTAATTTAGATTTACATAGCCGCCACTAGCCCTTTTGGATGTTTAAGTAAATATACATAGCAGATGTTTGACAACTTACCGGATTATGATGAACTATACTATGTACATGGACTAATGATAACACAAGGGACGTATGCCGCTAGCTTTAAGATTATTAAGCGATTTAGCAAATGATATGTTCTAAGAAAACTAGTGCATCAACACCACAGCTAGCTTCTCATTGCCATGTAGTTTCTTCATTAAACTTAATATCATGTTTTTAAGCGGATTGGCAATTATGTACAGTAGTAATTAATATTGCATGCATACAACAGCTCCTTAAGCAGTATGTCTTAAAAATAAAAGCTCCAGGTAGCTTTTTCAGCCTATTTCACCAAATATACCTTTTATCTTCCAGTTTTCCAGTTTTCAAAATTTTCACAAACCTCATCTAGTTTTCCCTTTCCTTTATCATCTGCAATTTGGCTTCATCATCATTAAGATGTTTGTAGAATAAGGTTATTGATAATATGTAATACAAACAAATACAAAACAATGCAAAAGGATACACTAAGGATTGCTTAACTTTATAAGTGCTTATCTGATTACTTTTAGATTAAGATTAGATATAAGCCCTTTTGCTATAAAGCAGATGAATCAAACACCCACTCAGGGTGTGTTTGGGTAATCTTAACAGCTTATCCATTTTACATATTATAAAACACACTTTTCACCTCCAAAACCAACCCCATACATGGACTTACAAGCTATATTTGAAGCCAAACACTGACAAAGTCTTGCTGCGTTTTGACTCCACCGATAAGCTAATAAGCTACTCAAATATGCTCTACCCACATACACCTGAATACGTAAACGAAACCAATCCTAACGAAAGTCACTATGTATCTCTCATTTCCCCTATATAATCGTAACTAATGAAAGTACCTAACGGATAAGCAAGCATTGATATTACCACAGTAACATAATGCTCGTCAAACCCAGTTTCTACAACGACCTTTATATCAATCCTCATAAAATCCTACTTGAGATTACCTGTCACAAAACACATGCAAGTCGAAGCCCCTATGATGCATAAAAAGCCTCCATTAAGTGAACATACTTGTGTCATTTCAGAAGTAACAAGAATTACGTGACCATGACTGCGCGCTAAAACTAATCAAATGCCCAAAACAAAGGACAAATAGTTTTGCATTCAGAAACAGGTCTCAGTACTGTCCAAGTGTCTAGCATGTACAGATACACGTAAAACTGAAAAGAGCCATTCCCTGCTTGTGCCCTTATACTACAGTTAAGGGGACGTCCTTCAACCTTTATCAGACAGACATATCCAGGGAATTAATTCTCCCTCAACCTAACTCCTAAGCATTTTAAAATGCAGTGCGTGATTTGCTTTTGCACATTCAAAATATTTAAAGAGACAATTACCTTAACTTATGCACTATAGTGTTGACAAACAAAAGCTCACATTTGCAACTAATTCTGACCCCAAGTGAAATCGAAGCCAAAAAGTGTCTGTCAAAAGTGCACAACTCCCAATTTCTAACTTGTATGCACATATGTCCTTAAAACCATATCACACGTGTCCATAGAACCATATCTACCAATTCACACAATATACGTAGATCATACCAGAAAGTGAGTAAGCAAAAGCCAGGAAACAAGTTTCCACAAACACACTCATCAAACCTTGTGAATTTGGGGTGGCTCTGTTAATACACACGCCTTCTGCGTGCACATTCTGCATCTAGCATCTTCTGACCCTTAACTCTTATTTCCTTTCTATGCCTCTCAAGAATATCATTTATGTCCTCACCTATCGCCATCATGAGACCCTCGACCTTGTTCTCAAGCTTAGAAAGAATCATCTTTGGCAGCTTCTGAATCATTGCCATTCTTTCCTCGTGATCCCTCTCAAGCATCGCCATTCTGTCCTCGTGTCCCATTACACCTACCATTTGCAGGAGAACTTTGCCCTTTTTCCGAGCGTTAGACATGATTTCCTTGTGAGACTTGTCCCAAATAGCCATAAGCCTCTCATGATCTTCTACCAAGAAATCCTCCACTGACTTGATTCTCTTTCTAGTCCTTAAATGATAACGGCACTCCTGTGAAATAAAAAACTTAAAACAAGTTTGCAAGTGCAAATAGTTTAAACTGCAAAATGCACGTATGTTAGTAAACAGTTGACTTACGCTAACCACATCTGCCTCAGTCGACACATGCCTCAAAAACGCTTGAAACCTCCTATGCCTTTGGTTGTTTTCATCTTCCGTCCTACAAGACAGAAACTAGTACATATCAATGAGACCCGAAGTGACCCAAACATAAACCTCAATCAATAGCATCTTGCAAAGTTTCAAACAAAAGATACTTACACCAACCTGCCGGTTTCGGCCGCTATTTCCTCTCTTAAGATCTTATGATTAGCGCTTTCGTTCTCCATTACCGCATGATATAGACCATTGGGATCGTACTTAAGCAAAGAAACAATCCTTTCTGGAAGCTTCTTAATCACAGCCATTCTTTCCTCATGACACCTCTCAAGCTGACCCTTTACTTTGTCATTCATCTCCTGTACGTAAGACTTTTCCTCCTTGTTCTTAAGCTTCAGCTTCGCAATCTTGCTCTTAGTACTCTCGTTAATTGTATCCAATGTGAATTTATGAAATTCTTGCAAGAAATCCTCGATTGAAGTAATTGTCGGCATGATCTTAGACTGTGAAATTTAATAAGCTAGTGGTTAAAATTAATATACGACAAGTGATCAAACGGAAATACATATATCATAGATCATAACCTTGACCTTATCCTCCATTGTGTTCTCAGATAGCTCCTGAGTGTAACAGACCTTATCCGCTATGCTCTTAAGAAGCTTATCAGACTTGTTATCATCATCTAAGATATCCTCGACACTGGGCATGGTCTTAGACTGTGAAATTGAATAGTAGTTAAAACGACAAGTGATGAAACGGAAGTTGTCATATGATGATGATAATCTGAGTTACACTAACCACCAAGTTTTGTTGTTCAACTTGCATTGCCAATCGCCTCAATGTATCTTCAAACTTAATTTTTGGATGTTCCATTTCTGCAAGACAGGATGAATAATGAAGGTGAATTTAAAAAAAGTGAAAGATAGAAAGAACGAAAGCATCCTGCAACAGTTAAGCAGCTTATAGATATGAGCAGATAAGTTATACTAGACGATAATAAGTGGATTTTGGGCGACAGCAAGACATATATCCAATCTCACTACTAGTGTAGCATATTATATAGTATAAAGTCTAGAGTGAAATAATGGTGGGTATCATAATAACAAAAAGTATCATCTGCTTGCAATAGTAAAAATGAATGACGCGAAACAGATACATTTGAGTCTTATGAGTATCTTAAGACACACACAAAAAGAGGTCTAAATCAACAACTAACCGGAGGAAGAGGAGGTTGACATCTCAGTAAGTTGTTCCAAATCTGCAACAAAAAATATAAGTTTAGCATTTTATCAAACAGTTGGAGAGCAACTTATCAAATCTCGATCCAACCACAACAAACAAACAAATTATATAAAAATCACAATTCATAACTACGTACTACAGTTGTAATTCAAATATCGATCGATCAGGTGAGTCACAAAATTAAATCCACCTACCTACCTCAGAGACACAGAGAGAGAGAGAGGTGTTTTAATTTGGCGCCATAAAAAATCACATTTTAATTGAGATGATGGTGAAACATAAATATGACTAATTGGGCCTCTTTTCTTACTTAGCCCATTAGGCCCCTCTTATGTAGCTGACTTTATGTTATTAAGCGGGTATGTGCTAGCTTCTATAAATTCACTTCTTTTTACTTAGTTAAGGGATTGGTCCATAAATAATTAATATATTTTTTTTAAATTGGACTCACTTATTTCTTTTACTTCTTTTATATCCTCAAGTAGGGGTGTTATTCGGGTTGACCCGGTCGGGTTCGGGTCAAATCGGGTCAAGCCTTAAAAAAACATATCCGAGCCCGACCTTGTTTAGAACTCAGGTCAACTCGGGTCGGGTCAATTCGGGTTTGGGGTCAACCCGAGTATTTTACATTTTAAAAGTGTTGTTTAGCCGGGTTAGTCGGGTTCGGGTCGGGTCAAGGCTAAAAAAAATACCCGAACCCGACCTTGTTTAGAACTCGGGTCAATTCGGGTTGACCCGATTGACCCGACCCGAATTGACTCGGGTCGGGTCAGCCCGAATGACACCCCTATCCCCAAGGCATGAAATGTTAACTCCTCACCAATAAGCTAGTGGCTCATATAAATATAGACCTCACATATATTTATAAGCCTCTTAGTCTAGATTGAAAAAGAAACACATCCTTGCCATTCATTGCTTGTATATACTAGCACATATGTGCGACGGTTATCTTGAAAATAAAATTTATCGATAAATTATGTATTTTATTTTCCAGTTTTTTAATAATAAATTTACAGATATCAAGAATTTTATGTGATTGTATTTCAACTCTTTAACTAAAGATAACGGTTTTTATTATACAATTGTGATGACCAACTAAGCTTGCCACCAAGATTCCTTAAGGGCCGGGGGGAAGTGACTAGGAGGTTCCAATTATCACGTGTATAGTCTTCTACAAGAGATATTGAATCATACATACGTACTTTATAAGATTGTATGTATACATTCACCCGTTTTAACTTTATTATGACCACATAAACAGATAAGCTTGTACAAGTAGCTCACCTTGTCGAATATATTATTAGGCTACATACACTATTGTGAAAAAATCATGATAGTCTACTTTGTCAATTCGAGGTTTATGTTGTAATGATGTCATGAAATGAGATCCGTAGTATATATAGTCGACATTCGATTATCAAAGAACAAATTTTCTAAATAAAATTACCGAAAAAGACATTATTAAGCTAACCTAATGACAAAAGGTTTTAAAGGATTAAACTATGAGATCATACAAAACAAATTAGTGATATTATTAAAATAAAATGAGTAAAACAACAATTAAAAATAAACGAATTTGTTAAAAACTGACGGCTACAAAAAGTGCTAATTCTTGATACCTCATCCATTTATAGTCCGTCAACCCTAGAAATATAAAATTCTCTACCGTCCATATTCAAGAAAATGACACTTGTCCAAATCCACCAAAATAAAATTTTGAGTTAACTACTTATCCAAAATCCATGTGGCTTTTAAATGAGTTTGATTTGGGTTGTTTTTTATCTCGCACAGGTCAAGTCAATGTTTGAGGAACAGGTCAACTGGGTTGAAAGCAGCCCAAATCAATTTTTTATGCATACAACCTCACGCTTTTTTATTCAAAAATTCATAATTATTGCAGAAATGATATTGTTTCTGCAATCCTGAATAACACATCAATAACTTATATTACAAACATGAACCTGGACAAAAAAGTGTTTGTTAGCATGTTTCAATCACTTACCTCAAAGATTTGAACCTGGACAAGCTAAGTCCATCATTTTGGAAGTAACTGAAAGGGTAAGATGGTTAAACTACCGGAGATGCACCAAATATATCATATGATGCGACAATGGCGATAGTTGGAAGTCGGTTTGAATCACCATCGACTTTAGATCCGAGCAACCATCCCCATGAAAAGTTAAATCGATATCGAAATCACCCAAAGAAACACTCTTTTGTCCATTTTCTAAGATACATGCAACACTTTCTATACCATTACCCTAAAAGAAGTATGAATACAATAACAATCTACATTTTTGTAAGGTTGTAAGCATTAATATACATTTTGTGATAAGGCGGTCCAACAAAAGCTCATGGGTCGAGGGACTTGAGCTTGCGTGGTATCAATTATCGCCTTCGAGGTTGGCTTCTCTTTGTCACCATAACTACTTCTTATCAGCTGAATGGAATTTGTCGATTTCTATTTGTTTTTGAGATTATATATGTGATAATTTTATCTGTAAACTATGGTTTTGTGGCACTTAGATTGTCCATGTTTCATTCATGTTGTGACTTGTGACTGACCACTAGTTTTGTGATATGTAATTTTTCAGCTTGCTGGTGTAAAGCTTTCTGCGCTGGTACCATCTGCAAGCAACGATGCAGTCAATCTAATTGCAGTAAGCATTGTTTTCGTTATTTACCACCACATCAAGTTTTCACGTACAACTTGTATCGGGAACTAAGAGTTAATGATATTTGTCCTGCTATGTAGTTACTTTGTTCATGGGATCCGTGTAAGAGGCCAACAGCATCTGAAGTTTTTCAGCATCCTTTCTTCCAGGTAGGAACGCTAAAAATATAATGCTCGTATCCATTTTTTATTCTCAGGAATGGTTAGATTATTATGTTCTTTTGCAATTCTGCAGAGTTGCTACTATGTTGCACCTTTCTCTTCGCCCTAAATCTACTGTTGCGAGCCCTAAATCTACCATTGCTAGGACGCCTCCACCTGGTTTGTTGATTCCCTTGATACTTTATTTTATAATGTTCTGTTGAACGATGAAGTAATTTATTAAGATCTAGCAGCTGGAATAAGCGGGAGGAAGGTTGTGGAGCAGAAATGTGCCAAGAAGTTACCCGGGACTTTGCCCAACTCAAAGCCAGCTGGCACCATTATTACATCTGCCAAAATGCATTCATCACTAAAGGTATATATTTTCATATGAATATCGTCTTTCTCCAGATAATAAAGATTTAGTTGCTCTTTGTCTTTCTCACCTTTCTGCTTGAAATTTATTACATGCGTTCAACGTAGATTGGAAATGAATCGACAGGTGTGTGGGATTTGCATTTACTACCCGAGTATACATTTTATGTCGGTATTTTGTGGATTATAACATTTTGTCCCTTGGTTAATGCAAATAAGAATACTGCCAGGCAACCAAAATACCAACCACCCATAAAAAACAGTCCAAGTAAGACATTTATTCATCATCGTGTCATTTGTTCTAAGCGTTCGAGATATTTGTATAAAAAGTGTGTTTGGCTTAACCAGATTATTAGTACTTTTAATAATTTATTTACCATGGTAACTTGTCAGGAGGAATGTACATGGAGAAGGGGAGAGGCGTTGGCGACACAACTAGAAAGTTGGGAAATATGACACTTAGCACAGGAAGAGTTGGTGCACCCAAGCAGGTGCATCCACCACTACAAATGAAAGCCGGAGTGGCAAATACTAGATCCGACTTGTATAATGGAAGATCTCAAGGATATAGCAAGTAGGTGGTGGATGACCACATTATACCCTACGGTTCTACTAAAATGTGTGCTTTTGTAAGAAAAGTCGTGTTCTAGTGTGAGTATGTTGCATGGTCTGATCTTAAACCATATAGTGGGGGAGGGTCTAGTAATAAGTGTTCTGGGTATACTTTTTAACGGTGTTTGTCTGTCTTATTGGTCCTATTTTACTTTCTTACGTTGTTGTGGGAACTTTCCTATGTATATGTAAGGTGTTAGTCTAATCTCTATCTATGAACAATCGAATATAAAGTATGCTAAGTTTATTTGATATAATACAATCGTTACAAATACAGACTTGGTTTTGGGTATTTACATAAACGACTCTAAATACTTGACTTTCATGTTTGACCTTCATGGATTAGATAAATTAGTATCCAATACTCCTCCCTAATTTATTAATCCATGTCTTCGATATCT
Organism: Chrysanthemum lavandulifolium; assembly: GCA_022545495.1. Classification (NCBI taxonomy): domain Eukaryota; kingdom Viridiplantae; phylum Streptophyta; class Magnoliopsida; order Asterales; family Asteraceae; genus Chrysanthemum; species Chrysanthemum lavandulifolium. The sequence continues at coordinate 276,802,867 of CM040242.1, forward strand.
TCAAGCTCCATCATCTTTATCTTTGAACTTTGGCTTGTTTCCACTTCTTTTGTCTTGATCTTCAACGCTAAATATGTCTTGAACTTTCTTTTTGGTCTGACTTCTTTCTTCCTTGTCTTTAATTTCATCTCGATCATCTTTTTCACTTTTGTCACTATCTTCCTTCATTTGTATTATTTCATAATCTTGCGTCTCCAATAATCTGTTTCTCGTATCACGATCTTCTGGTGCAACTTTCTTGTTGCATGATTTAATGTCTTTCTTAATCTGGCTTTCCTTTGGAACTCTTGTTGGCGTCTCTTGATGCTTCTTGCATTCGCCTTTGTCAACTCTTTCTTCTTCTAGATGTTTCTCATTTGAAACAATTTCATGGTTCTCTTTCTCAAACAATTCTCTTACTGTCTTTAACTCTTTCATCTCTTTACTTATGCAATCTCTCAACTTCTTGAGGTTCTCTGATTCTCTCTGCATTTGTTTCTCAAATGCTATTTCTCTATTTCTTATTTTCTTCTCAAACTCTTGTTTTTCAATCTCTAACTCTTGAAGCATTTCGAACTTCCAAAACTCTAATTTACTCTTCAAATCAATTTCTATCTCTGACCGCATATCTTCTAATCTTCCTTTTGGAATTTCATCCTTCTCAATGACAATTCCTTTCCTTCTAGGTTCTTCCTTTAAGGATGCTATCTCCTTTTCATCTTTGCTTGTAACCATCAATAGTGCTGGTTCGTTATCTTCAAACACAAGGTTTGCTTTTTCTTCTCTGCGGTTTGGTTTTGGACAATTTGTAGCAAAGTGTCCAAACTCATGACAATTATAGCACTCTATTTCTCTAAAGTCTCTCCTATGGTAGTTTTGATCTCCATGGTTTCTCTTGTTTCTATCATAACTATCTCCATTCTTACTATTTCTTGTGAATCTTCCTTGGCCTCTTCCTCGTGTCTGATTACCACCTCCTCGTCTATCATTTCCATAATTATGCTCATAATTTCGTTATTCCCTCGACGTGTGAACAACAATTTCTCACTATTATCTTCCTCACTTCCTTTTCTAAACTTAAGCCTTTCTTCATAAGTCTTAAGTTTCCCAATAATCTCCTCTAATTTTGCTTTCTTAAAATCAACAATAATTTCAATGGTTGCTACTCTCGGTACAAACTTATCCGCATCGCATTCAAGAATTTTCGTACTTTTGTTTGTTCATCAAAAGTCAATCCACATGTAGCACCTTTGTAATAATACTCATCAACCTCCCAGCAAATGAATCTATTGATTCATCTTCTTTCATCACAAGTCTCTCAAATTCTGATTTAAGTTGTTGCGAGTGTGCTTGTTGTACATCTTCTGTTCCAATAAATCTAGACTTTAGAGAGTCCCAAATTTCTTTTGCTGTTTTACATCCCGCAACTTGCATTTGCAAATCTTCTGGTAACCCTTGAAATAGGTATGCTGATGCTGAACTATCCTTTTTTACATCAATCTCTTTTGATGTACTTACTCCTTCTACTAAATCCCATACTCCATTTGCCGTTAATATCTTCTTCATTCTTAATGCCCATAATGTATAATTTGTGTTGCTTAAAACTGGGCATTGATATGATGGTAACGATGTGGTGAAAACAACTCGTTTTCGTTTTATCTCCCGTCATATCTTTCGATTTGGTTTTCTTCTAAGATCAATATAATTCTAATAATAGTCGACCTTAAATTCTTCTTTCTAACCCACAATAGTAATATGCAATTTCTAAAAAACAATATAATCTTAATAAACAGTCGAACTTAAATTTTTTGCCTAATCACAATAATTCTCAAATGATTCTAACGGTTTCTAATGCGAATTGATACTTTTTAATCTATTCTATAAATAGAAAAAAAAGTATTGGAAAATATAGAACCTGTACTTGGGCACTTTTGTATTCGCGTACGTTTTTTTGTTCCCAAATAAAGACCGGGTTCCTCTTTTATTTTTCAATTCGCTTATGCTGCTGCTTCTCCTTCCTTCCTTCTTCTATACACAGTTAGGGCACAACTGTTGCTCGCCCCTTTTTTCTTCTGGTTCTCTTTAAATCAAATGACGATGGTGGTTAATTGGTCTACTTTATTTTCCGACAACCACACACGGCGGCGGTGGTTATTTCTTCTCCGGCAATCAATACGGCGGTGGTCTCTCTTCTTCGCACAACCGGTATGTCTTTCTCTCTCTTTTTCTTGATTGAATCAATCGGTCTCTGTTTTTCTTCTTGATTGACCGGTATGCGCACGGTCTATTTCTACTCTTGATTGATTCCCTGAATCAATCGGTTTCGCCTCTATGGTTCGAATCCTTTGGCTCGATGCCAACCGTTAGTCTAATCTCTATCTATGAACAATCGAATATAAAGTATGCTAAGTTTATTTGATATAATACAATCGTTACAAATAGCACTTGGTTTGGGTATTTATACTTTTCTAACCGACACCTTACTAACCGACATAACGTTTAAGATAACCGCCATAACCGAAAATAACGTCATTCGGTTATAGGCTTTGTTTTTGACACACTAGGACCCTATACTTTACACTTTACATAAACGACTCTAAATACTTGACTTTCATGTTTGACCTTCATGGATTAGATAAATTAGTATCCAATACAAGGTTATACTGCGTGTTTGACTAACAAGGAACTTCAGTATTTTATACATGAAATGACACGGAACATTTAACTGATTCTTGTACAAAAGCAATTATTATCGGTTATCGGGATACGATTTTATCGCTATTGTGATTCGACTTAGAGTAAAAACGTCCTAAGTTGAATACTGACCGAAAATGATCGATCGTGAGCTATGTTAATTTTGTTAGAATTGGTGACTAGAGGAAACCACCACCAAAGTGGTCCGGTGGTCGGTGTTTAGTGTTTAAAATTTACTCTCTCCGTCTCAAAATAAATTTCTGATTTGACTTTTTGAAGTCTCTTTTTCAACTTTAACTTTAAATATTTTTGTTTGTGTTATATAATGTTTGATAAAAATTATAACAATAAAATACATTTAAAACCTAATTCATTCATATATTTTGCATCAAGTATTTATATAACACACGGAAAATAGTTAGGATCCAAGTTGAAAAGGAAAGACTTCAAAGGTTAAAACTTAGGATGTGTACGTCGAAGTCAAAGACTTGCTCCTTCGGTGTCTCGCTACTGTTTTCTTGACCATGGAACAAAGGAAAAGATCAAAACCAAGTGGCATGTCAAATCTAGCAAACCCATCTCATTTGGAGCATGTTTCATGATACTTAAATCACAACAAATGAGTACAACTTGCTATTTATAACTTCACAATACTCCATTAGTTATTGTTTGCACGAATCTCACATGGTGGAAATAAATGAACACGTCCCGTCAATTTAAAGTGTGCATGTACTACGGATTGCCGTTTCTGCTCGGCAGGAGGTCCATCTCTCTGTCTTACATACCTTTTACTTTCATATTTGGATTGTTTTGTGTGGCTTTGGTTGGTAAGTAGGATATTGGCAAGGAATAATTTCACCATTGACATACTTGTCACCTAAATATTGCAAGAGTAACCATATAACTGTAGAGTCTTTTTAACACCAGTTGATGATAACATATTTAAAAGATTATGTTATGTTTGCATAAGTAAGCATATAAATGTTTGGAAATATCACCCATAGTCCTTATTCTTCACATCTATGTATGAATCGTGCAAAACCCAAAGCACTCTAGGTAGTCCTACAAAAGAAAACGCCATTAGGCTATCAGGTATAAGTTTCTTCCAACTAACTCGCTAATGTTGATAAGTGATTCTTATGGTAATTTTTCAGATGTTTCTTCAGATACCGTGCATTGAAATCCAGTGTACGTGGTCGTGCTAAAAGCATACATGTTCTTCTTTGCTTCTTCCATGCTGACGTACACAATTAAAAAAGGATTTTTCTAACTTGTGCCCACATGATAAGCACATAAAAAGGACATCGGGTCCTACAGAAAAGGACACAGGGATCCATAGAAAGTACAATTTTTGTAGATCCCTATGTCCTTTTTTGTAAGACCCGGTGTACTTTTAGTGTGCTTAGACAAACCCATTAAATTTTTTGATAATTTAATATTGTAAACATGTATATCATATTGAAAGTTACAAACTTGAACTCCAGTTATAGAAGTTTGAACCAGAAAGTAGACTTTTAGTTATTTCAAAAAAAAAGTTTATATGAACTCATGCTAATGACACAAACTGGCAAATCAACATAAAAACATTAATAGATCTGGTCTAGTGTGTCTATACACTAGATAGAAGTAAACAAACTGAAAACAGTGAGACGAATCATTTTACCATCACACGAGTTTTCCTTAAATGACAAGCACAGCACACAATACATTAATTTATAAACATTATTCATCTTAAGAGAAACTTGTCTAAACCATACACTTGCTTCAGTGGAAAATTTTATCATTCTTACACGATATGGATCATTACTTGTCCAATTGTGCAATATCGTAAGTTGTGTCACATATATAGATAGCGTTTTCAATGCTTATGCAAGGCTGGGATTGCTTATACTTTCTACTTATCATCTTATTATAGAGTAAAAGAAGCAGTTTTCAATAAGCAGGTTGGGACTTGCATGTGCTTAGATAAAAGTAAAACTATATATGTTAATAGTCGAATAGACCCTAAAATCCTTAGAATGAGATATAAGCGAATCCAAACACGAACAGGTCATTATTAAGCTATTTATATGCTTGTGCTTATAAGGACAAGCAAGCATAAGCAAAAAAACATGATATAATTTTAGTAGAAAATCTAGAAATTAAAAAAAGCAAATGTTCCCTAGCTAGTAGGAGGAGCAGGGTGTTTAGGAAACTCCATAACAATCAACCAATGATTATAATCACATCCCGTAACATATATAATAATAGTCTCTCTTGGTTCACTATCTGCAGACTTTTGTGTTTGAGTTTTTAAAATAATGCATGGGTTTTATTCAATTGATGAATGATGATGATTTTAAAATAGGTTTATCGAGATGAGTGTAGCCATTGGAACTATTGGAACTGTACTATATTTGAAAATTTTACTATATTCTTGTAACATTGTGATTCTATTAGCACTTATTAACATTTTAAATAAGTTTTTAGCGTTTAATGGTATATATTCTAAAAAATCCGGTCAATGGGTAAAGGTGTTTTAATATATCCTTTATAGCGGATTTTTACCATATTTCAAAATTTTACTATATTCTTGTAACATTGTGATTCTATTAGCACTTATTAACATTTTAAATAAGTTTTTAGCGTTTAATGGTATATATTCTAAAAGATCCGGTCAATGGGTAAAGGTGTTTTAATATACCCTTTATAGCGGATTTTTACCATATTTGAAAAATTTACTATATTCTTGTAACATTGTGATTCTATTAGCACTTATTAACATTTTAAATAAGTTTTTAGCGTTTAATGGTATATATTCTAAAAATCCGGTCAATGGGTAAAGGTGTTTTAATATACCCTTTATAGCGGATTTTACCATATTTGAAAATTTTACTATATTCTTGTAACATTGTGATTCTATTAGCACTTATTAACATTTTAAATAAGTTTTTAGCGTTTAATGGTATATATTCTAAAAAATCCGGTCAATGGGTAAAGGTGTTTTAATATACCCTTTATAGCGGATTTTTACCATATTTCAAAATTTTACTATATTCTTGTAACATTGTGATTCTATGAGTACTTATTAACATTTTAAATGAGTTTTTCACGTTTAATAGTATATATTCTAAAAAATCCGGTGATGATGTACCCTCCGAACAACTCGACGGACACCCCTTCGAGATGTGTCGAAGCCCTTCTTAACGAAGGCCCAAGTTAGGTCTCCTGGATGTTCGTGGGCGTCAAAACATTCGTACACACGAAGGTTACCTTCGGGGAATTCGCCATTCGAAGCTTTAAGCCCTTCGGGGTATGGTTGACGGAGGAACAACGGATAGAGAACTTCCTGAATTGGTCAAACCCACAATCTCCCTCTCTTTTCTGGCTTTCCCGCCAAGTTTGAGAACGTGGGTCACTAACTCTAGCGGTTACCCACAAACATGGGGCGCCCCCATGTTCTCCGACATTTGCGCAAAGGTGCTCTCAACCCTATTTCTTCCACTATAAATAGGTTGGATGGGCAGAGGATTATGGTAAGCTCACTTAACACTCATCTCTTTACTTACACACACTTACATAACCATAACTCATACTTACTCTCACGCCGGAGGTGGTTTGCAGGGTCCAACCCCTGCGTAATCACTTAATGTAGTGTCTTCGTATTTCTTATTCTCAGGTGAAAGACAATTTTGGCTTGAACATACACCCCTCATACCTTCGATCACCATTGAAGCCTGGTAGTGCAATTTATTGTACAATCAATGGTGTCATCCGTGGGACACGCTACTATTAGTCCCGTAATCACCAAGTCTTGATACCCTAATCGACACGCTACTCTTCCGCATGGAACCGTGAAGAGAAGATACACTCCACCGTGTTTTTCTACCCCGTACCTCTCACCACAACTAACACCGATAATCTCGCCCATAACCGCCTCCACCTTCACTACACGATCTCGCTTGGAAACCACTCCCATACTTCATGCCTCAACTTCCGCTAACCCTGCTCCGTAAATTAGCCCCGCTTTGTTGAGGCAAACTTGAGCGCTAGAGTCCTTCCGAGGGCTCACAAGAGGCAAGTTCGCAACACCGAAATGCAAAGGGAATTGGAGTATTCCGTGAGAAATATGACGAAGAGATCGAGGTAGATGAAAGGCCTCGACCAATTAGCAAGGGGTGTTCGGCCCTACGAAATGGTTCTCCTTCTATAAGGAGACCAAATTGAAGAACTGTTGGTTTTGAAGAAGGTCCCGGAGGAGAACAGGGAAGAAGGGAAATAGTGCAGGAAGAAAGAAGGAGTGAGAACTCCAACGGAGGAAGCAACCCGATAGTAAACGGAGGGGTAAACCTACCACCTCTCCTAGCAGCACACTTAAGAAGAGAATGGATGGGGGATCCGATACCTCCGTCTCTAACTTTTCTATGATCACGTCAGTACCTCCCTTCAACGAACCATTAATTATGCCGCCGGAGGAAGGCTAAGTGACCTCACTGATAAAGCATGTTGGGAAGTCATCGAGGACTTGGCTCAATATGAAGAAGAAGGTTGGGAAATTCTGATAGTTCCGGAAAACGGGCCCACCTCCCGCGACAAGCAATTATGAATATGGAGGCACAAGTGAATGCGTTAATGGGAGTAACTACCACGCTAAGGTGTAAACGCGGTCAAGGAATTTTGCTCCCAAGAAAGTCTCAAGAAGATGAATTCGAGGACATAATATTGACATTTGTCCACAAGCAAGAAAAGGAAATAAAACACCTCAAGCTCAAATGCGGAAAACTCACAACACCTTCTTAGGACTAGTGACAACTTCATGTTGAACATCCGTGAAGAAATCGCAAAGAACAATATACCTAAAAAGCTAGAAAAGGTGTATGCGATATGGGACACATTGGGATGACTCAACCTTCTCCATTAAGTAGAACAAACCTCGCCGAGAATCATATTCTTGCTTAAATTCGCCTCGACGCTTCCCGCATGCTCCCTAGAAACATATTCATTGAATGGTGCACGTGTCACTTCCCAACTTCCCCAATGTTAGGGAAAGTTCTTTCGGTTTTAAACACGGGACAAAGAACCTCACCTCCAAGACTTCGAATTTCGAGATCACGATTGAACGAAAATTTGATATATGCATTACTTACCGTCGTGGAGATTATTGGTGGATTAGCCAAATTGATCTTAAAATAAAACTAAAATCTTTGTCAAAATAGTAACTGACCTTTGATCCAAAGCGGATTAACAAAACCGCTTTCTTTACAAAACATCAAGGCGACGCACATATAAAGTGTGACGCCGCTAAGCCGATCATACGGATAAATACATCACCCATCTCTTTCATTCTTTACCCTACATATTTTTTATCCGCCCCACACCACACCAAAACGATTTCCCCGCATCAAATTCACTATTTTTCCACATCAATCTCCACAAGGTATGTAATTTACGTTGATCTTTGTCTATTCAATTGTCCTAATTCACGCTCAATTTTGTTTTCCCCTATTTTTCAATCCGAAAACCCCAACTAATTTGATCTATTCCGCCTTTGAATCTTATTGACTAGGCTTAAGATTAGGCGAATAATAGTGTTATCATATAGGGGTTAACCTTGCGAGAAGCCTTGACGGCAGGGTCAAAACCACCCAGCCATTATGCCATTGTTGCCGCAGCAAGGGTGTTTGGGTCAAGGGTTATGGTTAAAAACTTGGACTTTTCCTCAGTAAATGTCGATTCAAAATTGCCGAGCCGACGGCTTGTGTGTATTCTCGCGACGCCGTAATCTGCTAGTGTCATCTTTTTCATCATGAATGTTACTCATTTGCTCTCCACTTATTTGATTTCCTGTTCAGATGAGCAGAAGGGTAAAGAGAACTAGGGGACAATCTTCTAGCGCCCAGGAAAACATTATTGACACAATCGTTGGGTGGGGAGTATTTGTCGAGGAAGGATGTCAAGCCCGTTACAATGAGTTACTTCATCAGACTATTGACTCTGTGGCTGTTTTGGACTGGGCATTTCTCGAGGAGAATGATTTGGCTAGGGAGTTTTCAAATAGTTTTTGAAGGGACAAGTTCACTGATCCCCAATGGGAAAGGTTGTTTAAGATACAAGAACCCGTGTATGGCGAGTTGGTGCGTGAATTTCACGCATCTTATCTCGTCGAATATCAATGCATGTCGAGATAACATTGATTTTCGGGGATCCGATTTAGGTTAGGAGGGAATGGAGGCTATGTCGACACTTGAGTTTGGATGGAGGTTGGGATTATATACATCCGAGAATGCCGAGAGCGATGTTTTAGGACTCAATTTGCACCGGAATTACCCATAGGGACGAGCTATTGGGTATTCGGGCCTGAACACGATAGTCGATGGGAGTACACTACTAGAGTACCTCGCTCACAAACCGGATCCGAGGGTTAGGCTCATACATCAACGCCTCACCTTCTATCACAGACGCCATGCCACGGGTCATCGTGTCACCTTGCCCGACCTATTCTATCTTTACCGCATATTGGTCGGGTGTGCACCGCAACATCCCATTCGGTTGGTCGACTACTTGAGGACCCTAGTGGAATAAGGATGGAGGATAGGGTATATGGAGGCATGCTTATCACCGGTTAGCTCGATCTTTGGGTGTATTAGCGGGGAGGTACCCACGCACTTTAATGCGGTAGCAAGCACCAAGGGTCGCCAAAGCTAAGTCTCCGAAAGCTATGGATGTCCTCATGGATTATGGTAGAGGTTACGCTTGGTTCCATGCTCACCCAACATTCGTGATGGTGGATACGACGATGATGAGGAGCCACGATGCCCGCACACCAAATAGGGGTCAATAGGCGCAAGACTTTTCATCTTCGCTCATTTTTGTGACGGGGGATGTTTCGCTCTTATTTCGAGTCGTAAGCAATATTTCTTGTTCGTACATATCACTTTCGACCGGGGCTTGATGACGCACCCTCGCATCGGTCGAAGGACCCTCTTCGCCTCACCGAATTTGCATTACGAAGACCCAAGTCTTTCTTCATAAGTCATTGGTGGCGTGAAACCATTCATCATTGACATGGTTACCGGTTGGTATCCGCCACCAAGGCCTATGCCCTTCTTGTCTTCTCAAGATGCCAAGACAAAGAAGAACCTTGACTTGGTCTTCCCCACGCTCCCACTATTTCCTTAGCTTTCCGCCAAGTCCGAGATAGTAGGGATGAAGCCCTAGCGGTTACCACAAATCGTGGACGCCCCATGATCTCCTAAACGTGTGCTAACACTCTCCAAGCTATTTTCATCACCTATAAATAGGTTGGACGAGTCATTTCAATGGTATGTTCACTCAACACAATATTTCACATACATCATATTATTTACAACTCATATCACATACTTACTCTCACGCCGGAGGTGGTTCGCAGGGCCCAACCCTTGCGCAATCACTTAACGAAGTGTCTACTATTTCTTATTGCAGATTGGCTACAAGTTTGGCGCAAGCATATCACCCTTCATACCCTTCGATCATCATCGAAGGCCTGGTCGTACGAATTATTATACAATCAGGCGGTAACAATCAACTTCGGAGAGGTTCACGGGCTTACCTGTTTTGGCCACCTCCTCCAGAGCGAGACACCGTCCATGGAAGACAGCTGCTTTAATCACCTTCCACATAGCAGCTCCCATCTCATCATTATGATACAATTCCATGGCAATATATGGCACCACCTTCGATACAACCTCTGCACGATCCTTTTAGAGCATCTTGTATCGCATCTGTAGGTCGTCCATTTCCTCTCTCATTTTGACCTCTAACTCTCCAAGCCTAGCCCTTTCGCTTCCAAGCTTGCATACTTAGCCTCCAACACAACATTTTGACCAGTGAGGCTGACCACCTTGGCCTCCTCCAATCTAAGCTTGCCACACTCTACTGTGGTGGCAGCCATATCCTTTTACAGCTCTGCAATCTTGTCTCGGAGGTCTTGGGTGAGAGAATTCTTCTCAAAATCCTTTTCAACCTCCTCACATTTTTCCTCCAGCTCCACATACTGTTGGTCTCTATGCATTTCCTCCAAAGATCACGTCCATTTCTGCCGGCCTTCACACAAGACGGCAATTCCCTTGTACGAGCATTCAAATGGTTGTCCAGAACAGCCTACCTGACGACACTCTTATCATGTAGATCGCAGACCCCTTCGATGGACATATTGTCCAGCAGTCCTTTCCAATTAGGGGGGGGGGTGACATGATCTACAATTCGATGGCAGGCTAGGGCATTCGGAAGTTCCTTAGCGTTAGGAAGGCCTGCGACAAATACAATACATAAGGGAAAAGTTAGGCATGACAATTAGTATTTGAAGAATACGGCGTAACCCATTCTAAGGTTACGTCGTAACCAGCAGATCTAGTGCAATTAATGAAGAAATAGATGATTACGGTGTAACTCTTTTTATAGTTACGCCGTAACCAAGATCTGGCCTATAAATACCCCATGATTTCCAGCATTTCAAAGCATCCCATTTCACACATCACAACCAAAGAACGTGGTAAGAAGCCAAAGGCGAGTCTAGAGGAGCATACGGAGCTATCTCCAAGGGAGAAATCACTCCCTTACGATGAAGCCAAAGGCGGGTCTAGAGGAGCATACGGAGCTATCTCCAAGGGAGAAATCACTCCCTTACGATAAGCATTAGCATTTTATCTTTTCTTTACTTTCGATTCATGTATTTCGTAACATTAAATATTGAATTGATTTGTATGGTTAATATGAGCGGCTAAGCACCTCTTGGTGCCGCCAAGTTATGATTCCTTAATTGTTTTGTTTGTGTTTACTTTACTGTGATAATTATTTCTAAGTGTATGCATGCTTAGTTTATTGGTAGCTACCCTTGTTTCGTAGTTTTGAATGGCGGTAGAGGCCAATTGCTTAGAGATATGACCAATCAACCTAAGTGAGTGGATCGAGACGGAAGGGTAAGATATGACCAACCCGACGACCCTTTCTACTTGTGCGATTTGACCAACCGATCACCTACCGCTTGGATGAACTTAAGAATCGGGGTGAGTGTCTAAGATGCTAGCGCCCGGGCACTCACTATTATAAGTCTAGCATGTAGCGGAACTTAATGACTCGGCTTAGGGGACCGGGAACAACTGGACTTATGAGGGACACCGACTTCTCCAAAGGTGGCATCTTTGTCCGATAGGTAAGTGGCGAATCCGACCAAATGTTGTCCTCGACTTTGACCCCACCAAGTAATTGGAAATAATTAGACGTAGACATTACTAGCTTGGATGAATAACTAGGTTAGCACCACTCTCCTCTATTGATTACACCTTTGTCTTTATTTTCTTTAGTAGTTTATTCGATATCATAATCATATTAAAACTTGTGACACCTAGACTTAGTATTGATCCAACACACATAACTCTTGGGACGACCTCGGTTTTACCGAATACTACACTACACACGACCGGGTACACTGCCCGTTAGTGCATGATAACGCTACACGCGTCGTTCGGGGTCAAGGAAACTTCCTTTTCTTCGAGCAAGTTTTATAACACCCTAGGCAGTGAACCTAATCGTTGTAGTGTAGTAATTAGGTAAGCCACGGGTATTGATATCATTCTCAGGGAATAGGAATGCTAGTGAGAAGTTACTACGCTAAGGTTGAGGTTGAGGAAGATTATTATTTTTTTTTATATTTTATGAAATTGAAAGGTACGAATCTCGGTATTGGATTTGGGGTTGGTATTTCTACCGATTACTCTACTATTATCTAATTATCTAAACTAAGGTTGTGGGAGTCTATGTCTAAATTATGTGTACTCATATGATAGTTTAAAGATGTGTTTACTTAGGTTTTACTACTCCTTAATTATCTCCTATTGATGGTTGAGTTGTCACGTCCTTATTCTTAGTTGCGCAGTGTGTCTAAAGTTGTAGGTATGCGCTTTCTCCCTAACTCTTTGAACTTACCAAAGGGTCTCGCCTACAAAACCCACTAGGATGATAAACTCTTACTCTAAGGCACTCTTCGGATGGTTTAGCCTACGACTACTCGTAATCATATTCTAAGGTTCACAAAGATGAATCAAGCATTATACACAACGAATGACCTATTGCACTACTAGATCATTAATCAACTAAGATAAGAAACAACCAATCAATATTCAATAATTAAGTTTCATACTTCCTAAGCAAACACACAAATAAATTAGCCGGACATGGAGAACATGCAAGCATACACACAAATAATCAAAGACATAATTGAATTGATGAAGTAAATACTTATCTTGATGTAAAATAGGGTTTAGAACCCTAAAATACCGTACAAGACACCTTAGGTTCGGTTTAGGTTTTCACCCAAAAGACTCTCTATAAAACCGAAAATTCGGATTCTATATATAAGATTACATATGCGACGGCCACCTTATGTTTCGTGACGCCGTCGTTTACCTGTCATTGTGGTTTCGCCTTGGCCACGTTAACCTTGCGACGGCGTCACCTTATGCCCGTGACGTCCTCCTCTTCGCTTTCTCGACGCCGTCTGGTCACATCTAGGTCGTATGAGTTGCGACGGTCTACTCCTTTAAAGCCCGACGCTGCCTCTTGAAAATACGAGTTTTGTCTTCGACCGTCATTAAAATCCTACGACGGCGTCATAGCTTAAGCAAAGGACTTCGCGCCTTCTATTTTCAAGCAGCTTTGAGTGTCTCGATTTTGACTTTGGCCATTTTCTTCAGATATTCGCGCTTTTCGTCCAAATAAGTGCCATTCCAAAGATTTTGCCTTCAAGAGACCTAAAAGTGAAAAGGAACGATATTAAGCAATAACGGATACAAAAGTGATCAAATAAGGGCTAAACGACCCTCAAAATGGTACCTTTAAAACCTTATCGATGCATTAGGGTAGACAATAGGTATAACGAGACTTTATAAATATTAAAACCTCGGTCAAGAAACCTCGCATCAAGGGACTCAAACCATCCAACATCTCCCTTGTTTTGTCCAAGTATTGCTTGATGACGGGCTGCCTTGCTTCATAGGAGCCTGTCACTTGGTTTGCCACCAACTAAGAATCTACAAAGATGACAAGAGCTTTGGCCTCCATATCTTTGGCCAGCCGAAGGCCTGCTAATAGGGCTTCGTATTTTGCTTCATTGTTGGTGGCTTCGAACTCAAACCGAAGGGCATATGTATGCTCCTTCCCATCGACCGACCAAAGATTAGACCTATTGAAACCATCGGAGCTTGATGTCTGTCAGATAAAGCTTCCAAATCATCCTTCACTTCAATGAGCTTAGTCTTAGGTTCTTCCTTTTCGTGCTTGGTTCGAAGGTGTTTCCGCCAAGAAGTCTCGCAAGAATCATCTTTTGATAGAGTTTCAATTTTGAACTCTATTTCATGTTCCCCAAGCTCAATGGCTCATTTTGCCACCCTTCCTAATTTTTCAGGCTTCAACAAGATTTTCTTGAGTGGTTAAGACTGTTATCGGGTGAGCCTGAAAATACCGTCGGAGCCTTCTTGCTGCGTAGATTAGAGCCAATATGAGCTTTTCCAATGTTGGGTAGTTAATCTCCGCGCCTTGCAAAACCCTGCTAACAAAGTAGATGGGGATTTGCCTCTTGTCCCGTTCTGCCATTAGGACAGCGATAATGCTCTCCACTAAGGATGCTAAGTACATGAACAACACTTCGCCTTTGATTGGGGCTGTAAGTGTTGGAAGAATTTCGATGAACTCCTTCATCTTTTGGAAAGCAGCTTCTGTATCCTGGCTCCATTGAAAAATCTTCTTGTCGACGCAGCCTTTAAGCGTTTTAAAGAATGGTAGGGACCTATCAGCCTCCTTCGACAAGAACCGGCTTAGCGCAGCTAGCTTCCCATTCAAGCTTTGTACATCCTTTAGACATTTCGGAGCCTGGAGATCCGTAATCACCTTAACCTTCAAAGGGTTAGCCTTGATCCCTTGCTTTGTAATCAAATGCCCCAGAAATTGCCCTTCTTCGACGCCAAAGGAGCATTACTTAGGGTTTAGCTTCATATTAATCGCCCGAAGCTGGTCGAAGGTTTCTTAGATATCAAGGAGTAGGTCCTCCTCCGTTTTGCTCTTAATAACCGTGTCATCAACGCAGGCTTCAAGATTTCTGCTTATTTGCTTGCTAAATGCTTTATTTACGAGTCGTTGGTATGTTGCCCCTGCGTTCTTTAATCCAAAGGGCATTTTTCTGTAACAATAGACACCCTTGCTTGTGTAGAAGGTTGTCTTTTCCTCGTCCTCCTTAGCCATTTGAATCTGGTGATACCCTTTGTAGGCATCTAGGAAGCACTTCAGTTGGAAGCCTGCTAAGGACTCTACCTTCCAATCAATTTCTGGCAAGGGGTAGCAGTCCTTCGGGCATGCCTTGTTGATGTCAGTAAAGTCAACACACATGTGCCACCCTCCGTCGCTCTTCTTTACCCTGACTGGGTTCGCCACCCAAGTTTGGTATTTGACTTCCCTTAGAATGCCTGCTTGTGTCAGTTCATCGACCTCCTTGCAGGCGGCAGCGTTTCTTTCGGGAGCTAGGCTCCTTCTTTCCTGCTTGATGGGCTCAATATGTTTGTATTCGTTGAGCATGTGTTCCGTGCCAAAGGGCTTTCCGCCTATTAGCAAAGTTCTTGGGACTCGCTGATAACGCTACACGCTGCTCGGGGTCAAAGGAACTTCCTTTTCTTCGAGCAAGTTTTATAACACCCTAGGCAAAGAACCTAATCGCTGTAGTGTAGTATTAGGGTAAGCCACCAGTATTGATATCGCTTCTCTGGGGAATAGGAATGCTAGTGAGAAGTTACTACGCTAAGGTTGGGGTTGAGGAAGATTATTTTTTTATCTTTTATGTTTTTAGGAAATGGAAAGGTACTGAATCTCGGGTTTGGATTTGGGGTTGGTATTTCTACCGATTACTCTACTTATCTAATTATCTAATCTAAGGTGTATGTAGTCTATGTCTAATTATTGTGTGCTCGTATGATAGTTTAAAGATGTGTTCACTTAGGTTTTATTACTCCTTAATTATATCCTATTGATGGTTGAATTGTCACGTCCTTATTCTTAATCGCGTTGTGTGAATAAAGTCGTAGGGTATGCTTTTATCCCTAACTCTTTGAACTTACCAAAGGGTCTCGTCTACAAAACCCACTAGGGATTATAAACTCTAACTCTAAGGCCCTCTTTGGATGGTTTAGCCTACAACCGCTCTAAGTGCTATAGCCTAAGGTTCACAAAGATTAATCAAGCATTAATTACACAACGAATGACCTATCGCATTACTAGATCATTAATCAATTAAGATAAGAGACGACCAATCAATATTTAATAATTAAGTTTCATATTCCTAGCAAACACACAAGTAAATTAGTCGACATGGAGAACATGCAAGCATACACACAAATAATCAAAGACATAATTGGACTAATGAAGTAAAACACTTATCTTGATGTAAGATAGGGTTTGGAACCCTAAAATACCGTACAAAGACACCTTTGGTTCGGTTTAGGTTTTACCCAAAAGACTACACACTAAAACTAAAAATTCGGATTCTATATATAATATTACAATCGCGACGCGCCACCTTATGATTTGTGACGCCGCCGGGTCGCCGTCATTAGGGTTTTGTCTTGGCCACGTTAGTCTTGCGATGGCTTCACCTTGTGCTTGTGACGCCGTCCTCTTCACCGGCGACGTCGGATCAAATCTAGGCCGTTCGAGTCATGACGGCCTACTTTTTAAAGCCCCGACACCGTCACTTGAAAATAGGAAATTTGGCTTATGTGTCGTCACAAAATGCTCCGACGGCGTCATAGCTTAAGCAAAGTGACGCCACCCTTGTATTTCAAAGACTTGAGTGTCTCGATTCTTGACTTTGGCCATTTTCTTCAGATATCCGAGCCTTTTCGTCCAAATAAGTGTCATTACGAAGAATTTGCCTTCAAAAGACCTAAAAGTGAAAAGGAACGATATTAAATAATAACGGATACAAAGTGATCAAATAAGGGCTTAAACGACCCTCAAAAGGTACATTTTAAAACTTTATCAAATATCCCTAATGTTTAGTACATAGTACTTCCACTATTTTTTTTTAAATTTGGCCATTTTGGGGAAAAAGGGACTAAAAGGGTACATTTATGATCAAATTCGCTGTAATTTCCCCACACTTAGAAATGAATATTGTCCTCAATATTCAAAGTACCTACCGTTATGTCGAAACTTAGAACGTAAAAGATAACATTACTAGCCAAGTGTAGAAACACAACAATTATTCTCTTTTTAATATTTACAATTTTCATTCATTTTTAGATCTATAAACAACATGTGGGTATCTCCCCACACTAGGTGGTACACATGGGTGAAAACCCATGTTTAACCATCGTTTTTGATTACCGAGTCGCTAGCTTGACTCGACCCGAATTAATTTGTTCATGGGAAGCAAGTGGAAGAGACAATCTCCATCGGACTTTCATTCAAGATGTTTGTATAAACATTGAAGTACGTGAAAGTTCCACACCGATGAGATATACATAGAACCGCTCAAAAATGATAAATGAAAATGCCGGATCAAAATAGTGTCTTCATTCTCAAAGGAGTGAAGAACAGAGAAGCCACGGATAGGTGAAGAAGAGAAAGAAAGTCATGATAATAATCTTGACTAACTCATCATCATCGTAAGGGAATTCATGATAGCATGAATTTCATCTTTAAGCTCAATTGGTCTAGACATATCCCGGTGTGTCTAGATCAAAGTAGAAGTTATCATACTCCGGTAGAGATATGATATTAGTGAGTTCACAGGAGAACTCCTCAAAGGAGAATGATTCATATTCAGATTGATTTGACCGAGTTCACCTGGGAACTCCTCAAAAGTGAATGATTCATAATCGGGAGAGGATTATGAGAATGAGAAGTGGTAATACCACTAATCTTCTCTCCCATATGATCAAAATGGAACGCTTGCAATTCCGAATAGAATCATTGAACAAAAGTTCACTATCCTCAAAGGGATATGATATGAAGTAGGCTTTTCATTAAAAGCCTCGATTCTAGAAATGAGAAGATTAACATTCAATAATGTAAGACTAAGAGCTTTGTCTTGGATTATTTCTTCATCATTCTCTTCTCCTGTCGACAGCTCGTAAGGTAATTCCATATAACTTATTTCTCCATAAGATAAAGAATAGTCCTCATCGTAATCGTAGAACATCTCAATATGATCATTTTGGAAGACAAGAGGAGGAGGGATATCACACACATGGTCAAAGTTCCCGTGACTCTCTCGGATTGGGACAAGGTCCTCAACACTAGACTTTATGAATTCGTCCGATTCCTTTTAGGAACAAGGTCAAGATGCTCGTCCCCATGTTCGAGAGAGTGAGTGGGAGCTTGGTGTGATAGCGCTTGTTTGAGAATGAATCTCAATCATTGGAATATCCACCGATGAACTTGATGAATCTTTATAAAATTGTAGGATACCAAGTGCATCCTCATCATCACCGCTATCGTGAATAAAACGAATTGAGAGCTAGATCTCGGTCTTTTTTTGCAATTAATTCCCTAATAGATTTTTCAAAAGCAATTTGGGAATTTATTTTAGCAACCGCTTCTTCACTAGCAATTCTTCCATGGATTTCTCATGTGAATTTTGAATGACGGGACATTGTGGGAGTGGAGATTTGTCAAACCGAAGGTTGACATTGATAATCATCATGAGGACCCCACAATATATACAAGAAAACGGGAACATTATGAAATGCCGCTTTACTCAACTCCTCGCTCTTTTCACCGACCTTAAGCTCTAGATAAGTGTCTTGTTGGGTTTGTTGAGGAGTTTGAGTCATTTGGCACCGTGGAGGTTGGTCGTAATATGGATAGTCGTAATTGTTACAAGGAAATGGATTCCCTGCTTGACAATCGAGTCGAAATGGGACCTCTATAGCCTACAACAAGAAACTGCTGAGCCCGGATTGGTGAATCATATGGATATTGGTCATAACCAAAGTTCGAGCATCACCGAAAACTGCTCATAGACAATCGTGTTTCCGGATTGACACTCAAATCCTTGGTGAGGACCTCCACAAAATTCACAGAAGCTATGTTGATTATATGAAGATAAGTCGGTGTGGTGGGTAATTGGAAAAATTTGAGGGTCGTTAAATGAGTTTGATTAGATCATATTCAAATGAATTCCTCGAACCACAAAACAAACAACTCCTCGCTCGAATATCATTACCACATCAGACACACGCACACCGCATGACAGGTGAACCAAAAAGAGGCTCACCACATCCGACACAAGGAATAAATGATTCTATTTGAGAATTGTGAGAAGGAATCGGTTCATTCAAAGAATCAACAAAACCAACATGGTGATCCGAATGACTATTAAGACTCAAGAATATTTTGAAAAATCCGAAGTGGGACAAGTGGTGTGCTCGAGAGCTAGCAATTTCCATCACTTCCGTTATGGTCTCCGGTTCTGGTTCTTGAGAAATGTGAAGATTAGGCAAGTCATTCTTGCTAGTCACCGTCTAAATTTCGCATGTTTGCTTTTAACCAGAATCGTGAAAGTTTAGAATCAATTTTAGACGGCTTAGGAGAAATTGAGGGTTAGATCTTTGGATAACCGTAGGTTAGACGATTTAGCACCTCCATTATAAGAGGAAAGTACCGGTCCTTTGTCACCCCGGTTTCGCTCCATTTCCCACGCAGTAATTAATGGATCATTACGAACAACACGAATTCTTGACATTTGTGATAAAGTAGGAAGTTTTTCAACTTCGCTCCGATTTCGTCAGAGTCTAGAGATTCCATGAGAATAGAAGAAGTTAGAATCAAATGGATAGATGGTAAAGGAATAAAGAATCAAAAGGGTAAGAGGATAAAGATGAATATTTTTGAATTTTTGATAAACATTTTGTAAAACAAAGAATGAAAATATTTTTGGTGTTGTTAACACTTTAGAAAAGTGTTAATGAACTTTTGATTTTGATTAACTGCTTACAAAAGGTGGTATATGTGCAAGTACGGGTCCGAAAATGTTTAAAACACGCTTCTGACCTCCCGGCAAAGCGCCTAAAATTTGATTGGTCCCGAACCGTCAAGTTATCTCACACAAGCTAGCCACTCGCGAATGGCTAACCGTAAAAACTTAAAACAAATTTCGTAAACAAAATGCAATTTAGATCGTGAGGAATATAGGGATTCTCGGGTCGTTAAGTCCCACGGAGGATGAATTGGTGTTAAACAACTTCAGATGTCGAATAATCACCAAGGATAGTGATCAATAAGGATTTTGAGTTATTAATACCTAAAGAAAAGTTCTATAAATTACAAACGACTTAAATGCAAATTAAAGGAAATTATAAAGTTAAAATATATTAAATAAACGCTATCACTATTTTTAAAATGATGAACGTTTAAAACCTAAAACGTCACGTTTAAATAAAATTACGTAAACGCATAAAATAAAACGTGAGTTTTAAGAAATAAAATGCCTATAAATATGAAAATGATATTTTTACAATCCTAATAATAAAAGAAAATTATTAGAAAAATAAAATTATTTTTATAACTATTTATTTAATTATTATTAATTAAAACTATTTATTAAGTATTTAAAATGCACGAAAATATAAGAAAATACAAAATTAACCTAGAAAATGAAATTATAACTTAGAAAAATCTAAAATATGATAAAACTTATTTTAAAACTGAAAATATATTTTTAGACTTTTTATGTATTTATTATTAATTTAATACTATTTAAAACTAATTAAAATGCTAGAAAATACTATTTAAACCAAGAAAATTATGGAAAAATATTTTTGGCTTTTTATATTTATCTTAATCTAGGAAAATTGAAAACATATTTTTAAAACTTTTTCCGATTTATTTGTATTAAAAGCTATTTAAAAGGATTAAAACTGCTTTTAAATAAGGAAAATACTAAATAGTGATGGAAAAATCTGAAAATTCAGGAAAATACTAAAATATTATTCTTAATCTATGAAAAATATAAAACATATGCTTATGTGGAGGAAAATGCAATCATAGTGGATTGGCTTATAAATAAGACTTCAAAATAAGCCAAAAGCCATAAGTGGACACCAAATAATCATGTAAGCTAGGTTATACTATAATTACTTAATACTAACCTATTCCAAGTATCCTAAACCTCGAAAAGCAGTTTAAGCCAAGAATTAAGCAAAGCAAAATTAGTTTTATTTCGTAAACGGGACAACATTATGGTCGACCTAGAGTGGGGTCCACAGAGCTTAAGCTCAAAAGCTTGACCGAAATGGATAGTCACCGGTGGTGATTCCAAAGAACCAAGAAACACTCTACTGGGGCCCACCGAGGTGGCTCAAGGACCCACCAAAGTGGTGGTGATAGCCATTTGTGGTGGTGCAAGATATGCACAGAGCATGATTTCGTAGAAGGGTCAAAAGAAGCTAATGATTAAGGACATAATAAGTGATTAGAACTGAATTAATATTTTTCTAATTTAGTTAAGCAACTAAATTTTATTATCCCAAAAGCTTAAAGGCTAAAACTTAATATTAACTACTCAATAAAATTCTAAAATTTATTCAAAAACTGCATTTAGGAAATTTTGACTTTTCAGTTTACACTAAAACTTTGACTTTTATGAACTTGTAATTGATTCTAATGACTGAATAAGTTATATTAAGCTATACTAAGGTGAGATTAAGCTATATTACCTAGTTATAAACAACTTTGATGTAATTTGTATTCTAAGATCTTAACAGATTATGAACTTAAGACAGTTTTAAGATGATTTTGACTTTAATGGTATGTAGATACAAACTATTGACTAATATGAGTAAGTTATACCTAAACAAACCTATACCAAGTATTTTAAACTGATAAACCAACCTTTAACACAGATTATCAAACAAATCCAAACATCCCTTTTTGAAACTGTTATTAAGAGTTTAGCACTAAAACAAGTTTTTAAAGTAGGTAATCTTTTAATTAACTTACATTAGCTATAATAAAACAAGTTTGAACTGGAATTAACACTATGTAAGCACTTGAACTAAGAAATGCAAAATTTAAGGAAATGACTTACAAAATGAGTTCATGCATAAGACAGAGAATCAAGGTCTGAAATCACACCCTATGGCTTCCCAAGAAGCTCTAAACCAAAATGCAATCCAATATCAGCTCTGCTACACTGTCTTGATCATTTATCCATAGACTTTTTATTTTTCACTAATTTCTTGATATTTTTGAGAATTTTTCTATTTTGAATCAAAATTGAGTTATTAAGGCTTTAATAGCTCTCAAAGGTTATATAATGAGCTTATATAAGCTTATAAGTCCAAGACAACATCCAAAGATAACATTCGTACCTATTGAGATTTTTGAATTTGAAAATTGCACAAACTTGAAATCAAACTGGAAACTTTAAATTGCTTATTGAAAAAGAGTTACAGTACAATGAGATTACTTATTTCAAAGCATGAAAGCTTAAACAAACACTGGAAAACTTAAAAACTTAAAACAACATAAGTTAAATAAAATTACACTACTCTCCTTTTCATCTCTCGCTTTCAACCTTATTTATTGACTTCTTTGAGTCTCTTGTCGACCTCGGTCTTTTCCCACCTATTTCCAACCTTCGATCACTTGAATCATCGAACCACCCAAGTGGCATTTTGGCGGAAAAGTCTTTGAGTGGTATTTGCAATTAATGCAAATTGGTAGTTTGTAGAGGTGGAGGTGAGTTGGTAAACAACCGTGAGAGAGAGAGAGGTGGAAAGGTGTCAGGAGCGGTAGTAGTACGTATGTCGAGATGGAGTAGATACAGTGTCAAGGAGATGAACAAGATCTTGGCGGGTTTTATTTTAAAACATGGGTTTTGGGCTTGGGTGTTGGGCCAGCTGGGTTAAGTGGATTTGGATTTGGTGGTAATAATAATACAAGGGTCCGTTTGGTATTAATTAAACACAAGGACTATTTATGCAATATTTATAAAGTAAGGGACTGAACCTGTAACATTTCCAAAGTTATCACAAGGGTTTAAACTTGCCAAGTTTCATTAGTACAAGGACCAATATTGCATAAAGTTTCATTTTTATAAGTTCGGGACCAAACCGCCAAGTTTGAAACTTTAAGGGCCTAACTTGTAATTTTCCAAAAGTTCATCATAAGGACCAATTTTGTCATTTATTCAAAGAATCAACAAAACCAACATGGTGATCCGAATGACTATTAAGACTCAAGAATATTTTGAAAAATCCGGAAGTGGGACAAGTGGTGTGCTCGAGAGCTAGCAATTTCCATCACTTCCGCTATGGTCTCCTGCTCGGTTCTTGAGAAATGTGAAGATTAGGCAAGTCATTCTTGCTAGTCACCGGTCTAAATTCTCGCATGTTTGCTTTTAACCAGAATCGTGAAAGTTTAGAATCAATTTTAGACGGCTTAGGAGAAATTGAGGGGTTAGATCTTTGGATAACCGTAGGTTAGACGTGATTTAGCACCTCCATTATAAGAGGAAAGCACCGGTCCTTTGTCACCCCGCTCGCTCCATTTCCCACGCAGAATTAATGGATCATTATTAACAACACGAATTCTTGACATTTGTGATAAAGTAGGAAGTTTTTCAACTCGCTCCAGTTCGTCAGTGTTAGAGATTCCATGAGAATAGAAGAAGTTAGAATCAAATGGATAGATGGTAAAGGAACAAAGAATCAAAAGGGTAAGAGGATAAAGATGAATATTTTGAATTTTTGATAAACATTTTGTAAAACAAAGAATGAAAATATTTTGGTGTTGTTAACACTTTAGAAAAGTGTTAATGAACTTTTGATTTTGATTAACTGTTTACAAAAGGTGGTATATGTGCAAGTGCGGGTCTGAAAATGTTTAAAACACGCTTCATGACCTCCGGCGTGACGCCGCAAAATTTGATTGGTCCCGAACCGTCAGTTATCTCACACAAGCTAGCCACGATGAATGGCTAACCGTAAAAACTTAAAACAAATTTCGAAACAAAAATGCAATTTAGATCGGGAGGAATATAGGGATTCCTGGTCGTTAAGTCCCACGGAGGATGAATTGGTGTTAAACAACTTCAGATGTCGAATAATCACTAAGGATAGTGATCAATAAGGATTTTGAGTTATTAATACCTAAAGAAAAGTTCTATAAATTACAGCGACTTAAATGCAAATTAAAGGAAATTAAAAAGTTAAAATATATTAAATAAACGCTATCACTATTTTTAAAATGATGAACGTTTAAAACCTAAAACGTACGTTTAAATAAAATTACGTAAACGTACAAAATAAAACGTGAGTTTTAAGAAATAAAATGCCTATAAATATGAAAATGATATTTTTACAATCCTAATAATAAAAGAAAATTATTAGAAAAATAAAATTATTTTTATAACTATTTATTTAATTATTATTAATTAAAAACTATTTATTAAGTATTTAAAATGCACGAAAATATAAGAAAATACAAAATTAACCTAGAAAAATGAAATTATAACTTAGAAAAATCTAAAATATGATAAAACTTATTTTAAAACTGAAAATATATTTTTTAGACTTTTTATGTATTTATTATTAATTTAATACTATTTAAAACTAATTAAAATGCTAGAAAATACTATTTAAACCAAGAAAATTATGGAAAAATATTTTTTTGGCTTTTTATATTTATCTTAATCTAGGAAAATTGAAAACATATTTTTTAAAACTTTTTTTGATTTATTTGTATTAAAAGCTATTTAAAAGGATTAAAACTGCTTTTAAATAAGGAAAATACTAAATAGTGATGGAAAAATCTGAAAATTCAGGAAAATACTAAAATATTATTCTTAATCTATGAAAAATATAAAAACATATGCTTATGTGGAGGAAAATGCAACTGCAGTGGATTGGCTTATAAATAAGCACTTCAAAATAAGCCAAAAGCCATAAGTGGACACCAAATAATCACAGAAGCTAGGTTATACTATAATTACTTAATACTAACCTATTCCAAGTATCCTAAACCTCTGAAAAGCAGTTTAAGCCAAGAATTAAGCAAAGCAAAATTAGTTTTATTTCAGAAATGGGACAACATTATGGCTGACCTAGGAGTGGGGTCCACAGAGCTTAAGCTCAAAAGCTTGACTGAAATGGATAGTCAGCTGGGTGGTGATTCCAAAGAACCAAGAAACACCTACTGGGGCCCACTGAGGTGGCCTGAAGGACCCACCAAAGTGGTGGTGATAGCCACAGTTGTGGTGGTGCAAGATATGCACAGAGCATGATTTCAGAGAAGGGGTCAAAAGAAGCTAATGATTAAGGACATAATAAGCTGATTAGAACTGAATTAATATTTTTCTAATTTAGTTAAGCAACTAAATTTTATTATCCCAAAAGCTTAAAGGCTAAAACTTAATATTAACTACTCAATAAAATTCTAAAATTTATTCAAAACCTGCATTTAGAAATTTTGACTTTTCGGTTACACTAAAACTTTGACTTTTATGAACTTGTAATTGATTCTAATGACTGAATAAGTTATATTAAGCTATACTAAGGTGAGATTAAGCTATATTACCTAGTTATAAACAACTTTGATGTAATTTGTATTCTAAGATCTTAACAGATTATGAACTTAAGACGCTTTTAAGATGATTTTGACTTTAATGGTATGTATACAAACTATTGACTAATATGAGTAAGTTATACCTAAACAAACCTATACCAAGTATTTTAAACCGATAAACCAACCTTTAACACGATTATCAAACAAATCCAAACATCCCTTTGAAATCATGTTATTAAGAGTTTAGCACTAAAACAAGTTTTAAAGTAGGTAATCTTTTAATTAACTTACATTAGCTATAATAAAACAAGTTTGAACTGAATTAACACTATGTAAGCACTTGAACTAAGAAATGCAAAATTTAAGGAAATGACTTACAAAATGAGTTCATGCATAAGCATGAGAATCAAGGTCCGAATCACACCTATGGCTTCCCAAGAAGCTCTAAACCAAAATGCAATCCAATATCGCCTCTATAATCGTCTTGATCATTTATCCATAGACTTTTTATTTTTCACTAATTTCTTGATATTTTGAGAATTTTCTATTTTGAATCAAAATTGAGTTATTAAGGCTTTAATAGCTCTCAAAGGTTATATAATGAGCTTATATAGCTTATAAGTCCAAGACAACATCCAAAGATAACATTCGTACCTATTGAGATTTTTGAATTTGAAAATTGCACAAACTTGAAATCAAACTGGAAACTTTAAATTGCTTATTGAAAAAGAGTTACAGTACAATGAGATTACTTATTTCAAAGCATGAAAGCTTAAACAAACACTGGAAAGTTTAAAAACTTAAAACGACATAAGTTAAATAAAATTACACTACTCTCCTTTTTCATCTCTGCTTCTCAACCTTATTTATTGACTTCTTTGAGTCTCTTGTCGACCTCTGGTCTTTTCCCACCTATTTCCAACCTTTGGATCACTTGAAATCATCAGAACCACCCAAGTGGCATTTTGGCGGGAAAAGTCTTTGAGTGGGTATTTGCAATTAATGCAAATTGGTAGTTTGTAGAGGTGGAGGTGAGTTGGTAAACAACCTGAGTAGAGAGAGAGTGGAAAGGTGTTGGTGAGGTAGTAGTAGCACGTATGTCGAGATGGAGTAGATACAGTGTCAAGGAGATGAACATGATCTTGCGCTGGTTTTATTTTAAAACATGGGTTTTGGGCTTGGGTGTTGGGCCACCGGTTAAGTGGATTTGGATTTGGTGGTAATAATACAAGGGTCCGTTTGGTATTAATTAAACACAAGGACTATTTATGCAATATTTATAAAGTAAGGGACCGAACTCAGAACATTTCCAAAGTTATCACAAGGGTTTAAACTTGCCAAGTTTCATTAGTACAAGGACCAATATTGCATAAAGTTTCATTTTTTATAAGTTCAGGGACCAAAACTGCCAAGTTTGAAACTTTAAGGGCCTAACTTGTAATTTTCCAAAAGTTCATCATAAGGACCAATTTTGTCATTTATGAATAGAACAAGGTTAATATTTGATAATTTTCACTTTTTAAATTAACCAAGGACTGTTTTTGACAATTTTCAAACTTTAGGGACTAAAGTTGTCATTTTGTAAACTTTAAACTTTAAAGGGTTTATTTTGACAACTTTTGAATCCCATGGACCTTAAATGACATTTTACAAGTTTTTGAATTACCGGGGACTAATTTTGACAACTTTTGTAACTTGGGGACTAAACCGCCAATTATGCAAACTTGATACTTTTTCATCGATTTTGATGTTTTGCATTTAAAACACATAAAACACTTATTTGTGATATTTTCATCATTTTGATGTATTTCTGAGTGTTTTCAGATGTTTTTGCAGTTTAGATGGTACAAAAATGATGAGTATTTAGACACTCATCAATAACCTATGTCGTACTTTGTACATCTATTTTATCTATTTGCTAGGATGTGTATGTTTCAACTTAAACAATCAGCCTTTTTGATTTGATTTCTTGCAGTAGATCATATGTATGCATTGATCATACAAATAAAGTTATTTCATATGAATTTATGCTATGACTTTGATTAGCTTGAGCGTAAACTTTATATCTGCCACCTTAACTTTTCTATTGACCTATAATTTCCCAATGTCATTATTCGTAGAATTTAGGTTTTAGACAATTGAATGCAACTCATTACTTTCACACCATGAGTGTACCCTTTACTTGCTACCCTTCTCTATAAACATCACCTATTTCATCAAACTTTATTGTTGCTCCTCACCTTGAGCGACAAGATACATGTCGTGGACATAGACATTGTCACCTTGCTATTGGGGATGAATAATCAGATTTCAGCTGCTGCTGCAAAGAGGCTACTCAAGGCTGTTTGGACTTTGGATAACCTTTTTTTAGAGCATAACTTATGACACTATATAACTTCTATACTATAATTGTTGTGCAAGTTCTTTTATGTGTGGTATAAGATATAAGATCAATATTTGTTATCGATGTCTTGATATTATGTGCTCTATTCTTAATATTAGGATACATAAAGTCTGCTACTTTACAAAATCTATATGTTACTCTTGAAAATTGATTAGTAATGCTGCGATTACATCTTTTAAAGCCTTAAAGGGTTTTATTGAAGCAAATGCCTTGATAATTGAACTCCTTTCTTATTGCATATTCAAGAAGTTTAGTTTCTAATGATTTACGTTAACCGTATTTGTTTGTTAATAGAGAATTCAACAATTCACTATTGATACTTAAAGGTGGTATAGACTTGTAGGGTTCCAAGGAAAAAGCTGGCACAACTTTTCAGTAAGCGTTTGATGGAATTCACAACTTCACTGGTCTCAATTGGTAATTATATGTCATAAAATTACAACATTTACACTTATGTCCATTCTGGCATGTATAGTGAAAGAATAATTCACATGTATCAATATATATGTTTCAGGTGGGCGAGCATAGTAATAGCAACTGCTATCATTAGAACTCTGTCAATTCCAATCTCTATTAAAATTCACAAGGATATGTCAAATTAGCTGTGAGTTCCATCTGTCGTTTACTAATTCACTTTATTTTCGTCATAACATCTTTACTGTCTGGTCTTTGATCAGGATTTTAGTAACCAGTGATCTGTGTTTATTGCGGTGATTGATGTCTTAAAATTTTTAAGTGAGTTATTGTTTTTATTAATTCGTGAAAAGGTACCATTGGTTTTTTCACATATTGCATATTGTACGCAGATTATGGCGCCAAAATTGCAGGATATTAAACAGGAGGTGCTAGATGAGGTATGGACATCAAACTTTTCGCCATCGTGTATACAACTTCACATTACCATATATTTATATATTTGATGTAAACGTAACGCTAAGGAAGGTCATGAGCTTCTTTCAATATTCTTCTTCATTCAATGTTTATTTATTGATGTTAAAGGCTTGCTTACATATGTCATTAATTACTAAAGTACCTTTCTCAGGAGATAAGTGAATATGAAGGTCAGGAACGAATTCAGAAGTTATGCAAGGAGTAAGCAATTTTTCATGTCCTCTATCACAATAAAAAATCATTTAAGCTGGTTTCTAACTATATATACTCAATTTAGTTAATATCGTGGAACTTAATATATATGCAGGCATGGTCTCACTAGCTTGTTCTCTCCTTATAAGTGGTTCCTCATCCAAGGCCCCGTCCTTGTCAGTTTTTTGCTAGCTGTAAGTTATAAAGTTTATATCCGTTGTTATAACAATTAATGATACATTATATAAGGAAAAGTACCAATATTATAGAAGTAAATTGCTTTGCATGATTCGTAACATGGTAGAAAAAGTTCCATCTTTTAAAACTGGTGGGGTGTCTTGGTTCCTCGATCTTACAACAGCTGATCCTTTCTGTTTACTTCCTTGTTTGGCTACTTTTACATTATGGTTAAACATAGAGGTAAACATTTAGTTTCTTAATCAAACCTCACAAGTATTTGGTTCATGACAATTTATATATGATATAAGGTGTACTATATAGGTGTACTATTGGCACCTTTATAGGTGTACTATTTGGTTCTAAAGCATAGGTGTACTATATAGTTATAAAACAGGATAACAACTTCTGATCTAACTGATATAAGGTGCCCTTTGAAGTCGCAAAGAGAAGACACACCTATATCCAATGGTTTTTGAAAAACAAAGATAACGGATAAATATAATGGTAAATCACAAAACCATATTTTCATAAACAACGATACAGAACAACCTAAAAATTTAATTCGCCTAGAAATTTTACATTGATCAATCTCACATGGTCACATTCCGTAGTGCGGGTCAATAGAGGAATATAAGAATACCATTGTCCCCGATCGCTATGAAAACTTGTGTCACACCCGGACTCGTAGAGTATTAGGTCTATGAATCGATGAAATTTGGTTATCGAGGTAGCTACTACAACACTATGTGTCATCGTTCTTTATTTGCACTACATTCGACAAAATAAAGATTTATGTTTAATGAGTTTTGTGTTAATCATCACTAATACCAGAAACAAATAGACGAACCCAGTTGACAATTCGGCTAATGGACTCCGGATGTGAGGCTTCAAAGGCACCGTCTTTTCAATTGATTGGCCCGTTTACCTATGTGGACTTACCATATGCATATAAATAAAGATTTATGTTTATTTGCACTATATTCGACAAAATAAAGATTTATGTTTAATGAGTTTTGTGTTAATATTGTCACTAATACCAGAAACAAATAGACGAACCCAGCTTGACAATTCGGCTAATGGACTTTGGATGTGAGGCTTGAGCACCGCCTTTTCAATTGATTGGCCCATTCACCTATGTGGACTTCTCATATGCATATAAAGGATGTACCATTGCAAGAAAACAAACACATATAAAGGATGTATTGTAGGAAAATCAGACCAAGGTATCTTTAACGCCTCTTTTGTAGTATTTGAATTGCTCATAGGCCAAAAACTGGATAACAACATGATTGATCCCAACATGATTGCTCATAGTGAAAAATAGGGCATTTTGAAAGGGTAATAATATGACGAAGCATACCTAAACAATCCTTTAAAGCCTTCCTCATGAATGATACGGGTCAGACTCCATTATCAACAAATGTGACAGCTTATAGACTTTGCGCTACCGAAAATGCACCATCCTGATTGGACACACATATATATATATACCATCCTGATGTGACAACTTATTAACTGAAAACAAAATGTGTCTCTATTTCTTAATTTTTAAAAAGTGAAAAAAAAAATGTTTATATTCCAAACATGATTCACATGACAACTTTTCGAATTCATGCGTCAAACAAAGAAAATCATTAACTCATATGATCATAAAGTGACACGCATATATCCAAAGTCGGTTCCAAAGTAATTATGATTCAAGGACCATAATCCTTTTCATATAACCAATTTAAAATCTAAATTGCAGAAGCTACAAACAGAAACATAATTTAAAGATGTGTGCACGTTAGCTTCACCTTGGTATGTGTATAGTCGTTTTAAACAGGTCGGTGCCATTTTTGCGTGTACATATATCACTCCTCCAAAAAAGTAAATAACATACATGTCTCAAAACTTCTATTATGTTGGCTTTGTTCCTGCAAAATCTTTGTATGTTTCATGTGATCAATCAAAAGAACAGTAATTGTATTAATCATACAATGCAATCACAGAAAAAACAAATGGCAATGAAATCAAATGCATGCTAACCAAACGAAAAAGGCCAAACACCATATAAAACCTATTGATGAAGCTTATAACTTCATATAACTTTCTGATATTCACAATTACTATATAAAAAGTTGTAAATCATAGGTAAACGGTTTATGGCAAACCTGATAAGAATCTTTGGCTAATGACCCTTGTGAGAAACACGTATCACGGCTTCAACAAATCAACTACAGAATTAAAAGTCACGATCATTAGAGAAGATGGTCGAGGAAAAGATGAAATTAGGGTTTGGAAAAAAAATATATTATGAATGATTTTTTACGTGAGATTTGGTTTATAAGTTTTAGAGATATATTGAATAATAATTGGTTGTATAAGTTTATAGTTTTAGACTTGCAAGATATAAATCAAAAAATGTGTTTGGTCTAGTGGTTATCATGTTTGTTTGTAGACTAACAAACCCAGGTTCGAATCCACCTGCATGCATGATTTTTTGAAGTATAAAAAAAACAAAATTTTAATAAATTAAAAAAAATTCCGAAAATTATAATAAATTAAAAAAAAATTGCGGTGGATGAAAAAATTTTAATAAATTAAAAAAAATTCCGAAAATTATAATAAATTAAAAAAATATTGCGGTGGATGAAAAAATTGCTTAGTTGGACAACAAATGCTTATGTGGCATGAAAAACTATTACTGGGCATTGAGGTGGCATTAATCTGAAAATTAAATAATAGCTAATTAAATTAAAAAAATGCTTAGGTGGATAGCTTATGTGATGACATGGCTGATAATGAATTACTTGGGCAATGAGGTGGCGCTTACGTGGCATTATCTCACGCGTAACGCCTCTTATATATATATATATATATATATATATATATATATATATATATATATATATATATATATATATATATATATATATATATATATATATCACAAAGGGCTTGACAGAAAGTCGTTTCGATCTCTCTCTCTCTTTCTTTTTCTATCCGCATATATTTGGAAGGCGAATTTTATATTGTTAGAAAGCATTAGAAGATTCCATCGTTGTAACTCATTGTCCTATTCCGGGATCACTAATTTTCAAATGCCCAATTATGATCTAAAATTTTAGGACCCTATATATCTATATAGAAGTTTTCCTTTAATAAAATGCTTCTCTGTCTTTCTCCGCTTGAAGTTGTAAGGCTAATTTTATATTTCTAGAAAGCATAAGAAGATCCCGTCATTGCAACTGGTTCTCCTTTTTCTAAATCATTAATCTTCAAATACCCTGTAGTCTTTATTTGTGATTGGGAAGTCATCATTTGCCTAAGTTCAAGGTTCGAGTGGAAAGGTTTGGAAATCATGCTTTCATCGACAACATTCCAGCAGATCAATGAAGACCCCCCGAATTCCCACTGTTCATCTCAAGTGGGGGGATATTACATTATGTTATTATTGTTATGTTGAAAAAAATGGTGATTCGAAAAGAAAAAAAATAGTTGTTATGTTATTGTAAAGTGCGATGTTATAAGCATTATGATATAAGCTTTATAGATTTAGTATCGAGGAGGCCACCTCGGTCACATTTGAAGATTGGAGTTGGTAAATAGTTGGTTAAATAACTAAGAGTTTAGCATATATTTTGTAACAATAATGCACTAAAATTGAGTGCATACAAGGAAGGCTAAGGCGATTTTGATTGACCTGGTGCCGAAATTTGGACATTACTGTAGTTACCCCATTTAGCCCACCCATCATATCATAGACCTATTACTTATTTTTCCACCTTTAGTCAATTCTTCATAGAAATTCAAATTTCCATCTAGGTATCCTCTCACTCTTTTCTTTATAGAAATTCAAATTTCCATCTTGGTATCCTCTCACTCTTTTAAAAATATATTTTTCATATTGGTTTCCTTAAATTCCTTAAAAATTCTATGTCATTCTTCAGTACTTTCATATCCCAACAATCCTCCCCTAACTTGAATTCTACTTGCTTGATTTCAAGTTCCTTTGTATCTGTATCTTTAACATCTTTGTCTTGAAGGAAAGATTATGTCTTTATCTTCAAGTTTTGTCTTTGTACTCACTGTGCTTGTATTATCATCATCAAAGTAGTCTTTATAAGTAATCCGTTTCAGCATCCATAATCAGCAACCTTCATTTTTTCAGCAACTTAGTAACATATGGCAAATTGTACATCAGTTCATTAAGTTTCAGTCCATTCTCATCACTTCCAGGTGTGTAAACTCATGTGAGAGGTGAATCATTGAAAATTTAATGGATTTTGATGTCTCTTTACCAAAGCCATTAACTCTGGATTAGCCAAATGTTTAGGTATGTTAAACCATGGTACATTGATAACCATATGATTTTTAGCAAATCATCAGCTATCAACGGATTTGTTTTGTCTTTACCAAAAGCCGTATCCTTTTGGACTAGCTAGTTCTTGCAACCATGGTGAACTAATTACCATACTAATGGTTTTTCCACAGCCTTTACCATAAGCCATTTTCTTGTGGGCTAGCCAACTCTTCACATTTGCTGATATGGTGAGTTGATTACCATATAACTTATTAGTAACTCTTCAAGTTTGCAAGGGTGCCAAGGTGAGAAAAGCTAGCTCAATCCGAAGTCTTACGCGATCAATCAAAGTCCTATCCTTACTAAGTTACTCCTTTCTTACTGAAAGCCAAAAGTTGTAAGCAACTTATCACCACCATCATCTCATCCTTATTATTCATAATCTTAACTATTTCATGCTATATATATAGTTACTATGTTGATTCATGATGTACATATACTCAGTCACTTGTTTTAATTCACATATTGTCATAAAAGTAACAAACTAGGAAACTAGTCATATTCTACACATGTGAGACCATTAAAAACAGTAACATAAGGACTTTATAACTTACATAATATGGTAGACAAGATAAAAAGGTAATCATAGCAATTTGAATCACCCGAAAAGGACAAACGAGTCAAAAGTTATAAGCAAAAGAAGTTAGCGAAACCTAAACGCCAAAACTACCATGTATAAGCTGTTTTCAGTTCTATCTTTTTAAAAGTGGTACTTCTGGTCCGAATCATCAAAAAGTTAAAACACGAAAGTTGTCCGGAACGACGTTTTCCTTCAATAACAAAGAAGCTCGGACCTTGAAAACACATAAATAGGCCAAAATCTTTCAAAAACAGAAACTGCTGTAAATATAGTCTCACAACTATACTTTTGTCACAACTAAAAGCAAACCAAGAGGCCTAATGGCCATAAGCCAAGACCACGGCTACGGCTAAGGCCAAAGCTAAGTCTCAAGACCATGGTAGTCAAGACCAAAGTCACGGAAAGGCCATGGCTAAAGCCTCAAGGCTTGTTTGCCCAAGACCGTTAACTATGGTAATTATACTTATGAAACGACGAGAACTTGTAAAAACTAGATACTTATTAAAACATGATAAACTTTATGTTATAACAACCTTCACTCAAAACATATGTTGTATTTACTAAGTGCTACAATAGTAGGGAGCTTCATGTGAGGGGTTTCATTTGAGTAAAACGTATCGACGAGTTGTTGGATTTACGATTTAAAGTGTCCTAGCTCCTCGAACGTTCATCGCATGACCTCTCGAATTATGATGGCCCGAACGGTAGTAAGATATCTATAAACTAAATACGTTTTCACATATTAAAGATCTTTCTATAAACATCAAATGATAATTGACTACATGATGATCAACATAGAAATATATATAGAATGGTTTATGTTTTCCTAAAACATTATTCCAAACTTAAGACGCAACATTTCATTTCTAGGTTGCACGTAGGAGTTTTCCGACTTATCCATCATCCGTTAAAGTACTTAACATCATTTACACTACGGTGAGTTCATAGCCCCACTTTCTATTACTAAATTGTTTTACAAACCCTTGGGGGAGATACATGCTTTATTTTAAATCGAACACATTGCTTTCAAACCGTATGCTTATCTCGAATGTATTATTTGCACTAAGTACCACTATTGCCAATCTTAAGTCCCTATTATCATGAACCATTAATCACTTGCGGTGAACGCGAATAATGTGGATAGATCTATCGAATGACAAATCCCGTTTGTGTTGACGGGTAGGCAAACAAAGCGCACTCTATTTGAACATCTATAGGTATATTGGCAAATTACCTATTAGGGCATCGGTTACTATTATATGACATCATTAGCGTTTTCGGTATCATGAGCTTAGTGCAATAATATCTTTTTCAACATTATGGGTGTATAACAACGTAACCCACACAAACATTATGTGTTCAATCGATTTCCAAAACTCTATGAATTTCACCGAACCTTTGTGTTGTGATTTTAAGCATGTATTTCGGTCCATAATGTCGAAGTCGGCACGGAAGAGCAAGGATATCAAGAAGGCTATAAATTTTATTATCATTCGAAAACCTATTTACTATATTTTGTAAACAATGGAACCAATGGGACCTCATTTTGTAAACTCGATATTTATATGAATCGAATGATAAATCCTTTTAAACGACTCCTTTAGAGATCGTTTTCATTATTATGACTATTGTGCCATGAAGTAACATCCGGTTTGAATTCACTGCGTATCACGAAGTTGGGGTGTTACAAAAATTTACTTGATAGGAATCAAGCAAAGAACCTAAGCGAGGTGGACTACTAACTAGCTATTCTATTCCCGGCGTGGCGCCAAAAACTTGATAACGCTACACGCGTCGTCGGGGTCAAGGAAACTTTCTTTTCTTGAGCAGTTTTATAACACCCTAGGCAATGAACCTAATCGCTTGTAGTGTAGTAATTAGGGTAAGCCACGGTATTGATATCGTTCTCTAGGGAATAGGAATGCTAGTAAGAAGTTACTACGCTAAGGTTAAGGTTGAGGAAGATTATTTTTGTATTTTTATATTTTATGAAATGGAAAGGTACGAATCTCGGGTATTGGATTTGGGGGTTGGTATTTCTACCGATTACTCTACTATTATCTAATTATCTAAACTAAGGTTGTGAGTCTATGTCTAATTAATGAGTGCTCGTATGATAGTTTAAAGATGTGTTTACTTAGGTTGTATTACTCCTTAATTATCTCCTATTGATGGTTGAGTTGTCACGTCCTTATTCTTAGTTGCGTTGTGTGTCTAAAGTTGTAGGGTGTCGTTTCTCCCAACTCTTTGAACTTACCAAAGGGTCTCGTCTACAAAACCCACTAGGGATGATAAACTCTTACTCTAAGGCACTCTTTGGATAATTTAGCCTACAACTACTTAGGTAATCATATTCTAAGGTTCACAAAGATGAATCAAGCATTAAGTACACAACGAATGACCTATCGCATTACTAGATCATTGATCAACTAAGATAAGAAACAACCAATCAATATTCAATAATTAAGTTTCATACTTCCTAAGCAAACACACAAATAAATTAGCCGGACATGGAGAACATGCAAGCATACACACAAATAATCAAAGACATAATTGAATTAATGAAGTAAATACTTATCTTGATGTAAGATAGGGTTTAAAACCCTAAAATAATGTACAAGACACCTTAGGTTCGATTTTAGGTTTTACTCCCAAAGACTCTCTAAAACCGAAAAATTCGGATTCTATATATAAGATTACATATCGACGGCGTCACCTTATGTTTCGTGGCGCCGTGTCGCCGTATCATTAGGGTTTCGTCTTGGCCACGTTAACCTTGCAACGGCGTCACCTTATGTCCGTGACGCCGTCTCTTGACTTCGGCGTCGTCTGGGTTGCATCTAGGCCGTCCCGAGTAGCAACGGCCTACTCATTTAAAGCCCGCGTCGTCACTTGAAAATAAGGTATTTGGCTCTTGTATCGTCACAAAATCCACCGACGGCGCCGCAATTAACACTGACGCCGCCGCCTTCCTTTCAGCAGCTTTGAGTGTCTCGATTCGACTTTGGCCATTTTTTCATATATTCGCGCCTTTTCGTCCAAATAAGTGCCATTCCAGCATTTTGCCTACGAGAGACCTAAAAAGTGAAAAGGAACGATATTAAGCAATAACGGATACAAAAGTGATCAAATAAGGACTTAAACGACCCCTCAAAATGGTACCATTTAAAACCTTATCAACCACCCAAAGCTATCTTACCAGTAGCTACCATAAGGAATCAAGAGAAGGCTCTTAATATTCTCTTGTCTGCTATACCTAATGGACATCTCTTGAAGTTTCATGATGCTAAAGATGCAAAGCAGCTCTGGGCTGCTCTTAAGACAAGATTTGGAGGAATGAAGCTTCAAGAAGATGCACAAAATCTTCTTAAGCAACAATTTGAAACATTCACGAGTTGGTGAAAGAGAGTCTTGATCTTTGCATATGATAGGTTTCAAAATCTTCTCAACATGTTGGAGCTATACAAGGCGTAAGTATCGATTGAAGATGCTAATCTGAAGTTTCTAAGGAGTTTGCCATCTACATGGCATGTTATTGCTACAATGATCGAGAGGACAACTGGTTTAGATGTCATGGACTTTGATGATCTCTACAACCATCTAAAGGTTTATGAGCATGAGATGAATGGTCAAACTAGTTCTAAGTCTCACAAGATTGCTTTTCTATCATCTCGAAAGAGGAGCGTTACTTCAACCAAAAATCTTGCTTCTCCACACAAAATCTTGTGACTCAAATCTTGTCTCGTATGTTGCTCCCACCCATGCTCAACAAGCACTACCACCTACTACTATGCACTCGGATGAAGTTGTGTGTTCCTTTTTTGCTCAACGGGCTTCTTTACCTGTCACCTATGAAGAAGATCTCTCACAGTTGAAGAGGATGCTTTGGAAGAAATTGATGTCGGTGGCAAGTAGCAATGATTACTGCAAGGATTAAGAAGTACATGAAGAAAACAGGAAAGAACATTGATTTCAAGCCAAAACAGGGAATCACTTTTGACAAATCAAAAATTGAATGCTTCAATTGTCAAAAGACTGGACACTTTGCAAGGGAGTGCAGATTTGCTAAGTATCAAGCAAATAGAATGACTGACAAACCAAAGCTAGAACTCAAAGAAATCCCTATTACTGAAACCAAAGCTTTGGTTGCTCAAGAAAGTTTATCGAAGTTATTTGAGTCTTTGAGTTTGATGATGAACCAAGAACCTCTTGTATGGTTGCTTTGGAGGAAGAGGTTGAAAATTCGAGGAAGAAGCTGGTGGAGCTTTGCTAGTGATGAGGAACTGAACATCTTGCTTTGGAACCCATAGACATCTAGGAGGATTTGTTGGAGCTTGGAGTCGAAGATGATCCTGCACTACTTGCTATGGTAGCTACATCACCAAGTTCATCTCCTATCTCGAGGTATGCTCAATTGTCATGATCTCTATCAAAACTGTTAATTAATTATGTTTATGAAAGAGATAAGCGTGTAAGGGCTAGGTCCGAGGTAGCAGTTATCAAATCACTTTAGAGTCTACTGAAGCCAAAATATTAACTCATGAAAATAATGAAATGGCTTGGGCTAAAAATATGAACAAGCAGGATTATCGGTTAAAACTTAGTGAATGGAAGCTAAGCGTAAAATTGCTAAAATTGAGAAACTAACTAAGGAGAGGATAATCATTAGCTAAGTTTGATGCCGGAAGAATCGCTTGTCCCATGTTTCTTATGTTGAAAAACAGAGAGGGCTTACATTAGAACGGCTTAGGATTTGGTATGGACTTTACTAACATGGAAGAGAACACATCGGTGATCGGGATGCCTTAGACTTAGAAGACATAACCACTAGTGATGATGAACTCATTAATTATGTAGATACATCTAGTAATGAGGGTTCAATTAGTGATTCACCTCCCGAGCTTAAGAAAACAATGGTTATCATGCGGTTCCCATCCCATGGAATTCATCAACCCCTAGGCACGATGTTTCTCGATTTGGTGTAGACGACCTTGAGTTTAGGAAGAAGCTTATTGGTCAATCTAGGACCTGAAACCCCAAAAGCTACCTAATACCAATGTACAAAATCAAGCGGTACCTTGACTCAATCTTGCTCCACAAGATACCTTGGAAAACCTTTTAAAAGCAG
Organism: Chrysanthemum lavandulifolium; assembly: GCA_022545495.1. Lineage (NCBI taxonomy): Eukaryota > Viridiplantae > Streptophyta > Magnoliopsida > Asterales > Asteraceae > Chrysanthemum > Chrysanthemum lavandulifolium. The sequence continues at coordinate 276,841,832 of CM040242.1, forward strand.
TCTTGCTAAACCTTTTGGGATAACTTTGGTCAAAGCAGTTTAATCATTCACCTAGAAGGCACAATAGTTTTGGTCATAGACATAGGAGTAGACACTTTGGAAGTATGGGTGAAAAAGCGTGTTTTGTGTGTTATAGTCCTAATCACTTAATCAAAGATTGTGATCGACACTTAGAATATCTAAGCAAATTTTCAAAGAATAGGATGCTAACTGGAAACCTAGAGAGCACAAACCGATGCGGAATAATTCAAATAGGGTAAATCATCGTAATTTCTCACCGGACCATAGGTACCCTCACCGAGAGAAAATCTTGTTCTAGGCAACCAAGACCTTCACAAGCGGTACCTTCTCAAAGTCTTGCTCGGTCAACCTAGTCTTTCACACTACTGGAATAGGAACCCTAGGAGATCTCACTATTATCAACCTAAAAGGTACTATAATTCAAATAGGGATCTAGATCACAGGAACCAAGCTATTAAAACTGCATGGGTTAAAAGGGAAAATCTTCTTGAGGACACACTGTACTTTCAACAAAAAGTGAATCGATGTTTTCATAATACAGAAAAAAGAGAATGAATTTACAAAGAGAGTTACGTTGACAATCCGAGAAAGTTTTGAAAATCCATGTTAAAATCAAAAGATAATTACGGATCATGTTTTGAAAAGCAGTGGAAATTACATACTCAAGGAATTTGAGTTTGTAACTCCATGAGGAACACAAGTCGAGAATGGCTTGGGTTCCTAAAAGAAAACTCTCTATATTTTTGTGCGGGCAACCGGAAGAGGAGCTTATAGATCATCGATTGTAGATAGTGGTTGCTACGGAAGTATGACAGAGATAAGGAGATTACATGCGATTTTAGATCTATTAGTAGAGGAAGAGTTGCATTTGGGAATGATCCCAATGGAGGAAGGATTTATGGGAAAGGAACAATCAAAGCTGGAAGAATCGATTTTGAGAATGTTAGATATGTGAAGGAGCTTAAGTTCAACTTGTTATCAGTCTCTTAAATTTGTGATAAAAAACATCCTGTGTTATTCACTGACACAAAATGTCTCATTCTTTCATCTGACTTCAAGCATGTTACTGATGGCTTGGTAGTACTAAGAGTACCAAGAACAAATGAGTTGTATAGTCTAGACATGAAGAGTCTTCACTCTTATGGAAGAGCCACCTGTTTAGTGGCAAAAGCATCAACTGAAGAAGCACATCAGTGGCATAGAAGATTGGGCCATGTTAATTACAAGAATATCAACAAACTGGTCAAAGGCAATTTAGTTAGAGGTTTACCTTCAAAGACTTACAAGAATGATCACTCCTGTTTGGCATGCAAGAAGGGTAAACCGCATAAAGCTTCATGCAAGAAGCTTGAGGAGAGAACTATTACAGAACCATTGGAACTGTTACATATGGATCTGTTTGGACTTGTCTCTGTGGCAAGTTTAAACAAGAAGAAGTACTGCTTGGTTATTACAGATGATTGCAGTAGATTCAGTTGGGTATTTTTCTTGGGCTTTAAAGGTGATACTTTTGATGCTATTCAAACTCTAATCATAGCACTTGAAAACCAATTGAGACTCAAGGTTAGAGGTATTAGATGTGACAATAGGACTGAATTCAAGAACAAGCAAATGGATGACTTTTGTGCTAACAAAGGAATCAAGAGGGAGTTCAGTATTGCAAGAACACCACAGCAAAATGGTGTTGCTAAGAGGAAGAATAGAACTTTGATTGAAGCAGCGAACTATGCTTGCACTCTCAACTACCTATTCAATTAAAATTTGGTCAAGTACGCTTGCTTGTATGTATATGAGTATCTGTCACCAAACCACAAATGAAGACACCTTATGAGTTGCTGATGGGCAACAAACCCAACATTCGATTTTTGAAGCCTTTTGGATGCCCTCTCACTATTTTAAATACTATTGATAATTTGGGAAAGTTTGATGGCAAGTCAGAAGAAGGATATTTATTGGGATATTGTACCAACAATAAGGGCTTTAGAGTATACAACAGAGTTACTAAGAAGGTTCAAGATTGTCTTCATGTTGAGTTTTTAGAAGATCAAGAGAATCAGAAGGGTAAAGGTCCTGATTGGATGTTTGATCTTGAGGTCTTGACTCCTTCAATGAATTATGTACCTGTTAGAGAAGAAAATCAACCTGTGCTTAATGTAGATGATTTACAATATGTTGTTCATGGAGTTCATATTAGACCGGATCTTGTTCACGATGAAGATCTGTTAGTCCAAAACAAAATCTTGAAGTTCCCAAGCAAAATCGATACTCCAAAACAAAGTTGTTGCACCACAATCCTCATTATCTCACGAGGATCAATCTATTCAAGAGGAACTTAATCGATGCTTCTTCAAGATGTATTAGCACATTCTTACACTGATGAACAAAGGAGAGCTTATAAAGAGGCAAAGAAGAAGAACAAGGCTAGAGTACTCTCAAGATTACTTTGGACGATACTTTTCGACCAAAGTCTTGATACACGATTGATGATATTTTAGATGTTTTGGATGATCATACCATGTCTAGTTTAGAAGAAGCGATGATGAGTTTCAAGATGAAGGTATTTTTGATTCAAATGAAGATCTGATTTTACTAACTTGGATGATACTTATGGAGTTCCACGGTCTCAATCTTAAGTGGGAACATATCATATGCGGTTGAGTCCCTCACGTCATCATATCGGATAGCAGGAGGCGGTTTATCAAGGGTATTTCCGTGTTTTGCAAAGGTCGAACATATAGAAATCCTTCACCTCTATCTACCATCCTCGTGGTAACAGACGGTGGAAGTCACAAATAGAATTTCATCCAAGGCATAGAACTAAGGCTCGGTCGCATCCACCACGGTTGGGTAGATGAGCTACCCAAAGTACTCTGGTCTCACGTAATCGAATACAAAGTCAAGTCATGGGAGACACCTTTAGCACCGACATATGGCACGAAGTGTAATTCCTTCGAGTAAGTGTTGAAACGAACGTGTCATGAACTTCAAGCAACAAAAATGAAAGAAAGACTCGTAGCAATCTCGACTTACTTGAAGAAAGAAGGGAAATAGCCTCATTAAGGAGGCTATTCACAAACAGAAGATTGAAAAGTATTTCAACAAAAGGGTTCAAACTTCGACATTCAAGCCAGGTGAATACGTCCTCCGACTCAACAATGCAAGAAAAGTTGAGTATTAGGGAAAACTAGGGCCTACATGGGAAGGACCCTACGTCGTAACAGAAGCATATGAAAATGGAGCCTACAAGCTAGAAACCTTCTATGGAGCTGCTATTGACAGGATTTGGAATGGTACTACCCTTCATAAGTTTAGTATATAGAACTTACAATGTCTAAGGACATTTTTTTACTTTGTTTTCAATCAATGTATTTGCATTCTTCTCACTTGGGGAAAGAAGCATTAATGGTAGGCGTCTAGTGTTCATTTCTTCAAATGATGTAATCCTCCCTACCCACTTAATGATATAACACATTTTCTCTCAAATCTCTTGTTTCATTCTAGTACAACAAAGATTTGCCAGCCAAGTCATTTTATAAGTTTCAATGTCGAAGGGATTTAACAAGACAAACAATAAGTCTTGATCATATGCATAACATCCATCTAAACTTCACATTAACTTTCCTAAGTGGTCTTAAGGTATTCCAAGCCTTATGCTACCCAAAGGATGAAGACAAAGTGGGTCGCTACCCTCTGTCAACAATTAAATTATATGATTTCTATATTTTTGGTGCAGAATTTACACACAATGAGGCTATGAATCTACCATACGCCTTAGGTTGTAAAATAAGTTACGTGCAAATGAAACATACGAGAAGAATCAAACTTAAACAAAATGTAGGCCCTAGAGGCCATTAGTAGATATTTTTTAAAGAATAGTTTAACTAGGCAAGAGGCCGAATCCTTAACGATCATCAAACAAGCATTGTCTTAAGGTCGTAGCCTTCACCAAACATACAAGTAAATAGTTTCATCAGGCATAAAGCCTGGAAAGGAACATAAGACAATTGTTTAAAATGTTAATATACCATAGAACCACAATGTTACAAGAATATTGTAAAATTTTCAAATATGGTAAAAATCCGCTATAAAGGGTATATATTGAACACATTTACCCATTTACCGGATTTTTTAGAATATATACCATTAAGCGTGAAAAACTCATTTAAAATGTTAATAATTACTCATTTAAAACTAAATGAAGTCCCGTGAAGTATAGTGCAATTATAAAAGCCAAGATTGGGTTTATTTTGTAAACTACACACCAAATAAGAATACAAGGTGTTAATTAGTCATTTTATTCAAGTTCAAATATCTTTCACCTTTTCATATGTTTCCATATATATTAGTTGTATACTATCAAGATTACTACATCTAAACGCCGTATGATTTTGTGTTGCAAGGTGAGATCAAGAAAGCTAAAGTGACGTGTTCCAAGTCAGTTTATCATCATACAATGGGACGAGGTGCATACGCCCGTGTGATAGAAAAAATGGTAACAGTAAAAACTTGCACATTTGCATTTAATAGCATCATACTTCATTTATATTCGTTTATCTTATATGTGTATGTATTTGATGTTTATAAGATCGAGAGTAAAGATATTGAACCAGATGAAGAACCACTGTGTGGTATGCTGTGGTTGAAAGGAAGGGTGAATAAAGACAGAGAATATCACGATGATGATATCAGATCAGTGGGAGAAAAATTTGTATGTTTGACTGCAAATTTTATGATTATGTTTAGTTATAAGTTAATACTGCTAGTGTATTAGTTAAAACTGTTAGTTATAAGTTAATACTGGTAGTGTATTAGTTAATACTGTTAGTTATAAGTTAATACTGGTAGAATTAAATAACCTATTTCCCATATTGTGTGTGCAGAAAGAAACGGATGACAAGATCAAACAAGGAACCTTGAAGCTTGATTATGGCACTGATGCCATGACAGTTGTATTAGGTAAGGAAAAGGGAGGATATGCGAGAGGAGTGGGAGGTGGAGTAACCTACAAGAGGTATTTTGATCTGCCTCGAATCAGAAAAGAATCTGATGAAAGAGTGGTGTTACTTCAAAGTGAACTTGATAATGATAGGCGCCAACATCAAGAAAAAGAGGCGGTAATACAAGATTTGATGAAACAAATGGCTGCACAAAGGGGCGCTTCTGATCAACTTCAACTCCATTGACACAAACAAGTAAAACATAAGAAAGTAACATTCCATCTTTTTTTTACCCTTTTAAATACTGCTGTAGTCTTCTTAAATAATTTATATTTCAGGTGTCTCCAGTGAACATTAATCTCATAGTGCTGATGAGGATGTTGGAACACGTGTTGCTGGATGTGAGAAAATTGCGAGCATTGAGAAGTCTAATGGACTTGCAACTTTGGAAAAGGAAATGGAAATAAGTGTAAGTAATAAATCATCCCCCTGGATTTTGAATTCTACATACATGTATTATTTACCGTGTTTTATATATATAGGAAACTGTTAAATCTATCGCATCTACGAAACCAACTTGATCAAAACAAAAGGATTCTTCACGTCAACTTTCCAAATCACAAGAACATTAGTCTCCATTAATAGTACTACCACAAGTATGTATTTAAACATTTTCGTATGTTCTTTAGTTTAATTAATTACTGATACATATATACATGCAACAAATTATCTTTTAGGTAATTAAGTGCGGTCGTGGCACTTAAAGAAATCAAGTTTGATTGCGGAGGTACCGTGTACAAAACGATGGAAAAAAATACTTCATAACAAACCACTCCCAAAGGATTGCTACAGAGTGTCTATTGATAAATCTTTAGTGGATGCAACATGCACACCGGATGTAGGAAGTAACGGTTTCAAAATAGTTAAGGATGCAGTAGGTGGTTTTTATGCATGGCCAAAGGATCAAGTGGTTTTTATACATAACCTAATCAACACTTACTGCTAATATTCATAATCGTGCTTGCAAAAACTGTTACTTACTTGAGAGTGGGACTGTTAAGGTCTGCTGGCCATGTGGCCTATGTGTCCTAGCGAGCACCATCCTAGATAACATGTAATTCCAAACTAGTCTATATCGCTAACTTGTTTGAGCAAATAATCAATGCACTAATTGTTTCGACATCATTGCCAATGAAAAGAATGTAATCAACATAAACTAAGGCTGATAACTATTCAGTGGTCATACGTGTTTGAAAAAGTGAAGTAATATTCAACTCTTACGTGCCTAAAATCACCGTGTAACTCTATTAGTTAATGAAAAAATATGTGTTTGTGTATAAAACATTATCGTCAAATAACATACAAAATTTTAAACAAAAATAGTTATATTCTTATTGAGGGCAAAAAGTTAAGTCTACTACGTTTATGTTGAATTACAAGCATCAACTAAGTTCATTTCAACTCGGCTATAATCTGTCAATATCTACACAAATTAATTTAATTATTAAAATTCCATCATTCATCAAAATATTTTACCAAGCATACATTTAAAGTGTTTCAATCTTCATGCCTATGCTCATGGATTCTCACATACGAGACAACACAAGCTCGTTAAATTATTTAGGCTTTAGCTTATGCATTTCTAACTAAAAAACAATATCCTACTAGCAAGAGTACAAGTCGAGCTAACTATAATCATATTAACCAACAACAATAATGAAATCACCGCTTCTAACATCACAATGCTAACATCACTGCTCCTAAGACAATATAGTGTACATATCTAAATTTCTAACATCACAAACCATACAACACTAGCTTGCTAAAAGCACTGCTCCTAAGATGAAGTCTCTCCCATACATACCAAATAATGTAACAAACATATCATAACAACAACTAACATACTTACACTAACAATCATATCACTCCAAAAACTTCAATACAATACAACTATCGACTTATTAATAAAACAACAAACATCATAACAATAACTATCAGCTTATTAACAAAACAGGACACATCAAAACACTTCAAAACCTGATGATAATATATATTGAATATATTTAGAATAATTCAATTAAATATCAGAATATATTTAATTTGTAAGAATTGTTAATTTATTCAATAATGTCTTCAGCTTATTTTATGAATAATACCTGATTTGATAACGGCGGTGGTGGCGGATAACGATAGTGGTGGATATACGATGAAATAATCTAATCAAAGAACTCTGGTGGTGGTGGATAACGACGGTGGTGGTGCCGGAGTTAGGGTTTTGGTGTTAGAGCGGTGAAGTGTGGCGGTGATTGTGGTGTGTGTAGAGTGTGGCGATTGTGGCGTTAGAGATGGTGCATGTTGGTACGTAGTAGGAGCCAAAATATATGGTTAAAAATTGTGTTGGCTCAAATTTTAAGAAACCATTTTGCTATATTTTCCTAGCCCCACCCATGTGCTTGGGGTTTGTTAAAACCCTTGCAGAGGGTTATTCTGACAACTTTAAAAACTGATCTTATGTACCAAACAACTAAAATCAACATTGGCATCAATCCAATTAAGCAAAAACCGGATACCAAACTGGCCTTTGATTATGGTGTGTGTGGAGTGGGTTTTGGTGAGAACCGGTTTTTAGAGATTTGATTTTGGAGTGTGGGTTTTTTTATGACAAATTGATTTTAATAAGGCGCTTTATTTTTTAATTTTTTTTTGGTTTGAGTATTTAGTGGGTAAAATTTTTTATCTGGTTACTTTTTGTATGTTTTAGTTTAGTAGGTAAATGTGTTATGGGAGTATTTTGTTACTTTTATTGATTTTAGTGGGCAAAAGTTTTAGTGAGTAAATGTCACAAATTTTGTAGTGACACCACCTTCGCTCCAACATCGTCATTTGATAGTCTTCTTCAGTTTCTTGTTTCTTCTTGCGTCAGTAAAGAAGTATATATACAAAAATATCAAATTTAAAGTAAGGAATTATATGGCTAAACCAAAAAATATTTATACTAATTAATATTAGTTTGTGTAATTTGAAAACCTCAACCATTAATGAAGATGACCATTTGACTATATAAGAGTCATGGTCAGGGAATCAAAATATTTTTTCCTATGCATTAAAAAGTTTCTACTTTGTTTGAAGAATACGTCTTAAAATGTTTGTAGATTGTTAGAATAGTATGGCACTCATCGGGCTAAAGCTCATAACAATTTGTATTGTGTATATGTGCTACTTTCTAATGGGATTCCATTAACGGGAAATCACTTTTTTTTATAAAGTCTACGTTGAGCCCGAACTACGCTATTCCTTATTTAGTACATATATATTCTGATTATTATTACAGCATCCAGTTTCTTTTGCTTAACAATAGTTGAAAGAAGAAGAAATTATATTGTTACCTCTATTGCTTGTGACTACAGGAGGATTTTGCTCGAGTTGCTTGTGGCGGCTATAGGTAGAGGATTGAGAAAATTGGTATCGGAGTACGTCACAAAACACCCAAATCGGTATACATTTCGTAGAAACATTCATCAAACACAAATTTGGAATCAAAGTCATTTTGCCATCACGTAGATCTATTACCCGACACCAGAATATCTTCCCTTGCAAAGTACTAGCCTTTGTTGTAATCCTTTAAGGAATACATTAACTTACTGCTTTACAAAAGTTAACTTTCTTGTAGAATCTTGACTGTTTGTTCAGGGGATTTCATTTCGGGTTCATCATTCCTTTCTGGAGATACTTTAAATTCATATTTCTTATGATTACATCCGTCTTGCATCATAAAGTTGAGTGCTTTGATCCATACCCTCTTCACCTGTTAGCATTTGAAGCTTGTATCCATTTTCAATGGCATTTGCAGTGTCATCTTCAGATGCCTTTATCTTCTTCTTCCCTTAATTGCTTTTGTTCAGTGTAGTCTTTTTCTTCCTCAAAGGTTGCTTCTTTCACCTCATTATTTGGATTGGTTTCGGGTTGTTGATATAAGACAATTTCATCTTCGTCTTTTTCTAACTTGTTCCCATTCAGGTCTTGTTTGTTTCTCGAGTTCATCTCTATACTTGTCAACTTCTTCTCTTTCTGATGAATGAATTACTGCTCGCTCAACCGAGCCTCTTCTTTGTATATGACGCTCCTGCAATAAAAAGTTTTTATTAAACTGATTCGGGTTATAGTTCCTTGTTATATTTCTTATGGGGTTGAGTAACAGATCAAAATTGCGTCCAACCATGACTATGCTTACCTTGCGATATATTAACGAGATCAAAATTGTGTGTATCTTGTGAAAGCCCTAGTGCTCTTGTTTTCCCTTTGTTTGATGTTGGGCACCGTCAAATGAGTCCTTGTGAACTTCTTCTGCAGGCTGAAGTGTGATCTAAACTTGGCCTTGAGATCATCAAAATTCACTGTGCTTCCACTAGAAGAAAAAGTGGATTTGGCTACACCCAATATGTGTGACGATATACATATAGTCACACATGATTTTTTGAGGGTGTGTGACTAAAGGTCGCGCGACCGTAGTTACCCTACGGTCACATGTTTGACTTTTTTTTAGTATCTATTACAAAAAAATAACCAAAACCTTAACATGTGTGACTAATTAGGTACAAATTTTGTTGAATTAATCTGTATTAGTGACCATGAACACTGTATAGTCACACAAAGCAATTTTTTTGCATATTTAATCACATACAATTAAGCATAAAGTGGCCAAAATTATTAATAAGTGTGACCATATGGTGTTTAAAGTGAAGAAATGTGTATTTTGTGTTACTATTGTTCATCCAATGGCCACTTGAATTTTATTTTTGTGTGGCCTTTTCTAACATTTAGTCACACAAAGCATATTTGTTTTGGTTATTTATTCGCATACAATTAATCATAAAGTGGCTAAAAGTGTTAATAAGTGTGACCATATGGTGTTAAAGTGAAGAAATTGGTATTTTATGTGACTATTGATCATCCAATAGCCACATGACTTTTATGTTTGTGTGGCCTTTTGTAACATTTAATCACACAAAGCATGTTTCATTTGGGTATTTAGTCACATACAATTAATCATAAAGTGGCTAAAAATGTTAATAAGTGTGATCATATGATGTTCAAAGCGAAGAAATGTGTGTTTTGTGTGACTATTGATGATCTAATGGCCGTATTAATTTTATGTTTGTGTGTCCTTTTCTAACATTTAGTCATACAAAGCATGCTTCTTTTGGGTATTTAGTCACATACAATTAATCATAAAGTGGCCAAAAGTGTTAATAAGTGTGACCATATGGTGTTTAAAGTGAAGAAATGTTTGTTTTGTGTGACTAATGATCATCCAATGGCCATATTATTTTTATGTTTGTGTGGCATTTTCTAACATTTAGTCACACATCGAATTAAGCAAACTGTGACCAAAAAGTGTTAATAATTGTGACTATATGCATCGTTTAGTCACATAAAAGAAATCAATATATATATCAAAACAAATTTAAATATATATATATATATATATATATATATATATATATATATATATATATATATATATATATATATATATATATATATACATATACATATAGATTGTACAATAATTAGATGCGACCAGGCCTCTCGATGGTGATCGAAGGGTATGAGGTGATATGCTTGCGCCAAACTTGTAGTCAATCGCAATAAGAAATAGTAGACACTTCGTTAAGTGATTGCTTAGGGTTGGGCCTGCGCGAACCACCTCCGCGTGTGAATAAGTATGTGATATGAGTTATGGATAATATGATGTATGTGAAATACTATGTTGAGTGAACATACCATTGAAATGACTCATCCAACCTATTTATAGGTGATGAAAATAGCTTGGAGAGTGTTAGAACACGCTTAGGAGATCATGGGGCGCCCCGATTTGTGGTAACCGCTAGGGCTTCATCCCCACTATCTCGGACTTGGCGGGAAGCTAAGGACATAGTGGGAATGTGGGGAAGACCACGTCAAGGTTCTTATTTGTCTTGGCATCTTCAAGGAAGACACGGAAGGGCATAGGCCTTCGCCTACGTGATTCCCAACCGGTAACCATGTCAATGATGAATGGTTTTACGCCACCAATGACTTATGAAGAAAGACTTGGGTCTTCGTAATGTAATTTCGAATGAGGTCGAAGGGGGTCCTTCGACCGATCGGAGGGTACGTCATCAAGCCCCCAATGAAAGTGATATGTACGAACAAGAAATATTGCTTACGACTCGAGTAAAACAAAACCTCCCGCCGTCACAAAACGAACGAAGATGAAAAGTATTGTTAATATTGATCTCATTAAATGCATGATTAATCCTAACTACCCTGTTTCCTCGATAAAAGTAAACATCCTTTCAAAATTTAAAAAGGTTTGAAATCCGTAGAAAAGGGATAGGTTCGACACGTGTAAATGAGATGCAACATTTGTAGGGTATATAAAATGCAAAAACAAGAAACCCTAACAAAGTAACTCTCGCCCAAAGTTATTCACCTACTAAAACTTCTTCCGATCAAGCCTTCGACCAAACAAGGTGAAGCGCTCCTTCTCTCAGATTTCAAATACATTTTGTGTTCTTTAGAAGGTAGCATGTCTACCAATAAAAATTTGTGATAAAACAACAAGGTCACACACTAACCAGGAGGAGCTTAAAGCGTTCCTAATCGATTATCCCATTCCAAAGGAACATAAAATAATGCTACCGAGTAAAAATCAAGGGATATTTGATGCCCCGAAAATTATGTAGGCACAGTATACCCATGCTTTCACCACTTCCAACCTTAGGATACCTTTGCATCCTTTGATCTTAGAATTCCTCCCAGATTATGAAGTACACATTTCTAGGTTCAACCTTTTGGCCTAGCCAAGCTTACAACATACATTGTTATGTGCAAAGCTTATGGGTTTGAACCATCCTTGACTGTGCTTAGGGGTTTTGAATCTATACCCGAGAGGAGATTGGTTGACTTTGGCCAAGAAGGGTGAGAGGATGTGCCCATATTGATAGATAGACCTTTACGAACATAAGGAACTGAAAGGCAAGTTCTTTTATATCCGACTACCATTATCCCTCCCGGATACTCGCATTGTTAAACCCAGACTTTCAATATGATGAGAAAAGGTTCACCGATCCATTGCCTTATATTGTGAGAAGAAACCCATTGTTTTGGATCGATATACTTTAATCAAACTAACTTAACTAGCTTGTTAAGGTTTAATAACCTCGGATAAATCCTAAGTTATTAACAAAGAAACACTGAGCAATCTTTATCAAGTACGCGGAATTTACTTAACAAAGCTAAGAAGAAAAACTTTATTAACAAACTCTAAATCTGCTTATTATGCAGATACTCTAATACAACTCTAAGATAATCGAACCTTTCTCTAAAACACTAATTCGTAAACTCTAAAACTCTTTTTTCTGAAATCGTACCTCTAATGTCAATCTAGGAGTCCTTTTATAGGCTCAAGGATATCCTAGTCGGTTTACAATTGATAACCTTGTACAACAAGTAATCTAAACATGGAATACAATACTTTCCATAAACGAATATAACAGTTTATTTGTTCTAGCAAGATTGACTTCACCTTGCAAGACTTTGACTTTGTCTTTAGCATTACTTTGACTCTTTGACTTCTTCCAAGACTTTGCGACTTACAAGACTTTCATATCTTGATGCTTTGATATCTTGACACTTTCATATCCCAACAATCCTCCCTAACTTGAATTCTACTTGCTTGACTTCAAGTTCCTTTGAATATATCTTTATGACTTCATCTTTAAAATGGATTGTTCTTTAGTCTTTAGATTATATCTCCGTAATATCCGTGCTTTGTCAAAGTATCTCTTAAAATTGTTTTCTTCACAGTGACATCCAAAGAATCTCCATCTTTTCAAAGAACACAAAGAACATATGACAATTTGTACAAAATTTGGTTTAAGTTGCATACTATTCTCATCACTTCCAAGTGAATCATTAAAAATTTAATGGATTTAGAACTCTTTACCAAAGCCATTATCTTTGGAGTAGCCAAATGTTTTGGTGTGTAAGACCATGGTACATTGATAACCATATGATTTTTAGCAAACCACCGACTATCAATGATTTGTTTTGTCTTTACCAAAAGTCGTACCCTACGGACTAGTTAGTTCTTTTATCTAATGGTGAACTAATTACCAATAATGGTTTTCCATCGCCTTTACCACAAGCCATTTCTTGTGGGCTAGCCAACTCTTCACATTCTTGATATGGTGAGTTGATGACCATCCAACTTATTAGCAAGTTGTCAACTAAAAGCGGATTTGATATATCTTTACGAGCCGTTTGCTCATGGATTAGTCAATCCTTTTGTAACCATGGTGAATTGATAACCTATTGATGTTATCATCACAAAACCATTTATTCAACCTTTATTTCAAAAATATTTATTACTTAGCAAAGGTTTCTTTTAAAAGTTGTTTTAACTGGTTTATCTGACAAGCAAGACTTTGATGAAAGTACTGTCGACTAGTAGTACTTTGAATAAAAGTCGATATATCAAAAAGTATTTATTCAAATATAATTCATACCAGTTAAAGATCATTCTCAAGAATGGTAGTCCGGTCTATAAACAAATTGATCACCATGCAAGCGGTTTCATCACCTCTTCTACTTCCAATCCATGCTCTAGTATTCTTCTCATGAGCTCAATTGTAAGAGGATATCTTCTTTCTGCAAACATGTGAATCATTGTTCCATTTTCTAGCTCCAAACATGAACTCCAGTTCTTCAAAGAATCTCCAAAGAAACTATTTCCCGCTTTTCTTGATCCTTCCAGATATCATCGGTGCTCTCTTCATCAGTTTCCCACATGGTTTTAAGATCCCCATGTAAAACCAATCCAATCCCTTCTAATGGATTATCTTCAAAATAAGTCTTCACAACATGATATAAGTAGAATAGATCTACTCTGTCTATAATATGCAGCAAATCCCATAGTCTTTTGAAAACTTTTAAACTTTTATCTTCTTTGTGAAAAACCATGTAATCTCCATTCTTAGATTTCTCAACTTTGAAAACACTAATCTTTGATCTGTTCATCTTCATGTCATTATCTTCCTTGGTATAATCAAAATCTACCACTCGAGATAATTCTTCAATTCATCACTAGTCTCGGATCTTAATTCAACCTTTTCTTTCTTTGAAAACCGAACATCCAGTAGCATCGGTTCTTCTTTTCTCTTTAAGCTCTTCTTCCTTTCGACTTATTCAATAAGCTTCTTCTAAAGTCTTTAATGCGCAACATCTTTCTTATAAGCTTCTCTCTCAAGATCATATAATCTTTTCATATCCACATAATTTAGCTTTTGCAATCCTTTAAATCCTCTTCCTTTTAAATATGCCATTATTGCATTCCTTTCTTTAGCTAAATTAGGTCTTCTTGACATAAATCGAATAGGTGTTGGAGATCATAAGGTTCAAAGTGATTTGACATCCAATTCATCTTGCACCTTTTGAGTCTTCTCTATCCGAGCTTCTTGAGCTTCTTGTTCTTCTCTATCTTTAGCATTTATTTCTTCTTGAACTTTTCTAGCTGCAGCTTCGTTCCTTGCAACTTCAAATGCTCTAAGTTCCTTGCAGCTTCTTGTGCTTCTCTAATAGTAACTCCTCCTCTTGGTTGTGACAAATCAAGAATTGTAGCAACTAATTCATCATCACTCGCAGAATGAATAGGTTTGAATCTAGGTTCCTCATCTTCTTCTATAATGGTTGTAGAAGGACCAACTTCTTCTTCAAAATTCAAAACCCTTGGAGTTATTGCTTTATAACGGCCTAGATGTATCATGAAACAGTGCTTTGATATTCAAGACCTTGATCATCAAGACCTTGAACATCGGAACTTGTACTTTGATCATCGATTACCTTGAACTTGTACTTCTTCTTGTTCCTCCGTCTTCTAAGCCAAGCCTTTTCGAATTCCTCCCAGATGCTATATTTGACCCAAACTTTTCAATTCCCCCAAAGTGCTTTTAGAACTTATGCAATGGAGCAAGACATGAATCAAAACTTCCATTGAGGATGTAATAAGGCTTTCTTGAAAGTTTGTTCGACCAAAGAACCTTCATAACCCCCATTTCTAAAAGTATCCCAAATCGGTTGCTTGTCGAATCGAATAGCCCCATCTTCATCACCAAATAATAAATCATCACGAATAGAGGCCTGTAATCTTGATAGTCTTTCCAAGAATCGAGGATCTAATATAATATTCATCCTCCTCCATATTATCTCAAGCATTAGCCCAAAATTCTTGAATCCATGGTTCAATTATATCCGCTCAACTAAAGAGCATAACTAATAAGCGACCCAATAAGATAATCAATGATATCATAGAAAGCCACATTCGCCTCGGTCTTGTCCAAATTAGCCACCATATTGTGCTTGAAGCAGTTAAACGATTCGCCATTGTTGAAAGAGTAAGCACAATAGAAATTGTATCGAATAATAAAGAGATGGTAATTGGAAGATAAGTATGGAAAAGATGTGAAGTAATAATATGGGAGGAAAATCGGAAGAAGTTATTTATAGGTGAGATTTGAAAAATCACACCTAAATAACAAAGTTACCGTTACTACCAATTACCCATCAATATTACCGTTGGAACAAGATTTTGTACGACAAACAAGACTTTCCACATAAGCGATTTTTCCCAAGCGTTACTTTCCCAAGCGGTACTTTCGAAATCTGATTTTGCCAAAGACCTTCATATAAACTAAGTATAAACTAACATCCTCCCTCAAGCAATACACGGGACTATACCTAACATCGATAGTCCTCCCTTAAAAATAGCTTAGTAGTTAATCATTCCAATGCTCACGACCAAGTGATTGAATCGTGACACATCAAAACCTTTGGTGAGTAAATCGACTACATTGTCATCCGTGTGAACCTTAACCACATTAATGAGCCTATGCTCATAACAATCTCGATAAAGTGATGCCTAATCGAATATGCTTTGTCTTGGAATGATACAGATTCTTCACAATACAAATAGTACTCTCATTATCAATATTGATAGGAGTATTCTTAAAATTGAATCCATAATCCAAGAGTTGATTACGCATCCACAAAACTTGACCACAACAACTTGCGCAGACTACATATTCAACTTCAATAGATGATGTTCTTTGCAATTGTCTCTACTTCTTGCATTGCCGGAGACTAACCTTCTTCCAAGATATTGGCATCCACAGGTTGTGGATCTTCTATCATAATTATCACCGCATAGTCACTATCCGAAAAAGCTTCTAAGTGAAAAGGTGACTCTTTAGGATACCACAACCCCAACTTAGGTTGTTGTTTCAAATAACGAAAAATTCGTTTCTTGCATTCGGTGAGAGATCTTTGGTGAGACTTGATATCTTGCACAAAGACAAACTGCAAACATGATATCGTGCCTTGATGCGATGAGATACATAAGAGAGCCAATCATAGATCAGATAACTTGACTTCAACAGTCGTCCATCTTCATCTTTTCCCAATGAATTGATAGATTTAATAGGTGTAGTAATGACCTTCATATCATCAAAATTAAACTTCTTAAGTATGTACGTAACATACTTGTCTTGGCTAATGAAAATTCCTTCCTTGGACCGCTTAACTCAAGTCCTAAAAGAATGTTAACTCTCCCATTGAACTCATTTGAAACTCCTTCGCATCACCGCTCAAACTCCTTAACCATGGACTGCTTGGTAGCCCCAAAGATAATATCATCAACATACACTTGAACTAACATGATATCCTTCTTGTCTCTCTGATAAACAAAGTCTTGTCTATAGCTCCCTCCCGTATCCATGTTGTAATAAGAATGTAGAGAGCCTCTCATACCAAGCTCTAGGTGCCCGATGAAGACCATATAGAGCCTTAACCACCTTATAAACTTTGTTTGGATGCTTAGGATCTTCAAAACACGGAGGTTGTTTCACATACACCTCTTCGTAATAGTGCCATAAAGAAAGGCACTCTTGACATCCATCGATAGACTTGAAAACCCATATAAGAAGCAAAAGCAAGAAATATTATAATAGCTTCAATCCTTGCCACGAGAGCAAATACTTCATCATAATCTACCCTTCCTCCCTGTCTATAACCACGAGCAACTAACCTTGCCTTGTTTTTGATAACATTGCCTCTTTCATCTCTTTTAACTCTAAAACGCATCGGTTCCAATAACTCTCTTCCCATCCGGAAGATCACATAAAACCAAACCTCTTGAAGTTTAAATTGAAGAAGTTCTTCTGCATAGCTTCAACCCAACTTTCTTTAGTCAAAGCTTGAGCAATATTCTTGGGTTCCTCTTGAGAGATGAAACAAGTAAATAAGCGAGTTTGATGGTCCTTATGATTTAGCTTTGTTTTGTTTATACACAAAGCTAAGTAAAGCATTGTGAGGTTTTGTGAAACCCTTAGCTTTGTGTCTTGTCATAACTCCGAGTAGAAGGACCAATGATTTGATCGGTTGGATGACTCTTATGAATTCGTAAGATTGGGACTGTGGAGCGCATATGTATCATCCAAGTTAGTATAATCAAGACCTTCATTGGAATCGTGAAAATACCTTCATCTTCAAGCTCATCATCGGTTTCTTCTAACCTGGGCATGGTAGGATCATCTAAATCATCTAAAATCTCATCAGTGCAGTGATACTTAGGTTAAAAATCTTGTCAAAATCTTGTAAGAGTACTCTGCAGATCTTGTTCTTCTTCTTTGCCTCTTCATAAGCTCTCCTTTGTTCATCGGTGTAAGAATGTGCTAATACATCTTGAAGAAGCATCCGATTAAGTTCCTCTCGAATAGATTGATCCTCTGCGAGATAAAGAGGATTGAGGTGCAACAATACTTTGTTTTGGAGAATCAAGACTTTGCTTAGGAACATCGATGCTTTGTTTTGGACTTGCGGATCTTTATCGTGAACGACATCGGTCGAATATGAACATCATGAACAACATATTGAATATCTTCTTGATTGTGCAAGGTTGATTTTCTTCTCTAACAGAACATAATTCATTGAAGGAGATAAAATCTCAAGATCAAACATCCAATCAGGACCTTTACCTTTCTCATTGTCTTGATCTTCTAAGAACTCAACATGAAGACAATCTTGAATCTTCTTAGTAACTCATTGTATACTCTAAAGCCTTTCTTGTTAGTGCAATATCCCGAAGTAACCTTCTTCGGACTTGCCATCAAACTTTCCTGCATTATCAATGGTATTCAAAATAGTAAGAGGGCATCCAAAAGGCTTCATAAAATGAATGTTGGGTTTATTGCCCATCAAGAATTCATAGGGTGTCTTCATCGAGGTTTGGTGACGAGACCTGTTATACATAGCATGCGATGCTTACGACCGCCCAAAATTGAATAGGGAGATGAGAATCGCTAACATGGTCCTTCTGCTTCAATCAAGGTCCTATTCTTCCTCTCTGCAACACCATTTCTTTGTGGTGTTCTAGCAATACTAAACTCCCTTTTATGCCTTTATTTGCACAAAAGTCATCCATAGGCTTGTTCTTGAATTCGGTTCCATTGTCACATCTAATACCTCTAACCTTGAGTCTTAATTGGTTTTCAAGTGCTATTATAAGAGTTTGAATAGCATCAAAGGTATCATCTTTAAAGCCCAAAAAGAAAACCCAACTAAATCTACTACAATCATCGGTAACAACCAAACAAGACTTCTTATTTAAACTTGCCACGAGACAGGTCCAAATAAATCCATGTGTAATAGCTCCAATGGTTCTCTAATAATTCTTTCATCAAGCTTCTTGCAGGAAGCTTTGTGTTGTTTACCCTTCTTGCATGCCAAACATGATTGATCATTCTTGTAAGTCTTTGAAGGTAAACCTCTAACTAAATTTCCTTTGACCAGTTTGTTGATGTTCTTGAAATTAACATGGCCCAATCTTCTATGCCATTGATGTGCCTCGTCAGATGTTGCTTTAGCCACCAAACATGTGGCTCTTCCATAAGAATGTAGACTCTTCATGTCTAAACTATACACATCATTTGTCCTTGGTACTCTAAGTACTACCAAGTCATCATCAACGAGTTTGAAGTCGGGAAGAAAGGATAAGACATTCTGTGTCGTTGAATAACACAGGATGCTTTTATCACAAATTTGAGAGACCGACAACAAGTTGAACTTTAGCTCCTTCACATATCGACATTCTCAAAATCGATTCTTCTAGCTTTAATTGTTCCTTTCCCATAATCCTTCCTCCATTGGTATCATTCCCAAATGCAATTTTTCCTCCACTAATACTTCTAAAATCGAGGCGGGATCTCTTTATCGCTGTCATACTTCCAGCAACCACTATCCACAATAAGATGATCTTTAAGCTCCTCTTACGGGTTGCCACACACAAAGAAAAGAGTTAGAAACTTTTAGGAACCCAAGACCATTCTTGACTTGTGTTCCCTTGAGAGATTACAAACTCAAATTCTTTAGTATGTAATTCTCACTATCTTTCAACCGATGATCCAAAATTATCTTTTGATGTTTAGCATGTGGATTTTCAAAACTCTCGGTTTTCAACATAAATTTCTTTCACCATATTATTAGCATTTTCTTTTGTCACAAAACATCGATTCACTTTTTGTTGAGCGTCTTGTATGTCCTCGGTGCTTTCCCTTTAACCCATTCGGTTTGACAGGTGGTTCTGTGATCTAGATCCGCTATATGAACTGTGATACCTTCTAGGTTGATAGTGAGATCTCCTAAATTTCTATCCCAAGTATGGTTTTCATTACCTTGTCTCCGAAAGCGTTGCTTTGGAAAGTCTTGTGAGATCTTGAAGGTCTTCTACGATGTGGGTATCTATGATCCGGTGTGAAGTTTACGTGATTAACCCTATTTGAATTAGTCCACACTTTGGTTTGTGCTCTCTAGGTCTCGATTGTTAGACTTATTCCTTGAAACTTGCTTAGATATTACGAGTGTTTGTTACAATCTTTGATTAAGTGAGTAGGACTATAACACAAAAACACGTTTTTGACCCATATGACCAAAGTGATTTCTTCTATGTCTATGCCTAAAATTATTTTGCCTTCTTGAGGGTGATAAAATTTGTTTTGACCAAAATTATCCCAAAAGGTTTAGCGACCTTTTTGAAAAGGTTTTGCGAAGGTATCATTGTTGAGCGATACTTTGATTTAAAGGTACTTGCTTGATTTTGAACATTGTTTTCAACAGTTTCTTTGGGTTTTTCGGACCTAGATTGAGCAACAAGCTTCTTCCTAAACTCTAGACCCATCAACACCATAACGAGAAACATCGGGCCTAGAGGGTGATGACTAATGGGATGAGAACAAGATGATAACCATTGTCTTTCTTATATTCGGAGGTGGTTCACTTATCGAGCCCTCATTACTAGATGAATCTACATAGTTAATGAGCTCATCATCGCTAGTGGTTATGTCCTCAAAACACCATCATTCGATCACTAGATTGGTTTTCATCTACATTACTAAAGTCCATTCCAAATCCTAAGCATGTTCTAATGTAAGCCCTCCTGCTTTTTTAACATAAGCAACGTGGGACAGGCGAGACTCTCCCAAGCGACAAACTTAGCTAACAAATCATCTCTTTCCTTAGTTAATTTCTCAATTTCAGCAATTTTACTGCTTTAGTTTCCATTCACCGAGTTTTAGCGGTAATCACATTGTTCATACTTTTCATTGAAGCCATTTCATTATTTTCATGTGTTATGATTTTAGCTTCTATAGACTCTAAAGTGATTTGATATCCTGCTACCTCGGACCTAGCCCTAGTACAATTATCTCTTTCAATCACATAAGCATTAAGTAATTTTGATAAAACTCATAACGGTTTGAGCATACCTCGTAGATAGGAGGCGGAGTTGGTGAAGTAGCCACCATAGCAAGAAGAACAGGATCATCTTCACTTTCTTTGCTCCAATCAAATCCTCCAAAGCCATCATCGATTCCAAAGCGGCATGTTGATTCTTCATCAAAAGCGGTGCTCCAGGTCCAATGCTTCCACGGTGTCTTCAATGCATTTTCCATCGCTACCATACGATGAAGTCACGGTTCATCATCAAACTCTTCACTCCGGTCAACTTCGATAACTTCTCTTGAGCAACCAAAGCTTTTGTTTCGATTATTGGAATTTCCTTGAGCTCAAGTTTAGGCTTCTCGGATGTTCTGCTTTGCTTGATACTTAGCAAACCCGCACTCCTGCAAAGTGACCCGCCTTTTGACAATTGAAGCATTCAATTTTAGATTTGTCAAAAGTTATTCCTTGTTTTGGTTTGAAATCAATATTTTTGCTGTCTTCTTCATGTAATTTTTGATCCTTGCGTTGATCAAAGCAACTTGCCACGATATCGATTTCTTCAAGTGCATCTTCTTCAACATGCTAGATCCTCTTTATAAGTGACGGTAAGCTTGCTTGTTGTGCAAAGAAGGAACACACAACTTCATCGAGTTCAAAGTGGTAGATGGTGGGGCTGCTTGAGCATATGATGGGGATTGTAAACAATGATTTTGAGAAGCAGTGCTTTGAGGAGAAGCGGTGCTTTTGAAAGTCTTGCTCTTCTTTTCGATGATAGAAAAGCAATCTGTGAGATTTGGAATTGGGTTGACCACTCATCTCATGTTCATACACCTTCAATTGATGATAGAGATCAACAAAGTCCATAACATCCAATCCTTGTTGTCCTCCTCGATCATAGTAGCAATCACATGCCATGTAGACGGCAAACTCCTTAGAAACTTCAAATTAGCATCCTCAACCGATACTTGTGCCTTGTATAATTCCAACATGTTGAGGAGATTCGAAACCTATCATATGCGACATCAAGACTCTCTCTTCTCCCACTGTGAATGTTTCAAACTGTTGTTTGACAAGTTTACGTGCATCTTCTTAGAGGCTTCATTCCTCCAAATCGGTCTTGAGAGCGACCCAGTCTGCTTAGCATCTTTAGCATCATGAAATTTGAGAAGATGACCATCTAGAATAGCGCACAAGAGAATGTTAAGAGCCTTCTCTTGATTCCTTAGGGTTCTTCTTTGGTAAAAGCGCCTTTGGTGCTATAGGTTGTCCGAAACTTGAGCAGTTCGAACAACTTCATTCCCATTCACAATTACATTCCACAGAGCATGGTGCAGAATGGCAATATCTTGCCTCATCTTCATGCACCGAGATCATATTCTCCTTCTTGATTATTGGAATTACGAGTGAGGTGATTGAGGGTGATGGAGCAACTTGATCGACATCTTAAATATTGTAGGGTTTCTTCCTAGTCGAGTTTCCACACAAGCTCGATACCACTTGTTGGATCGATATACTTTAATCAAACTAACTTAACTAGCTTGTTAAGGTTTAATAACCTCGGATAAATCCTAAGTTATTAACAAAGAAACACCGAGCAATCTTTATCAAGTCACGCGAATTTACTTAACAAAGCTAAGAAGAAAAACTTTATTAACAAACTCTAAATCGCTTATTATGCGGATACTCTAATACAACTCTAAGATAATCGAACCTTTCTCTAAAACACTAATTGTAAACTCTAAAACTCTTTTTCCGAAATCGCACTCTAATGTCAATCTAGGAGTCCTTTTATAGGCTCAAGGATATCCTAGTCGGTTTACAATTGATAACCTTGTACAACAAGTAATCTAAACATGGAATACAATACTTTCCATAAGCGAATATAACAGTTTATTTGTTCTAGCGATGCTTTGACTTCACCTTGCGATGCTTTGACTTTGTCTTTAGCAAGATACTGACTCTTTGACTTCTTCCAAGATGCTGCGACTTACATGACTTTCATATCTTGATGCTTTGATATCTTGACACTTTCATATCCCAACACATTGTATCGACGTTTGGCTCGTCATCCACCGACCGCCGGACCTTCCACGAGCCAATCTTGTTCATGGTGGCATTCTTTGAAAGATGGGAGGGTCTCCGTTGGTACCGAGATAATTTGTGATGGAGAAAGTATGTATTTTTTAAATTAACATAAGAAACAAAACTTATCTCACCGATATTTATCTTATTTGCTTCTTTGCAGAGATGTCATTCGGGAACTTTGTTGTGGTGGAGGTGCAAAAGAGGTAAGCTTTCTTCAAAGAATCCCCAAGAGACAAGCTATGGCGTGGGCTCCCCATCGGTGTCCATAAACAAAGACGAGGTGGAAGCCTGGTGTGTCGAGCCTGTATCCTCTGCTCCTCCGTCAAAGGAACCCATAGATGTAGAAGATCACCGGTGGAAGCGTTCTTGACTCAGACGAACCGGTCTCCGAAGGACCATTGGCCATCATGGGACCCTCCGGCATAGATGAGAGGTCCGAATCGAGAATGGTGCCGGTGCTAAAGAATGTGAAATCGATTCAAAAGAAAGCTTATTCTACCTACTCCTCCCTCTCGAACTACCCGGGGAAGAGTGCCTGTGGTAAGGCTATGGTATTTCCACCATCGAAGGGCCCAACGATGATATCCATGGTAAGTTTCTTTCTGTGAAACAAAATTAGGTACCAAATATAATATGCTAATGAAATGTACATTTGTTGTAGGACTTCGATACGAAGGAGCTTCCTTCTCCCTAGCTTGTCACCAACTCGTGAGCCATGTGATCCCATCCAAGTGGAAGGGGTGATGGACAACATGTCCATAGAGGCTCTGCGATCTTCATGATAAAAGCTATGTTCGCAAGGCATGGTTGACAATCAACTCAATGCTAGGACAAGGAATTGCTCCGTGTTGTCACCAAAGCTCGAGAAGAAATGGATGTTATCTTGAGAAGGGAGAAGGCTAGGGATCAAGTATGCGGACTGAGAAGAAGTGTGAGGAAGCATTGGAGGATTTTGATAAGAACCCTTGGTGCAAGATCCGAGAGGCGAGAATGAAAAGCTCAAGGTTAATTGGCAACGAGCGAGGAGTCTGCGCAGTTAACTGCTGAAGGCTATATGGTTGTTGGCTATAAGGAGTGATATCATTCTTTCATCCAAGTGTGGAGGCCTCGAACAAGAGAGGGCAAAGTTGGGACCAAGAGATCAAGCTCCGAGAAAGGTGGATGGATTGAACCTTCGTTCAAGATGTTGAAGAAGGACAGAGTGGACCCGATAACCAAGGTGATCCCTATATTGCTATGGAACTTTACCATAGCGATGATGCGGGATTGCCATTGGGAATGTGGTGAATCTTGCCATTTTCATGGCAAGTGTACCACTTTGGAGGAGGTAGCTAAGGCTGGGGAACCAAGGTCTTTGGAGAAAATTCCGTACTCTGTGGCAACTCATGAAAAAGAATATGATGATGCAAGTAATCAATTAACCGCTTTAGAGTTCCCTTTCCTTGCAGATGTGACGAAGGACCCAGTGCCTCAATTGAGGACCTGCTAGCCAAGAAGCCAAGGACGATTCACCTCCATCTTCCTCCAAGAGGACTCCATCACCCGGTGTTCCATCCCAGTTCAATTGATCCCACTCATTCCAAGGTTTAATGAAGGCAACCATGTGGTTGTAATTTGATCCCTGTTGGTATGTACCTGTTTAAAACAATTATGCGTGTTCCTTTCCGTGCTTCGTGCTGATGAAACAATTAACTTGTGGTTTGTGTAGGCTACAACCTAAGACAATATTTTATTTTGTTGAATCGTTAAGGCTATGGCTCGTTTTAGACTAGTTAAACTAGTCATTAATCTACAATGAAGCCACTAGGGCTCGAATTTTGCCATGTGTGATTCTTCTCATTTTATTTTTACTTATGTAAAAATATTTGTTACAACCTAAGGCGATGGTAGATACATAGCCTCATTGAGTGTAGTTACTTCATCAAGAATATTAGCAATCGTATAATTTAATCTGGCGGATGAGGGTCGCGACCCACTCCGTCTTCATCCTTTGGGCAAATAAAGACTTGAAATACCTTAAGGCCATATAGGAAAGTTAATGTGAAGTTGAGATGGATGTTATGCATGTGAGCAAGACATGTTGTTTAGTCTTTGTACATCCCTTTGACATTGAAACTTATAAAGCGACTTGGTGGATAAATATTTGTTGTATTGAACGAAACAAGAGATTTGAGGGAAATGTGTTATTATCATTAAGTGGGTAGGGAGGATTACATCATTTTAAGAAATGAATACTAGACGCCTACCATTAATGCTTCTTTCCCTAAGTGAGAAGAATGCAAATACATTGATTGAAAGCAAATAAAATGTGTCCTTAGACATTGTAAGTTTAATACGTAGAACTTATGAAGAGTAGTGCCATTCCAGGTTCTATCAATAGCGTCTCCTTCCAAGGTTTCCATCTTGTAGGCTCCGTTGCCATAGGCTTCCTTAATAACGTAGGGTCCTTCCCATGTAGGTCCCAGTTTACCACGGTACTCGGCTTTACTTACGCTATTGAGTCGGAGGACATATTCTCCTGGTTTGAAAGTCGAGGCCCGACTCGCTTGTTATAGTACCTTTCAATCTTTTGCTTGTGGATAGCCTCTAATGGAGGCTATTTCCTTCGCTCTTCAAGTCGGTCCAAGTTACTACGAGTCTTTCTTAGATTGTCTGCCGCTCAAGTTCATGACCCTTCTGCTTCGACATTTACTTCAAGGGATGACACTTCGTGCCATATGTCAAGTCGAAAGGCGTTTCTCCGTGACTTGACTTCGTATGCGTTCTATGTGCCCAGAGTACTTGAGGTAATTCATCTACCCAACCGTGATGACCGTATCCCACCTTCATTCTATTCTTTGTATGATGTCTCTGTTGGTAACTTCTACTTGATTTACCTTAAGGATGGTAAACGGAAGTGAAGGATTGTTTGATATTCGCACTTCGCAAAACACTTGAGAATACCCTTGACAAACTGCTTCCATTATCCGAAATGATGATGAGGTACTCAAACCGATGATAATATGTTCCCACACAAATTTTTCCATGTGTCTTCCTGTGATGGATGCCAAAGGCTTCGCCCACCCATTTAGTGAAGTAATCGATGGCTACGACCAAGAACTTTACTCCTCCCCGAGCAATGGCGAGAGGGCCTCGATATCTATCCCCATTGGTCGAAGGGCCATGCGACGCGTTCTGAAGTCATATCTTGCTTTGGTAGCCTTGGGACTCTTGAGTGGACTTGACGGGCTTCACACTTCGAATGATGTCGACGGCGTCTACGTGCATCGAAGGCCGCATATCCGACCCTCATGACTTTGGAGACAGGCGGGGTCTGCGTAAAGTCCGCAGGATCCTTCATGCACTTCTTGGATGATGTTAGCAGCTTGCCTTGGTCCTACACAACGGAGCCAAGGGGATGAAAAGATCTTACGATAAGTAATTTCCCATGATTACATCTTGTGGTGCTTTGATGCGCACCTTCGAGCCAACTTCGATCCTTCTCAAAGTATGCCACTTATTAGATATTCTCTAGTTGGAGTCATCCATTCGAGTCTTCTTCAATATTACGCCGACACCTCCTTTCGGACGATGGACCTCTCCGCCAATACTTGACCAAAACTTCCTTTGTTAAATGAGCAATGCCATTGATGCCGGTTGCTAAGTGCATCCCTTCTTGTTTTGGTTTCTTGAACATGCTCTATGTTGTAAGATGCGAACCCTTGAGCATTTCTTTGGCCTTATCCGATATTGCTTGATCACGGTTGTCTTGCCTCGTAGGAGCCTTTTATCCGTTGGCCACTAGTTGAGTCAACAAAAATAGCCAAATCTTCCACTTCCATATCTTTGGCTAATCGGAGACCGCTAACAAGGCTTCGTATTCCGCTTCATTGTTCGTAGCATCGAATTGAAACGAAGTGCATAAGTGTATTCCTTCCTTTGGGATCAACGAGCATGAGACTGCGCCCGAACCATCGGAGTGGAGCTCCGTCAAGATAAAGTTTCCACCCTTCGATTGCCTTAGCGACTTCTTTTCAACAACCTTTTGTCATGTTTCGGTTCGGAGGGTGTTTACGCTAAAAAGTCTCGCCAATATTTGCCCTTTGACCGAGCTCCTTCCTTGTATTCAATATCATGTTCTCCTAGCTCAATAGCCCATTTAGCTATCCTTCCAGTTTCTCGGCTTTGAAAGTATCCGCTAATTGGCTTGTCGGTGAAATACGGTTATGGGGTGAGCTTGAAAGTACCTTGAAGGCGCCTCATGAAGATGAACTAAGGCCAAAATTAGCTTCTCCAATCTCGGATAATTTAGCTCGACTCCTCAGTAGTACCATACTAAGGAAGTATATAGGATTTGCTTCTTCTCCCTTTCGCCAATAACACGGCTACCGATGCTTTCGAAGGAGGCTGCAATATACATGAACAACACTTCGCCTTTGATTGGGGCCGTAAGTGTAGGTAGAATAACCATGAACTCTTTGAGCTTTTGAAAGGTCGTCGCATCTATGCTCCATTGGAACGTCTTTTGTTCGTGCATCCTTTGAGCGTTTTGAAGAACGGCAAAGATCATCTACACCCTTCGATAAGAATCTGCTGAGGGTCGCTAGCTTTCCGTTAAGACTTTGCACTTCTTTTAGGGACTTAGGAGGTCGCAAATCCGTGATGGCTTTGACTTTCAAAGGATTGGCCTTAATACCCTTCTTGGTGATCGGATGCCCCAAAATTGTCCTTCTTCCACACCAAAGGAACACTTCGGGATTTAATTTCATATTGATGACGCCGTCGATCGAAGGTTTCCTTGATGTCGAGAGCATATCCTCCTCAATCTACTCTGATGACCATATCATCTATGTAGGCCTCCGATTCTACCTATCTCGCTTGTGGAAGGCTTTGTCCACCAATCGTTGGTAGGTGGCACCTACATTTTCAAACCAAAAGGCATCTTTCGTAACAATAAACGCCTTTTCCTGTAAAAAGGTTGTCTTCTCTTCGCCTTCTTGGTCATTTGTATCGATGGTAACCTTTATAGCGTCTAGGAAACACTTTAGCGAAACCATGACAAGGATTCCACCTTCCAATCAATCTCGCAAAGGGTAGCAATCCATCGATGTGCTTTGTTAATATCTGAAATCTCGCACATTCTCCATCCTCCGTCATGCTTCTTGACTATCACCGGATTGGCCACCCAAGTTTGATACTTCACACATCGAGTATGCTGCTGCTATGAGCTCGCCCACTTCTTTGCATTCGTGGCATTTCTTTCAGGAGCTAGGCTTCAACGCTTTTGTTTGATGGGTTCAATATGTTTGAACTCATTGAGCTTGTGTTCGTGTCAAGGGCTTTATGTCTATGGTGAGAGTTCTGGGACCCCGTCATGTCGAATAGGTCCATGCGAAGACATCCGCATTAGCACGGGTACCTTTTCCAATTCGCTTTAAAGGAGGTTGGGTCGCTTTCCGATTACTCCGTCTGATCGGGTGAGATCATTTACCACGATGCGTTCTTGACGTTAGACAACCGAGAACATCCTTCAAGGCTCCTCAAAACTGTTTGATCCTCTTGCTTTCTGCTGTGGACTCCTTCACATTATAGCCGGAGAAAATTGTTCCAATGCCGAAGGTGTTTGGAATTTGATCGCGGCATGTATGGTTGAGACAACGATGCCCATCTTACGCATTCTTGTTCTCCCTATCAATAGGTTGTAGGAGATTCCGACCTTCGATCGTGAAAACCGAGTTTCGCTCTTTTTAGCCTCCCTTCTCCAATCGTAACCTCTAGAGGGACTTCTCCCGAGGGCCATGAGTGTTCTCCCGAGAACCCTACTAAGGGTACCTTCAAATCTACTCTCTTGACCTTATTGAAGGTTTGAGCTTTAGAAAGCATTGTTCATAGATAACCTCGCAGAGCTACCGCAGATCAAGGTAGGCTCTGCTTACTTCTCTGTTGAGATCATGACTTTGATGACCACGGGTCATTTGAAAGAACTTTCCACTGATTGAAGGAAAAGTGACATCTCCTACTCCACACAAGGCTTCCTCTGCTTTCTTTCCTCTTTGACCTTGAATCTTCCTTGTATACCATGAGGATGGGTGCTTGGCGTGTGGTATCTTTCCCAACCGTGTGTCGGAGGTTTTGTCTTTACCTCTTTTTATACCCTTCACCAAATGTCCCAATTGGCGGACTTTACTGGCCTTTTCTATCTGCTTCTTGAGTTCTCTGCGGTTGTTGGTGTCATGTCCGTAATTGTCACACCCCAAATTACCTATTTTGCGTGGAATGGAATTCACAGGGTTGGTCGTCATAGCATCACAATCACGAAGTTATATTGAACGACCTAAAGTGTCGTTTGAAAAATACATCGCTTGATTTAATAAAACATTCAGAGTTACAAAGATAGGTCCCAAATGAAAGTTACTATGTGCGGAAAATAAGTTTGGTACAAGTCAACGATGTTTTTAGGTAAAAGCCATAAAATAACAACGTACTTTCTCGAATTTATCGAGTTGAAACAAATACTTTTTATCAACATATACACCCATGTACTTTCAAATGTTGTTCCGACTTTACCCATATTGTAATAAAATAATATTATTTAATATAATATTATATTAATATAAATCGGTCATATGGGTGAAGTCGGAACAAAATTCAAAAGTACGTGGGTATATATGTTGATAAAAAAGTATGTGTTTCAACTCGGTAAATTTGAGAAAGTACGTTGTTATTTTATATGCGTTCTTTTTAATGTGTATAAATCCCATGTGAGGCGCGTCGTCACCGCGACTCTATGATATGTCCACATGCATGCCATGAAGTGAATGCCTTAGTTACACGAAAATACATTGCTAAAAGTGTCAACACAAAGGTTGAGTGAGTTCATAGAGTTGTTGAAAATGTTAAATCGACTACCACAAGTATAAATTATGTATGACAATGTCGCCACAAAAATGATACAATTGCTATAAGTCCATGACACGAAGCTCGACTAATGTTAGCCCCAATGAGTGTTTGCCAAACAACTCAAATAATGATTAAGAAATGAAATGCATCCGTCCGGTTGGAATCCGCCAACCCGGATGGAGGTGTCACCTCGATAGATCTATCCACTCACCCTCGCTTCTATGAAATTAACGGTTCATGTTCGGAAATGGGGACATTTAACTGGCAATGAGGTAACTTAAGCAATGTAATGAATTTGATATACTTGGTATCGTAATAAAAATGATGTACAATGTATTATCCCCCGTAGGTTTGAAATAAGTAAAAACTTGAATAAATCAGGGCTATGAAAACTCACCTGTTGCAATGATAATGATGATATAATGGCAATACTGAAATGAGGAGCAACCTCTGACCGTGACCTATTAGGAATGATATGTTCTAATGTAAATCATGAAACAATGTCGTGCATGCAATTCCACATGTAATCTATACCACTTGTACACTTTTGAAAATAGAATTTATCGTCGAAATATATGTTTATGACATCTCGTCATATTATAAAATACTTTACAAGTATTTACGTTGAAATAATATCCCATGATAGTCATTTAATGATTTATAATGAAATTATAACTTTTCTTCGTAAAATAATGTCGTTGAAATTTTCATGAAAGTAACTAAAATGGCCTCTAAAAGCTAGTCGTAAAATGATGCACGTCGAATGTTAGGAAACAAACTCAAAGGTTTTGGGAAGCTTGTTTCATTATCTCAAAGTTTTAGTGTTTAAGTTTTTATCATAGAGGTCTCGATCATGGAGAAAAACATACGTGAAGTATGGTACTTGTGTCCAAAATGTTGCTGAAGGTAACTTTCGGCAAAGTTTGAGTGACCGTATTTTATTCGTTACAACTCCGCTTGACGAACGGTTGGACATTTTGGAAAATAGGCTCGGTGAACTTACTTTTACTAGAAGACATCTCTTTATAAAGAGTATCCCATCTATGTTAAAAACGACCCTCAACATGGTCATTTCTTGACCCGTTTGGAGAACAAACTTGAAAGGAAATTTGGGGAACTAATTTTTGGAGAACAAATTTGGAGAACAAACTTGGGAAAATCATATCTTTTTAACCAGAAGTCATCACGGGTCGAGCCACCGTCATTTGAATATAATTGAGTCTAGTTTCATGTAAAAATACATTCAAGGGTCAGTTTGTTATAAAATTTTATCGGTTCAACGATTTGTAACAAGGTCGATTTTCGGAAAATAGTTTCGTCGTTAAACTTGAAAATAGCATAACTTCTTCGTTATAGCTCCGTTTAACCCGTTCAAGCGGCCACATTTTTGTTTTAAAGTATATTTTCCAAATATCTAACCCAAAATATTTTACCAACTGTCGGATTCTCCAGATTTTCAAAATACCAACAGACCCTTAATTATAGTTGTCGAAATGAGTTTTTATCACAAAAACCTATTCTAACCGAATCAAAACAACTCCGAAGCTATTCAAATCCTACCATACACCTTCTTAGAGTGTCATGGGTTCCTAAACATCACCAAAAGTGATATGTTTCAAAGGATTCATTATAAGATAATTATATTACATAATAAGTAATAAAAACAACAAAAGTGGTATAAATTCATATGTAACGTGCATGTTTCTCAAATAAAATGATATGACCATAAAAATAAATGTGAAATAAAAATATGAATATGAATGCTTACTAGTGATATGATGAGGTTTAAGGACAAAAGGGTTTTCCTAATCACTTGGGGTTTGTATTACAAAACCTATGCAACAAATGATACTAGTGTGTATTAAAACTTGTCTTGAAAACTTGGAGATGATCCTCCTCTTGGTCCTTGGTCGCGAATATTTAGAGAGAAAAGAGAAGGAATTTTGATCTAGCTTTGTGAAAGAAATGAAGTGAAATGGTGAAATGATATAGTATAATATATGTACAACTTAGAGATATTTGCAAAACTCTTGTGTGACTCATCCCCCCTTGTTGACAAGGGGGGTTTGTCATTCACTTTAATATGTTTTTTTTTTTTTTTTTTTTCTAAATTGTATAAGTGTAAGAATTGTGGATTTAAATGAGTTAAATGGTAAGTTGTAGTCATTTGTAAATATTTAGGGTAGCGTTGGATAAAAATAAATTTTCACGGGTCAATATAAAATATATTGAGGTCATAAAAATTATAAAAATGCATTTCTTGCAAAATTTGAGTGAAATAATAATAATCGTGTAGAATTTAAGAAAATCGTCGTAATTATATAAATTTAACAATTTATATACAAAATAAATTAAAAACAACGGGTAAACTAATAATATAATTTATATAATCTTAAAAGGAGTATAAAAATATATTAGGAATATTTTGGAAGTGTCGGATCAATATTCAAAATAAATGTTTATGCTGATAGCGTTTATTTAATAGGAAAATAAACGTTTAATTGAAAAATGCAAATTCATGCATGAACCGATATGAAATGATGTTACTAATGATATGTAGACTAAATCTAGTCTATATGAAATGTCATTGATGATATGTTCATGAATTCGCAGCTAAACCGTTAAGGTTACGCGAATTTGATATTCGTAAACGTAATTTACGATAAATGATGAAATAGTGAAACTTTTAAAGTTTGTAAAATGACCTGAAATTACGAGTTGTCACAGTAATCATCATGGAAGTAGCAAAATTTGGAAGTATCTCTGGGCCTTCCTTTGTTTGCCAAGCGAGGAGGAGGATCAAAGGCCTTCGCAACCTTTTCCGTAGCAAGTATCTCTCTTGGAGATTTGGACAGACTAGCCAAAATCCCATGGTTGATGTTTTTGTGGTACGGTGTGAACCTGTCCTTATTTTTGTGCTTGTTCCTCGATCCTTCCCATGAAGGATGCTTCGGAGTTTTGCTGTGACTTTCTTTATTTTCGACCGGAGTCCCGTTGGTAGATACATCTTTGCTTGATCCGGTGTAAGCCTTCTCACCAAACCTTTGTAGGTTGCGGGGAGGTCGGTGGATAGAATTCGACCGGACTTTTGTTTACGTAGGCCATGCACAAAACACGAAATCTGTTGGTCTTCGTGCAAGCCCATTATTTGTAACGTGTCGTCGGTGTATCCGGTAATGAAAGACACGGTGCTCTCATTCTCCTCCGCTTGATGTTGTGTCTTGTCGGTGTGTCCTTGTGAGCTTTTACATTGGCTAAAATGTGATCGAACTTGGCCTTGAGATCATCCAAATTCACAATGCTACCGGTTTTGTCCGTTCCACCATATTCGAGCGGAGTCCGTAGGGTGTATGTAAACATATGACAAGCGGCAGGCATAACCCACTTTGCATTCTAATAGCCCTTCAAACAAGTGTAAAAGTTATCCGGATCCCTTTTCCCATCGTAGGTACCAATATGCGGGCATTTTCAACCCATCGGGTAAAGGGTAGTCTTCATCCATCTTACGAAGGGTGTTGTGGAGCCCATGGGCTCCAAATAAAGGCGATTATAAGGTGGCATGTAGGTAGGGACGACATTATGCGGGTTATGATTTGGAGGTAATCCAACGGGTTTTGGTTGACATATTGAGGGTAAGTGGTAGGTATATAAGGTGGGTGACTTCTACAGGATCTGAAGGGTATACCATAGGTTGCCCGTAGGGCATACTTCCGTATGGTTGAGTGGCCGGGGTTACTAGCCTGCCCGTTAGGGTGGGGATAAACCCGCGAGGGTAAGATTGAGTTTGATAAGGAGGTACATACCAAGAGGAGGAAGATTTCCTCCCATTCATTTGAGGTGGATTGCCTTCTACTGGATGCGTGAGAAGGCCGTAGTGGAACCCCGCCCGTTCTTCCCGGATGAGCTACCAAGAGTGGTGGCAGATTAACCTCCGTAGCCTCCTTTCGGTGACTCCTTCCATTGAAGCCTTCTATCGTGCCTTCCCGCCTAGTCAGAGCCCTCTCCGAACGCTTTGAAAACAACCGACCTTCCGCTAGGCCTCACCGCTGGAGACCCTATCCTTAGCACCGGCGAGTAGCCCGGAGCCAAGGGCCTAGTCTCCATTTCAACTCTTCGTCATACTCATCGCTTGAGTATTCTAACTCCTACTCATCTCCACGTTCCGAGCTTGCCTCCTTGAGCTCTTAGTAAAGATTCTAATGCTTTGATGTTAGCCTCAACAAATGCCGGACTAATTACGGTTCGTGGTTAGCCGAGGTTGAAGCATGGTTGTTGGGGTTATTTCGAGGTGAGATCGTATGGTAAAAGTGGATGCGGTTATGTTGGGAAGGTTGTTAGGATCGTTGACGGAATTGGTGTCAAGGTCGAGAAACCGGTAGAGGTGTATCTTCTCTTCCTTGAGTCATGCCGTAAAACTAGTGAGAGTGATTGACCGGGTGTAAGTTTGGAATAACGAGACCAATAGTAGCGGGTCCCACGGATGGCGCCACCGATTGTACAATAATTCTTATGACTAGGCCTTGATGGTGATCGAAGGGTATGAGGTGATATGATTGCGCCAAACTTGTAGTCAATCGCAATAAGAAATAGTATACACTTCGTTAAGTGATTCGCGAGGGTTGGGCCTGCGAACCACCTCCGGCGTGTGAATATGTATGTGATATGAGTTATGGATAATATGATGTATGTGAAATCATGTGTTGAGTGAACATACCATTGAAATAACTCGTCCAACCTATTTAAAGGTGATGAAAATAGCTTGGAGAGTGTTAGCACACGCTTAGGAGATCACGGGCGTCCCCGATTTGTGGTAACCGCTGGGGCTTCATCCCCACTATCTCGGACTTGGCGGGAAGCTAAGGACATAGTGGGAACGTGGGGAAGACCAAGTCAAGGTTCTTATTTGTCTTGGCATCTTGAGGAAGACACCGAAGGGCATAGGCCTTGGTGGCGGATTCCCAGCTGGTAACCATGTCAATGATGAATGGTTTCACGCCACCAATGACTTATGAAGAAAGACTTGGGTCTTCGTAATGTAATTTCGACCGAGGCGAAGGGGTCCTTCCACCGATCGGAGGGTACGTCATCACATATATATATACATACATACGTATATATATATATATATATATATATATATATATATATATATATATATAGTAGGAAATGATCGGTGCGGATTACATTTTAAGTAGGGATGGTGCGGATAATATCACAACAAAAAAATAATTCAAAAAATCAAAAATTAAAAAAAGAAAGAGGACAACAATTTATTAAGAATCATGAAAAAAATTCATAAAAAATCATTTTCATGGTTAAAAGGTACAATCGATATTATGAATTTTGTTAATATCACCGTAATTATCAAGCTTTCTTAATATCACTACTAACTAAGGCTAGCGACTAAGGCTAGCAGAGTTTCACTAAGGCTAGCGATAGTTTCAACTAGCGATGATATTAAGTTTTTCTAATATCAAAGTAACTTTTTAAGTAAAATTGTTAATATCGATTACTTTTACATGTTTTCTTAATATCAAAGTTAATTTTTTAATATCACCGTAAGTTTTCTTAATATCGTAATAAAAAGGCGTTGATATTAAGTAAAATTGTTAATATCATAGTAGGACTCATAATATCGTTAATATCACGATAGAACTCATAATCAAAAAAATTGCTTTGAGAAAATCAAAAAATTAAAAATGAAAGAAGATAACAATAGTAACGATCCCTCAAAAGGAAAAAATTAAAAAATCGTTTACATGGTCAATTGCTACCGTGAAATTAGCGCAGATCTTGACTTTTTACAAAAGTCAAGATCGATCCTGAATGGGCGGTCCGGATCCATCCGCACATCCGCACAAATTAAAAAATTCTTTTGATCCTCACTATATATATATATATATATATATATATATATATATATATATATATATATATATATATATATATATTCAAATAAATAAAATTGGAATGTATATAAAGTTGTAATGTCGTACATAATAAAATTCTCAATAATTTAACGACTTCTAACTCTTGATCTTCTTAGCTTCCTTTGCATGGCATCACTAGAGACGTAGCACTTCGTTGGTAATTTAGAGTACGCTTTTGTTCTCACCAATCGGTTTTATGGTACTTGGTGGTGTTACATGAGGAAACAAAATCCGGGTCTATCAAACACTTGAATTAAATATGAAGAATGATATATGTAGGTTTATAAAACACATGCATGTATGTACCTTTTCATCGAAAACAACTTGATCCTTTGGCCATGCATAAAAACCACCTACTGCATCCATAACTATTTTGAAACCGTTACTTCCTACATCCGGTATGCATGCTACATCCACTAAAGATTTATCAATAGACACTCTGTAGCAATCCTTTGGGAGTGGTTTGTTATGAAGTATTTGTTTTCCATCAGTGTTGGGATATGAAAGTGCTGAAGATATGAAAGTACTAAAGACATGAAAGTCTTGTAAAGTTTGCAAAATCTTGAAATAGTCAAAGAGTCAAAGTATTGCCAAAGATAAAGTCAAAGTCTTGCACTACAAAGTCAAAGTACTGCAAGAACAAAAGAACTGTTATATTCGTTTATGGAAAGAATTGTATTCTATGTTTAGATTACTTGTTGTACAAGGTTACAAATTGTAAACCGACTAGGATATCCTTGAGCCTATAAAAGGACTCCTAGATTGGCATTAGAGGTACGATTCCAAAAAGAGTTTTAGAGTTTACGAATTCACAAGTTAATTAGTGTTTTAGAGAGAAGTTCGATAATCTTAGAGTTGTATTAGAGTATCTGCATAATAAGTAGATTTAGAGTTTATAATAAAAGTTATTCTTCTTAGCTTTGTTAAGTAAATTCCACGTACTTGATAAAGATTGCTCAGTGTTTCTTTGTTAATAACTTAGGATTTATCCAAGGTTATTAAACCTTAACAAGCTAGTTTAAGTTAGTTTGATTAAAGTATATTGATCCAACAAGTGGTATCGAGCTTGTGTGGAAACTCGACTAGGAAGAAACCCTACCTCAACTATATTCAAGATGTCATTGAAGTCGTTCCACCACCTCAATCACCTCACTCGAATTCCAATAATCAAGAAAGGAGAATATGATCTCTAGTGCATGAAGATGAGGTAGTATATTGCCATTACGGACCATGCTCTATGGAATGTAATTGTGAATGGGAATGAAGTAGTTCAAGATCCCATTAATGTTCTGGATAACCAATAGCACCAAAGGCGCCTTACAAAGAAGAACCCTAAGGAATCAAGAGAAGGCTCAAACATTCTCTTATCTACCATTCGAGATGGTCATCTTCTCAAATTTCATGATGCTAAAGATGCTAAGCGACTCTGGGCGCTCTCAAGACCAGATTTGGAGGAATGAAGCCTCTAAGAAGATGCGAAATTTCTTTGAAGCAGCAGTTTGAAACTTTTACAGTGGGAGAAAGAGAGTCTTGATCTCGCATATGATAGGTTTCAAAATCTCCTCAACATGTTGGAGTTATACAAGGCGAAAGTGTCGGTTGAGGATGCTAATCAAAGTTTCTAAGGAGTTAGCCATCTACATGGCATGTGATTGCTACTATGATCGAGGACAACAAGGATTGGATGTCATGGACTTTGATGATCTCCATCATCAACGAAAGTGTATGAGCATGAGATGAGTGGTCAACCAAATTCCAAGTCTCACAAGATTGCTTTTCTATCATCGAAAGAAGAGCGGTTACTTCAATCAAAATCTTGCTTCTTCTCAAAGTCTTGTTCTCAAAGTCTTCTGTTTACAACCCCTTCATATGCTCAATGAGCTCTACCACCTACCACTTTGCACTCGATGAAGTTGTGTGTTCATTCTTTGCACAACAAGCAAGTTTACACGTCACTTATGAAGAAGATCTAGCAGTTGAAGAAGATGCACTTGAAGAAATTGATATCGGTGGCAAGTTGCTATGATCACTGCAAGGATCAAAAGGTATATGAAGAAGACAGGAAAAAACATTGATTTCAAACCAAAACAAGGAATAACTTTTGACAAATCCAAAATTGAATGTTTCAATTGTCAAAAGACTGGTCACTTTGTAAGGGAGTGCAGGTTTGCTAAGTATCAAGCAAACAGAACATATGAGAAGCCAAAACTTGAGATCAAAGAAATTCCAATTACTGAAACAAAGGCTTTGGTTGCTCAAGAGAAGTTATCAAAGTTGGTAGAGTGAAGAGTTTGATGATGAACCGATGACTTCTTGTATGGTAGCGATGGAAGATGCGATTGAAGACACGGTGGATGCATTGGTTTGGAGCACCGCTTTTGATGAAGAACACGAACATGCCACTTTGGAATCCGATGATGGCTTTGGAAGATTTGATTGGAGCAAAGAAAGTGAAGATGATCCTATTCTTCTTGCAATGGTGGCTACTTCACCAACTCGGTCTCCTATCTCCGAGGTATGCTCAAACTGCTATGATTTTATCATAAATTGTAATAGTTATATGATTGAAAGAGATAATTGTATTAAGGCTAGATCCGAAGTGGTCGGTTATCAAATTACTTTAGAGTCTATGGAATCTAAAATCATAACACATGAAAATAATGAAATGGCTTGGGCTGAAAAGTATGAACAACAGGATTACCAGTTAAAACTTAGTGAATGGAAACTAAACTGTAAAATTGCTGAAATTGAGAAATTAACTAAAGAAAGAGATGATTTGTTAGCTAAGTTTGATGCCTATAAAGAATCTGGTTTGTCACATGTTTCTTATGTTTAAAAACAGCAAAGAGCTTATCTTAGAACTGGCTTAGGATTTGGAATGGATTTTAGTAAACTAGAAGAAAACCAATCTAGTAATAAGGATGATGGCAATTTTGAAGACATAATCACTAGTGATGATGAACTCATTAACTATGTAGATACATCTAGTAATGAGGACTCAATAAGTGAAGCACCTCCTGAGTATAAGAAATATAATGGTTATCATGTTGTTCCACATCCCATTAGTCATCAACCCATAAGGCCTGATGTTTCTCGATTTGGAGTAGACAGGTCTAGAGTTTAGGAAGAAGCTTGTTGCTCAATCTAGATCTGAAACACCCAAAGAAGTTGTTGAAAATAATGTTCAAAATCAGCGGTACCTTGAAATCAAAATCTTTCGCTCCACAAGCAATACATACGCAAAGTCTTTTAAAAATAGTACCGCTAAACCTTTTGGGATAATTTTGGTCAAAACAAGATTAATCATTCTCTGAGAAGGCAAAATAATTTTGGGCATAGACATAGAAGAAATCACTTTGGACATATGGGTCAAAAGTCATGTTTTGTGTGTTATAGTCCTAATCACTTAATCAAAGATTGTGATCGACACTCGGAATACCTTAGCAAATTTCCAAAGAACGGATCATCAACCACAAACCTAGAGAACAAAAACTAGTTTGGAATAATTCAAATAGGATTAATCACGAAACTTCACACGGATCAAAGATTGTGATCGACACTCGAATACCTTAGCAAATTTCCAAAGAAACGGATCATCAACCACAAACCTAGAGAACAAAAACCGGTTTGGAATAATTCAAATAGGATTAATCACGAAACTTCACACGGATCACGATACCCACATCGGAAAACCTTTTCAAAACCTTGATTATCTCACGGTACTTTCAAAGTACTACTCGAAACAAAGCGATCACACTACACGGAATCCGAATCCTAGGAGATCTCACTATCAACCTAGAAGGTATTACAATTCACATAGGGATCTAAATCATAGGAACCACGTGTTAAACCGTAATAGGTTAAGAGGAAGGTGCTTCTGAGGACACACAAGACTTTCAACAAAAAGTGAATTTGATGTTTTGTGACACAAGAAAAGCTAAAAATCATGTAAAGAGATTTATGTTGAAAACCGAGAAAGTTTTGAAAATCCACATGTTAAAGATCAAAAGATAATTTTGGATCATCATTTGAAAGATAGTGGAATTACATACTCAAAGAATTTGAGTTTGTAACTCCACAGGGAACACAAGTCGAGAATGGCTTGGGTTCCTAAAAACACTAACTCTTTTCTTTGTGTGCGGGGCAACCCGAAGAGGAGCTTAAAGATCATCTAATTGTGGATAGTGGTTGCTCGGAAGTATGACAGAGACAAAGAGATTACTGTCTAATTTTAGAAATATTGGTAGAGGAAGAGTTGCATTTGGGAATGATCCCAATGGAGGAAAGATTCTTGGAAAAGGAACTATCAAAGCGGGGCTTATTAACTTTGAGAATGTTAGATATGTGAAGGAGCTTAAATTCAACTTGCTCTTAGTCTCTCAAATTTGTGATAAAAAGCATCTGTGCTATTCAACGACTGAATGTCTCATCCTTTCCTCGATTTTAAACACATTGATGATGATATGGTAGTACTTAGAGTACCAAGGACAAATGATGTGTATAGCTTAGACATGAAGAGTCTACATTCTTATGGAAGAGCCACATGTTTGGTGGCTAAAGCAACATCTGAAGAGGCACATCAATGGCATAGAAGATTAGGCCATGTTAATTTCAAGAACATCAACAAAGTGGTCAAAGGCAATCTAGTTAGAGGTTTACCTTCAAAGACTTACAAGAATGATCAATCATGCTTGGCATGCAAGAAGGGTAAACAACATAAAGCTTCATGCAAGAAGCTTAAGGAAAGAACTATTAGAGAACCATTGGGTCATTACATATGGATTTATTTGGACTGTCTCTATGGCAAGTTTAAATAAGAAAAAGTAATTGTTTGGTTGTTACAGATGATTGCGAGAGATTCGGTTGGGTTTTCTTTTTGGGTTTTAAGGATGATACCTTTGATGCTATTCGAGACTCTTATAATAGCTCTTGAAAATCAATTGAGACTCAAGGTTAGAGGTATTAGATGTGATAATGGGCCGAGTTCAAGAACAAGCCTATGGATGACTTTTGTGCAAATAAAGGCATAAAGAGGAGTTTAGTATTGCTAAAACACCACAAAGAAAATGGTGTTGCGAGAGAGGAAGAATAGGACTTTGATTGAAGAAGCAAGGACAATGCTAGGCGATTCCCATCTACCTATTCAATTTTGGGCGGAAGTGTAAGTACTACATGCTATGTATATGAGTCTTTGTCACCAAATCACGATGAAGACACCCTATGAATTGCTTGATGGGCCATAAACCCAACATTCATTTTATGAAGCCTTTTGGATGTCCTCTCACTATTTTAAACACCATTGAAAATGGGAAAGTTTGATGGCAAGTCCGAAGAAGGATACTTATTGGGTTATTGCACTAACAATAAAGGCTTTAGAGTATACAACGAGTTACTAAGAAGATTCAAGATTGTTTTCATGTTGAGTTTTAGAAGATCAAGACAATGAGAAAGGTAAAGGTCCCGATTGGATGTTTGATCTTGAGGTTTTATCTCCTTTAATGAATTATGTACTGTTAGAGAAAAAAATCAACATGTACAATGGAGAAGATTTACAATATGTTGTTCATGGAGTTCATATTAGACTGATGTTGTTCACGATGAAGATCACGTAAGTCCAAAACAAAATCTTGATGTTCCCAAGCAAAGTCTTGATTCTCCAAAACAAAGTATTGTTGCACCACAATCTTCATTATCAATGAGGATCAATCTATTCTAGAGGAACTTAATCGGATGCTTCTTGGGATATATTAGCACATTCTTACAGCGATGAACAAAGGAGAGCTTATGATGAGGCAAGAAGAAGAACAAGATCTGCAGAGTACTCTCACAAGACTTTGACAAGATGCTTTCGATCAAAGTATCTTCTTTTTGTTGATGATATTTTAGATGATTTGGATGATCCTACCATGCATGGATTAGAGGCGATGATGAGTTTGCGAGATGAAGGTATTTTCTCGATTCAAATGAAGATGTTGATTTAACTAACTTGGATGATGTATATGGAGTTCCACGATCGCTAATCTTAAGAATTCATAAGAATCATCCTCTTGATCAAATCATTGGTCCTTCTACTGGAGTGATGACAAGACACGAGCTAAGAGTTTTCTAAACCTCATAATGCTTTACTTAGCTTTGTCTACAAACAAAACAAAGTTGAATCATAAGGATCATCAAACTTGCCTATTTACTGTTTTATCTCTCAAGAGGAACCCAAGAACATTGCTCAAGCTTTGACTAAAGAAAGGCGGTTTGAAGCTATCAGGAAGAACTTCTTCAATTTAAACTTCAAGAAGTTTGGATTTTATGTGATCTTCCAGATGGGAAGAGAGTTATTGGAACAAGATGGGTTTTCAGAGTGAAAAGAGATGAAAGAGGCAATGTTATCAAAAATAAGGCAAGGTTAGTAGCTCAAGGCTACAGACAAGAAGAAGGTGTAGATTATGATGAAGTATTTGCTCCTGTTGCAAGGATTGAAGCTATTAGAATATTTCTTGCTTTTGCTTCATACATGGGTTTTCAGGTTTACCAAATGGATGTCAAGAGTGCCTTTCTCTATGGCACTATTACGTAAGAGGTGTATGTGAAACAACCTCCGGTTTTGAAGATCCTAAACACCCAAACAAAGTCTACAAGGTGGTTAAGGCTCTTTATGGCCTTCATCGGGAACCTAGAGCTTGGTATGAGAGGCTCTCTACTTTCTTATTACAACATGGATACGGAGGGAGCTATAGACAAGACTTTGTTTATCAAGAGAGACAAGAAGGATATCATGTTAGTTCAAGTCTATGTTGATGATATCATCTTTGGGGCTACCAAACAGTCCATGGTTAAGGAGTTTGAGCGGTGATGCGTATGGAATTTCAAATGAGTTCAATGGGAGAGTTAACTTTCTTTTGGGACTTGAGTTAAGCGGTCAAAGGAAGGAATTTTATCGGTCAAGACAAGTATATTCTTGACATACTTAAGAAGTTTAATTTTGATGATATGAAGGTTGTTACTACACCTATTAAATCTATCAATTCATTGGGCAAAGATGAAGATGGACAACCAGTTGAAGTCAAGCTTTACAGATCAATGATTGGCTCTCTTATGTATCTTACTGCATCAAGGCCTGATATCCTGTTTGCAGTTTGTTTATGTGCAAGATATCAAGTCTCACCAAAGATCTCTCATATGAATGCAGTAAAGAGAATCTTCTGTTATCTAAAACAACAACCAAAGTTAGGGTTGTGGTATCCAAAAGAGTCACCTTTTCACTTAGAAGCTTTTTCAGATAGTGATTATGCAGGTGATAATTATGATAGAAGATCAACAACTAGAGGATGCCAATATCTTGGAAGAAGATTAGTCTCCTGGCAATGCAAGAAGACAATTGCAAACAACATCATCTCTTGAAGCTAAATATGTAGGCTGCCGCAAGTATTGTGGACAAGTTTTGTGGATGTATAATCAACTTTTGGACTATGGGTTCAATTTCAAAAATACTCCTATCAATATTGATAATGAGAGTACCATTTGTATTGTGAAGAATTCAGTTTATCATTCCAAGACCAAGCATATTCAGATTAGGCATCACTTTATCAGTGATTGCTATGAGCATAGGCTCATTAATGTGGTTAAGGTTCACACAGATGATAATGTAGCTGATTTACTCACCAAATGCTTTGATGTTTCAAGATTCAATCACTTGGTGGTGAGTATTGGCATGATTAACTACTAAGCTACATTTGAGGGGAGGACTATAAGGTGTTAGTATAGTCCTGTGTATTGCTTGAGGGGAGGATAATTGTGTATACTTAGTTTCTATGGAGGAATTTGGCAAAGTCTTGTTTTCACGAAAGTCTTGCTTTGGGAAAATCTTGACACGTGAAAAATCTTGTTTGTCGTATTAAAGTCTTGTTCCAACGGTTATATTGAGGGGTAATTAATGCTAACGGTTGTTTTTATTTTGGGCGTTGATTTTTTAAATCTCACCTATAAATAACTACTTTCGATTTTCCTCTCATATTATTTTATTAGCATCGTTTCCATATTTCTCTCATTCTTCTTCAATTTCAATTCTTATTGCTCTTACATAATCACCAATGGCGAATCGACCTACTATTTCAAAGCACAATATGGTAGCAAATTTAGACAAGACTGAAGATAATGAGGCGTTTCATGATATAATTGATTACTTACTGGTTCGCCTATCAGTTATGCTCTTTTAGTGGAGCCGGATATAATCGAGCCCTGGATTCAAGAATTTTGGGCTAATGCTAATAATAACATGGAGAATGATGAATATTATATTCGATCAACAGTTTTTAGAAGAACTGTTAAGATTACTGAAGCTTCCATCCGAGAAGATTTATTGTTTGATGATGAAAATGGGGCTATAAGGTTTGATAAGCAATTAATATTGGAAACTTTTGGTCATATTGGTTATGAAGGATCTTTGGCTGAACAAATGTTTAGGAAACAATTATTTTGTCCTCATTGGAAATTTTTGGTTCATGAGTTGCTACATTGCATAAGTGCTAAGAGTACTTCTTGGGAGCAGTTCGGGTCAAATATAGCATCCGCTATGGTTGGGTTAGCTACTGGATCGAGTTTTAACTTCTCAAGGCTATCTTGGATGGGATGCTCTCACATATCTCACATGGATCTACTTGGCTTATGTACCCAAGGTTTATACATGTTTTCTTGAACAAACAACTTGATGATGTCTCAAAGCCTCGGACTTATTGCTGTTATTGTTCAACAATCCAAGATTTTTACTTTTATGGCTAGAAGAAGTGATATATTTAGAGGTCCAGATACACCATTAACTACTTCTATGATGGAAGTTGTTTGGGCTGTTAGAGCTGATGATGAAGATGATGCAGCAAGTGAAAGTACTGCATCTGAAGGTATTGCACCTGCAGGTACTTCATCTGAAGGTACTGCATCTGCAAGTACTGCTTCTCCACAAGTTGTATCACAAGAAGGTACTGCATCTCCACAGGGTACTATTTTCCCTAGTACTGAGGTTCAAGAAGAAATTGCAGGATTACCTTCTCCATCTCCACAAGGTTCTGTTCCTGCTTCTCATTCAAAGGAACATTCACCTACTCAAGGAGAGGATTCCCATACCATACCTCCTGATG
This sequence comes from Chrysanthemum lavandulifolium, assembly GCA_022545495.1. Lineage (NCBI taxonomy): Eukaryota > Viridiplantae > Streptophyta > Magnoliopsida > Asterales > Asteraceae > Chrysanthemum > Chrysanthemum lavandulifolium. The sequence continues at coordinate 276,886,625 of CM040242.1, forward strand.
AAATCACATTGGATAACTATGTTTTGACAAGGGAGTTAGTTAAGTTGAAAAAGACTACTGAGATTCAAGCCAAACAGATAAAGAAATTAAAACTGAAGTTTCGAAGGCTAAAGACTTTTGTGTGGCCATTAATTCAAGAATTTCGTGTCTGGGTCAAAACCAAGAAGAAGGCACAAAAGCGATCTAGGAAACACAAGCGTCACAAGGTTCATCCACCATCTTCTCGTCCAATTGGGAGGAATTTAGAAAAGAAAATTTGAAAGAAGATGTTAAGAAGAAGAAAGAACACGGAGGTATTGAAAAAAGATCATTCAAGATACTGAGGAACAAGAGGAACAAGTTCAAGTTCAAGGTACTGATGATCAAGGTACTGAACATCAAAGTACTGATTTTCAAGGTACTTCTAGACAAGAGGTAATAACACCAAGAGTATTGGATTTTGAAGAAGAAGCTGGTCCTTCTACAACTGTTATACAAGAAGAGGATGAAGATACATTGAAACCTATTCATTCTGCAAGTGATGAATTAATTGCTACAATTTTAGGAGATTTATCACAACCTAGAGGTGGTGTTACCATTCGAGAAGTTCAAGAAGAAGAACAACAAAGAACTTCTCAACTGCAATTGATCCTAAGGATAAAGGGAAAGGTGTTCGTTGAAACCAAGAAAAGAAACTAACTTTGGCGTAACTTAGAAATTGAAGTTGCTAGGAATGAAGTCATGACTAGAAAAGTTCAAGAGGAATTAAATGCTAAAGATAGAAGCTCGGGAAGCTCAAGAAGCTCAAAGTAAAGAAGCGACTAAGTTACATGATGAATTAAATCTTGTCTTTGAACCATTACGATCACCTACTCTGTTAGATATATGCCAAGAAGACCTAATTTAGCTAAGGACAGAATGCTATGATGACTTATTTAAAGGTCGAGGATATAAAGGATTGCGTGTTGAATTATGTTGATATGAAAAGACTTTATGATCTTTGAAGCGAAGCTTATAAGAAGAGTGTTCTTGACATTAAAGACTTTGGAGAAAAAGCTCATTGGATTGAAGCTAAAAGGAAGAAGAGCTTAAAAGAAAAAGAAAAAGCGAAGTTACATATGTCCGGTTCTCAAAGAAAGAAAAGTTGAATTAAGATCCGAGACTAGTGATGAATTAAGGAATTATCTCGAGTGGTAGATTTTGATTATTCAAAGAAGATGATGACATGAAGATGAGCGGATCAAAGATTAGTGTTTTTGAAGTTGTGAAATCCAAGGATGGAGATTATATGATCTTTCATAAAGAAGATGAAAGCTTCAAAGTTTTCAAAAGGCTATGGGACTTCTTGCACATTATAGATAGAGTAGAATTATTCTATTTATATCATGTGGTGAAAGCTTACTTTGAACATAATCCATTAGAAGGATTGGTTTAGTTTTACATGGTGATCTCATAACTACATGGGAAATCAAGAAGAGAGCAACGATGATGTTTGGAAGAATCAAGAAAGCCGGGAAATTGTTTCTTTGGAGATTCTTTGAAGAGTCCGGGTTCATGTTTTAGAGTGGAAAATGGAACAATGATACACATGTTTGCGAAAGAAGATACCCTCTCACAGTTGAGTTCATGAGAAGAATGCTTGAGCATGGAATAGAAGTAGAAGAGGATAATGAAACCGCTTGCATGGTTATCAATTTGTTTATCAACTGGACTACTATTCTTGAGGATGATCAATAAGCGGTATGAATTTTATTTGAATAAATACTTTTTGATATATCGATTACTTTTATTCAAAGTCTTGTTGATCGAACAGACTTTTATCAAAGTCTTGTTTGTAAATAAACCGATTAAAAGAATTTTGAAAGAAACCTTTTGCTAAGTAATAAATATTTTAAAGGTTGAATAAATGGTTTTGTGATGATAACATCAATAGGTTATCAATCCACCATGGTTACAAAAGGATTGACTAATCCATGAGCAAACGGCTCGTAAAGATATATCAAATCCGTTTTAGTTGACAACTTGCTAATAAGTTGGATGGTAATCAACTCACCATATCGATAATGTAAAGAGTTGGCTAGCCCACAAGAAAATGGCTTGTGGTAAAGGCGATGGAAAAACCATTATTGGTAATTAGTTCACCATTAGATAGAAGAACTAACTAGTCCGTAAGGGTACGACTTTTGGTAAAGACAAATCAAATCATTGATAGTCGGTGATTTGCTAAAAATCATATGGTTATCAATGTACCATGGTCTTACACACCAAAACATTTGGCTACTCCGAGATAATGGCTTTGGTAAAGAGATCTAAATCCATTAAATTTTCAATGATTCACTTGGAAGTGATGAGAATAGTATGCAACTTAAACTGAATTAATGTACAATTTGTCATATGTTGTTTGTGTTCTTTGAAAAGATGGAGCTTCTTTGGATCTCACTGTGAAAAGAACAATTCTAAGAGATACTTTGACAAGCACGGACACTACAAAGATACAATCTAAAGACTAAGAAACAATCCGTTTTAAAGATGAAGCTATTAAAGACATATTCATAAAGAAACTTGAAGTCAAGCAAGTAGAATTCAAGTTAGGGGAGGATTGTTGGGATATGAAAGTCTTGAAGATATGAAATCTTGAAGACATGAAAGTCTTGTGGTCGCAGCAATCTTGGAAAGCAGTCAAAGAGTCAAAGTACTGCTAAAGATAAAGTCAAAGTCTTGCTCTGAAGTCAAAGTCTACCGCAAGAACAAAAGAACTGTTATATTCGTTTATGGAAAGAATTGTATTCTATGTTTAGATTACTTGTTGTACAAGGTTACAAATTGTAAACCGACTAGGATATCCTTGAGCCTATAAAGGACTCCTAGATTGGCATTAGAGGTACGATTCCAAAAGAGTTTTAGAGTTTACTGAATTCACAAGTTAATTAGTGTTTTAGAGAGAGTTCGATAATCTTAGAGTTGTATTAGAGTGTCTCATAATAAGCGATTTAGAGTTTATAATAAAGTTATTCTTCTTAGCTTTGTTAAGTAAATTCCGCATACTTGATAAAGATTGCTCAGTGTTTCTTTGTTAATAACTTAGGATTTATCCGAGGTTATTAAACCTTAACAAGCTAGTTTAAGATAGTTTGATTAAAGTATATCGATCCAACAATCAGTTTTGTACACGGTACCCTCCGCAATAAAACTTGATTTCTTTAAGTGCCACAGTCTGCACTTAATTAACCAAAAAGATAATTTGTTGCATGTATATATATATCAGTAATTAATTAAACTAAAGAACATATGAAAATGTTTAAATACATACTTGTGGTAGTACTATTAATGGAGACTCGTGTTCTTGTGATTCAGAAAGTTGACGTGAAGAAACCTTTCATTTTGATCTAGTTGGTTTCTTAGATGCGACAGATTTAACAGTTTCCTATATATAAAACACGGTAAATAATACATATATGTAGAATTCAAAAATCCAGGGGGATGATTTATTACTTACACTTATTTCCATTTCCTTTTCCAAAGTTGCAAGTCCATTAGACTTCTCAATGCTCGCAATTTTCTCACATCCAGCAACACGTGTTCCAACATCCTCATCAGCACTGCTATTTATAAGATTAATGTTCACTGGAGACACCTGAAATATAAATTGTTTAAGAAGACTACAGCAGTATTTAAAAGGGTAAAAAAAAGATGGAATGTTACTTTCTTATGTCTTACTTCTGTTTGTGTCAATGGAGTTGAAGTTGATCGCAATCGCCTTTTAATGCGACCAATTGTTTCATCAAATCTTGTATTACCGCCTCTTTTTCTTGGCGTTGGCGCCTCTTTGAAGTAACACCACTTTTCATCGATTCTTGTCCGATTCGAAGCGATCAAAATACCTCTTGTAGGTTACTCCACCTCCCACTCTGTCGCATATCCTCCCTTTTCCTTCCCTAATACAAGCTGTCATGGCATCGGTCACGATAATCAAGCTTCAAGGTTCCTTGTTTGATCTTGTCGTCCGTTTCTTTACGCACACACAATATGGGAAATAGGTTATTTAATTCTACCAAGATTAACTTATAACTAACATTATTAACTATTACACTACCAATATTAACTTATAACTAACGGTTTTAACTAATACACTAGCATATTAACTTATAACTAACCATAATAATAAAATTTGCGGTCAAACTAGCAAATTTTTCTCCCACCGATCCGATATCATCATCGTGATATTCTCTCTTTATTCACCCTTCCTTTCAACCACGCTGGTACCACGCGTTGGTTCTTCATCTAGTTCAATTTCTTTACTCTTTATCTTATAAACATCAAATACATACACATATAAGATAAACGAATATAAATGAAAGTATGATGCTATTAAATGCAAATGTGCAAATGTTTACTGTTACCATTTTCCTATCCCACGGGCGTATGCACCTCGTCCCATTGTATGATGATAAATAGACTTGGAACGCATCACTTTAGCTATTGTTGATCTCACCTTGCAACACAAAATCATACTGACGTTTAGATGTAGTAATCTTGATAGTATACAACTAATATATATGAAAACATATGAAAAGGTGAAAGATATTTGAACTTGAATAAAATGACTAATTAACACCTTGTATTCTTCATTTGGTGTAGTTTACAAAATTAACCCAATCTTCGGCTTTTATAATTGCACTATACTTACGAGACTTCATTTAGTTTTAAATGAGTACTTATTAACATTTTAAATGAGTTTTTCACGCTTCTTGTTATGTATTCTAAAAATCCGGTAAATGGGTAAAGGTGTTCAATATATACCCTTTATAGCGGATTTTACCATTTTGAAAATTTTACTATATTATTGAAACATTGTGGTTCTATGAGTACTTATTAACATTTTAAATGAGTTTTCACGTTTAATGGTATATGTTCTAAAACAATTATCTTGTGTTCCTTTCCGTGCTTTATGCCCGATGAAACAATTTACTTGTATGTTTGGTGAAGGCTACGACCTTAAGACAATGCTTGATTGATGATCGTTAAGGATTCGGCCTCTTGACTAGTTAAAATAGTCTTTAAAAATATCTACTAGTGGCCTCTAGGCCTACATTTTGTTTAAGTTTGATTCTTCTCCGTCGTTTCATTTGCACGTAACTTATTTTACAACCTAAGGCTTATGGTAGATGCATAGCCTCATTGTGTGTAAATTCGCACCAAGAATATAGAAATCGTATAATTTAATTGTTGACAAAGGGTAGCGACCCATCCGTCTTCATCCTTTGGGTAGCATAAGGCTTGGAATACCTTAAGACCACTTAGGAAAGTTAATGTGAAGTTTAGATGGATGTTATGCATATGATCAAGACTTATTGTTTGTCTTGTTAAATCCTTCTACATTGAAACTTATAAAACGACTTGGTGGCAAATCTTTGTTGTACTAGAATGAAACAAGAGATTTGAGGGAAAATGTGTTATATCATTAAGTGGGTAGGGAGGATTACATCATTTTAAGAAATGAACACGAGACGCCTACCATTAATGCTTCTTTCCCGAAGTGAGAAGAATGCAAATACATTGACTCAAAACAAAGTAAAAAAATGTCCTTAGACATTGTAAGTTCTATATATTAAACTTACGAAGGGTAGTACCATTCCAAATCCTGTCAATAGCGTCTCCGTCGAGGGTTTCTAGCTTGTAGGATCCATTTCCATATGTACATTACGTAGGGTCCTTCCCATGTAGGCCCTAGTTTTCCTAATACTCAACTTTACTTGCATTGTTGAGTCGGAGGATGTGTTCACACGGCTTGAATGTCGAAGTTCGAACCTTGTTGTTGTAATACTTTTCAATCTTACATTTGTGAATAGCCTCCTTAATGAGGCTATTTCCTTCTTTCTTCAAGTAAGTCTAGATTGCTCTGAGTCTTTTTTCATTTTACATTGCTTGAAGTTTATGACACGTTCCGTTTCAACACTTACTTCGAAGGAATTACTGACTTCGTGCTATATGTCGGGGCTAAAGGTGTCTCCCATGACTTGACTTTGTATGCGTCTGTGAGACCGAGTACATGGGGTAGCTCATCTACCCAACCAAGGTGGATGCGACCGAGCCTTAGTTCTATGCCTTGGATGAAATCTCTATTGTGACTTCCACTTGTCCGTTACCACGAGGATGGTAGACGGAGGTGAAGGATTTCTATATGTTCGGACCTTTGCAAAACACGGAAATACCCTTGACAAACCGCTTCCCGTTATCGATATGATGATGTGAGGACTCGAACGGCGTATGATGTGTTCCACACAAATTCCTCCATGTTTCTTCCTATTATTGATGCTAAAGGCTTGGCTTTCTACCCATTTTGTGAAGTAGTTGATGGCTACGACCGTAAACTTAACCTCCTCGGAGCTATTGGTAGAGGACCAACAATGTCTATCCCCATTGGGTGAAAGGCCATGCGGATGTAATGGAGTTCATATCCTGTTTGGGTAGCCTTGGTACTCTTGAATAGATCGACCGGCTTCACACTTCTAGATTATTTATTACGAGTCCACGTGCATCGACGACCGATAGTACCCTATCTTCATTATCTTGGAAACGACAGGCGAGGTCACGTGTGGAGACCGCAAGACCCTTCAGACACCTCTTGAATTATTTTCAAGCTTTCCTAGGTCCTACACAACGGAGCCATGGAGACAAGAAAGACCTTTGGTATATATAGTTCCCATGATCCCGAGCATGGGTGCCTTGATGCGGACCTTCGTGTTAGCTTTGGATCCTCCGGTGGGATGGGACTTATCAAGTATTATTTGATCGAGTCATCCAACTTGACTCTTCTTCCGTGATTACGTCGGATACCTCCTTTTAGATAATAGACCTTTACATCAATACTTGACCGAACTTCCTTAGTTAAATGAGCAAATGCCATTGATGCCAACTTGCTAAGTACATCTGGATTTTTGTTCTGGTTTCTTTGAACATGCTATATGTCGTAGGAATTAAATCCTTTGAAAATCTCATTGGCTTGATCTAGGTACTGCTTAATGACAGACTGTCTTGCTTCGTAGGAGCCCTTGATCTAGTTAGCCACCAGTTGTAAGTCAACAAAAATAGCCAAATCCTGTATGATTTTGTGTTGCAAGGTGAGATCAACAATAGCTAAAGTGATGCGTTCCAAGTCTGTTTATCATCATACAATGGGACGAGGTGCATACGCCCCGTGGGATAGAAAAATGGTAACAGTAAACATTTGCACATTTGCATTTAATAGCATCATACTTTCATTTATATTCGTTTATCTTATATGTATGTATTTGATGTTTATAAGATAGAGAGTAAAGAAATTGAACGGATGAAGAACCCTTTGCGTGATACTGTGTGGTTGAAAGGAAGGGTGAATAAAGATGAGAATATCCGATGATGATATCGGATCGGTGGGAGAAAATTTTGCTAGTTTGACTGCAAATTTTATTATTATGGTTAGTTATAAGTTAATATTGCTAGTGTATTAGTTAAAACTGTTAGTTATAAGTTAATATTGGTAGTGTATTAGTTAATAATGTTAGTTATAAGTTAATACTGGTAGAATTAAATAACCTATTTCCCATATTGTGTGTGCAGAAAGAAACGGACGACAAGATCAAACAAGGAACCTTGAAGCTTGATCATCGCACTGATGCCATGACAGTTGTATTAGGTAAGGAAAAGGGAGGATATGCGAGAGGAGTGGGAGGTGGAGTAACCTACAAGAGGTATTTTGATCTGCCTCGAATCAGACAAGAATCTGATGAAAAAGTGGTGTTACTTCAAAGAGGCGCCAACGTCAAGAAAAAGAGGCGGTAATACAAGATTTGATGAAACAATTGGCTGCACAGAAGGCGATTCTGGTCAACTTCAACTCCATTGACACAAAGCAGTAAGACATAAAAAGTAATATTCCATCTTTTTTTTTACCCTTTTAAATACTGCTGTAGTCATCTTAAACAATTTATATTTCAAGTGTCTCCAGTGAACATTAATCTTATAAATAGCAGTGCTGATGAGGATGTTGGAACACGTGTTGTTAGATGTGAGAAAATTGCGAGCATTGAGACTGTTAAATCATCCCCCTGGATTTTTGAATTCTACATATATGTATTATTTACCGTGTTTTATATATAGGAAACTGTTAAATCTGTCACATCTAAGAAACCAACTAGATCAAAACGAAAGGATTCTTCACGTCAACTTTCCGAATCACAAGAACACCAGTCTCCATTAATAGTACTACCACAAGTATGTATTTAAACATTTTCGTATGTTCTTTAGTTTAATTAATTACTGATACATATATACATGCAACAAATTATCTTTTTGGTTAATTAAGTGCAGACTGTGGCACTTAAAGAAATCAAGTTTTATTGCGGAGGGTACCATGTACAAAACTGATGGAAAACAAATACTTCATAACAAACCACTCCCAAAGGATTGCTACAGAGTGTCTATTGATAAATCTTTAGTGGATGTAGCATGCATACGGAATGTAGGAAGTAACGGTTTCAAAATAGTTATGGATGCGATAAGTGGTTTTATGCATGGCCAAAGGATCAAGTGGTTTTGATGAAAAGGTACATACATGCATGTGTTTTATAAACCTACATATATCATTCTTCATATTTAATTCAAGTGTTTGATACACCGGATTTTGTTTCCTCTGGTAACACCACCAAGTACCATAAAGCGATTGGTGAGAACAAAGCGTACCTAAATTACCAACGAGTGCTACGTCTCTAGTGATGCCATGCAAAGGAAGCTAAGAAGATCAAGAGTCGAAGTCGTTAAATTATTGAGAATTTTATTATATGCGACATTACAACTTTATATACATTCCAATTTTATTGTATTTATATATATATATATATATATATATATATATATATATATATATATATATATATATATATATATATATATATATATATATATATATATATATATATATATACCTTTATTTTGAGAACCCGCGTCAGTGAGAACTATGAGAACCCTCCTTCTACCATTGGATTAACATGATCTATGGTTGAGATTGAACAATGGCATTTTGTAAATAAATGGAAATTGATTTTCCTGGAAATAATAATAAAAGGGTATAAATGGTATTTGACTTTTAGTATTTGTGATAACTGCATGCTAGTTTTTTGGGATAGTAGAGATCCTTTTTATATTGTCCATAATTATAGCTTCTTAAACACACCTAAAACATACACGATCATCATATCTCACCTACAAAAACACACACGATCATCAGAGAAAACCCTAAACCACAAAAAACATTGCTGCTTCAATCCGTCAATTTACCAACAATGAGGACTAATTTCTTTAACAAAAAGAACCAACCATAACAAAGGTATGATTTGATTCAATTATACATTTTGAAGTTTATGATTATTTTTCTAAAAGTTCGTTAAGAAAACGGTTAATCATGAAACATCTTTGTTTTGTATAACCGTGTTGATGGTTTTTAAGATTTTTTTATGGTTATTTGTGTTAATCGAATATGGTAGATAAGTAAGATGAACAATGATGTTAATTTATGATTGTTATAAGATAAACAATGGGTAATCGTTAAGAATCCATCTTTTAATAAATGTGTTGAATGTTTAATGTTTATGGTTATTTTGTTGTTAATTTATTGTTGTTAATCGATTATTTTATGGATTACATGTTTGTTTCATGGTTGTTCATGTTTAGTTTGATAAAAGGTTGGTGTACAGGGGTGATTGGATATGTGGTTTTTATAAAGGGTTATTGTTCATGTTTTAGGGGTTATGATAAAGGGTTGTGTACAGGGGTGTTTGGATATGTGGTTTTGAGATAGGGTTATTGTTTATGTTTTAGCGGTTTTGAAAAAGGGTTGGTGTACAGGGGTTTTGAAAAAGGGTTGCCTAAGATTGAAAAAAATAGATAAAGGATTATTTGTGTTTGTTTTTGGATTTGTTTTTTACAGAGGTGTTTGTAAAGGTTTTTGAATGTTTTTGTACAGGGGTGTTTTTGAACAGGGGTGTTTGGATTTGTTTTTGTACATGGGTGTTTTTGTACAGGGGTGTTTGGATTTGTTTTTGTACATGGGGGTTCATAAACAGGGGTGTTTGGAATTGTTTTTGTTCAGGGGTGTTTGGATTTGTTTTTGTACATGGGGGTTAATAAACAGGGGTGTTTTTGAACAGGGGTGTTTGGATTTGTTTTTGTACATGGGTGTTTTTGTACAGGGGTGTTTGAATTTGTTTTTGTACATGGGGGTTAATAAACAGGGGTGTTTTTGTACAGGGGTGTTTGTGAACAGGGGTGTTTGGATTTGTTTTTGTACATGGGGGTTCATAAACAGGGGTGTTTGGAATTGTTTAGTATATTAATGATGTATTTGATGAATATTAGGTATGAAGAGGAAACAAAGGAGCTTAGAAAAGGAACCAATTGCAGATGATGAACCAATTGTCACGATATAAACATAGAGGAAGAGGATTCGATGACGACTTCAAATGCAGACTGGAATACCGGTGAGTCTAATAATAGAGTATTTAATTAGTGATTGAACAATATTTGATGGTACAAAGATGTTAAACAACAAGTGGATGTTAACGTGTCAGGTGTCAGAAGGAGTGGGCGAAATAAAGGGAAAGCGGAAGCTGAGGCTAACCGAGATAAAAGAGCACCATCCAGTGGCAATGGTAAGTGCTAATTGTGTATATTATAAGATAAAAGGTTATAAAATGTTTGAAAGTAACGTTAATGGTGAATATCATATATGTTACAGTTGCCGGTCCAAGCAAAAAATTGAAGAAGGAAATGGTTGAAAAGAAGGGTAAGTCTAACGTATACTATGAATCAAATTTCATTAATGTTGAATGTGTGCTAAAAGTAATATCTGATAATTGTAGGTGCTGGAACAGAGGTTGTTATAAAAGGGAAAAAGAAAAAAGGTGAAAGTTCTAAAGTCGGTGATACGATTCTTTCCGCCTAGGAATAGTCCAAAAGTAGTATTCGATGCCATACAAACGCTGACACCTGGTCAGAAATTTTGGATCGATAGAATGGGGTTTGGGGGAATAATAGATATGAAGTTAGATGGAATACCTAATAAGATGGGGTTTTATGTAGTCGACAATTTCAACCCTATAACGATGGAAATAAAACTAGGAAATGGTAGTATTATGATTACAAAGGAGCTTATTTCAGATATTCTAGGAATAAAAAACGAGGGAATAGATATTATGGAACAGGAGGTTGAAAAGGATGAGGAGATGTTGAGAACCGGAAAGATCAAGATGGAGGTGAAAAGAAGTGTTTACCGGTGATATTAAGGTTCAAATACGAAAGTCGAGGATTGCGATTTTAACTTCAAGTTGAACTTCATTGTTTTGATTACGCCGATTATGGGTCGCACGAAACGAAAAGGGTCTCATGATGAGAGTGTGCTAAATCACATTACTAGTAGAACAGATTTGTCCTCCATTAATTGGTGCAACTATATTTGGCAATGTCTACAGAGATGCAAAGAAGCTTGGAAGAGGGACATGGTGAACTGCTTTTCACGGGCCAATTACTTTTCTAATAGTAAGTTTTGAGAACTTTTTTTTTGTAATTTAATTCAATAAAATGTATAATGTTCTAGTTTCTAATAAATGGTATGTTAAGCAGATGGCGTACGTTGATGCAACTGTGTGTGACGGGTTCAACGTGCCTCGTGTCAGACCTCCAATCAAATTTTGGACAATAGAGCTGTTGAGAGAGCGGGAACTACAAGAAATTGCTAATGGAGGTATCGGTATGGGTGAACTGCACGGGCCGTACATTGAAGAAGACATAGATACCATGCCCGATGATGAAGAGGTATAACGAAACAATGACATTGTAAAACATCTATGTTTTAAAAAACATAGATGTTTACTACAATGTTTTCAACAAGTAGGTTGCTAAAAACCCGCTTTATAATATAATGTATTTTGGTATAGGGATTCATATGGAAGTCGAACAAGATTGTTGAGACAATACGAACGAATCGAGCGCCGCTCAAAAAACTCTAGCCATCGGACTTGGACTGCTCCCTGTAACTCGCCGATAACAGATTTGAGTCAACAAAGACAGGAAGCTCTTGTGTTTAAAAGGTAATCGATGAGGGACGAGTGGTACAAACGCCGCAAATGAAGGAGGTAATACGGGTTGCATGATAATGAAGTTGTGAAAGATAGGGGAACGAGTGGTGTAAATGATGATAATGTAGGAGATATCTTTGAGTCGCTCGCCTACAAAATGGGACCAGAGACGCAAGCGGTGGTTATAGAAACCGAGACAAGGTTGTTTCAAGCATCCAAGGTGCGGACAAAGAATGGGTAAACGAGTTGCCAAGTTTCGCCTTGGATTAACTCAACCATCCCGTAATGCCAAGGAGAAAGAAGCGAGATGAACCCAAGAAATGTAAGATGTAGTTGGGAGTAGTTCAGGGTAAACGGAAGCGCTTAATGCAGCCCGCTAAGAATTCAAGCCACCAAGAATCGTATAGACGTGTGGAGGACTACCGAATGTATGGTATCACCATACTATAACAGATTCTTGAAGTTGATGGCGTGTTCACAAAAGAGGAAAAGCAATTGAAGCATATCCGACCAACACAACAACAATGATGGAAGGTATGTAACATATTTAAGAGTCATTTAGATAACATAAATGTTTAGTAGTAATTAATATATCATATCGTATAATGATAATCTTTGGGCTTTAATTACGTTGAAATAATCTTTGAGACGGCGATGGGTAAGGACAAGTATGAACGAAATGCGGACCTCGCTACTTGGACATGATATTGTCACGCGTGATTGACGGTTGGTCTCGCATTTCTAAATTCATTGAAAAGTACAAAGACCCCAACTCCTACTCACGATTCTATTTTCCTACTTATGTCGTGGTAAGTGTTTTAGTAGATTACTTTTGTATAACTTTGACAAATTAAATAGATGTTTATTAGAATAACATGTCCGTACAAGGATAAGAATAAATTTACTAATGGAAAGCAGCAACGGAGGTCCCGAATCAGATATTTTGAACGTGGAAAAGCTGGTCGCAAAATCGTGGAAGGATGGGATGCTTAAAATGTGGACATTGTAAGTTATACAAGTATCCGTATAGACATGAATGTTTATGAATGTATTAAAATTTTGTTTATGTTATAACATTGAGCGATGTGTGCTATCAAAAATATGCGTGCTTTTATCCTCATAGAAATGGACAACACATGTTTGTGATATGCATGAATCAAATATCCGAACGTGACCCTTATTGATAGCAATAAGGTCAAAAGACAAGGGGCAGGTACAAAAGTTAACTCCATTGACGGCTATAAGTGACATGGCATTAGCTTCTATTATGGTATGTAAATTTTATGATCAATAGACTTGAAAACAGGATAATTGTATAGTATAAAATAGCATATTCAAGTATGTTATAAAAGTGAAACATGTGAGTTTTGTACGTTAAAATGACATGATGTTTTGATTTATTGTTTCATGCAGCCCCAAAACTGGGCATACACATGCGAAAAGTTGGAATTGCAAATGGAGAAGCAATTGAACGTGCCAAGTTTTCCGTCCGTAGTTCTCTTGGCAAACCGATTGCAAGTTTGACGACCGTGGTGTGTTTGTCGCGCGCCACATGGAGGCTTATACTGGGCTACGGCGGTAGCGGTGTGCGGCTTGGCTAATGAAGGTAAGAAGCAGGATAATCAATTGACGGTTAAGGTTAAAATATGTCGCAAGGATGCTACCGGTGAGTGCAATGTGCATAAAGACAAGGTTGCAAGATATTTGGGAAAAATCAAGGACAAAAGTTGTTGTGAAGATGGAAAGGTCAAGCAGCTATGAAAACAAGGAGAAACCGTAGCCACCAACATTTTATGAACTTGTTCCACTTTATGTTTAGGGTCTTTGTCACAAAACATCTATGGTCAATATGCTTTTGTTTGGATAATTAGGGCACTTAAATGATTTTGATATGGTGTAGTCGATGTGAAATGAAATTCACATCCGCATTTTGAATGACCATTGGATATTTCAATGTGGTATGGGTTAATTCATGCTCGTAATGAGCATGTATTGTTAAGTTAACTAATTTATGAAATATTTGTTCGTAAACATGGATGTTGAAAACAAATTTCTTATAACAAACTATGTTCAACACAAGTATGATAAAATTTGTTAAATTTTGAAGTTTATAAACATGAAACAAGTATGTAATGCAAAACATACATGTATATGTGCAGAAAACATGCATGTTGACATCTAACTTGCTTAAAAAATATGTTCACAACAAACAAAAGTGTTTAATGGAAACCATACATGTATTTTGAGCATACCCGATAAAATTTGCACAAAACAAACACAAACCATAAAAATGAAGACTCACAACATAAACAAGTGTTTGAACATGTATGTATCAGAACATGAAAACAAGTATGTTATGAAAACATACTTGTTTTTTTATGAACGCTACCCGCATCGCATAACTATAAAATGATAAAATGATAACTCACAACAAAAGCCATGATTTAAACATCTATGTAATGTGAACAGAAGCAAGTATGTAATGAAAACATACTTGTATTTTTATGAACATACCCGAGCAAATAGTCAAAAACCAAAAAATCCAAAGAGTAAACAGAACAACGTAAAATCAACAAAGTAAAAGTTAAATGCATTATGATTATTGAACATCATCTTATTCATCATATGAATAATCATCTTCATCATCTCCCCATCTTCGCCGATGTTTTCTTCTTCATAAATATCCTCATATTCATCGCCTTGGTCATCTTCCTCAATGGAAACTTCTTCAACAACTTTTTCTTACCCTTGTTATTTTTACCCGCTTTTTCTTTGATGGTGCCTCCGGACAACTTCGCCTATTGTGTCCCGTCTCGCCACAAATACTACACGCACGTGATTTGAACGGTACTTTTCTATTCGCTCGCGCCTTTTATGTTTTTCCTTTTTCACCAGCACTTACTATACGGGTAGTACCGTAACGCATGCCCTTGGTGCTAACTGGAGGATTCTCAATTATAATAACAGAGGGGCCTTTACCCCAACAGTCCTCGTGACATTGCATCCTTGTTTTGAGGCTCGGTTTGTGGTGGAGCTCACTTCTATTTCGCCTTCAACTCTTTAATCTTTGTGAGCAACGCCCAACTTTTCCGGTCATTCCTTATTAGATCTATACATTCTTCGATTGATGATGTAACCTTAGAAGCTAGAATTTCCGCTTCTTCTATGCACGGACCATACCTATGGCGCTTTTCACGCAAATGATCGGAAGAACATTTTTACGCCAACGATCATCGACGTAGTTCATAGGAATTTTCTTCACACCTTGAATTCCAAATACACGTAAAACGTGTCTACATAGATAACCATGGCGATTGTAATGACCACAAGAGCATTTTATGGTACCATCCAACCGATTCACGTAAACCTCAGAATAAAACATATAAAAAAATGTAAAAAAGTATTAATACAAACATATTAATTAACTCCTCAAAATTAAAGCATTACATGGTTATATATGTGACATGCATGTTTATATGGGATAAACATGCATGGTACGTGAATGAAAACATGCATGTTTTCTATTACAAAGCGCATGTCAAAATAAAACAAGATCAAAGATGTAGGGTAAAAAAATATACCGTAGCATCAACAACAAGATTATTTCTCTTATCTCACCGTCAGATGACGCAATATTCAACGGATCCTCCAAACGTGAACCAACTGCACAAGAATATAAACCTTTGTAATCTCGTGTTGTACATCCCCGAATATTGGATGTGTAGACTTCGAAGCATGACGCTCGATTGCCAAGTGGGTAAACATCATGTGGGTTTTCTCACCGTTGTGTTGTCTAACACACGCTATGTGTAACGTTGCTTTTCCATGGCGATTCAAAACACATCATAAAATGTACAAGCGAATTTCCGTGACTAGAATACACCGGAAGAATGCATTAGAGCTCTCGACCGTGAAGTTGTCTTCATCACCCACACATTGGCAAGTGGCTAAAATACCCAGAACCCACCTTTCTCTTATAGCATACATGTCCGTTAACCATTTGTTCTCGCTAAGGTTATACTTTGATATTAAATCATGCCAACGCTGCTCAAAAATTTCGTAATAATATATACATTCCACACTAATTTGTGGAACTCTTTTCGAAATCGAGTCATCATCTAGATCACCCAACACCGTAAAATAATGTTCATGTATTGAATGGGTTTCTCACTAATTTAACATCTTAAGAATTATTAGAAAATAAGTGTATCCGCTCATAAAACATGCATGTATCTGCTCGTAAAACACAAGTATGAAAAAACTTGTTAAATTTTGAAGTTTATAATAATGAAACAAGTATGTAATGTAAAACATACATGTATCTGCTCGTAAAACATGCATGTATCTCGCTTAGAAAACACAAGTATGGAAAACATAAAATTACCTTCCGTGAAGTTTCGAGTGATGTGCCACATGCACAACCTATGATGGGAATCCGAAAACCTCAAAAATAGCCTTACGTAACGCACCATCCCGATCAAGAAGAGCCAACGGTGGTTGTTTGCCATGAGTTTTTAAAAGGCGCAAGCATCCAAAGAAGACGATTCATGCTTTTCATCGACAACAACGCCGCACCAAAAGTAACGCATTTGTGGTGGTGATCAACACCAAGAATGGTACAAAATCATATTATACCGTAAAAGGTTAATTTAAATAAATTGTCAAACATGACATAACTCAAATAGTAAAATGACATAAATTCAATGTAAACATGTCTCAGATAACTATAAAAATGACATAACGGTATAAAGAAAATGATAAATACAATATAAACGTAAATATTAACGTAACTCACTTGTTTGTTTCAAAAGTAGCATCAAACGAGACAACATCTCCAAATGCAACATAGTTGCATTTCATTGTTTCGTCCGCCCAAAACATACGGCACAATTTCTTTTCAATAGTGTGATGATAAAAGAGAATTCGTGGACGTGTTCCTTCCTCTTCGTCATTTTGTCAACTAACATTTGAGCATCCCTATCACCGATAAACAAATTCATAGCACGCCTAAAGTTACTCCAATCAACCGGCATTCCCTAACTTGATCAAACCCACCCAACAACGCTACTCTTATCCTGTGTGCTTTTGTGGCCCAATACTAGTCAACGAAGCGCGATGAATGAACATATAATCGCCATATTGCGCTTCCGTCGAGCGAGATAGATCCATGTTCGATCGAACTATAAGTGGGTGGTTGTGATTCTCGGTCCAATCATACAATTCATACTTGTTTGTGCTGTGAATAACTTTCAAACAGATCCTTGCTTTACAATGGTAAGTGTTGTTGAAGATCTACGCCTTCTTTTGTTTTCCGCTCACGTTATCATTTTCTTGGACATCTTCCATTAGTGTGTTTGTTTCGCAATCTTCTTAGGTTTACCCTCTACTACATATGACATATTTGTGTGTGACCGCCCATTCCATGTTTTGGACCCCGATTTACGTGACCAAAATCGCCCTTAGCCGCATAAACCTTGTACATGTTAACCGCTTGAAACGTATCGAAACGAAAATACCCTTTTAGGTTTCTCATCAACAGAACGTTTGGGACCCAATATGAGCTACCGCTTGGTGTGGAACGAACTCGTGATCAAGATCATAAACATCAACATCAACATCATCTTCTACAAATAATTAAAACACATGTATTAGCAAAACAACCTACCTAATTAAGGGGTACAAATTGTGCTTTACTAAATATGCACCAAACAATGCTTTAACATGCATGTACATTACTCAAAATATGCACCATATAATAGTTAAAATGGATGGATAATTATAAACATGCATGTACATCATCCGATCTTCGCTTTGAAATTCAAATTTCCAAAAGTGTTTTCCAATCCAAATTATTAACACCTCAATTACAATAACATAACTTCAACAATCAACATGTATGTACATTACCCAAAAATATGCACCATATAATAAAATGCATGCATAATTATAAACATGCATGTACATTATCTTATCTTCATTTTTGCAATTCGATTTTCAAAAACTTCTACTTTAAAATCAAAATAATTGACAACTCAAGAAACATTACAAGAATATAAACTTCAAAAACAGCTTTACAAAATAAGTAAAAATTAAAATTAAAAAGAACTTAACCATTATTGTCGTAATGATCATAATTCGCATTCTCCATAATCGATCCTGTTGTGGTAAAAAATTGTTTCATCATTCGCCATCCATAATAGGGTCAACTTCGAGTCGGGTTTGTGCTCATATTCGGATGTTGAACAATATCAACAATTTCAACCATGTTTGGTTTTGAGAGAAAATGAATTCGGATTAGGGTTTGATAAAACGCTTTGGATTAGGGTTTGATAATAATTCGGATTTATGATAATGGTTTGTGAATTTGAGATAAACTAAACTGGAAAATCATTTGAAAAAAGAAACCGTGATATGATGCATGATTCTAGGAATTATCGCTAATATTATGTGAATGTTAAAATACCAATAATGCCCCTAATAAATTAATTATTTTAATTTTAAAAAAAATGGTATACTAAATTGTGATTGGTCAATTGGAGTTCTCATAGTTCTCGACTTAACAGGTTCTTATAATAAAGATACACTATATATATATATATATATATATATATATATATATATATATATATATATATATATATATATATATATATATATATATATATATATATATATATATATATATAATCGTATATATATATATATATATATATATATATACATATATATATATATATATATATATATATATATATATATATATATATATATATATATATATATATATATATATATATATATATATATATATATATATATATATATATATATATATATATATATTGAATTTGTTTTGATTTATATATTGATTTCTTTTATGTGACTAAAAGATGCATAGTCACACAAAACACACATTTCTTCGCTTAAACATCATATGATCACACTTATTAACATTTTTAGCCACTTTATGATTAATTGTATGTGACTAAATACCCAAATGAAACATGCTTTGTGTGATTAAATGTTACAAAAGGCCACACAAACATAAAATTCATGTGGCTATTGGATGATCAATAGTCACATAAAATACCAGCTTTCACTTTAACACCATATGGTCACACTTATTAACACTTTTAGCCACTTTATGATTAATTGTATGCTAATAAATAACTAAAACAACATGGTTTGTGTGACTAAATGTTAGAAAAGGCCACACAAACATAAAATTCAAGTGGCCATTAGATGAACAATAGTCACACAAAATACACTTTTCTTCACTTTAAACACCATATGGTCACACTTATTAACAATTTTGGCCACTTTATGCTTAATTGTATGTGATTAAATATGCAAAAAATGCTTTGTGTGACTATACATGTTCATGGTCACTAATACAGATTAATTCAACAAAATTTGTACCTAATTAGTCACATGTTAAGGTTTTGGTTATTGTTTTGTAATAGATACTAAAAAGTCAAACATGTGATCGTAGGGTAACTATGGTCGCGCGACCTTTAGTCACACACGCCGAAAATCATGTGACTATATGTATATCGCACACATATTGGTGTAGCCAAATCCACTTTTTCTTCTAGTGGAAGCACAGTGAATTTTGATGATCTCAAGGCCAAGTTTAGATCACACTTCAGCCTGCAGAAGAAGTTCACAAGGACTCATTTGACGGTTCCCAACATCAAACAAAGGGAAAACAAGAGCACTAGGGGTTTCGTTACAAGATACACACAATTTTGATCTGTTAATATGTCTGCAAGGTAAGCATAGTCATGGTTGACGCAATTTTGATGTGTTACTCAACCCCATAAGAAATATAACAAGGAACTACAATAGAAACTTTTAATGCATAGGAAAAATATTTTGATTCTCACCACGACTCTTATATAGTCAAATGGTCATCTTCATTAATGGTTGAGGTTTTCAAATTACACATACTAATATTAATTAGTATAAATATTTTTGGTTCAACCATATAATTCCTTACTTTAAATTTGATATTTTTGTATATATACTTTACCGACGCAAGAAGAAACAAGAAATCAAGAAGACTATCACATGACGATGTTGGAGCTAAGGTGGTGGCACTACAAAATTTGTGACATTTACTCACTAAAACTTTTGCCCACTAAAATCAATAAAAGTAACAAAATACTCCCATAACACATTTACCCACTAAACTAAAACATACAAAAAGTAACGATAAAAACTTTTACCCACTAAATACTCAAACCAAAAAAAATAAAAATAAAGCGCCTTATTAAAATCAATTTGTCATAAAACCCACACTCCAAAATCAAATCTCTATAAACCGTTCTCACCAAAACCCACTCCACACACACCATAATAAAGGGCCAGTTGGTATCCGGTTTTGCTTAATGGATTGATGCCAATGTTGATTTTGGTTGTTTGGTACATAAGATCGCTTTTAAAGTTGTCGAATAACCTCGCAAGGGTTTTAACAAACCCAAGCACATGGCGGGCTAGGAAAATATAGCAAATGGTTTTTAAACTTTGAGCCAACACAATTTTTAACCATATATTTTGCTCCTACTACATACCAACATGCACCATCTCACGCCAACCGCCACATTCCACACACCACAATCACCGCCACACTTCACCGCTTAACACCAAAACTAACTCCGCACCACCACCGCTGTTATCCACCACCACCGGAGTTGTTTGATTAGATTATTTCGTCAGATATCCACCATCGTTATCCGCCACCACCGCCATTATCAAATCGTGTATTATTCATAAAATAAGTCAAGACATTATTGAATAAATCAACAATTTACAAATTAAATATATTCGATATTTAATTGAATTATTCTAAATATATTCAATATATATTATCAATGTGAAGTGTTTTGATGTGTCCTGCTTTGTTAATGTTTGATAGTTGTTGTTATGATGTTTGCCGTTTATTAATAAGATGATAGTTGTATTGTATTGAAGTTTTTCGAGTCGATATGATTGTTAGTGTAAGTATGTTAGTTGTTGTTATGATATGTTTGTTCTCATATTTGGTATGTATAGGAGAGACTTCGCCTTAGAACGAGTGCTTTAGCAAGCTAGTGTTGTATGGTTTTCGATGTTAGAAATTTAGATATGTACACTATATTGTCTTAGGAACGAGTGATGTTAGCATTGTGATGTTAAACTAGTGATTTCATTGTTGTTGTTGGTTAATATGAATATAGTTAGCTCGACTTGTACTCTTGCTAGTAGGATATTGTTTTTAGTTAGAAATGCATAAGCTAAAGCCTAAATAATTTAACGAGCTTGTGTTGTCTCGTATGTGAGAACCATGAGCATAGGCATGAAGATTGAAGCACTTTGAATGTATGCTTGGTAAAGTATTTTGATGAATGATGGAATTTTAATAGTTAAATTAATTTGTGTAGATATTGATGATTATAGCCGAAAGTGAACTTAGTTGATGCTTGTAATTCAACATAAACGTAGTAGACTTAACTTTTGCCCTCAATAAGAATATCACTATTTTGTTTAAAATTTTGTATGTTATTTGACGATAATGTTTTATACACAAACACATATTTTTCATTAACTAATAGAGTTACCGATCGATTTTAGGCACGTAAGAGTTGAATATTACTTCACTTTTTCAAACACGTATGACCGAATAGTTATCAGCCTTAGTTTATGTTGATTACATTCTTTTCATTGGCAATGATGTCGAAACAATTAGTGCATTGATTATTTGCTAAAACAAGTTAGCGATATAGACTAGTTTGTAATTACATGTTATTCCTGTGGACGCTAATATTCCACTCTCAAGTAAGTAACATTTTTGCCAGCACGATTATGAATATTAGCGAAGTGTTGATTAGGTTAGTATAAAACCACTTGATCCTTTGGCCATGCATAAAACCACCTACGCATCCTTAACTATTTTGAAACCGTTATTTCTCACATCCGCATGCATGATGCATCCACTAAAGATTTATCAATAGACACTAAGAGCAATCCTTTGGGAGTGGTTTGTTATGAAGTATTTGTTTTCCATCGCTTTGTACACGGTACCTCCGCAATCAAACTTGATTTCTTTATGCCACACCGCACTTAATTACCTAAAAAGATAATTTGTTGCATGTATATATGTATTTAATTAATTAAACTAAAGAACATATGAAAATGTTTAAATACATACTTGTGGTAGTACTATTAATGGAGACTCGTGTTCTTGTGATTTGAAAGTTGACGTGAAGAATCCTTCGCTTTTGATCTAGTTGGTTTCTTAGATGCAATAGATTTAACAGCTTCCTATATATATAAAACACGGTAAATAATACATGTATGTAGAATTCAAAATCCATGGGAAGATTTATTACTTACACTTATTTCCATTTCCTTTTCCAAAGTTGCAAGTCCATTAGACTTCTCAATGCTCGCAATTTTCTCACATCCAGCAACACGTGTTCCAACATCCTCATCAGCACTATAAGATTAATGTTCACCGAAGACACCCGAAATATAAATTGTTTAAGAAGACTAAGGAAGTATTTAAAAGGGTAAAATAAAAGATGGAATGTTACTTATGTCTTACTCGCTTGTGTCAATGGAGTTGAAGTTGACGCGAACCGCCTTTGTGCATACCCATTTGTTTCATCAAATCTTGTATTATCGCCTTTTTCTTGACGTCACCATTATTATCAAATTCACTTTGAAGTAAACACCACCTTCATCGATTCTTGTCCGATTCGAGTGCATCAAAATATCTCTTGTAGGTTACTCCACCTCCCACTCCTCTCGATATCCTCCCTTTTCCTTACCTAATACAACTGTTATAAGATCGCCATGATCAAGCTTCAAGGTTCCTTGTTTGATCTTGTCATCTGCTTTTCTCGCACACACAGGAAATAGGTTATTTAATTCTACCAAGATTAACTTATAACTAAAAGAACTAATACACTACCGATTAACTTATAACTAACAGCTTTAACTAATACACCAGCGATTAACTTATAACTAAACATAATAATAAAATTTGCAATAAACTTACAAATTTTCTCCTACTGATCCGATATCATCATCGTGATATTCTCCGCTTTATTCAACCTTCCTTTCAACCACAACAGATCACGCAGGGTTCTTCATCCGTTCAATATCTTTACTCTCGATCTTATAAACATCAAATACATACACATATAAGATAAACGAATATAAATGAAGTATGATGCTATTAAATGCAAATGTGAAATTTTTACTGTTACCATTTTTTCTATAACACGGCGTATGCACCTCGTCCCATTGTATGATGATAAAGAGACTGGAACACGCCACTTTAGCTTTGTTGATCTTACCTTGCAACACAAAATCATACGCTTAGATGTAGTAATGTCGATAGTATACAACTAATATATATGGAAACATATGAAAAGGAAAGATATATGAACTTGAATAAAATGACTAATTAACACCTTGTACGATTCTTCGGCATGTGTAGTTTACAAAATTAACCCAATCTCCGGCTTTTATAATTGCACTATACTTCGGGACTTCATTTAGTTTTAAAATGAGTAATTAACATTTTAAATGAGTTTTCACGCTTAATGGTATATATTCTAAAAAATGTAAGGGTAAATGTGTTCAATATATATCCTTTATAGCGGATTTTACCATATTTGAAAATTTTACAATATTCTTGTAAAATTGTGGTTCTATGAGTACTTATTAACATTTTAAATGAGTTTTTCATGTTTAATGGTATATGTTCTAAAACAATTATCTTATGTTCCTTTCCGTGCTTTATGCCCGATGAAACAATTTACTTGTATGTTTGGTGAAGGCACGACCAAGACAATGCTTGTTTGATGATCGTTAATGATTCGCCTCTCGACTAGTTAAACTAGTCTTTAAAAATATCTACTAATGGCCCTGTGGCCTACATTTTGTTTAAGTTTGATTCTTCTCGTGACGTTTCATTTGCACGTAACTTATTTTACAACCTAATATGATAGTAGATGCATAGCCTCATTGTGGTAAATTATGCACCAAGAATATAGAAATCGATAATTTAATTGTTGACAGAGGGTAGCGACCCAATTCGCCTTCATCCTTTGGCAAGCATAAGGCTGGAATACCTTAAGACCACTTAGAAAGTTAATGAAGTTTAGATGGATGTTATGCATATGATCAAGACTTATTGTTTGTCTTGTTAAATCTCTTCTACATTGAAACTTATAAAATGATTCTACCGGCAAATCTTTGTTGTACTAGAATGGAACAAGAGATTCGAGGAAAATGTGTTATATCATTGTCAAGGAGGATTATATCATTTGAAGAAATGCACAGTAGACGCCTACCAATAATGCTTCTTTCCCCAAGTGAGAAGAATGCAAATACATTGATTGAAAACAAAGTAAAAAATCTCCTTAGACATTGTAAGTTCTATATATTAAACTTACGAAGGGTAGTACCATTCCAAATCTCACAATAGCAAAATTACGAGGGTTTCTAGCAGGGTCCATTTTCATATGCTCATTATTTACGTAGGGTCCTTCCCATGTAGGCCCTAGTTTTCCCTAATACTCAACTTTACTTGCATTGTTGAGTCGGAGGATCGATTCACCGGCTCAATGTCAAGTTCAAACCTTTTGTTGTAATATTTTCAATCTTCTGTTGTGAATAGCCTCCCTTAATGAGGCTATTTCCTCTTTCTTCAAGTAAGTCGAGATTGCTACGGAGTCTTTTTTTCATTTTTGTTGCTTAGTAGTTCATGACACGCCCGCTTCAACACTTACTCTAAGGAATTACGCCTTTGCCATATGTCGCTAAAGGTGTCTCCCATGGCTCACTTTGTTTATTAACATTTTAAATGAGTTTTCACGCTTAATGGTATATATTCTAAAAATCCGGTAAGTGGGTAAATGTGTTCAATATATACCCTTTATAGCGGATTTTACCATATTTGAAAATTTTACAATATTCTTGTAACATTGTGGTTCTATGAGTACTTATTAACATTTTAAATGAGTTTTCATGTTTAATGGTATATGTTCTAAAACAATTGTCTTATGTTCCTTTCCGTGCTTTATGCACGATGAAACAATTACTTGTATGTTTGGTGAAGGCTACGACCTTAAGACAATGCTTGTTTGATGATCGTTAAGGATTGACCTCTTGACTAGTTAAACTAGTCTTTAAAAATATCTACTAATGGCCTCTAGGGCCTACATTTTGTTTAAGTTTGATTCTTCTCGTACGTTTCATTTGCACGTAACTTATTTTACAACCTAAGGCGTATAGTAGATGCATAGCCTCATTGTGTGTAAATTATGCACCAAGAATATAGAAATCGTATAATTTAATTGTTGACAGAGGGTAGCGACCCACTCCGTCTTCATCCTTTGGGTAGCATAAGTCTTGGAATACCTTAAGACCACTTAGGAAAGTTAATGTGAAGTTTAGATGGATGTTATGCATATGATCAAGACTTATTGTTTGTCTTGTTAAATCCCTTCGACATTGAAACTTATAAAATGACTTGGTGGCAAATCTTTGTTGTACTAGAATGAAACAAGAGATTTGAGGAAAATGTGTTATATCATTAAGTGGGTAGGAGGATTACATCATTTGAAGAAATGCACACTAGACGCCTACCATTAATGCTTCTTTCCCAGTGAGAAGAATGCAAATACATTGATTGAAAACAAAGTAAAAAATGTCCTTAGACATTGTAAGTTCTATATATTAAACTTCGAAGGGTAGTACCATTCCAAATCCACATCAATAGCGACTCGTCGAGGGTTTCTAGCTTGTAGGCTCCATTTTCATATGTACATTACGACGTAGGGTCCTTCCCATGTAGGCCCTAGTTTTTCCTAATACTCAACTTTACTTGCATTGTTGAGTCGGAGGACGTATTCACCTGGCTTGAATGTCGAAGTTCAAACCCTTTTGTTGTAATACTTTTCAATCTTCTGTTTGTGAATAGCCTCCCTTAATGAGGCTATTTCCCTTCTTTCTTCAAGTAAGTCGAGATTGCTACGGAGTCTTTTTTTCATTTTTTGTTGCTTCGAAGTTCATGACACGTTCCGTTTCAACACTTACTTCCGAAGGAATTACAGCTTCGGTGCCATATGTCAGGCTAAAAGGTGTCTCCCCATGACTTGACTTTGTATGCGTCCTGTGAGATTCCATTTTTATAAAATACATACCTTTTTATTGAACTTTATTCGTTTTTTACAAAAACAATTTTTAGTTATCTTTACATAGTGTTTGTTAATATTATACTACTTTTACGACTTTTATTCTTATTATTTTGAATTTATATCCATTACTTAAGTGTGCATTATTTTAGTGAGTTATTTTTCAAGTTTCGTACTCATGTACTTTGTTTTAGGTTTACTTGAGCAATTACGATATATGTGACTAAAATCTCTCGATCAATGACGAATATGTAAGACACAAATACCATATATCTTATCTCAAACCAAACATACCAAACAAAAATAAAGATATACACCAATACCGCAACAACACATGACATAAAAAGGTAACTTTCGTGGCTTCTTAGGTGTCTGTTTTGGTAACTGGCTTCACAAATATAACTATAGTGAAAAGGTATGAAATATTTATGGACTTCGGTTGACAAAACAGGTCTTCTATTAATTTGTGGATTGAAAAATATTTAAAAATATGAATTGGTGAGGCTGTTTCATGTTAGACCGATGCAATTGAAATGAAAACATTCATTTAGAGTTGTTATTTTGCAATTAGTGTTGTCTTCATTATATAAACTTGATACTAATCATTATTGAAAGACTTTCTTATATAGGAGTTTATAATACCGTTACAAGTGTAGCACATCAATAAAATTTCTTTTCAAATGACTTTAAAATAAATGCACTATCTTAGTAAGTAGAACTCAATTACCATACGGGTTTTATTGAGTTTTAACAAGAAAAATACGATAAATTTCGAGAAAAAGAAAAACAAAATAGACATTCATGAGTTCTTTTATAAATGTTATCGTTTATTAAAACTGTTATATATCTCAAACGTACGTGATATCCAACCTCAATACGAAATGTATACCGATTTGGGTGTTTGGTGACGTACTCCGATACCAATTTTCTCAATCCTCTACCTGTAGCCGCCACAAGCAACTCGAGCAAAATCCTCCTGTAGTCACAAGCAATAGAGGTAACAATATAATTTCTTCTTCTTTCAACTATTATTAAGCAAAAGAAACGGATCTTTGTAATAATAATCGAATATATATGTACTAAATAAGGAATAGCGTAGTTCGGGCTCAACGTAGACTTTATAAAAAAGTGATTTCCGTTAATGGAATACCATTAGAAAGTAGCACATATACACAATACAAATTGTTATGAGCTTTAGCCCGATGAGTGCCATACTATTCTAACAATCTACAAAATTTAAAGACGTATTCTTCAAACAAAGTAGAAACTTTTAATGCATAGGAAAAATATTTTGATTCCCGACGACCACGACTCTTATATAGTCAAATGGTCATCTTCATTAATGGTTGAGGTTTTCAAATTACACATACTAATATTAATTAGTATAAATATTTTTAGTTCAACCATATAATTCCTTACTTTAAATTTGATATTTTGTATATATACTTCTTCTTGACGCAAGAAGAAACAAGAAACTGAAGAAGACTATCACATGACGATGTTGGAGCGAAGGTGGTGGCACTACAAAATTTGTGACATTTACTCACTAAAACTTTTGCCCACTAAAATCAATAAAAGTAACAAAATACTCCCATAACACATTTACCCACTAAACTAAAACATACAAAAAGTAACCAGATAAAAACTTTTACCCACTAAATACTCAAACCAAAAAAAATAAAAAAATAAAGCGCCTTATTAAAATCAATTTGTCATAAAAAAACCCACACTCCAAAATCAAATCTCTATAAACCGGTTCTCACCAAAACCCACTCCACACACACCATAATAAAGGGCCAGTTTGGTATCCGGTTTTTGCTTAATTGGATTGATGCCAATGTTGATTTTGGTTGTTTGGTACATAAGATCAGTTTTTAAAGTTGTCAGAATAACCCTCTGCAAGGGTTTTAACAAACCCAAACACATGGGTGGGGCTAGGAAAATATAGCAAAATGGTTTCTTAAACTTTGAGCCAACACAATTTTTAACCATATATTTTGGCTCCTACTACATACCAACATGCACCATCTCTAACGCCACAATCGCCACACTCCACACACACCACAATCACCGCCACACTTCACCGCTTTAACACCAAACCCTAACTCCGGCACCACCACCGTCGTTATCCACCACCACCGAGTTGTTTGATTAGATTATTTCGTCGTATATCCACCATCGCCGTTATCCGCCACCACCGCCGTTATCAAATCGGTATTATTCATAAAATAAGTCAAGACATTATTGAATAAATCAACAATTCTTACAAATTAAATATATTCGATATTTAATTGAATTATTCTAAATATATTCAATATATATTATCATCGGGTTTTGAAGTGTTTTGATGTGTCTGTTTTGTTAATAAGGCGATAGTTGTTGTTATGATGTTTGTTGTTTTATTAATAAGATGATAGTTGTATTGTATTGAAGTTTTTGAGTGATATGATTGTTAGTGTAAGTATGTTAGTTGTTGTTATGATATGTTTGTTACGTTATTTGGTATGTATAGGAGACTTAGTCTTAGGAGCAGTGCTTTTAGCAAGCTAGTGTTGTATGGTTTCTGATGTTAGAAATTTAGATATGTACACTATATTGTCTTAGGAACGAGTGATGTTAGCATTGTGATGTTAGAAACTAGTGATTTCATTGTTGTTGTTGGTTAATATGAATATAGTTAGCTCGACTTGTACTCTTGCTAGTAGGATATTGTTTTTTAGTTAGAAATGCATAAGCTAAAGCCTAAATAATTTAACGAGCTTGTGTTGTCTCGTATGTGAGAATCCATGAGCATAGGCATGAAGATTGAAGCACTTTGAATGTATGCTTGGTAAAGTATTTTGATGAATGATGGAATTTTAATAGTTAAATTAATTTGTGTAGATATTGACAGATTATAGCCGAGTTGAAATGAACTTAGTTGATGCTTGTAATTCAACATAAACGTAGTAGACTTAACTTTTTGCCCTCAATAAGAATATCACTATTTTTGTTTAAAATTTTGTATGTTATTTGACGATAATGTTTTATACACAAACACATATTTTTTCATTAACTAATAGAGTTACACGACTGATTTTAGGCACGTAAGAGTTGAATATTACTTCACTTTTTCAAACACGTATGACCACTGAATAGTTATCAGCCTTAGTTTATGTTGATTACATTCTTTTCATTGGCAATGATGTCGAAACAATTAGTGCATTGATTATTTGCTAAAACAAGTTAGCGATATAGACTAGTTTGCAATTACATGTTATCTCCAGGGGACGTTAACAGTCCCACTCTCAAGTAAGTAACATTTTTTGCTAGCACGATTATGAATATTAGCAGTAAGTGTTGATTAGGTTAGTATAAAAACCACTTGATCCTTTGGCCATGCATAAAAACCACCTACTGCATCCTTAACTATTTTGAAACCGTTACTTCCTACATCCGGTATGCATGATGCATCCACTAAAGATTTATCAATAGACACTCAGTAGCAATCCTTTGGGAGTGGTTTGTTATGAAGTATTTGTTTTCCATCGCTTTGTACACGGTACCTCCATGATCAAACTTGATTTCTTTAAGTGCCACGATGCGCATAATTACC
Organism: Chrysanthemum lavandulifolium; assembly: GCA_022545495.1. Lineage (NCBI taxonomy): Eukaryota > Viridiplantae > Streptophyta > Magnoliopsida > Asterales > Asteraceae > Chrysanthemum > Chrysanthemum lavandulifolium. The sequence goes on from CM040242.1 coordinate 276,916,498, forward strand.
TAAAAGATAATTTGTTGCATGTATATATGTATCAGTAATTAATTAAACTAAAGAACATATGAAAATGTTTAAATACATACTTGTGGTAGTACTATTAATGGAGACTCGTGTTCTTGTGATTTGGAAAGTTGACGTGAAGAATCCTTTCGTTTTGATCTAGTTGGTTTCTTAGATGCAATAGATTTAACAGTTTCCTATATATATAAAACACGGTAAATAATACATGTATGTAGAATTCAAAAATCCATGGGGAAGATTTATTACTTACACTTATTTCCATTTCCTTTTCCAAAGTTGCAAGTCCATTAGACTTCTCAATGCTCGCAATTTTCTCACATCCAGCAACACGTGTTCCAACATCCTCATCAGCACTATAAGATTAATGTTCACCGAAGACACCTGAAATATAAATTGTTTAAGAAGACTACAGCAGTATTTAAAAGGGTAAAATAAAAGATGGAATGTTACTTTCTTATGTCTTACTTCTGTTTGTGTCAATGGAGTTGAAGTTGACTGCAATTGCCCCCTTTGTGCAGCCATTTGTTTCATCAAATCTTGTATTACCGCCTCTTTTTCTTGGCGTTCGCGCCTATTATTATCAAATTCACTTTGAAGTAACACCACTCTTTCATCGATTCTTGTCGATTCGAGGCGATCAAAATATCTCTTGTAGGTTACTCCACTCCCACTCCTCTCGCATATCCTCCCTTTTCCTTACCTAATACAAGCTGTCATGGCATCGATTGCCATGATCAAGCTTCAAGGTTCCTTGTTTGATCTTGTCATCTGTTTCTTTACGCACACACAATATGGGAAATAGGTTATTTAATTCTACCGGTATTAACTTATAACTAATATAGATTAACTAATACACTACCAAGATTAACTTATAACTAACGGTTTAACTAATACACTAGCGATATTAACTTATAACTAAACATAATAATAAAATTTGCGGTCAAACTTACAAATTTTTCTCCTATCGATCCGATATCATCATCGTGATATTCTCTGTCTTTATTCAACCTTCCTTTCAACCACGGCAGTACCACGCATGGTTCTTCATCCGTTCAATATCTTTACTCGATCTTATAAACATCAAATACATACACATATAAGATAAGCGAATATAAATGAAGTATGATGCTATTAAATGCAAATGTGAAATTTTTATGTTACCATTTTTTCTATAACACGGCGTATGCACCTCGTCCCATTGTATGATGATAAACAGACTTGGAACACGTCACTTTAGCTTTTGCTGATCTTACCTTGCAACACAAAATCATACGGCGTTTAGTTGTAGTAATGCTGATAGTATACAACTAATATATATGGAAACATATGAAAAGGTGAAAGATATATGAACTTGAATAAAAATGACTAATTAACACCTTGTACGTATTCTTCGCTGGCTGTGTAGTTTACAAAATTAACCCAATCTCCGGCTTTTATAATTGCACTATACTTCGTCGGGACTTCATTTAGTTTTAAATGAGTAATTATTAACATTTTAAATGAGTTTTTCACGCTTAATGGTATATATTCTAAAAAATCCGGTAAGTGGGTAAATGTGTTCAATATATATCCTTTATAGCGGATTTTTACCATATTTGAAAATTTTACAATATTCTTGTAAAATTGTGGTTCTATGAGTACTTATTAACATTTTAAATGAGTTTTTCATGTTTAATGGTATATGTTCTAAAAACAATTATCTTATGTTCCTTTCCAGGCTTTATGCCTGATGAAACAATTTACTTGTATGTTTGGTGAAGGCTACGACCTTAAGACAATGCTTGTTTGATGATCGTTAAGGATTCGGCCTCTTGACTAGTTAAACTAGTCTTTAAAAAATATCTACTAATGGCCTCTAGGGCCTACATTTTGTTTAAGTTTGATTCTTCTCGTACGTTTCATTTGCACGTAACTTATTTTACAACCTAAGGCGTATAGTAGATGCATAGCCTCATTGTGGGTAAATTATGCACCAAGAATATAGAAATCGTATAATTTAATTGTTGACGAGGGTAGCGACCCACCGTCTTCATCCTTTGGGTAGCATAAGGCTTGGAATACCTTAAGACCACTTAGGAAAGTTAATGTGAAGTTTAGATGGATGTTATGCATATGATCAAGACTTATTGTTTGTCTTGTTAAATCCTTCTACATTGAAACTTATAAAATGACTTGGCTGGCAAATCTTTGTTGTACTAGAATGAAACAAGAGATTTGAGGGAAAATGTGTTATATCATTAAGTGGGTAGGGAGGATTACATCATTTGAATAAATGCACACTAGACGCCTACCATTAATGCTTCTTTCCCCAAGTGAGAAGAATGCAAATACATTGATTGAAAACAAAGTAAAAATCTCCTTAGACATTGTAAGTTCTATATATTAAACTTACGAAGGTAGTACCATTCCAATCTGTCAATAGCGACTCCGTCGAGGGTTTCTAGCTTGTAGGCTCCATTTTCATATGCTTACATTACGGCGTAGGGTCCTTCCCATGTAGGCCCTAGTTTTCCCTAATACTCAACTTTACTTGCATTGTTGAGTCGGAGGACGTATTCACCGGCTTGAATGTCGAAGTTCAAACCCTTTGTTGTAATACTTTTCAATCTTACATTTGTGAATAGCCTCCTTAATGAGGCTATTTCCTTCTTTCTTCAAGTAAGTCGAGATTGCTACTGAGTCTTTTTTCATTTTTGTTGCTTAGTAGTTCATGACACGTTCCGTTTCAACACTTACTTCAAAGGAATTACAACCGATTGCCATATGTCAGGCTAAAAGGTGTCTCCCCATGGCTTGACTTTGTATGCGTCCTGTGAGATTCCATTTTTATAAAATACATACCTTTTTAGTGAACTTTATTCGTTTTTTACAAAAACAATTTTTAGTTATCTTTACATAGTGTTTGTTAACATATACACAATACAAATTGTTATGAGCTTTAGCCCGATGAGTGCCATACTATTCTAACAATCTACAAAAATTTAAAGACGTATTCTTCAAACAAAGTAGAAACTTTTAATGCATAGGAAAAATATTTTGATTCCCGACCACGACTCTTATATAGTCAAATGGTCATCTTCATTAATGGTTGAGGTTTTCAAATTACACATACTAATATTAATTAGTATAAATATTTTTTGGTTCAGCCATATAATTCCTTACTTTAAATTTGCTATTTTTGTATATATACTTCTTTACTGACGCAAGAAGAAACAAGAAACTGAAGAAGACTATCACATGACGATGTTGGAGCGAAGGTGGTGGCACTACAAAATTTGTGACATTTACTCACTAAAACTTTTGCCCACTAAAATCAATAAAAGTAACAAAATACTCCCATAACACATTTACCCACTAAACTAAAACATACAAAAAGTAACCAGATAAAAACTTTTACCCACTAAATACTCAAACCAAAAAAAATAAAAAAATAAAGCGCCTTATTAAAATCAATTTGTCATAAAAAAACCCACACTCCAAAATCAAATCTCTAAAACGGTTCTCACAAAACCCACTCCACACACACCATAATCAAGGGCGGTTTGGTATCCGGTTTTGTTAATTGGATTGATGCCAATGTTGATTTTAGTTGTTTGGTACATAGGATCGCTTTTAAAGTTGTCGAATAACCTCTGCAAGGGTTTTAACAAACCCCAAGCACATGGGTGGGGCTAGGAAAATATAGAAAAATGGTTTCTTAAACTTTGAGCCAACACAATTTTTAACCATATATTTTGGCTCCTACTACGTACCAACATGCACCATCTCTAACGCCACAATCGCCACACTCTACACACACCACAATCACCGCCACACTTCACCGCTTTAACACCAAAACCCTAACTCCGGCACCACCACCGTCGTTATCCACCACCACCGAAGTTGTTTGATTAGATTATTTCGTCGTATATCCACCACTGTCGTTATCCGCCACCACCGCCGTTATCAAATTAGGTATTATTCATAAAATAAGCTGAAGACATTATTGAATAAATCAACAATTCTTACAAATTAAATATATTCTGATATTTAATTGAATTATTCTAAATATATTCAATATATATTATCATCAGGTTTTGAAGTGTTTTGATGTGTCCTGTTTTGTTAATAAGCTGATAGTTGTTGTTATGATGTTTGATGTTTTATTAATAAGATGATAGTTGTATTGTATTGAAGTTTTTTGGAGCTGATATGATTGTTAGTGTAAGTATGTTAGTTGTTGTTATGATATGTTTGTTCATTATTTGGTATGTATAGGAGACTTAGTCTTAGGAACAGTGCTTTTAGCAAGCTAGTGTTGTATGGTTTGTGATGTTAGAAATTTAGATATGTACACTATATTGTCTTAGGAGCAGTGATGTTAGCATTGTGATGTTAGAAACGGTGATTTCATTGTTGTTGTTGGTTAATATGATTATAGTTAGCTCGACTTGTACTCTTGCTAGTAGGATATTGTTTTTTAGTTAGAAATGCATAAGCTAAAGCCTAAATAATTTAACGAGCTTGTGTTGTCTCGTATGTGAGAATCCATGAGCATAGGCATGAAGATTGAAGCACTTTGAATGTATGCTTGGTAAAATATTTTGATGAATGATGGAATTTTAATAGTTAAATTAATTTGTGTAGATATTGACAGATTATAGCCGAGTTGAAATGAACTTAGTTGATGCTTGTAATTCAACATAAATGTAGTAGACTTAACTTTTTGCCCTCAATAAGAATATCACTATTTTTGTTTAAAATTTTGTATGTTATTTGACGATAATGTTTTATACACAAACACATATTTTTTCATTAACTAATAGAGTTACATGACTGATTTTAGGCACGTAAGAGTTGAATATTACTTCACTTTTTCAAACACGTATGGCCACTGAATAGTTATCAGCCTTAGTTTATGTTGATTACATTCTTTTCATTGGCAATGATGTCGAAACAATTAGTGCATTGATTATTTGCTAAAACAAGTTAGCGATATAGACTAGTTTGCAATTACATGTTATCTAGGATGGTGCTCGCTAGGACACATAGGCCACAGGCGGGGACGTTATGATCCCACTCTCAAGTAAGTAACATTTTTTGCTAGCACGATTATGAATATTAGCAGTAAGTGTTTATTAGGTTAGTATAAAAACCACTTGATCCTTTGGCCATGCATAAAAACCACCTACTGCATCCTTAACTATTTTGAAACCGTTACTTCCTACATCCGGTATGCATGATGCATCCACTAAAGATTTATCAATAGACACTCTATATCAATCCTTTGGGAGTGGTTTGTTATGAAGTATTTGTTTTCCATCGCTTTTGTACACGGTACCTCCATGAATCAAACTTGATTTCTTTAAGTGCCACGATGCACTTAATTACCTAAAAAGATAATTGTTGCATGTATATATGTATCAGTAATTAATTAAACTAAAGAACATATGAAAATGTTTAAATACATACTTGTGGTAGTACTATTAATGGAGACTCGTGTTCTTGTGATTTGGAAAGTTGACGTGAAGAATCCTTTCGTTTTGATCTAGTTGGTTTCTTAGATGCGATAGATTTAACAGTTTCCTATATATATAAAACACGGTAAATAATACATGTATGTAGAATTCAAAAATCCAGGGGGAAGATTTTTTACTTACACTTATTTCCATTTCCTTTTCCAAAGTTGCAAGTCCATTAGACTTCTCAATGCTCGTAATTTTCTCACATCCAGCAACACGTGTTCCAACATCCTCATCAGCACTATAAGATTAATGTTCACGAAGACACCGAAATATAAATTGTTTAAGAAGACTACAGCAGATTTAAAGGGTAAAAAAAGATGGAATGTTACTTTCTTATGTCTTACTTGCTTTGTGTCAATGGAGTTGAAGTTGATCGCAATCGCCTTTGTGCGACCATTTGTTTCATCAAATCTTGTATTACCGCCTCTTTTCTTGACGTTGGCGCCTATTATTATCATGTTCACTTTGAAGTAACACCACTCTTTCATCGATTCTTGTCGATTCGAGGCGATCAAAATACCTCTTGTAGGTTACTCCACCTCCCACTCCTCTCGCATATCCTCCCTTTCCTTACCTAATACAAGCTGTCATGGCATCTGTGCCATGATCAAGCTTCAAGGTTCCTTGTTTGATCTTGTCATCTGTTTCTTCGCACACACAATATGGGAAATAGGTTATTTAATTCTACCAAGATTAACTTATAACTAATAGTGTTAACTAATACACTACCGGATTAACTTATAACTAACAATTTTAACTAATACACTAGCGATTAACTTATAACTAAACATAATAATAAAATTTGCGGTCAAACTTACAAATTTTTCTCCTACTGATCTGATATCATCATCGTGATATTCTCTGTCTTTATTCACCCTTCCTTTCAACCACAGCGTACCACGCAGTGGTTCTTCATCTGGTTCAATATCTTTACTCTCGATCTTATAAACATCAAATACATACACATATAAGATAAACGAATATAAATGAAGTATGATGCTATTAAATGCAAATGTGCAAATTTTTACTGTTACCATTTTTTCTATCACACGGGCGTATGCACCTCGTCCCATTGTATGATGATAAACAAACTTGGAACACGTCACTTTAGCTTTTGCTGATCTCACCTTGCAACACAAAATCATACGGCGTTTAGATGTAGTAATGCTGATAGTATACAACTAATATATATGGAAACATATGAAAAGGTGAAAGATATATGAACTTGAATAAAAATGACTAATTAACACCTTGTACGTATTCTTCGCTGGCTGTGTAGTTTACAAAATTAACCCAATTTTCGGCTTTTATAATTGCACTATACTTCGTCGGGACTTCATTTAGTTTTAAATGAGTAATTATTAACATTTTAAATGAGTTTTTCACGCTTAATGGTATATATTCTAAAAAATCCGGTAAGTGGGTAAATGTGTTCAATATATACCCTTTATAGCGGATTTTTACCATATTTGAAAATTTTACAATATTCTTGTAACATTGTGGTTCTATGAGTACTTATTAACATTTTAAATGAGTTTTTCATGTTTAATGGTATATGTTCTAAAAACAATTGTCTTATGTTCCTTTCCAGGCTTTATGCCTGATGAAACAATTTACTTGTATGTTTGGTGAAGGCTACGACCTTAAGACAATGCTTGTTTGATGATCGTTAAGGATTCGGCCTCTTGACTAGTTAAACTAGTCTTTAAAAATATCTACTAATGGCCTCTAGGGCCTACATTTTGTTTAAGTTTGATTCTTCTCGATGCGTTTCATTTGCACGTAACTTATTTTACAACCTAAGGCGTATAGTAGATGCATAGCCTCATTGTGTGTAAATTATGCACCAAGAATATAGAAATCGATAATTTAATTGTTGACAGAGGGTAGCGACCCACTCCGCCTTCATCCTTTGGGTAGCATAAGTCTTGGAATACCTTAAGACCACTTAGGAAAGTTAATGTGAAGTTTAGATGGATGTTATGCATATGATCAAGACTTATTGTTTGTCTTGTTAAATCCTTCGACATTGAAACTTATAAATGACTTGGTGGCAAATCTTTGTTGTACTAGAATGAAACAAGAGATTTGAGGAAAATGTGTTATATCATTAAGTGGGTAGGGAGGATTACATCATTTGAAGAAATGCACACTAGGCGCCTACCATTAATGCTTCTTTCCCAAGTGAGAAGAATGCAAATACATTGATTGAAAACAAAGTAAAAATGTCCTTAGACATTGTAAGTTCTATATATTAAACTTACGGAAGGGTAGTACCATTCCAATCTGTCAATAGCACTCCGTCGAGGGTTTCTAGCTTGTAGGCTCCATTTTCATATGTACATTACGGCGTGGGTCCTTCCCATGTAGGCCCTAGTTTTCCTAATACTCAACTTTACTTGCATTGTTGAGTCGGAGGACGATTCACCGGCTTGAATGTCGAGTTCAAACCCTTTTGTTGTAATACTTTTCAATCTTTTGTTTGTGAATAGCCTCCTTAATGAGGCTATTTCCTTCTTTCTTCAAGTAAGTCGAGATTGCTACTGAGTCTTTTTTCATTTTTGTTGCTTCAAGTTCATGACACGTTCCGTTTCAACACTTACTTAGAAGGAATTACGACTTCGATTGCCATATGTCGGGCTAAAGGTGTCTCCCATGACTTGACTTTGTATGCGTCTGTGAGATTCCATTTTATAAAATACATACCTTTTATTGAACTTTATTCGTTTTTACAAAAACAATTTTAGTTATCTTTACATAGTGTTTGTTAATATTATACTACTTTTACGACTTTTATTCTTATTATTTTGAATTTATATCCATTACTTAAGTGTGCATTATTTTAGTGAGTTATTTTTCAAGTTTCAGACTCATGTACTTTGTTTTAGGTTTACTTGAGCAATTACGATATATGTGACTAAAATCTCGATCAATGACGAATATGTAAGACACAAATACCATATATCTTATCTCAAACCAAACATACCAAACAAAATAAAGATATACACCAATACCGCAACAACACATGACATAAAAAGGTAACTTTCGTGGCTTCTTAGGTGTCTGTTTTGGTAACTGCTTCACAAATATAACTATAGTGAAAAGGTATGAAATATTTATGGACTTGGTTGACAAAACAGGTCTTCTATTAATTTGTGGATTGAAAATATTTAAAAATATGAATTGGTGAGGTCGTTTCATGTTAGACCGATGCAATTGAAATGAAAACATTCATTTAGAGTTGTTATTTTGCAATTAGTGTTGTCTTCATTATATAAACTTGATACTAATCATTATTGAAAGACTTTCTTATATAGGAGTTTATAATACCGTTACAAGTGTAGCACATCACTAAAATTTCTTTCAAATGACTTTAAAATAAATGCACTATCTTAGTAAGTAGAACTCAATTACCATACGGGTTTTATTGAGTTTTAACAAGAAAAATACGATAAATTTCGAGAAAAGAAAACAAAATAGACATTCATGAGTTCTTTTATAAATGTTATCGTTTATTAAAAGCGTATATATCTCAAACGTCGTGATATCCAACCTCAATTCGGATTTAGCGTTTACATTTATCATTTAGTGTTATTGTCATTGCATGGATTCAATACCTATGGTTATTTCTAGCGTGCTCATGTGAGAGTAGTCTGGCTTGGGTGACTGCCGGAAGTCTTCAAATGAAGCCACAAAATAAAGCCGTGAGCCTACTGCAAAGCGGACAATATTGTGGTCGATAAGGCGGGGTGTTACAAGATAATCTACCTCTTTTATTGAATTTATTAGCCGTTTTATAAGTATTACACCATTTGAGCAAATTAAATTCCTGAAATTTATTCCATTTTTGTAAAATACATACCATTTTAGCGAACTTTATTCATTTTTGTAAATTATGGTCTTAATATACCGAAAAAGTTTTGTTATACTCGTAGTTCTATGAAAAAAAGGTTAAGAACTACATACAATGTTTTGAAAAACCGGGTTTTTTATGGACTCAGTCGAGTCATCAGGTAATCGGACTAACCGGTTTGATTGCCGGGTCAACCAGATGCTTATGAAAAAAACTATTCTTTTAAGCGGGTCAACCAGTTCGACCACCGGGTCAATTTGGTTGAACCGATTCGACCACCGAGTCAACCCAGTTTTTTATTAAAAAACTATTTTTTTAAGCGGGTCAACCGGTTCGACCATGGGTCAATTGGTTGAACCGATTCGACTCATCGGGTCAACTCGGTTTCTATAAAATCAATTGAAAGAAACCAAACCGCTCGGGTTTCAAAATCGAGTTGACCGGGTCATTTAAAACCAACGGTATAACCGATTAAACCATTTTTAAAAACTCGGTTTTTTGACAATTTTTTTCGGAATTGTTTCGACCCGGCCGAATAGACCCGCGTTTCAAAACGTTGACTATAGAATAAATTTTGAATTTTGTTATGTAAGTAATAATAATAGTGACTTTGTGTAGCTATTCTTACCTCGGTACTCAAAGCTTTTGTACTACAGATGTAGGACTACTTTAATTATCATTAAGATAGAGTGACTTTTGAGTTTGGAGAGAGACCGCCAAAAGAAACATTCAAATATTTTCAAAACGGCATTGATACTATTATAAAAAAATAAATAACCAGCTAACAAATTACTAGTAACAAGAAGCTAAGGCCTGATTTAAAGCATAAAGGTGAGTCAAATGTAGATGATTTTGATATTGTTGATATGCAGGGATAGAAAGAATACCTGACGGAGTTCGCCTTCGAGTTTCAAACATGATCAATTACATACCTATATGCATTTTGTCCAATGATGGCTTCTCAGTTCTCAAAGGTAATTCTTAACATTGTTCTATAAGACCTCCATTATTTCAAGATTATTATATAGAATTGTAGCTTTATGTTGTTCCTAGTTATAGCTTATTATTGTATAAAAAAGAATTGACATGGTATCAACTCTGTTTTTCTGAGCTCAATATTATGTATCAACTCTATCTGATAGATTTGAAATGATTCTCTTATGTCATGGCTACTAATCCTTGCTTGATTGAAAAGTGTTTAATGGTTGTTTGATAGCTTCCTACTACTTAAAATACTATCGACTCGTGGTGTTCTTTAAGCTGAAACCAAGAAACGGACCTTGAATCGGGTGTTCGTGTTGTTCACGGAAAGATATATGATTTGAAAACGGAACCACTTGAATTTGACACATGTACATAGTTATGTGATTCTGTTAGACACTTAAATATAAAGATTAAAAATTTCATTGATATGGGTTAGGGCGAGCCGAGCTAAGCTCGAGATTCGCCTCAAAACATTTCTGGACATTTGGCTAAAGTCATCTCAAATATATGTAGTTATTACATAAATATTAAAAAGCTTTGCTAAGATCACAAGCTAAACACTTGTAAGCTATAGCTTAGGTTATTTTAACCTCATTATTGTGATTGCTCTTGATATAGTTTGTCTTTACTCTTTAGCGTATTTCTGACTTTGGAAGGTAAATGGTATTTATTTTGATGAGCATTCGTGTCAGTAAGAAATATAGATCTTGAGGTTAAATTTCTATACCACGTGTATTCGTGTCGTTAGTAAAAGAATTGATTAATTGTTGCTTGAGCTTTGTTTAACTAAAACTAATATACCATGGTTAGAAGGAATAAGGCTAGATACTAACTTGCTTTCCGAAACTCAAGGCGGTTGAACTTGAGCATAAGAAGTCGTCAAGAAAGTGTCGAGTGATAAAGGAAAGGCGTTGAAGTTCTTGGCGAAGTCGCTTCTTGTTTGGGTTAATTTCTTGCTTGAAAACCGAGGTTCGAATATGGTTTTTTTTGTATTTTCGTTTAATTTTACGATCTTTAGATTATATCGTGTTTCGGATAATGGGGTTGTTTCAAGTCACACTATATAGATTTGTTTGTTATTTAGGAGTCAAATAACCCATTGGATATAGATTAGTATTTACTATTTAGTAGCATAAAGTTAGTAATGTTCTATTGTAGTCACATTATTTAGTTGGTAGGAGTCTAATAATCAGTTTGATGCTAGTTGGAACTTGACTCGATATTATTTAACATCATTTAGTTGTTAATAGTCTTGCGAGACTTGTTATACTTTTAAAATGCATATCAAAACACTTCCATAATCGTATTTCTTAGTATATAGGAGGCGAGTTATAATTAGTTTGATGTGAGGTGTAACTCGTTTGATACTTGTTAGATAAATTATAAATGCTCTCTTGTAGCACTTGTTATACAGTATCACGTTATCACTTAAAAGTTGAAATGCATACCTAAACACTACCTAAAACTATGTTATAAGTCAGAATACTTGGGTGTGTTTGGATATCTTATCTTAGTACTACTTTTTAGGAGTCGACATATGATCCATATGATGCTAGCTACAACTCGGCTAATATCAGTTAGTAGCATAATGTTATTAGTATTTTCTTAATTATTCGGTATCATGTTAGTACTTATAAAATGCATATCCAAGCGATGCCAAAAGCGTGTTTTGAGGTTGGTATTAAGTTTTAAATGACTTGTTATTTGTAAAATTGTAGGTCTTTTGGAGTTTGGATATCAAGATTTATCGGTGAAGATTCGCCTGATGGGCTGTCTTAGGTATCTATAGGTGTGAAGATGGATAGTTTGGGTCATGGTGGAGTTGAGGTTGATCCAGCGTGGTGTGGGCCAAAGCGTAGGAAGGATGAGTTGTAGATTCATAAAGTGGAAGTGGAAAACAAGTTTTCGAGTACTAAGTATTAGTGGTTAGTTATTTTCTAAAAGTTTTTGAAGGTTTGCGTATGTGATTGGAGGGATCGTTATTATCATCGGGTCATACCGAGCTAATTTCAGGTTTTATTTTCCCTTATCTTTTTATTTATTTATTGTTATGTTTATTGCAATGCTTAGTTTAATTATTTTTATTGTTGATTTAATTGTTGCTTTTACCTTAGCTATGATAGTTTATATGTGTAGTTTAGAGTGATTTTATTGATGCTTGCTTAGACGGTGATTGCCTTTAGTTTAGATAATTAATATATTTGCGTTCAAAATATTTTGGGGTTGTTATATTAGTTAACGCTTTGACATTTAAGATATGAAATGGATAAGAATGCATGATTTGAGGTGTTAGTTTGATTAGATAAATGAAACCTCGGAGTCTAGCCATATATTAAAAAAAAAAGGAAAGCCTTACATGAAAAACCATGTAAGCATAAAAATGGCATCACCAAAACTAGATTATAAGTCTCTAAACTATACCAAGATATAATACAAAAATCAAGAGTATGACTATCAAAACCATTACACACGAATGTTTTCATTTTATGCAAATAGCAACATAAGCCTAATACATCCGACATCTTCGTTTCATGCAAATCACAACATAAGCCCAATAAATCTAAAGTCTTCATTTCATGAAATTCCATATTAGGTCCAATAAATCCAAACATCACCCTTATACTCCTTACCATAAAACCAGCAACATACATCAACATACTTGTTAACATAAAATCCCAATAAACATTAGCATCTAAGAACATACTTATGATAACAAAAAACCCCATCACTCTATATCCCAATAATCAAGAAATGAGGAAAATGACCTAATTCCAAACACCTTTAATACTGGCACTATACAACAGGCAAACAAAAATAACCACAATAAACGCTTCCCGTAAGCTAGAATCCTAGAAATATCAACATCCAACAACATACATATGAAAGTAACAAAATCTTCTAATCTATACCATTGATCAAACAATTAGTAATCCATTTACTTAAAAATCAGCAAAACCAAACACCCTTGATAGCAACAATATCAATCCCCTTGGTACAAAGCTATGTAGTTAATCTCGGCGATATATCGCCGATATATCGTCGATATCTCGCATCTCGGACCTAGAAAAAATATCGGTTCAAAATATCGGCCCAAAATATCGGATCTGATAATATCGGCGATATTTTCCGATATTTTGACGATATTTTGAAAATCGGCGATATTTTCGATATTTTGGCGATATTTTGACTTTTTTTTTTAACACCAAGATCTGTACAAGAAAACCCAACTGAAAAGAACCCAATTAAAAAACCCAATTAAATACCTAATAATAAAGAACGACGAAAAACTTGATCTAGGCGGCGTTAAGGTGTTTCAAAGCAGCGTGTGGCATGAAAATAGAACCATGAGACCTTGATCTATCATCTAGGATAGGTGGTGTAAATGTTGGATTTCGGCGGGAAAGTTGGTAGGAAATGAAGACGGCGCTTGGAACCCTAATGGGTTGGCGGAAAATATAGAGAGAAAGGAGGAATATGTGTGTGTGTTTTTGTAGTGAGAGTGAAGAGTGAAAATGAGAGAGTGGGAAGGTAGGGGTATTTATATTAGGCTATGTTTTTTGTTTAATTTGTTATGATTTTAATATGTATATAGTTAATATTCTAGATAATATAAAAAACCGATATCTCACCGATATCTCACCGCGATAACCGATATTTCAAATATCGGTCCTTGAACGATATGTGATTTTCGACCGAGATAACTACATAGGTACAAAGATCCATAATATCAGCAACATCCAATAACCTATAGCAAAAAATCTTGTAAATCCCCACATTAGTCCAACCATTTCCAAGATTAAGAGGCTAAAACACAAACGTTATCATCCAAATACCATCTTTGCTAGGAAAATAACAACAAAAACCTTCAAATACCATCTTTGCTAGGCACACACAAATACCAACTTGGTAGAGTGCATCAAAGTCTTGAGCAATATCCAAATTTTATGAGAAGTACATTCTTTTTTGGAATTTTTCTTCTTTGAATTGAATCAAAAGATCATTTTGGTGAATCTATGTCAATCTTGGTGAAATTCTATATCAGTTTGATAGCTTAACACACAGTTACTATAAAAAAGTGAACTTTATGTCGGTTTTGTGAAATACATAAGTTTTTAGTGAACTTTATTTGATTTTTGATTTTGTCCATAAAAGTTCACTAAAATCATAAATAATGTCAAATAATCACCATTAGAAGGTTCAGAGTTAGTTAAATATGGATAAAATCCAAAACTCGAATAAAGTTCACTAGAATAGAGTGTATTTCACAAAACCTTCATAAAGTTCACTTTTTTGGTAATTGTGTGTTAAGCTATTGAGCGGATATAGAGTTTCACCGAGATTGGGATAGATTAACCAAAATAATGTTTTGACTCATTTAGACAAAGAAAAATACCAATAAATAGTGTACTTCTCATGAAATTTATGAATATGTCTAAATAAGGCTGAGGAGGGAATGCAATGGACTCAATACCTATCATTATCTCAACAGACTTAGTCATCGATGAGTGTATCATTGTAAATTTTTCTACCTTATCATATCTAAATAAGTTTTTAAGCAACAAATTCTTAGATATTTAAAGTCAGTTATATTAAGAATCAATTATCAAAAAGCACGATCTATTTTAAGTTGATAAACACACCGAAAACCAATAATTTGCCATCTTTTATTGAATTTATTAGCCGTTTTATAAAATTACACCATTTGAGCAATTTATATACCATAATAGTTAAATTAATTCAGCTTTTTTGCATATATGCAAATTAGTGAACTTTATTCTATTTTTGTAAAATAGACACCATTTTAGTGAACTTTATTCATTTTAAAAAAAAATTATTTTTAGTTATCTTTACATAATATTTTTGAATATTATACTATTTTTGTGACTTTTACTCACGTTATTTTGAATTTATACCTATTATTGAAGTGTGCATTATTTTAGTCACTTATTTTTCAAGTTTCGTACTCATGTACTTAGTTTATTTAATGAATTATATACATTTTTTTGCAAAAAAAAAGTTCAAGCATAAAATTTTTTATATTTATACAATCAAAGAGCTTTAATGTGTATCTTAAATATATGTATATATATAATTCGGTTTGGTTCGCTTTCAGTTTTTTGGTTTTTGTGGGTGAAACCCGAATTCTATAGACCCCTATAAAAATAAAACCATAAGAGCTCTAGGTATTATGCCATGCGTTATCTCATAAGTTGGTGCCACGTTAGCGCCATATCAGCTTTAACGTTTCAACATTAACTCACAAAAAAAACCTCTTATCATAACTCAACATTTTGGGCCCTATTTTTATTTAAAAAATAAAATTTACAAATAAAACCCCTAAACTAATACTTCATTTAATAAACAACAGAATATTTTAAAAAAATATAAATAACATTTAATACTTAATTTCATTGTATAGGGACAATATATTCAAAATATCACTTGAACCTAGCAACCAAAAATTTCACTTCAACCTGCCTCATTAACTCCTAAAGCCCAACAGCCTAAAAAAATAGGGTTTCTTCTCTACCGCTACATGCACGCACACACAAACACACACACACACACACACAACCGTACCATATTCACATCGAATAGAAACACCTTCACCATCGAATACAACTGCATACACACACACACACAATCGAATACAAAGTACAAGGGGTGACTTCTTTTTATTTGAAGCTTGCATAACGCACGTTGTCATGGCAACGTGTGCATCAACGCAACACCGTAACACACCTACATGGGGGTAATAACGTATGTGTAAGCATAACGTGCAGCCTCGGTTATGATACCTAGTGCTCTAACACTCCAACACACACACGACCCGGCTAGCATACACCTAACAATATAAAGCAACTAAATGAGTTAAGTTAGAATCCCAAATTTTATTTAACACTCATCAAAAGGACAGTGATCTATAATATTCCCATTACAATCAATCCCAAAGTACTTAATACCTACAAAGTCAACAACATCCAACATTAATAAAGAAAGCATATAAAATAAGCTCTTTCAAGATACTATAGCCGACCAACCTTTGCCATGAATTTAGAGGTTAAAAAATAGCATTTTTATCCTAACACCATATGTACTAGGCAAACATCATTGGGTCTAGGGTTTAGGGTTTAGGGTGTAGGGTTTGGGGGTTGGGGTTTGGGGTTTGGGGTTTTGGTTTTAGGGGTTAGGGGTTAGGGTTTGGGTCGGGGGGTCGGGGGTCGGGGGTCGGGGGTTTAGGGTTTAGGGTTTAGGGTTTAGGGTTTAGGGTCACAGGGTTAGGGGTTTAGGGTTTAGGGTATAGGGGTTAGGGGTTAGGGTTAGGGTTTAGGGTTTTAGGGTTTAGGGGTTTGGGGTTTGGGGTTTGGGGTTTGGGGTTTGGGGTTTGGGGTTTGGGGTTCTTGGGGTTTAGGTTTAGGGGTTTAGGGTTTAGGGTTCTTTGGGGTTTAGGGTTT
>CM040242.1:276933411-276949914 GCA_022545495.1 Chrysanthemum lavandulifolium
GTTAGGGTTTAAGTCTTTGGTAGTGATTTTTAATCGGAAGAAAAGATTTGTTACTTTGAATATTAATATGAAGTAAATAAAGGATAAATATAAATTAAAGATGAATATTATCCATATATATACTTTTTAGCTACCGAAAAGTTAGTAACGACACTATTTAAGCAGTAAAACCAATTTTCCTCGACCAAAGACTAACGGTGACTTTATTTGCACTACTAGACTTAAAGTAGTCAACCAAGATTAATGATGATGATAACGCCACACGCGTCGTTCGGGTCAAAGGAACTTCCTTTTAAATCGAAAGAAGTTTTTCAACACCCCAGGCAAGGAACCTAATCGTTGTAGTGTAGTATTAGGGTAAGCCACGGGTATTGATATCGTTCTCTAGGGAATAGGAATGCTAGTGAGAAGTTACTACGCTAAGGTTGGGGTTGAGGAAGATTATTTTTATCTTTTTATATTTTTAGGAAATGGAAAGGTACGAATCTCGGGGTTTGGATTTGGGGTTGGTATTTCACCGATTACTCTACTTATCTAATTATCTAATTAACTAAGCTAGGGGTAGTCTATGTCTATTGTTGTGTGCTCGTATGATGATTAAAAGTGTATTTACTTAGGTTTTATTACTCCCTAGTTATCTCCTATTGATGGTTGAATTGTCACGTCCTTATTCTTAACGCGTTGTGTTTTCTAAGGTCGTAAGGTGTGCATTCCCTAACTCTTTGAAGTCACCTTTAAGTGTAGTAAACGAAATCCACTAAGTCATTCATAAACTAACTTTGAGGTTATCTTTGGGTTTAGTAAACGAAATTCACTAAGTCATTCATAAACTATCAAAGATTTATCAAGTATTAAACACAACGATATCATATTCGCACTCCTAAGCCAATTACAATTAAGATAAGAGACAACCTAACAATAATTAACAACTAGGTTTCATATATCTAAGCAAACACACAAGTAATTTAGCCGGACATGGTAAACATCCAAGCATACACACAATCAATTGAAGACATAATTGAATTAATGAAGTAAAACACTTATCTTGATGTAAGATAGGGTATGGAACCCTAAAATACTGTACAAGACGACCTTGGTTTGGTTTAGGTTTTACTCCAAAAGACTACACACCGAAAACTAAAAATTCGGATTCTATATATAAGATTACACATGCGACGGCGCCACCCTTTGATTTGTGACGCGTCGGGTCGCCGTGATTAGGGTTTCGTCTTGGTCACATTAGTCTTGCGACGACGTCACCTTATGCTTGTGACGCCGTCCCTTCGATCTCGACGCCGTGCGGATCAAATCTAGGCCGTCGAGTTGCGACGCCTACTCTTTTAAAACCCAAGCCGTCACTTGTAAATGAACAATCGCTCTTGGCCGTCACAAAGTTGTCCGACGGCACACAGATAACACCGACGCCGCCCCTTCGGCCCAAAGCACTGAGTGTCTCGATTCTTGACTTTGGCTATTTTCTTGTATATTCGCGCCTTTTCGTCCGAATAAGTGTCATTCCAAGATTTTGCCTTCAAGATACCTAAAAGTGAAAAGGAACGATATTAAGTAATAACGGATACAAAAGTGATCAAATAAGGGCTTAAACGACCCTCAAAAGGTACATTTTAAAACCTTATCGGATGACTCATCAGAATTAACTTAGTAGATGTACAAAATAAACAACACAACTTCCATACATCTCCAATGCATGCTTGTCCTGGAAAAATTAGTCTAAAACCAAGAAAAAGTACTAAAACTGTTTGTTGAAACCGAATTAATATAATCTCATCGTAGATAACTCTAGAACTACTAGATTTAACTACAAGATTTAACTCTAAGCGATATTAATACTCCTATAACTACTAATTTAAGTCTACTAACTAGTTTTACTATATTACAAACCATACATTTATCCTCCCTTAAATGTAGCTATGGGTTGATCATACCAATATTGACCACTAAGAAATTGAATCTTGGTCCATCAAAGGCTTTGGTCAATAGGTGCCGCCACATTATTATCGGTGTGAATCTTTTCCACCCTAATCGGTTTTTTCAAAGCAATCCCCGATAAAGTGATGCCTCGATTTCTATGTGCTTAGTCTTAGAGTGGTACAGGGTTTTTCACAATGAGATAGTGCTTTCATTATCAATGTGGATTCTTGTATTCATGAAGTTTAGACCATAATCCAAAGATCGATTTTGAATCCATAAGACATGTCTACAATAATTTGCAGTAGCTACATACTCGCCTGGGTTGTAGAGGTAGCCACTATTGTCCGCTTCTTGCACCGCCATGAAATGAGTATCACGCCAAGGAATTGACAACCACTAGTTGTGGATTTCTGTCAAGGCTTGCCCAAAGATAGTCACTATCGAATAAGCTTCCGTGTCAAAAGATGATTCCTTAGATACCATAGGCCCAAATTGGGTTTGCCCTTAAGGTATTTAAAGATCCTCTTCACGGCATGAAGGTGTGAAGTCTTGGGAGTAACTCGAAAACAAGAACAAACACAAACTGCATACATAATATCGTGCCTAGAGGCGTTAAATACATTAGGGAACCTATCATGGATTTGTATAAATGCACATCCACATCATCGCCTTCCTCATCCTTTGTCAATGCCACTTTGGTCTCCATTGGGGTTATTGCGGTCTTCACACTTACAAGGTCAACTTCTTTAGCATCGCAGACAACATTTTTGTCTTGAGAAATAAAAGTCCTTTTGGCTTCGATGAGTGTGTAAATACTCATCATTTTTAATCAAATCGAATCGCAAAGCGGTTAAAATGCTCAAATGCATCAAAATCTGAAAATATCTCAAAAGTGCATTTTATATGTTTCGGATGCAAAATGTTCAAAATCGATGAAAAACGATCAAAGTTTGCATAATTGGCGTTTCAATCCTCGACTTTCGGAAAATGGCAAAAACAATCCTAGGCATTTATTTTAAAAGAAAAGTCACCAAAGGTCCTTTTGTAATCATAAATTTTCATATTTAGTCCTTTGGTGGAAAATCCAAAATATTTGAGAAATTACGCTTTGGTCCCCGAATTTTTAAATGGTCAAAATTAATCCTTGGAATTTCAAAATTGGCAATTGTGATCCTTGGATTATTTGAGATGGCAAGATAGGCCCTTGGATCATAAATTCAGAAAGTACATGTTTGGTCCCTGGAATTTCAGAAGTTACACTTATGGCCCTTATGTTATTACTTCCACATACCAAACGGACCTAGTTATAAATCCCAACCCAATCCTTGGCCCAAAACCATTTAACCCGTCCACCCACCTTTTAACTTGAAACCACAAAACCACCCATGGTTTAAAACAAAACCACCCGCCTTTTTACTGCTTCCCCGACAAAATTGTTCGCAACCTCCAACCACCAAAATCACCCTACTCCACTCTTTGTCTCCCCCTCCTCACCTACCATAATGCATTAAATGCATTCTCTTCCTCGCCCAAGATATCAAGACCAAGATTTGGCGCCAAAACCACTTAAATGGCCAAGATTGATTCTAGCAATCCAATGGCTTAGATTATTGCCGGAACTCTTGGAGAGGAGAGAAGCTCAAATTGGTGCATAAAAGAAAGAGAAGCGAGAGGTTCAAGAGTAGTTAGTTTATTTTTCAAACAATGTATGTCGAATTTCGGTTCTTAGTCTTAAATAGCTTTGTACTTGTATTTTCAAGCCCCATTGTATTAAAGAAAGGTGTTTTAGTGTATTGCAACTCATATCAAGTTTCAATTTAAGCTTTTGTTTACATTTAATATCATGTCTCAACTGTTGAAATTTTCCAAATTAAAATCATTGTATAAGCTTCAATAAGCTTATTTATAAGCTCAAACAAGTTCAAACTAACTTATCACGACTTTTGTGAGTTCACTTTAAGTTTCAAGCAACTTTGATTATTGGTCAACAAAAGTCAAAACGGAGCAGAAATGGTGTGAAATGGATAATGGTTGGTTCAGAGCTGGAACTGGGTTAATTTAGAAGCAATGGGTTGATTTGGATAGGTTAGAGGTCCTTGTTTCATTGTTTTCAAGCCATAGTGGCTAGGACCTATTGTAAGTGCACATTTCAAGTTCCATAGCATTATCTGTTTTTATAATTATAAGTAGTTAAAACCTGTTAGTTAATCTGTGTTTAGGTTAAGTGAATTTAGTTGGATCATTTGTGCAAGCTTAATCAGTTGTTATCCCATCTTAATTGCATATCAGTGTATAAAGGGGTGTTTGGTTCAGATTGTTACACTGTATTTGAAGTTAGTGCAGTGGTTATTGCATGTTGATGCATGATTGTTTAGTCCAATTGAACTCATTTGAATCATTAAATTGAGCCTGCAACCTTTAAAGTCAATATTTCATAAAATCTGTCTTAATGACTGATCTGTTGTAATTTTGGATTTGTAAAATCTTGATTTGTGTTCAGAAGTCTTAAACATTGCTTGCTTTGTGCTTGTTCCTTCATATTACATCAACATCAATCATAAAATTGGAATCAAAGTTCACTTTAGTCAATTTTCTCAACCGCTTCAAAAGTCAAAGGTGTAAAAGTCATTTGGGCTCATCTAGGAAGAATTATTTTGAGTTCATTTCGAGACTTACTCAAAGGAGATTTGGTATTTCATAAACTTCAGTTGGTCTAATATCTCATTACCATTTTTACCGATTTTTGTCAAATTTTCATAAGCTTCAAATAAGCTTGTGAAGTAGGACCTAGTTGCCACGCCACAAGTCTAAGCTTGAACTGAGTATTTCTCAGTTTTGTGCAGGATTGCACAAGGCTCATAAGAGCCTCCCAAAGTCTGGTCTTTGGGTTATAAGTAGCTACTTAGGTCTAGTTTAGGTCTTAACATTTGGATTCTGCTTTTTAGCTTATTTGAGTGCTTATTCTGTGGTCACAACTGAACACCTAAAAACTGTTTTAGCACTTTAGTTAAAATCATCAAACCTGTGTAGATTGCTATTCAAAAGTTAAGTGTTGTTCTTTTTAGTTCATTTAGAGTAACTTTAGCATATTGTAGCTTCTGTTCCAGTGTGGTGCTTGTTTGTGTTCACTTGGCTTATTAAAGTGCTTATTCATAAGCTCATTTCATAGCAGTTCCATAATCTCACACACAACCACCTGTTTTTCTATTTTTCCTTGATTCCTTGCATTATTTTAAGCTTAACTTGAATTTTTCAGATTTTTCCAGTATTGTTTAGTATTTTTCTTGATTTTAATTAGTTTTTAAGCATTTTTAATTAGCAATTAATACAAATAATTAAGAAAAGGTTCAAAAAAATAATTTTTCAATTTTCTTAAGTTTAGATAAATATAAAAAGCCAAAAAATTAATTTTCCAGATTTTTCATAGTTTATTTTGTAATTTTTAGTAATTTAATTAGTTTTAATAGTTTAAAATTCATAAAAATAGAAAATAATCGAAAATTACAAAAATAGTTTTGAAAATTCTATTTTGATATTTTAGACTTTTCCAATTCATAATTTTATTTTCTAGCTTAATTTCCTATTTTCTTGTATTTTAGGTTATTATTTAATAGTTAAAATAGTTTTAATTAGATAATTAGTTATAAAATAAATTTCTTTTTCTATAAATTTTCTTTATCATTAGGTTTGTAAAATATCATTTTCATATTTTTAGGGTTAATATTGTGTAAGTTTCACATTTTATTTGACGTCGCGTAGTTTTTAAATTCGGTTTGTAAAACATAAAATCAAAACATCATTTTACAAATAGTGATAGCGTTTATTTAATAGAATTTATCTTTTAATTTCCTTTAATTTACATTTTAGCCCTTGTAGTTTGTATACTTTTTCCTTAGTCGTAATAAATCAAATCTCTTTCCGCTCAAATTCCTCGATCACTTTACGCTTGATAATCCATTGCATAGCTCATTGGGACATAACGACCCGGGAGACCCTACACTCCTCTGGACTTCATTGCATTGGTGTCCGAACTGCTTTTAAGTTTCTTACTGGTTCGCCATTCACAAGTGGCTAGCTTGTGTGATTAAACTTGGCGGTTCGGCATCAATCAAATTTTTGGCGCCACGGGAGTCAGGCCGATTATCTTACGTTTAGCATTAGTTGTTTGAATACTCACTCTTTGTTTATATCATCCATCTCTATCCATCTATATATATATCCATATTTTCTTATAAAAATCCAAAACCCAAAAACATCCAAAACGATAAAACACAAAAATATTTTTCCTTTGTTTCTATATATGTATCAAAAATAAAAATACAAAAAGATTCGCTGTTTTCTTTAATAATAACAACTTAAAAGATTACCACATAAACCAAGGCAAAGGCACTACCTAACTGGGGTGCGACCATAATAAGTTCCCGAACTAAAGATTTAAAACTTGCCTTTGTGTCCTTGTGATTGGTGTACCTTTTTCAAAGAAGCCATTCATATTGTGATTATTGGTTGTTCATCGTTGTTTTGCCTCGATTTTGTGTTATTGATTTTGTTGTGATATCTACGCTTCGTAACCGTAAAACCCATAAAGATTCTTCTCACCCCAATTTTTATAAAAACGCTTCACATTCCCCTTCTCATCCGAAAGAATTTCATAATTCCTCTTCTTAACTCGAGATCCCTTAGAGTTAACTCTAGTGCACGCGCACTGCTCTTCTAGATCATTGAGTCCTTTGCGTGATCTAGCGAAATTCAAGAAGACGTTTCGTGAGCGTTGTCGCCCAAATAGTCGAACCCAGATTCGTACTATTTCAAGCAACACCATGGCGCATTTAACGTATTTATGGCGAAATGCTCGTGCACCCACCGAGGGTTATGGAGATGCCATCGCTTTACCCGTAATCAATTTCGATCACTTGAATTGAAGACACATTTGATCACACTTGTGTTCACGAATCAATTCCACGGGTTTGATCGAGAAGACCCGTATGCACACATCCGCTGGTTTAACAAGTTGACTTCAACTATCAATTTCAAGGATGTTCCACAAAAGTCATCAAGTTGATGCTTTTCCCATTCTCACTGAGGGACAGACCGGATTTGGTCGAAAAGAACCCCTCGATCTATCGAAACTTGGGAGGATCTTGTTCAAAAGTTTGTTAATTATTTCTTCCTCCATCAAAGACGACTAATCTTAAAAATGAAATTTCGGATTTCACAAAATTTCGATGAAAACTTTGGAGAGGCATGGAGAGATTCAAAGATCTCCTCGTGAAATGCCCCATCATGAATTCACCGAGCTTCAACAAGTCAATATCTTCTACAATGGGTTGAACAGTAACGATCAAGATTCCTTGAATGCAGCCAAGCAGCAATATCTTGAATCAGACCTAAAGATGTGATTGAGATTTATGAGCAAAAATCAAAAGTTCCTATTTCTCGCAACAAAGTCAATACTCCTAACCCTCCTTCTTCTTCTTCATCCAAGAATCTTACTCGAGTTAGCAGCTCCGATAGTTGCTCTAACGGATGCCATCCGTTGTATGATTAAGGATGTTAAGGAAATCAAAAGCGAAATTCATAAGCCGAACCGGACAAAGTCGTAAACAAGGTGTGTGAAACTTGTAGTGGTCCACACGCGTATTATGATTGTCAAGCAACCGATGCTTCCTTTTACCAAGCTCCCGTAGCTTGGTAAACCACAATCAATACCGACCACGGTCGATCCTCACTACTGTGCACCTAGCGGTATGACACCACCGGTTTTCCTCCGTGCAAAACCATGGCAATCAAAATCGCTTTGTTCAATCAAGGACAAAATTTCAATAACTTTCAAAATTTCAATCAAAACCGAACAATTTCAACCAACCTTATCAAGCTCCTAATCATCAAAGTTATCAACAACCTCCTCAAGCTCCTATGCCAAATGACTTCATGAAAATTACCGAGTCAAGCATACGCTCAATGCAAACTCGGATCAATAACACGAGAGTTGAGCTTAAAAGGAAATTGATACCACAATGTCTCGGCAGACAAATGAGTTAAAGAATATGATGAGCGTTTCATGAACATGAATATGAACAAAGCTTCATCATCTTCCTCGAGGACTCCGAGCAATACTATCCCTAATCCCAATGCCGAGTTGAAAGCCGTCACCACTCGTGAGTGGTAAGACGACAATGGACCCACGACTCCTATGCCCCTCCTCCCTGTGGCAATGAGTCAAGTTACCAAGGAGACAACGGACAAGGTGCATTATTCAAGCCCACGGCATCAAGACACGTCCCACCTTCGGTGAGTCCAAGTTTCAAGTCCGAACCCAAGTTCAAGAAAATCTTGAGCCGGAAAACACTTCCATCCCTGCTCAAAAGTCTAGTCGCCTTCCTTACCCATCAAGAATGAATGATGAGAAGCTCAAAGACAAAAACAAAGAGCAAATGGAAAATTTTTTCCAAATCTTCAATGAGCTACACTTTGATATAAGCTTCGTTGATGCTCTCGCTCTAATGCCTAAATTTGCATCCACGCTTAAAGGCCATCGAGCAACAAAGATAAGTTGTCCGAGATGGCGAAAACCCTCTAAATGAGCAATCCTCGTGACCATTCTTAATAAGCTTCCCGAAAAGCTTGAAGACCCCGCCGGTTTTAATCCGTGTGATTGGGATGTTTCAATGCTCCGCCTTGGCCGATCTTGGCGCTAGCATTAACCTCATGCCACTCTCGGATGGAAGAAATCGTCCTTCCTAAACTTTCATCCACTCGTATGACACTCGAGCTAAAGATCGCACTGTAACTCGTCCACTGGGATAGCCGAGGATGTCGTGATGAAAGTGGGAAAGTTTCACTTTCCACCGACTTTGTTGTAGTAGACTTCGATGCGCATCCTAGAGTTCCCCTTATCTTGGGAGAGCTTTCTTGAGAACCAGTCGTGCTCGATTGATGTGTTTGTCAAGAGTTAACCATACGGGTTGACAACGAAGAGCTCACATTGAATATCAACGAACTCAAACCTGCGACAAACAGCAGTGTTGCAACAATTGATCAAAGATCCGAAAGATTCAATGCAACACTCTCAAACTTCACGGTTAAGAGGAGTTTTCAAAAGCGTCGAGCTTAAAGCTTTTAAAATCAACCCCGTTCAAACAAATGGTTTGAAAGTTGTACCGTGGAAGTCAAGAGTGTTCTTGATGATGATGATCTAGAATCGAGACTTCACTCCAAGTGGTGGAAACCGCTAGCTCTAAGAGCACACCACTTGTCCCACCTCCGAATCGCTTGTCGATCGAGATTGTTAACTCGTGGATGAAACCAAACTCTTTTCGTTTCATCCGAATTGGATGATGATGTTTGTGATCCAATGGAGACATCTTACCCATTGATGAATTGCTCAAAATGATCCATCATCTTCTAGTCTTATTCCCGACTCTTCCATCCCTTCTCTCACCCCGATGAGGAAGATGACAACTTTGGAATGAAGTCGATGCATTTCTTAGTGATGAGTCAATTCCAACGGAATTGATAACACTTACTTTGATCCGGAGGAGACATCCTTTTCCGAAAGTACATTGATTGAAGAACCGCTTCCACCCTCCCTCCGGAATCTTCTTGAAAATCACCATCTAAGCTTCAACTTTAAGCTTAAAGATGTCAAACCGGTGATTTGCTTCTCTCTCCGAGGAATGGACTTGCATTCTCATGTACGCCTTTATTCCATTCTTCACAGACGGTGTGGTTGCTTTTCCTTTTCTCTTCGGGAATGAGGACACCATCTTTGACCCCGTATCATCCCTTATAGTCTCTACTATTAACAATACCGAGGTTGTATCTCGTCGGTGTGGAACTTTCGATGTTCATATGTTTATTAACATTGTGAACGAAAGTCCGATCGAGATTGGTTTTCCACGTTACTTTCCCCATGAACAAATGAATTGGTCGAGTCAAGCTAGCGACTGTAAGCAAAAACAAGAGCATGCCATATGGGTTTTCACCCATATTTCAGTTGTCTCAAGTTTGTTACTGGTTAGCCATTCACAGTGGCTAGCTGTGTAACAAAACTCGATGGTCTAGCTTCTTCTTTCTACTTTCTACCACCCTAGTGTGGGGGTTTCCACATGTTTTGTATATAAGTCTTATTCAAAAAAAAAAAAAAAAAAAAAAAAAAAAAAAAATCTTCTTCTAAATAATGGCCGTAGTATTTCCCTTTACGTTCTTTGTTTAAGCATAACAGTAGTACTTTGAATATTGAGGGCAATATTCATCTCTAGTGTGGGGGATTCTCACGAATTTTATCATGTAATTATACCGCCCAATCCCCGCTTTTGGCCAAATTTTTTTTGAGGAGTAAGTGTTGACGCGTGCCAAACGGTCAAGCTAAATCACTCAAGCCCCGCCACTTGTGAATGGCGGAGACCGTAATCGCCTTAAAACCGCTCAAGCACGAATGCAATGAAGATCCGAGGAGTATAGAGTCTCCCCTGTCGTTATGTCCCAAATAGTCAGGCAATGGATCACCCAACGATAAGTGATCGGTAGATTTGAACGAAAAAGGATTTGAATGATATTATAACTACAGAAAAGCCAACAAATTACAACGGCTTAAATGCAAATTAAAGGAAATTAAAAAGATAAAAATATTAAATAAACACTATCACTATTTTTAAAATGATGAACGCTTAAAACTTAAAACTTATGTTTAAATAAAATTACGTAAACGCACAAATAAAAACGTGAAACTTACACAATATAAATCCTAAAAATATGAAAATGATATTTTTACAATCCTAATGATCAAAGAAAATATTTAGAAAAGAAAATTATTTTTACAACTAATTATCTAATTATTATTAATTAAAACTATTTTTAACTATTAAGTAATTACCTAAAATACAAGAAAATAGGAAATAAAGCTAGAAAAATAAAATTAAGACTTAGAAAAATCTAAAATATCAAAATAGACTTTTCAAAACTATTTTGTAATTTTCCGATTAATTTCCTATTTTCTAAGAATTTAATACTATTTAAATCTAATTTAAATCATGAAAATACCAAATGAAAGGAGAAAATAAGGAAAATAATTTTATGCTTTTATATTTATCTTAAACTGGGAAAATTGAAAATTATTTTTTGGAACTTTTCTCATTTAATTGCAATAAACGCTATTTTAAAATGATTAAAAACTAATTTTATTTAAGAAAAATACCAAACAAAGGTCTAAAATTTATGAAAAATTCAGGAAATCCTAAAATATTATTCTAAAGCTGTAAAATTATAAAAACAAGGCCCTATGTGAAGGAAATGAAAGTCGCAATGTGAACTACTAGGAATAAGATATGAAATAAGCTAATAAGCACTATGGGACACCAAACCGACATCGAGCTAAACTATACTACAACTATTCTAAGGCAACTAATTACACCTACTCTTAACGCTAAAGTGTGATCTATCAACGATTTGAACCAACTGTCACTATAAGCAAAAACAGATTGACCCTACTTTCTAGCAATTGCACTCTACTTAACCAATAAGCTAACAGAAAACAAAAGGCATGGTTCTCAAGACAACCTAGCAGAGACTATGTGTACCAAATTTCAGCAAATAAGGACTAGTATTGAAGTAGATAGAAAGCAAAACAAAAGTGACAATATTGTGACGGTGGGGCGATAAGCAGACGAAGAATGAGGACCCTACTTTGAGCTAATCTATAAGCTTATCGTAAAAGCTAAAAGGCAAAAGCAGATATAGGGTCTTGAAGACCACCGAAAACTACAAATGTGCCAAATCTTAGACCCTATCTCTTTGAATTGAACAACTGCACTAGCTACAAGATCAAGTAAAACTAGTCCGGACTGAGTTTTGACTTTTAAAACAGATATGCTACTTTGACTTTTCCGAGAATTGGAAGCAAATAATGGACCGACAATGATGAATACAGATGAACTAAAACTTTAACAAGCTTTCTTAACAAGTCCTAAACCTATATCAACCGATTTCAATAACCGAACTTTAATGATTTGACTATAAAATCAGATATGGAGTATTCGACTAAGGGTGCAAACAAGCACCAAGCAAGGACAGAATTGACTTCTAATAACTATAACCAACTTAATGCAACTTATCTAATCCATGTTTTAGACCTCTAGCACGCTTTAAAACTTAGATCTAAACACACATTTAAGTAGCATAAGTTGCATTTTTCAAAGCCTAAGTCCGATTCGTGAGCATGCAAAGCAAGCAGAGCTCAAACTAACTAAAATTAAACCGAAATTAACTTAACAAGCAATCTTAAACAAGGAATGACAAGGAAGTTACTTTTACCAATTTTAAACTAAAAGTTTGAAAATGAAAAGAGTAAACCTGTCACCTTCAATCTGAAATAATAAGGTATACACAAGATCATGTATAACTGCAAGCACTTTCGGGACCAATCTAATATCCATAGTACCGTAATCCCCTCCTTTGACTTTCGTTGACCAACATCTAAAATTACTTGGAATTGATTTTGCGAGGCTTACCTAAGATTAAGGTAAGCTTAAATAAGCTTATCTCGATTCTAACATAGGCTTATGAGAAGCTTGTACATAAAATTCAAACCGAAAATAGCAACAAAGGAACCTCAAAATTGGAACTTATATAAAAACTTTAATAGATGATCAAAAGCACATTACAAAGGTTTTATCACTCAAATGTGATACATAGAAACTAGATTACAACATTAGAACTTAAATTAAAACATTTTATAAAAAAAACGACATTTAAAGAAAACAATAAAACTAGCTAACACTTTGCTTGCTTCCTTCTTCCTCTTTTATACTCCCAAACTATCTCTCTCTCTTTCGAATAGATCCCACCAACAATATGGACCATAGGATGTGTAGAAGCAATCCCGCCCTTCAATGATTTTGGCGCCAAAACTATTTTTATACGAGATGTGGAAAGGGAATGCATTAAATGCTTTGGGTTGTTAAGGTGAGGTGGGGAGACAAGGGTGTAGTAGGGGTGGACTGGTAGGTGGTATTTGAGGGGAAGGTTGCGTACATTTTGGTCGGGGATGACAGGATTTAGGGGCGGGTGTTTTATTTAAACATTGGGTAATCGGGTTTGGTCGGGTCATGGATTTGGACGGTTGGATGATTTGGGCCAAGGGATGTTTTCGTTTTGGGCTTAGGTAATAAAAGGGTCCGGCTTGGTTGTTAATTAAACACAAGGACCAATTGTGTAAAACTGAAATTCGTGGACTAAACATGTAAATTATGAAAAGTAGTCCAAGGGTTGGTCTTGCCATTCTTAAATAGACCAAGGGCTAGATTTTTCATTTTTGATTTTTTCAAAGTTCCTGTGGATCTATTTTACCATTTTGGATTTTCGTGGACTAAACATGTAATTTCTCAAAACTTTTAGATTTTTCACCAAAGGACTAAATTTGACAATTTATGATTCCAAAAGGACCTTTGGTGACTTTTTCTGTTAAAATAAATGCCTAGGGACCGATTTTGCCATTTTCTCAAAGTTAGGGGACCTAAAGCGCCAATTATGTAAACTTTGCTCGTTTTTCATCCGATTTTGAACATTTTGCATCTAAAACATATAAAATGCACTTTTGAGATATTTTCAAGATTTTGATGCATTTCGAGCATTTTAAACGTTTTGCGCCTCGAATTATTCAAAATGATGAGTATTTACACACTCATCAATCCCCACACTATACTATTGCTAGTCCTAGCAATCTTTTGAGAAAACTAATGGATTTGAATCTCTTTACCAAAAGCCATTACTTCGGAGTAGCCAAATGTTTCAGTTCAAGTAAGAACCATGGTACACCGATAACCATGTGATTTTGAGCAAACCACCACCTTTCAACGGATTTGATTTTGTCTTTACCAAGTAAGCCATACGGACTAGCCAACTCTTAGATAAATTACTGTAATTATCTTTGGTGAGTGAATACCAATTATGGATTTTCCATCGCCTTTACCACAAGCCATAACCTCATGTGCTAGCCAACTCTTCACTTTTTAGGATATGGTGAATGAATACCATACAATTTTGGGCAAATTGCAAGCCATATAAACGGATTTGAGAAATCTTTACCAAGAGCCGTTTGCTTCTGGATTAGCCAATCCTTTAGTCTTACGTACATGGCGGATCGATAACCAATTGAGTAAGTGTAAGAACACTTACTCCAAAAAAAAATTTGGCCAAAACGGAGAATTGGTATAATTATATGATAAAATTCGTGAGAATTCCCCCACACTTAGAAATGAATATTGCCCTCAATATTCAAAGTACAGCGGTTATGCCAAACCGAGAACGAAAAAGGAAATACTACGCCATTATTTGAAAGATTTTTTTTTTTTTTTTTTTTTTTTTTTTTAAGAGATATATAACATGTGGGCATCACCCCACACTTAGGTGGTAGAAAGGGTAAGAAGTCGAAATATGGGTGAAAACCCATATGGTGTGTGCTCTTGTTTTTGATTTCCGAGTCGCTAGCTTGACTCGACCCCGAATTCATTGGTTCTTGGGGAAGCAAAGTGGAAGAAACAATCTCTATCGGACTTTCATTCAAAATGTTCGACAAACATTTCAAGCACGCGAAAGTTCCACACCGATGAGATATACATAGAACCGCTCAAAATGGTATATGGAAATGCCGGGATCAAAGATAATGTCTTCATTCTCAAGGAGTGAAGAACGGGGAGAAAACACGGATAGGTGAAGAAGAGATAGAAAATCATGATAAACATCATGACTAACTCATCTTCATCTATAGGAGGATCCATAATTTCGTGATTATGAATCTCGTCATTTGCTTATGTGATCAAGACAAATCTCGGAGTGTCTAGATCAGTAGAATTTATCATACTCCGCGGAGATATGATATGAGTGAGTTCATCCGAGAACTCCGTGAAGGTGAATGAATCATATTCGAATTGATATGAGTGGGTTCACCGCGAACTCCTCAAAAGTAAATGACTCATGATCGAGGAGAGAATTATGAGAATGAGAAGTGGTACCGCCACTAATCTTCTCTCCCATATTATCAAACAGAGGCTTTCATTTCAAATAGAATCATCGGAAAGAATGTCACTATCCTTAATGGGGATAGGAGATGAAATAGGTTTCTCTTTGAAAGCCTCGATTTTAGAAATGAGAAGACCGACATTCAATAATGTTGCTCAAGAGCTTCATCTTTGATTTCAGTGTCAAGAACTTCATCATCTCTCTTCTAAACTAACAAGCTCGAAGGTGAATCTTCCACATAAACGATGTCTCCACAAGATAATGAATCATCATTATCGTAATCGGAGAACATCTCAACATGATCATTTTGGAAGATAAGAGAGGAGGAATATCACACATGATCAAGAATTTCGTGACTCTCTTGGGATTGGGACAAGGTCCTCAACACTAGACTTTATGAATTCATCCGATTCCTTTTCGAGAACAAAGGTCGAGATGCTCGCCCCCATAATAAGAGAGCGAGTGTGAATCTCGGGTGTGATAGCGCTTGTTTGAGATGGAATCTCAACGGAATATCAACCGCCCGAGGGAGTTGAGAAGTATTATCTGTAAAAGGATAAAACTCTCCTCGCCATCGCCATAGAGTCCTTGAGAAATTTGGAACGCATTAGAGTCGCTTGCTCTAGGATTAATAATTCTTCCTAGATTTGCGAGCTTCGCTCTTCTCGTTCTTCGCCAAGAATTCTCCTATGGTCTTTCACCACCACTTGATTCTTAAAGTTTTGAATCATATCATCAAGTGTTTTCATAGTGGTTTCAAAATCTTGGGAGATTTCTTGAGACAACGGCTCGTGTGAAGCTTGAACCATATAGTCTTTGTGGAGGTTGGAAATTGTCAAACATGTAAGAGTCATGATTGTTACAAGGAACTGGGTTCCCTATTTGACAATCGAGTGAAATGAGGACCTCCACAGACTACAACAAGAAACTGCTGAGTCCGGACAGTGAATCATATGAATTTTGGTTATAACCAAAGTTCGAGCATCATTGGAAAACTGTTCATGACAAACGTGTTTCCGGATTGACACTCAAATCCTTGGTGAGGACCTCCACAAAATTCACAGCAGGTATCTTGATTGTATGAAGAATAGTCCGTGTGGCGGGTAATTGGAAAAGTTTGAGGAGTCGTTAAATGAGTTCTCGATTAGGATCATAATCAAATGAATTCCTCGAACCACAAAACAAACAACTCCCGCTAGGAATATAATTACCACATTGTACACAAGTACACCAACGACGGGTGAACCATAAAGAGTGATAAGGTTTTAAAAGGTACCATTTTGAGGGTCGCTTAAGTCCTTATTTGATCACTTTGTATCCGTTATTGCTTAATATCGCTCCTTTTCACTTTTTAGGTCTCGTGAAGGCAAAATGCTGGAATGGCACTTATTTGACGAAAAGCGCGAATATATGAAGAAAATGGCCAAAGTCGAAATCGAGACACTCACGGTGTTGAATGTAGAAGGCGACGTCGCCAAGTTCTATGTGTGCGACGCCGTCGGAGAATTATTGTGACGGGTCGAACTCAAAACTCGTGGTTTTCAAGAGACGGCG
>CM040242.1:277574384-277599384 GCA_022545495.1 Chrysanthemum lavandulifolium
TGAAGATGACAATAAACCAATTTTTCTCTTTCTCCCAAAATATATATATATATATATATATATATATATATATATATATATATATATATATATATATATATATTTTTTTTTATTTTTTTTTTTTTTTTTTTTTTTTTTTAAAATTGAACAACATCTAAAGTCTGTGTCATTCTTTGAATGACGACACAAAGACCGTAGATATTATCGAACCGGAAAAGAAAGAAAGAAAAAAGCGTGACAAAATGACAATATTTTTTGAAGATTTTTGAATTTTCAAATTTTTATGGATTTTGAAAGTTTTATAATTTTGTATTTTGTTTTCAAATAAATATTTACAAGAGATAGATGAAGATAGACCTTTACTCCTCGTCTTCCTCCTGAAGGCGTTTGAGGAGTTCGGTTGAAGGCTTTTCAAACCAAGGCGTGGAAGAATAAACTCAAAGCGTTCTCTTGGAAGAGCTTTGGTGAAGATGTCCGCTAAGCGATATTCGAGACCTCACAAAATATAGTTCCACCACACCTTTTCCACTTGTTCACGATGAAATGATGTCGAATGTCGATATGCTTTGCTCTTGAGTGTTGAGCGTTGTTGCATGAGAGAGCAATAGCACTTTATTATCGCGATGCAGAGGGATTTTGTTGAATTCAAAGCCATAGTCGATAATTGAGATCTCATCCATAAGATTTGAGCACAAAAGATGACATGGCTATGTATTCAACCTCTGTAGAGAAATAGAAGTACTCATTTGCTTCTTTGAAGACCGACTCACAAGCTTATCACCCAAAACCGAGCACCTCGGATGTACTTGACGTGTATCTTGACAACTGCATGATCGACATCTGCATAGGCCGTTAGTGACATACCGGTGTCCTTGGTACCATAGTCCCATATTGATGGTTCCTTGGAGATACCGAAGACCCGTTTAAGCGCTTCAAGGTGCTTTTTAGTAAACAGCACGGTATCTAGCACACACATGCAAGCAATGAACAAGATGTACGGTCTACTAGGCGTGAGATACATCGGGGATCCAATCATACTACGATATTTCGTTTGGTCAATCATGATCCTGGGTGGTCCTCATCTAGTTTGGTTCGATCAATCATGGGGGTGTCAACGGTCACTTGAATCAAATCCAAATTTCTTTAAGATCTCGGTTGCATATTTAGATTGATTTATGAAAATGCCTCGGGACTTTGTGAAATTTGTAATCCCAAGAAAAATGACATTTGTCCCATCATTGACATTTGAAATTTTGAACTCATTTCATTAAAAAACGATCACATTCCATTGGGTCGGTCGAGGCAAAATAATATCATCAACATAAATTTGAACATGAGTTAAATGTTTGCACGACTTCACGGTGAACAATGTAGGATCAAGCGCTCCTTTCTTTGAATCCGGTTGATAGAAGAAACTTTGACGATGTATCATACCATGCCCTTGGAGCTTGCTTTAAACCGTAAAGAGCCTTCTTCAAGCGATAAGCGTGAGTAGGATGCTCTTGATTCACAAAACCTTTAGGTTGGTGGCGTGACGACTTCTTTAAGATCTCCGTTCGTAAATGCCGTCTTTACATCCATCGATATACTACCATGTTCTTACTAGCAGCATTAGCGGAAAGATTTTGATTGCCTCGATTCGAGCAACGAGAGCAACGATTCTTCAAAGTCTATACCCTCCTCTTGACGATATCCTTTAGCAACTAATCGAGCCTTGTTCTTGACACATCACCATGCTCATCAAGTTTTACTTTGAAGATCCATTTGAGAGCTATAATCATAGCGATGCGGAGCGGTACTAACTCCCATACATCAAGGCGATCAAACTCATGAATTTCATCTTGCATGGCATTGAACCGACTATCTTCATTCATGGCGGTTTAACATCTTTTGGTTCGATCTTAGATAGTGCGGAGTTGAAGAAGCACCATAAGGCATCGGTTGCGAGTTGTTTCGGGTTGATCTGAGACGAGAGGGATTTCCAATGATGTTGTCTAAGGGTGATCGTGAGTCCATTTTACGAGGTGTTCATGTGGCGGTTGTTGAGGCCCGAGGTGGTGAGTCAATGTCTCTGAACAAGATGGTTCGATGATGATTCAGGGAGTAGCAAATATGTTTTCAAATGGAGCATCTTGAGGAGTCAAAGGGATTAACTTCATCATTGATGCGAAACATTTCCATGATGTACATTTGAAGAATGATGATTTGTTGATGAGGCGAAGGATCGTGACGGTGCTTCTTGACTTCTGGATATTGAGGCGATGGATCGACTTCATTCAATGGAATATGAGCATCCTCTGTTGTAGGGATCAGCACCTCATTAGTAGTAGACTCATACAGTTCATCAAACATTGGATCAAACAATTTCTTTACATCATCTTCGGATGGAGTACATATGGAGTTTCTTGAGAGGAGTTTGGAACAAGGATGAACCAATGGGACTGTTTTGAAGTGCGGGTCTGGTGGAGTGTCCGGAGCCATAGGACCCTGCGATAGAAACTCCGTAAATATTTCATACCTTTTTCACTATAGTTATATTTGGGAAACCGTTACCAAAATGACACTCGAAAAGCCACGAAAGTTACCTTTTTCATTATGTGTTGTTGCTGGTATTGGTGTACATCTTTATTTTTGTTTGGTATGTTTGGTTTGTGATAAGATAGATGGTATTTGTGTCTTACATATTCGTAATTGATCAAGAGATTTTAGCCACATATATCGTAATTGACTTGAAAAATAACTCACTAAAATAATGCACACTTAAGTGATGGATATAAATTCAAAATAATAAGAATAAAAGTCTTAAAAATAGTATAATATTCACAAACACTATGTATAGATAGTTAAAAATTGTTTTTTTAAAAAACGAATAAAGTTCACTAAAAAGGTATGTATTTTACAAAAATGGAATAAAGTTCACTAATTTGCAAACATGCAAAAAAACTGCATTAATCTAACTATCATGGTATATAATTTGCTCAAATGGTGTAATACTTATAAAACAGCTAATTAATTCAATAAAGAGGGTAGAGTATTGGTTTTCCGTGTGTTCATTAAATTAAAATAGATCATGCTTTTTGAGAGTTGATTCTTAAAATAATGGCGTTAAACACCCATCAATATGTTTCTTTAAAAGTTATTTAGATATGACGGGTGAAAAGTATCCAATGATACACTCATAGATGACTAAGTCTCTAGAGATAACGTTAGTTATTGAATCCATGCAATGACAATAACACTAAATGATAAATATAAGCGATAAATCCGAATTGAGGTTGGATATCACATACGTTTGAGATATATAACAATTTTAATAAGCGATAACATTTATAAAAGAACTCATGAATGTCAATTTTGTTTTCTTTTCTCAAAATTTATCGTATTTTTCTTGTTAAAACTCAATAAAACCCGTATGGTAATTCATTTCCACTTACTAAGATAGTGCATTTATTTTAAAGTCATTTGAAAAGAACTTTTAGTGACGTGCTACACTTATAACGGTATTATACACTCCTATAAAACTAATTCTTTCAAGAATGCTTAGTATCAAGTTTATATAATGAAGACAACACTAATTGCAAAATAACAACTCTAAATGAATGTTTTCATTTCAATTGCATCGGTCTAAATGAAACGACCTCACCAATCATATTTTAAATATCTTACATTCCACAAATTAATAGAGGCTGTTTTATCAACCGAAGTCCGTAAATATTTCATACCTTTTTTCACTATAGTTATATTTGTGAAACCAGTTACCAAAAATGACACTCAAGAAGCCACGAAAGTTACCTTTTTCTGTTATGTGTTGTTGGTGTATTGGTGTATATCTTTATTTTTGTTTGGTATGTTTGGTTTGTGATAAGAT
Organism: Chrysanthemum lavandulifolium; assembly: GCA_022545495.1. Classification (NCBI taxonomy): domain Eukaryota; kingdom Viridiplantae; phylum Streptophyta; class Magnoliopsida; order Asterales; family Asteraceae; genus Chrysanthemum; species Chrysanthemum lavandulifolium. Next base: position 277,578,253 of record CM040242.1, read on the forward strand.
AGATGGTATTTGTGTCTTACATATTCGTAATTGATCAAGAGATTTTAGCCACATATATCGTAATTGCTCAAGTAAACCTAAAACTAAGTTTATGAGTACGAAACTTGAAAAATAACTCACTAAAATAATGCACACTTAAGTAATGGATATAAATTCAAAATAATAAGAATAAAAGTCTTAAAAATAGTATAATATTCACAAACACTATGTAAAGATAGCTAAAAATTGTTTTTGTAAAAAACGAATAAAGTTCACTAAAAAGGTATGTATTTTACAAAAGGGCAAATGGCACAAAAAGGCATCAAAGTTAGGGTCCATTTCCAATTAAGGTATTCTACTTTTTTTCTTGCATAAAAAGGTACTCAACAAAAAAATTTGGCGGATTTGGGCTTTTTTACTAACGTTCGTTAACTCACTTCGTTAGTATATTACATGTTTAGTCCTCGAATGTGTATAATCATTTCAATCAACATCCAAAAAACAAATTTCAAAAAAAAAAATAAAAAAAAATAAATTGTTGCAGGCCGGTGCATAGATGTTGCAGTCGGTGAAATTCATTATTCACGCACAAACAAACACCCCTTTTGGGGCTGTTGCGTTGGCCAAAACACACAAACCAACGCACCCTTTGGTGCTTCTCCAGGCTCAAATAAGAAGAACAAACAAGAAGCACACCCTTCGGGGTCTCTTAAACCAACAAAGTAAGCGACAAAGGCTGCCGAATGAGGCATACATACCCCAAAATGACATTGCCGATGGATTATATTTACTGGGATTACATTTTTATATGACCTTAAAACATTTCAAAAAGAAAAACAAGAATCAACAAGATATTAAAGAACATACATGCAGGTGGCGTGCTAGAAGTTGTTTCAACATATCGGCTCTAAAATAGACTCAGGTACTTAACAAAACCATGTGTTACAAAATTCCAAGTTTAAGCAAATCCATCAATTTGTCAACTACAAACAGATGTTTACTCTAGAAAAAAAAGAAAAAGATAACATAAATGGCAGCTACAACGAAAGCATTCACAAACACGGCTCATATGGTACCATTCTCATCAATCTTTGTAGATTTGGGGTTACAACCAACACAAAGAGACTAACAAACTAAACCCTTTATAAGCCCCTTAATTCGTTTCCTCAAATCTCCTAAGATATATCATTTATCGCTGCTCCCCAAGTATGTTTCTATGAGTAGTGTCCCAAATATAAACCATCCGATTAGAACTACAAAAGTTGCTTCATCCAATGAGACTTCACACCTATGAACAAAAACAAAAACAATAAAGCTCCAATTTATAAGCAACAAAACCCAAAAAGTTCACTAAAAGGTATGTATTTTACAAAATGGAATAAAGTTCACTAATTTGCAAACATGCAAAAAACCGCATTAATCTAACTATCATGGTATATAATTTGCTCAAATGGTGTAATACTTATAAAACAGCTAATTAATTCAATAAAAGAGGGTAGAGTATTGGTTTTCTGGTGTGTTCATTAAATTAAAATAGATCATGCTTTTTGAGAATTGATTCTTAAAATAACTGACGTTAAACACCCATGAATATGTTGCTTTAAAAGTTATTTAGATATGACGAGGTAGAAAAGTATCCAATGATACACTCATAGATGACTAAGTCTCTAGAGATAACGTTAGGTATTGAATCCATGCAATGACAATAACACTAAATGATAAATATAAACGATAAATCCGAATTGAGGTTGGATATCACATACGTTTGAGATATATAACAATTTTAATAAACGATAACATTTATAAAAGAACTCATGAATGTCAATTTTGTTTTTCTTTTCTCAAAATTTATCGTATTTTTCTTGTTAAAACTCAATAAAACCCGTATGGTAATTCATTTCCACTTACTAAGATAGTGCATTTATTTTAAAGTCATTTGAAAAGAACTTTTAGTGACGTGCTACACTTGTAACGGTATTATACACTCCTATAAAACTAATTCTTTCAAGAATGATTAGTATCAAGTTTATATAATGAAGACAACACTAATTGCAAAATAACAACTTTAAATGAATGTTTTCATTTCAATTGCATCGGTTTAAAATGAAATAGCCTCACCAAATCATATTTTTAAATATCTTTCATTCCACAAATTAATAGAAGACTTGTTTTGTCAACCGAAGTCCGTAAATATTTCATACCTTTTCAATAAAGTTATATTTGTGAAACCAGTTACCAAAAATGACGTTCAAGAAGCCACGAAAGTTACCTATTTCTATCATGTGTTGTTGCGGTATTGGTGTATATCTTTATTTTTGTTTGGTATGTTTATTAAGAGATAAGATAGATGGTATTTGTGTCTTACATATTCATAACTGATCAAGAGATTTTAGCCACATATGTCGTAATTGCTCAAGTAAACCTAAAACTAAGTACATGTGAACTAAACTTGAAAAATAACTCACTAAAATAATGTACACTTAAGTAATTGATATAAATTCGAAATAATAAGAATAAAATTCGTAAAAATAGTATAATATTCACAAACACTATGTAAAGATAGCTAAAAATTGTTTTTGTAAAAAACGAATAAAGTTCACTAAAAAGGTATGTATTTTACAAAAATGGAATAAAGTTCACTAATTTGCAAACATGCAAAAACCGCATTAATCTAACTATCATGGTATATAATTTGCTCAAATGGTGTAATACTTATAAAACAGCTAATTAATTCAATAAAAGAGGGTAGAGTATTGGTTTTCCGTGTGTTCATTAAATTAAAATAGATCATGCTTTTTGAGAATTGATTCTTAAAATAACTGACGTTAAACACCCAAGAATATGTTGCTTTAAAAGTTATTTAGATATGACGAGGTAGAAAAATATCCAATGATACACTCATAGATGACTAAGTCTCTAGAGATAACGATAGGTATTGAATCCATGCAATGACAATAACACTAAATGATAAATATAAACGCTAAATCCGAATTGAGGTTGGATATCACGTACGTTTGAGATATATAACAATTTTAATAAACGATAACATTTATAAAAGAACTCATGAATGTCTATTTTGTTTTTCTTTTTCTTGAAATTTATCGTATTTTTCTTTTTAAAACTCAATAAAACCCGTATGGTAATTCATTTCTACTTACTAAGATAGTGCATTTATTTTAAAGTCATTTGAAAAGAACTTTTAGTGACGTGCTACACTTGTAACGGTATTATACACTCCTATATAACAAAGTATTTCAATAATGATTAGTATCAAGTTTATATAATGAAGACAACACTAATTGCAAAATAACAACTCTAAATGAATGTTTTCATTTCAATTGCACCGGTCTAAAATGAAACAGCCTCACCAAATCATATTTTTAAATATCTTTCATTCCACAAATTAATAGAAGGCTTGTTTTATCAACCGAAGTCCGTAAATATTTCATACCTTTTCACTATAGTTATATTTGTGAAACCAGTTACCAAAAATGACACTCAAGAAGCCACGAAAGTTACCTTTTTCTGTTATGTGTTGTTGCGGTATTGGTGTATATCTTTATTTTTGTTTGGTATGTTTGGTTTGTGATAAGATAGATGGTATTTGTGTCTTACATATTCGTAATTGATCAAGAGATTTTAGCCACATATATCGTAATTGCTCAAGTAAACCTAAAACTAAGTACATGAGTACGAAACTTGAAAAATAACTCACTAAAATAATGCACACTTAAGTAATGGATATAAATTCAAAATAATAAGAATAAAAGTCTTAAAAATAGTATAATATTCACAAACACTATGTAAAGATAGCTAAAAATTGTTTTTGTAAAAAACGAATAAAGTTCACTAAAAAGGTATGTATTTTACAAAAATGGAATAAAGTTCACTAATTTGCAAACATGCAAAAAAACTGCATTAATCTAACTATCATGGTATATAATTTGCTCAAATGGTGTAATACTTATAAAACAGCTAATTAATTCAATAAAAGAGGGTAGAGTATTGGTTTTCTGGTGTGTTCATTAAATTAAAATAGATCATGCTTTTTGAGAGTTGATTCTTAAAATAACTGACGTTAAACACCCATGAATATGTTGCTTTAAAAGTTATTTAGATATGACGAGGTAGAAAATATCCAATGATACACTCATAGATGACTAAGTCTCTAGAGATAACATAAATGACAATAACACTAAATGATAAATATAAACGAAATCCGAATTGAGGTTGGATATCACATACGTTTGAGATATATAACAATTTTAATAAACGATAACATTTATAAAAGAACTCATGAATGTCAATTTTGTTTTTCTTTTTAAAACTCAATAAAACCCGTATGGTAATTCATTTCTACTTACTAAGATAGTGCATTTATTTTAAAGTCATTTGAAAAGAAGTTTTAGTGACGTGCTACACTTGTAACGGTATTATACACTCCTATATAACAAAGTCTTTCAATAATGATTAGTATCAAGTTTATATAATGAAGACAACACTAATTGCAAAATAACAACTCTAAATGAATGTTTTCATTTCAATTGCACCGGTCTAAAATGAAACAGCCTCACCAAATCATATTTTTAAATATCTTTCATTCCACAAATTAATAGAAGACTTGTTTTGTAAACCGAAGTTCGTAATATTTCATACCTTTTCAGTATAGTTATATTTGGGAAGCCAGTTACCAAAAATGACACTCAAGAAGCCACGAAAGTTACCTTTTTCTGTCATGTGTTGTTGCGGTATTGGTGTATATCTTTATTTTTGTTTGGTATGTTTGGTTTGAGATAATATAGATGGTATTTGTGTCTTACATATTCGTAATTGATCAAGAGATTTTAGCCACATATATCGTAATTGCTCAAGTAAACCTAAAACTAAGTACATGAGTACGAAACTTGAAAAATAACTCACTAAAATAATGCACACTTAAGTAATGGATATAAATTCAAAATAATAAGAATAAAATTCGTAAAAATAGTATAATATTCACAAACACTATGTAAAGATAACTAAAAATTGTTTTTGTAAAAATCGAATAAAGTTCACTAAAAAGGTATGTATTTTACAAAAATGGAATAAAGTTCACTAATTTGCAAACATGCAAAAAAACTGCATTAATCTAACTATCATGGTATATAATTTGCTCAAATGGTGTAATACTTATAAAACAGCTAATTAATTCAATAAAAGAGGGTAGAGTATTGGTTTTCCGGTGTGTTCATTAAATTAAAATAGATCATGCTTTTTGAGAGTTGATTCTTAAAATAACTGACGTTAAACACCCATGAATATGTTGCTTTAAAAGTTATTTAGATATGACGAGGTAGAAAAGTATCCAATGATACACTCATAGATGACTAAGTCTCTAGAGATAACGTTAGGTATTGAATCCATGCAATGACAATAACACTAAATGATAAATATAAACGATAAATCCGAATTGAGGTTGGATATCACATACGTTTGAGATATATAACAATTTTAATAAACGATAACATTTATAAAAGAACTCATGAATGTCTATTTTGTTTTCTTTTCTCGAAATTTATCGTATTTTTCTTGTTAAAACTCAATAAAACCCGTATGGTAATTCATTTCCACTTACTAAGATAGTGCATTTATTTTAAAGTCATTTGAAAAGAACTTTTAGTGACGTGCTACACTTGTAACGGTATTATACACTCCTATATAACTAAGTCTTTCAAGAATGATTAGTATCAAGTTTATATAATGAAGACAACACTAATTGCAAAATAACAACTCTAAATGAATGTTTTCATTTCAATTGCATCGGTCTAAAATGAAACAAACCTCACCAAATCATATTTTTAAATATCTTTCATTCCACAAATTAATAGAAGACTTGTTTTATCAACCAAGTCCGTAAATATTTCATACCTTTTCACTATAGTTATATTTGTGAAACCAGTTACCAAAATAGACACTCAAGAAGCCACGAAAGTTACCTTTTTCTGTTATGTGTTGTTGCGGTATTGGTGTATATCTTTATTTTTGTTTGGTATGTTTGGTTTGTGATAAGATAGATGGTATTTGTGTCTTACATATTCGTAATTGATCAAGAGATTTTAGCCACATATATCGTAATTGCTCAAGTAAACCTAAAACTAAGTACATGAGTACGAAACTTGAAAAATAACTCACTAAAATAATGCACACTTAAGTAATGGATATAAATTCAAAATAATAAGAATAAAATTCGTAAAAATAGTATAATATTCACAAACACTATGTAAAGATAACTAAAAATTGTTTTTGTAAAACACGAATAAAGTTCACTAAAAAGGTATGTATTTTACAAAAATGGAATAAAGTTCACTAATTTGCAAACATGCAAAAAAACTGCATTAATCTAACTATCATGGTATATAATTTGCTCAAATGGTGTAATACTTATAAAACATCTAATTAATTCAATAAAAGAGGGTAGAGTATTGGTTTTCCGGTGTGTTCATTAAATTAAAATAGATCATGCTTTTTGAGAATTGATTCTTAAAATAACTGACGTTAAACACCCATGAATATGTTGCTTTAAAAGTTATTTAGATATGACGAGGTAGAAAAGTATCCAATGATACACTCATAGATGACTAAGTCTCTAGAGATAACGATAGGTATTGAATCCATGCAATGACAATAACACTAAATGATAAATATAAACGCTAAATCCGAATTGAGGTTGGATATCACGTACGTTTGAGATATATAACAATTTTAATAAACGATAACATTTATAAAAGAACTCATGAATGTCTATTTTGTTTTTCTTTTTCTCGAAATTTATCGTATTTTTCTTGTTAAAACTCAATAAAACCCGTATGGTAATTCATTTCCACTTACTAAGATAGTGCATTTATTTTAAAGTCATTTGAAAAGAACTTTTAGTGACGTGCTACACTTGTAACGGTATTATACACTCCTATAAAACTAAGTCTTTCAAGAATGATTAGTATCAAGTTTATATAATGAAGACAACACTAATTGCAAAATAACAACTCTAAATGAATGTTTTCATTTCAATTGCATCGGTCTAAAATGAAACAATTTCACCAAATCATATTTTTAAATATCTTACATTCCACAAATTAATAGAAGGCTTGTTTTATCAACCAAGTCCGTAAATATTTCATACCTTTTCACTATAGTTATATTTGTGAAGCCAGTTACCAAAATGACACTCAAGAAGCCACGAAAGTTACCTTTTTACATTATGTGTTGTTGCGGTATTGGTGTATATCTTTATTTTTGTTTGGTATGTTTGGTTTGTGATAAGATAGATGGTATTTGTGTCTTCATATTCTTAATTGATCATGAGATTTTAGCCACATATATCGTAATTGCTCAAGTAAACCTAAAACTAAGTACATGAGTACGAAACTTGAAAAATAACTCACTAAAAGAATGCACACTTAAGTAATGGATGTAAATTCAAAACAATAAGAATGAAAGTCGTAAAAATAGTATAATATTCACAAACACTATGTAAAGATAGCTAAAATTGTTTTTGTAAAAACGAATAAAGTTCACTAAAAGGTATGTATTTTACAAAATGGAATAAAGTTCACTAATTTGCAAACATGCAAAAAAGCGCATTAATCTAACTATCATGGTATATAATTTGCTCAAATGGTGTAATACTTATAAAACAGCTAATTAATTCAATAAAAGAGGGTAGAGTATTGGTTTTCGGTGTGTTCATTAAATTAAAATAGATCATGCTTTTGAGAGTTGATTCTTAAAATAACCGACGTTAAACACCCATGAATATGTTGCTTTAAAAGTTATTTAGATATGACGAGGTAGAAAAGTATCCAATGATACACTCATAGATGACTAAGTCTCTAGAGATAACGATAGGTATTGAATCCATGCAATGACAATAACACTAAATGATAAATATAAACGCTAAATCCGAATTGAGGTTGGATATCACGTACGTTTGAGATATATAACAATTTTAATAAACGATAACATTTATAAAAGAACTCATGAATGTCAATTTTGTTTTTCATTTTCTCAAAATTTATCGTATTTTTCTTGTTAAAACTCAATAAAACCCGTATGGTAATTCATTTCTACTTACTAAGATAGTGCATTTATTTTAAAGTCATTTGAAAAGAAGTTTTAGTGACGTGCTACACTTGTAACGGTATTATACACTCCTATATAACAAAGTCTTTCAATAATGATTAGTATCAAGTTTATATAATGAAGACAACACTAATTGCAAAATAACAACTCTAAATGAATGTTTTCATTTCAATTGCATCGGTCTAAAATGAAACAGCCTCACCAAATCATATTTTTAAATATCTTTCATTCCACAAATTAATAGAAGACTTGTTTTGTCAACCAAGTCCGTAAATATTTCATACCTTTTCACTATAGTTATATTTGTGAAGCCGAGTTACCAAAATGACACTCAAGAAGCCACGAAAGTTACCTTTTTCTCGTTATGTGTTGTTGCGGTATTGGTGTATATCTTTATTTTGTTTGGTATGTTTGGTTTGAGATAAGATAGATGGTATTTGTGTCTTACATATTCGTAATTGATCGAGAGATTTTAGCCACATATATCGTAATTGCTCAAGTAAACCTAAAACTAAGTACATGAGTACGAAACTTGAAAAATAACTCACTAAAATAATGCACACTTAAGTAATGGATATAAATTCAAAATAAAAAGAATAAAAGTCGTAAAAATAGTATAATATTAACAAAAATTATGCAAAGATAACTAATTTTTTTTTTTTTTTGTAAAAAATGAATAAAGTTCACTAAAAAGGCATGTATTTTACAAAAATGGAATAAAGTTCACTAATTTGCAAACATGCAAAAAAACTGCATTAATCTAACTATCATGGTATATAATTTGCTCAAATGGTGTAATACTTATAAAACCGCTAATAAATTCAATAAAAGAGGGTAGAGTATTGGTTTTCGGTGTGTTCATTAAATTAAAATAGATCATGCTTTTTGAGATGTGATTCTTAAAATAACTGACGTTAAACACCTAAGAATATGTTTCTTTAAAAGTTATTTAGATATGACGAGGTAGAAAAGTATCCAATGATACACTCATAGATGACTAAGTCTCTAGAGATAACGATAGGTATTGAATCCATGCAATGACAATAACACTAAATGATAAATATAAACGCTAAATCCGAATCGAGGTTGGATATCACGTACGTTTGAGATATATAACAATTTTAATAAACGATAACATTTATAAAAGAACTCATGAATGTCTATTTTGTTTTTCTTTTTCTCGAAATTTATCGTATTTTTCTTGTTAAAACTCAATAAAACCCGTATGTTAATTCATTTCCACTTACTAAGATAGTGCATTTATTTTAAAGTCATTTGAAAAGAACTTTTAGTGACGTGCTACACTTGTAACGGTATTATACACTCCTATAAAACTAAGTCTTTCAAGAATGATTAGTATCAAGTTTATATAATGAAGACAACACTAATTGCAAAATAACAACTCTAAATGAATGTTTTCATTTCAATTGCATCGGTCTAAAATGAAACAGCCTCACCAAATCATATTTTTAAATATCTTACATTCCACAAATTAATAGAAGGCTTGTTTTATCAACCGAAGTCCGTAAATATTTCATACCTTTTCACTATAGTTATATTTATAATGCCAGTTACCAAAAATGACACTCAAGAAGCCACGAAAGTTACCTTTTTCTGTTATATGTTGTTGCGGTATTGGTGTATATCTTTATTTTATTTTGGTATGTTTGGTTTGTGATAAGATAGAAGGTATTTGTGTCTTACATATTCGTAATTGATCGAGAGATTTTAGCCACATATATCGTAATTGCTCAAGTAAACCTAAAACTAAGTACATGAGTACGAAACTTGAAAAATAACTCACTAAAATAATGCACACTTAAGTAATGGATATAAATTCAAAATAATAAGAATAAAAGTCGTAAAAATAGTATAATATTCACAAACACTATGTAAAGATAGCTAAAAATTGTTTTTGTAAAAAACGAATAAAGTTCACTAAAAAGGTATGTATTTTACAAAAATGGAATAAAGTTCACTAATTTGCAAACATGCAAAAAAACTGCATTAATCTAACTATCATGGTATATAATTTGCTCAAATGGTGTAATACTTATAAAACAGCTAATTAATTCAATAAAAGAGGGTAGAGTATTGGATTTCTGGTGTGTTCATTAAATTAAAATAGATCATGCTTTTGAGAATTGATTCTTAAAATAATGACGTTAAACACCCAAGAATATGTTGCTTTAAAAGTTATTTAGATATGACGAGGTAGAAAAGTATCCAATGATACACTCATAGATGACTAAGTCTCTAGAGATAACGATAGGTATTGAATCCATGCAATGACAATAACACTAAATGATAAATATAAACGCTAAATCCGAATCGAGGTTGGATATCACGTACGTTTGAGATATATAACAATTTTAATAAACGATAACATTTATAAAAGAACTCATGAATGTCTATTTTGTTTTTCTTTTTCTCGAAATTTATCGTATTTTTCTTGTTAAAACTCAATAAAACCCGTATGGTAATTCATTTCCACTTACTAAGATAGTGCATTTATTTTAAAGTCATTTGAAAAGAACTTTTAGTGACTTGCTACACTTGCAACGGTATTATACACTCCTATAAAACTAAGTCTTTCAAGAATTATTAGTATCAAGTTTATATAATGAAGACAACACTAATTGCAAAATAACAACTCTAAATGAATGTTTTCATTTCAATTGCATCGGTCTAAAATGAAACAGCCTCACCAAATCATATTTTTAAATATCTTACATTCCACAAATTAATAGAAGGCTTGTTTTATCAACCGAAGTCCGTAAATATTTCATACCTTTTCACTATAGTTATATTTGTGAAGCCGCTTACCAAAATGACACTCAAAAAGCCACGAAAGTTACCTTTTTCGTTATGTGTTGTTGCGGTATTGGTGTATATCTTTATTTTGTTTGGTATGTTTGGTTTGTGATGAGATAGATGGTATTTGTGTCTTACATATTCGTAATTGATCGAGAGATTTTAGCCACATATATCGTAATTGCTCAAGTAAACCTAAAACTAAGTACATGAGTAAGAAACTTGAAAAATAACTCACTAAAATAATGCACACTTAAGTAATGGATATAAATTCAAAATAATAAGAATAAAAGTCGTAAAAATAGTATAATATTCACAAACACTATGTATAGATAGTTAAAAATTGTTTTTTTAAAAATGAATAAAGTTCACTAAAAGGTATGTATTTTACAAAATGGAATAAAGTTCACTAATTTGCAAACATGCAAAAAAGCGCATTAATCTAACTATCATGGTATATAATTTGCTCAAATGGTGTAATACTTATAAAACAGCTAATTAATTCAATAAAAGAGGGTAGAGTATTGGTTTTCCGTGTGTTCATTAAATTAAAATAGATCATGCTTTTGAGAGTTGATTCTTAAAATAACGGACGTTAAACACCCATGAATATGTTGCTTTAAAAGTTATTTAGATATGACGAGGTAGAAAAGTATCCAATGATACACTCATAGATGACTAAGTCTCTAGAGATAACGATAGGTATTGAATCCATGCAATGACAATAACACTAAATGATAAATATAAACGCTAAATCCGAATCGAGGTTGGATATCACGTCGTTTGAGATATATAACAATTTTAATAAACGATAACATTTATAAAAGAACTCATGAATGTCTATTTTGTTTTCTTTTCTCAAAATTTATCGTATTTTTCTTGTTAAAACTCAATAAAACCCGTATGGTAATTCATTTCCACTTACTAAGATAGTGCATTTATTTTAAAGTCATTTGAAAAGAACTTTTAGTGACGTGCTACACTTGTAACGGTATTATACACTCCTATAAAACTAATTCTTTCAAGAATGATTAGTATCAAGTTTATATAATGAAGACAACACTAATTGCAAAATAACAACTCTAAATGAATGTTTTCATTTCAATTGCATCGGTCTAAAATGAAACAGCCTCACCAAATCATATTTTTAAATATCTTACATTCCACAAATTAATAGAAGGCCTGTTTTATCAACCGAAGTCCGTAAATATTTCATACCTTTTTTCACTATAGTTATATTTGTGAAACCAGTTACCAAAAATGACACTCAAGAAGCCACGAAAGTTACCTTTTTCTGTTATGTGTTGTTGCGGTCTTGGTGTATATCTTTATTTTGTTTGGTAAGTTTGGTTTGTGATAAGATAGATGGTATTTGTGTCTTACATATTTGTAATTGATCAAGAGATTTTAGCCACATATATCGTAATTGCTCAAGTAAACCAAAAACTAAGTACATGAGTACGAAACTTGAAAAATAACTCACTAAAATAATGCACACTTAAGTAATGGTTATAAATTCAAAATAATAAGAATAAAAGTCGTAAAAATAGTATAATATTCACAAACACTATGTAAAGATAGCTAAAAATTGTTTTTGTAAAAAACGAATAAAGTTCACTAAAAAGGTATGTATTTTACAAAAATGGAATAAAGTTCACTAATTTGCAAACATGCAAAAACCGCATTAATCTAACTATCATGGTATATAATTTGCTCAAATGGTGTAATACTTATAAAACAGCTAATTAATTCAATAAAAGAGGGTAGAGTATTGGTTTTCGGTGTGTTCATTAAATTAAAATAGATCATGCTTTTGAGAGTTGATTCTTAAAATAACCGACGTTAAACACCCATGAATATGTTGCTTTAAAAGTTATTTAGATATGACGAGGTAGAAAAGTATCCAATGATACACTCATAGATGACTAAGTCTCTAGAGATAACGATAGGTATTGAATCCATGCAATGACAATAACACTAAATGATAAATATAAACGCTAAATCCGAATCGAGGTTGGATATCACGTCGCTTGAGATATATAACAATTTTAATAAACGATAACATTTATAAAAGAACTCATGAATGTCTATTTTGTTTTCTTTTCTCGAAATTTATCGTATTTTCTTGTTAAAACTCAATAAAACCCGTATGGTAATTCATTTCCACTTACTAAGATAGTGCATTTATTTTAAAGTCATTTGAAAAGAACTTTTAGTGACGTGCTACACTTGTAACGGTATTATACACTCCTATAAAACTAATTCTTTCAAGAATGATTAGTATCAAGTTTATATAATGAAGACAACACTAATTGCAAAATAACAACTCTAAATGAATGTTTTCATTTCAATTGCATCGGCCTAAAATGAAACAGCCTCACCAAATCATGTTTTTAAATATCTTACATTCCACAAATTAATAGAAGGCTTGTTTTATCAACGAAGTCCGTAAATATTTCATACCTTTTCACTGTAGTTATATTTATGAAGCCAGTTACCAAAAATGACACTCAAAAAGCCACGAAAGTTACCTTTTTCTCATTATGTGTTGTTGCGGTATTGGTGTATATCTTTATTTTTGTTTGGTATGTTTGGTTTGTGATAAGATAGATGGTATTTGTGTCTTACATATTCGTAATTGATCAAGAGATTTTAGCCACATATATCGTAATTGCTCAAGTAAACCAAAAACTAAGTACATGAGTACGAAACTTGAAAAATAACTCACTAAAATAATGCACACTTAAGTAATGGTTATAAATTCAAAATAATAAGAATAAAAGTCGTAAAATAGTATAATATTCACAAACACTATGTAAAGATAGCTAAAATTGTTTTTGTAAAAATGAATAAAGTTCACTAAAAGGTATGTATTTTACAAAATGGAATAAAGTTCACTAATTTGCAAACATGCAAAAAAGCGCATTAATCTAACTATCATGGTATATAATTTGCTCAAATGGTGTAATACTTATAAAACAGCTAATTAATTCAATAAAAGAGGGTAGAGTATTGGTTTTCCGGTGTGTTCATTAAATTAAAATAGATCATGCTTTTTGAGAGTTGATTCTTAAAATAACTGACGTTAAACACCCATGAATATGTTGCTTTAAAAGTTATTTAGATATGACGAGGTAGAAAAGTATCCAATGATACACTCATAGATGACTAAGTCTCTAGAGATAACGATAGGTATTGAATCCATGCAATGACAATAACACTAAATGATAAATATAAACGCTAAATCCGAATCGAGGTTGGATATCACGTACGTTTGAGATATATAACAATTTTAATAAACGATAACATTTATAAAAGAACTCATGAATGTCTATTTTGTTTTTCTTTTTCTCGAAATTTATCGTATTTTTCTTGTTAAAACTCTATAAAACCCGTATGGTAATTCATTTCCACTTACTAAGATAGTGCATTTATTTTAAAGTCATTTGAAAAGAACTTTTAGTGACGTGCTACACTTGTAACGGTATTATACACTCCTATAAAACTAATTCTTTCAAGAATGATTAGTATCAAGTTTATATAATGAAGACAACACTAATTGCAAAATAACAACTCTAAATGAATGTTTTCATTTCAATTGCATCGGTCTAAAATGAAACAGCCTCACCAAATCATGTTTTTAAATATCTTACATTCCACAAATTAATAGAAGGCTTGTTTTATCAACCGAAGTCCGTAAATATTTCATACCTTTTCACTATAGTTATATTTATGAAGCCAGTTACCAAAAATGACACTCAAAAAGCCACGAAAGTTACCTTTTTCTGTTATGTGTTGTTGCGGTATTGGTGTATATCTTTATTTTTTTTGGTATGTTTGGTTTGTGATAAGATAGAAGGTATTTGTGTCTTACATATTCGTAATTGATCGAGAGATTTTAGCCACATATATCGTAATTGCTCAAGTAAACCAAAAACTAAGTACATGAGTACGAAACTTGAAAAATAACTCACTAAAATAATGCACACTTAAGTAATGGTTATAAATTCAAAATAATAAGAATAAAAGTCGTAAAAATAGTATAATATTCACAAACACTATGTAAAGATAGCTAAAATTGTTTTGTAAAAATGAATAAAGTTCACTAAAAGGTATGTATTTTACAAAATGGAATAAAGTTCACTAATTTGCAAACATGCAAAAACCGCATTAATCTAACTATCATGGTATATAATTTGCTCAAATGGTGTAATACTTATAAAACAGCTAATTAATTCAATAAAAGAGGGTAGAGTATTGGTTTTCGGTGTGTTCATTAAATTAAAATAGATCATGCTTTTGAGAGTTGATTCTTAAAATAACGGACGTTAAACACCCATGAATATGTTGCTTTAAAAGTTATTTAGATATGACGAGGTAGAAAAGTATCCAATGATACACTCATAGATGACTAAGTCTCTAGAGATAACGATAGGTATTGAATCCATGCAATGACAATAACACTAAATGATAAATATAAACGCTAAATCCGAATCGAGGTTGGATATCACGTCGTTTGAGATATATAACAATTTTAATAAACGATAACATTTATAAAAGAACTCATGAATGTCTATTTTGTTTTTCTTTTTCTTGAAATTTATCGTATTTTTCTTGTTAAAACTCTATAAAACCCGTATGGTAATTCATTTCCACTTACTAAGATAGTGCATTTATTTTAAAGTCATTTGAAAAGAACTTTTAGTGACGTGCTACACTTGTAACGGTATTATACACTCCTATAAAACTAATTCTTTCAAGAATGATTGGTATCAAGTTTATATAATGAAGACAACACTAATTGAAAAATAACAACTCTAAATGAATGTTTTCATTTCAATTGCATCGTCCTAAAATGAAACAGCCTCACCAAATCATGTTTTTAAATATCTTACATTCCACAAATTAATAGAAGGCTTGTTTTATCAACCGAAGTCCGTAAATATTTCATACCTTTTCACTATAGTTATATTTGTGAAACCAGTTACCAAAAATGACACTCAAGAAGCCACGAAAGTTACCTTTTTCTGTTATGTGTTGTTGCGGTATTGGTGTATATATTTATTTTGTTTGGTAAGTTTGGTTTGTGATAAGATAGATGGTATTTGTGTCTTACATATTTGTAATTGATCAAGAGATTTTAGCCACATATATCGTAATTGCTCAAGTAAACCTAAAACTAAGTACATGAGTACGAAACTTGAAAAATAACTCACTAAAATAATGCACACTTAAGTAATGGCTATAAATTCAAAATAATAAGAATAAAAGTTTTAAAAAATAGTATTATATTCACAAACACTATGTAAAGATAGCTAAAATTGTTTTGTAAAAACGAATAAAGTTCACTAAAAGGTATGTATTTTACAAAATGGAATAAAGTTCACTAATTTGCAAACATGCAAAAACCGCATTAATCTAACTATCATGGTATATAATTTGCTCAAATGGTGTAATACTTATAAAACAGCTAATTAATTCAATAAAAGAGGGTAGAGTATTGGTTTTCCGTGTGTTCATTAAATTAAAATAGATCATGCTTTTTGAGAGTTGATTCTTAAAATAACTGACGTTAAACACCCATGAATATGTTGCTTTAAAAGTTATTTAGATATGACGAGGTAGAAAAGTATCCAATGATACACTCATAGATGACTAAGTCTCTAGAGATAACGTTAGGTATTGAATCCATGCAATGACAATAACACTAAATGATAAATAAAAACGATAAATCCGAATTGAGGTTGGATATCACATACGTTTGAGATATATAACAATTTTAATAAACGATAACATTTATAAAAAAACTCATGAATGTCAATTGAATCTCCCCCTAAGGGAGGTCACCCCATGAAATACATTTTGCATCCTAGCATTCTATCTTTGTCTTTAGTTCCAAGCTCGTAGACTTCAATTCTTCAATTTCCTCATTCTTTTTGCATGTTTAGCGATTCTTTAAAGTCCGCATAATTTTTTACTTTTAGTGGAGTCCTTTAACTGATCCACATCTTTGATGATCTTCGAGCTTTCATGGAGATCATCACCATAGTAAATCTCGGATCACCCTTTGTTGTGTTGCCATCATGTGAAGTTGTGACTTTCGGACCGACATGCTCACACTTTCGGATCATGACATCTTTTCATCGAGTAGCGGAAGCTTTCTCGGCTCATGATATTTGCCGCAACAGTGGCGAAACATAGTATAAAAATATCGAGCCGATTCTATAGATATGCATAAGTCATGATTTCTTCAATTTAGTGTGGATCTTTGTGAGCATGCGGCTTTTGATTGACTCTTCAATTCGATCGGTTGCAATCGTCGGGGTGTACCGCATCTGACGCTTAGCAATAAAGTGCACAAAAGTGTCTTTGATCGGTTTCACCGAATTGAGGTACACGGCCCACGGTTCCCGTTGATCATTACAAGTAATGCACGTGATCGGTATAATTCGAAGAATCTCCTTGACAAGGTTTTGTAGTTGCTCTAGTCGTTCTCAAACCGAACGTCTTAAAGAAGACAACACAGAGTGAGTGAACCGGTAATTGAGATTCATCGATTGATGAAAAATTGATTTGAAAAACAATCGCGTATTTCTTAGAAGAAAGAGTTTTGCAATACGACGAAGGTTTTATGAGAAAGATCAATTTTCAATCATAAATACTTTTTGTACTTGAAAAGAGTACACATTCGACGTGATAGAGAAAAGAAGATTTGCACATCGAATGGTTTTTCCAAAAGTATTTTTTCAATCAGACATACTTTTTGTGTTTGAAAACATAAGTACACATTCGACGTGCTAGAGAAAAGAAGGTTTGCACAACGAACGATTTTTCCAAAAGTATTCGTCAATTCCAATCCTGGACCAAGGTTGATTCAAGAGTGAATCGCCCCATCATTTTTGTCCAGTTGTCACAGGCTTGATCTTACGAGAAGATCTCACATGCCACCTACCAAGAGCTTGTTTGATGTTGGCTCTAGAAGGCTTTCCATCTTCATTGTGAATATGGTTGCATATCACTCAGATGTTCTGGCAATACCACAAGGATAATGCGTAGGACTCTTAATATATATTCTTACTTTCCAAATTGTGTGAAATAGCAAGTCTTCAAGAATTTAGTGTCCTAATGAGATATTGTGGATGATCTCTTGGCTCTAGACTCAATAGTGCACATTTGGTTCTCTGTGGGAGACTAGGGAGGGTCTCCTTCTTCAATATCAACAATCTCTAAGAAAGTCGATAGATTATGTCGGTTCCCGTGAGAATGAAACAAGTCCTTTTAAGAGGAACTTGAGTAGCTTGGGAAGTTTAGTGCGGTCGTCCACTGGGTCCATGACATCTTGTCTTCAATACAAGTGTTACCTTAGTAAACACCAAGAGCATATGTATTGAACCGGTTTACGCCCTAAGGTTGAATTATTGGAGGCTATTTCTTTTCACCCTTTTCACATTCAATTCTTTTCATTCTTCAACCCCTTGATCTTACCAAGACTTCATAACTAGAACCTTGTTGGGTTTATTCCAAGACTAGCTCTGTCTCGATCCGCACTCTTTCCATATCTCACTTTTCTCCTTTTTCATCATACCTAAGGACTCTACACTATCTAGTGGATTGTCCTGGTGATCCCTCCGACTCTGGCGGATCATGGAACTAATACCTAACCTAACCATCCTTATATCATCATGCATAAAGTAAATTGGTGGGTTTTGGTACTATTCATTCTTTCTTGAAACCAGGTTGAAAAATCATTTGGAAAAATCAATCAAGGTACTTGTGATACGAGATCAAAGCATTTTGCACCTTAATAGTTTTGATCATTTAGAGATGCTCCCCCTCAACATGTGCATATGATATTGAAATTGTTTAGCACATGGAGGCAAGAGTTCTTTGAGATAATTTCTTGCTCACAATTTCCGTAGAAAAAGCCATTTGATTTTCTTGGTAAATTCTCCCCCTCAATATATGCATAGGATATTTAAAATCATTTTATCACATAGAGGAAAGAGTTCTTTTGAAGCACATCCACGATCACAAAAGCCATTACGAAACCATTAGAAAATCAATCAAGGTATGTATGTTAAAACATAGAATTCTTTGTAACTTGATAGTTTATTTTCTTTTGAAATGCTCCCCCTCAATATATGCTTTGAGATTCGAAAGTGTTTAGCACATATGGGAGAGCAGCCTGCACTTTTGAATCAAATCGATCATCATTTATCAAATTTCATTATTAAATCACAAATTCTCCCCGATCAAAAATATCAAACCCTTTGAGATTTTGGATACCAAGTGATTTAATAAGGTTTAGAAAATATGGGAGAATATGTGCCTGATTTAAAAACTCTTCTGGTTTATGGTTAAATGCTCCTCCATAATCATGTGCATTAAGTATTTCAAAATCGTTTGGCACATGAAGGAATGAGTGCTTTGAAACAATCACCCTTTAAAACCGATTTGAGATTTAAATCACGATCTCTCCCTCGATCAAAAATTTTAAACCAATTGAGATTTTGGATCCCGATTGATTTAAATCATTTAGAAAATTTTGTGGTAAAGACGTGGCAAGATTTAATTTTGAAAAATGATGGATAAGGACCAACTATAGACATTAAAGATTGTTAGTGTCAGGTATGATAATTTTTAAGAAATCTATAAGTAAAATAAAACAATTTCACAATCAAACAAGAACAGAAAAAATTTCATTTTGAAAGATCTTTGAGTTTTAAAGAAAATCAGACCATGACATAACATTAAATCTTTAGATTACCACTTTGTTTTGTACAAGCCGGACTTGATAGATGAAATATTGTTTGAAAATAATTTATTTTAAATCACTCTCCCCCTCAATAGATGACTGTAGTCGATGATTGAGTGACTTAGGTTTCGATAAAATAAAGTCCGGTGATTTTAAATATTATGTTCAATTTATTTTCAAAATAATATTTTCCATTTTCAAAACAATATTATCAAGTTTGTTTTAAGAAAATGGTATCATCCACTACTTTTTCTGCACAAGATCGTTAGGTGGTTGAGAAGCTTATGTTGTTGTTGTAGGGCTTGGAAGAAAAACCGTCTGGCGATGCGGTGAGACTTCATCGTTGCACTTTAATGCCAACTGAGGTCAAATTAAGCTCCGTTTCTTCATTTGCTGATGAAGAAAACCATCTGCCGATGCAGTGAGACCTCTTACGTTGCATTTTTCCATGTCAACTCTCCATAGAAGTCCAATTAAGCTTCGTTTCTTCATTTGTCAACCCAAGATATAGTTACCCTTTCCTTTCGGCATCCAATCATCTTCAATTGTGGGATCCAGATCGGGAACATTCTTATATACCAATATACCTACATACGTTAGTGAACACACATATAGATATATGGTGGTCGACATCACCCAGACAGCAATCGACTAATAAAAGTCAATTCAACATATCAATTAGATCATAAAAGGTATGGGAATAATGTGTTTATCAAACTCTAATCATCTAATCCTAACAATCTTATCCTAGGCACCTAGTCCTTCAATGTAGGTTAACATCATTTTTAATTAAGCATACAGGATAATTAAGATAATCTCGTTAGATGATATAGATTTGAAAACATTCTCCCCCTCAATCAATGACTTATTTTCTAAAAAGTTTTAAAAGCGCTGAAGTCATTGATTGAGTTTTTCAATTTTTACGAAAACTACGGCCGATTGATTTTCAAGCAAGTCATTTACCACCAATTTTGAAAACAACAAATATTTTTAAAAGAATTTTAGACGGAAAAATATTTGTGTAGGAATAGCAGTCCTTCGACATACTTTCCTCAATAAGTTTTAGGATAAGTGCACGAATTTTGAAAGATGGTTTAGCGTAGCACTTTCCTTTTTTTTTTGAAAAACGGGTTGCTATCAGAAATAATAGCAAACCATAGTTTAAGCTCGGGTTACAGTCTAAAATAACTGCAAGCCATTTTTTAAGCACGGGTTACAGTCTAAAATAACTGTAAGCCATTTTAAGTGACATGTTTTGAAAAAGAAATATTTACACCTCCTGCTCGAACTTCATCTATGGTCCCGTGCCATTATTGAATGACATTTCTAAAACCGTAGATGTTATGTCTTGAGAAAACATATTTTTGGTATTTTTCAAGTTTTTCTGATTTTTATGGGTTTTTGAAGGTTTTATAATTTTCTATTTGGTTTTTAATAAATATATACAAAGATAGAGAAGATGATAT
>CM040242.1:277604384-277932878 GCA_022545495.1 Chrysanthemum lavandulifolium
CCCAAAATTTTTTTTAAATTTAAAAAAATTTTTAAAAAAAAAAAAAAATTTTAAAAGGGAAAAAAAAATTTCCATTTTTTAAAAAAAAAAAATTTTTAGTTTTTAAAATTTTAAATTTTTTTAAATTTTGGGAAAAAACCCCGGGGTTTTTTAAATTAAAAAAAAAAATTTAAAAAAATTTTTAAAAAATTTTAAATAAATTTTGGCCCCTTTTTTTTCCTTGAAAGGGAAAAAAAGGGGAAAAAAAATTTAAAAATTTTTTTTAAAAATTTAAAAAATTTTAAATTTTTTGGGAATAAAATTTTAAAAATGTTTTGGGAAAAAAATTTTTTTTTTTTAAAAAAATTATTTGGGGGTTAAATTTTTAATTTGTTTCTTTTTAAAAATTTTTTTAAAAATTTTAAAATTTTTAAAAAATTATAAAAAAAAAAATTTTAAAATTTTTTAAAAAAATTTTATTATTTTAGTGAGTTATTTTTCAAGTTTCGTACTCATGTACTTAGTTTTAGGTTTACTTGAGCAATTACGATATATGTGGCTAAAATCTCTTGATCAATTACGAATATGTAAGACACAAATACCATCTATCTTATCTCAAACCAAACATACCAAACAAAAATAAAGATATACACCAATACCGCAACAACACATGACAGAAAAAGGTAACTTTTGTGGCTTCTTGAGTGTCATTTTTGGTAACTGGCTTCACAAATATAACTATAGTGAAAAGGTATGAAATATTACGAACTTCGGTTGACAAAACAAGTCTTCTATTAATTTGTGGAATGAAAGATATTTAAAAATATGATTTGGTGAGGCTGTTTCATTTTAGACCGGTGCAATTGAAATGAAAACATTCATTTAGAGTTGTTATTTTGCAATTAGTGTTGTCTTCATTATGTAAACTTGATACTAATCATTATTGAAAGACTTTGTTATATAGGAGTGTATAATACCGTTAGAAGTGTAGAACGTCACTAAAATTTCTTTTCAAATGACTTTAAAACAAATGCACTATCTTAGTAAGTAGAAATGAATTACGATACGGGTTTTATTGAGTTTTAACAAGAAAAATACGATAAATTTTGAGAAAAAGAAAAACAAAATAGACATTCATGAGTTCTTTTATAAATGTTATCGTTTATTAAAATTGTTATATATCTCAAACGTTTGTGATATCCAACCTCAATTCGGATTTATCGTTTATATTTATCATTTAGTGTTATTGTCATTGCATGGATTCAATACCTAACGTTATCTTAAGAGACTTAGTGATCTATGAGTGTATCATTGGATATTTTTCTACCTCGTCATATCTAAATAACTTTTAAAGCAACATATTCATGGGTGTTTAACGTCAGTTATTTTAAGAATCAACTCTCAAAAAGCATGATCTATTTTAATTTAATGAACACACCGGAAAACCAATACTCTACCCTCTTTTATTGAATTAATTAGCTGTTTTATAAGTATTACACCATTTGAGAAAATTATATACCATGATAGTTAGATTAATGCAGCTTTTTTGCATGTTTGCAAATTAGTGAACTTTATTCCATTTTTGTAAAATACATACCTTTTTAGTGAACTTTATTCGTTTTCTACAAAAACAATTTTTAGCCATCTTTACATAGTGTTTATGAATATTATACTATTTTTAAGACTTTTATTCTTATTATTTTTAATTTATATCCTTTCCTTAAGTGTGCATTATTTTAGTGAGTTATTTTTCAAGTTTCGTACTCATGTACTTAGTTTTAGGTTTACTTGAGCAATTACGATATATGTGGCTAAAATCTCTTGATCAATTACCAATATGTAAGACACAAATACCATCTATCTTATCTCAAACCAAACATACCAAACAAAAATAAAGATATACACCAATACCGCAACAACACATGACAGAAAAAGGTAACTTTTGTGGCTTCTTGAGTGTCATTTTTGGTAACTGGCTTCACAAATATAACTATAGTGAAAAGGTATGAAATATTACGAACTTCGGTTGACAAAACAAGTCTTCTATTAATTTGTGGAATGAAAGATATTTAAAAATATGATTTGGTGAGGCTGTTTCATTTTAGACCGGTGCAATTGAAATGAAAACATTCATTTAGAGTTGTTATTTTGCAATTAGTGTTGTCTTCATTATATAAACTTGATACTAATAATTATTGAAAGACTTTGTTATATAGGAGTGTATAATACCGTTAGAAGTGTAGAACGTCACTAAAATTTCTTTTCAAATGACTTTAAAATAAATGCACTATCTTAGTAAGTAGAAATGAATTACGATACGGGTTTTATTGAGTTTTAACAAGAAAAGTACGATAAATTTTGTGAAAAATAAAAACAAAATAGACATTCATGAGCTCTTTTATAAATGTTATCGTTTATTAAAATTGTTATATATCTCAAACGTTTGTGATATCCAACCTCAATTCGGATTTATCGTTTATATTTATCATTTAGTGTTATTGTCATTGCATGGATTCAATACCTAACGTTATCTCTAGAGACTTAGTGATCCATGAGTGTATCATTGGATATTTTTCTACCTTGTCATATCTAAATAACTTTTAAAGCAACATATTCATGGGTGTTTAACGTCAGTTATTTTAAGAATCAACTCTCAAAAAGCATGATCTATTTTAATTTAATGAACACACCGGAAAACCAATACTCTACCCTCTTTTATTGAATTAATTAGCTGTTTTATAAGTATTACACCATTTGAGAAAATTATATACCATGATAGTTAGATTAATGCGCTTTTTGCATGTTTGCAAATTAGTGAACTTTATTCCATTTTGTAAAATACATACCTTTTAGTGAACTTTATTCGTTTTCTACAAAAACAATTTTAGCCATCTTTACATAGTGTTTATGAATATTATACTATTTTTAAGACTTTTATTCTTATTATTTTTAATTTATATCCTTTCCTTAAGTGTGCATTATTTTAGTGAGTTATTTTTCAAGTTTCGTACTCATGTACTTAGTTTTAGGTTTACTTGAGCAATTACGATATATGTGGCTAAAATCTCTTGATCAATTACCAATATGTAAGACACAAATACCATCTATCTTATCTCAAACCAAACATACCAAACAAAAATAAAGATATACACCAATACCGCAACAACACATGATAGAAAAAGGTAACTTTTGTGGCTTCTTGAGTGTCATTTTTGGTAACTGGCTTCACAAATATAACTATAGTGAAAAGGTATGAAATATTACGAACTTCGGTTGACAAAACAAGTCTTCTATTAATTTGTGGAATGAAAGATATTTAAAAATATGATTTGGTGAGGCTGTTTCATTTTAGACCGGTGCAATTGAAATGAAAACATTCATTTAGAGTTGTTATTTTGCAATTAGTGTTGTCTTCATTATATAAACTTGATACTAATCATTATTGAAAGACTTTGTTATATAGGAGTGTATAATACCGTTAGAAGTGTAGAACGTCACTAAAATTTCTTTTCAAATGACTTTAAAATAAATGCACTATCTTAGTAAGTAGAAATGAATTACGATACGGGTTTTATTGAGTTTTAACATGAAAAATACGATAAATTTTGAGAAAAAGAAAAACAAAATAGACATTCATGAGTTCTTTTATAAATGTTATCGTTTATTAAAATTGTTATATATCTCAAACGTTTGTGATATCCAACCTCAATTCGGATTTATCGTTTATATTTATCATTTAGTGTTATTGTCATTGCATGGATTCAATACCTAACGTTATCTATGAGTGTATCATTGGATATTTTTCTACCTCGTCATATCTAAATAACTTTTAAAGCAACATATTCATGGGTGTTTAACGTCAGTTATTTTAAGAATCAACTCTCAAAAAGCATGATCTATTTTAATTTAATGAACACACCGGAAAACCAATACTCTACCCTCTTTTATTGAATTAATTAGCTGTTTTATAAGTATTACACCATTTGAGCAAATTATATACCATGATAGTTAGATTAATGCAGTTTTTTTGCATGTTTGCAAATTAGTGAACTTTATTCCATTTTTGTAAAATACATACCTTTTTAGTGAACTTTATTCGTTTTTTACAAAAACAATTTTTAGCTATCTTTACATAGTGTTTGTGAATATTATACTATTTTTAAGACTTTTATTCTTATTATTTTGAATTTATATCCATTACTTAAGTGTGCATTATTTTAGTGAGTTATTTTTCAAGTTTCGTACTCATGTACTTAGTTTTAGGTTTACTTGAGCAATTACGATATATGTGGCTAAAATCTCTTGATCAATTACGAATATGTAAGACACAAATACCATCTATCTTATCTCAAACCAAACATACCAAACAAAAATAAAGATATACACCAATACCGCAACAACACATGATGAAAAAAGGTAACTTTCGTGGCTTCTTGAGTGTCATTTTGGTAACTCGGCTTCACAAATATAACTATAGTGAAAAGGTATGAAATATTTACGGACTTCGGTTGACAAAACAAGTCTTCTATTAATTTGTGGAATGAAAGATATTTAAAAATATGATTTGGTGAGGCTGTTTCATTTTAGACCGATGCAATTGAAATGAAAACATTCATTTAGAGTTGTTATTTTGCAATTAGTGTTGTCTTCATTATATAAACTTGATACTAATCATTCTTGAAAGACTTAGTTTTTTAGGAGTGTATAATACCGTTACAAGTGTAGCACGTCACTAAAAGTTCTTTTCAAATGACTTTAAAATAAATGCACTATCTTAGTAAGTAGAAATGAATTACCATACGGGTTTTATTGAGTTTTAACAAGAAAAATACGATAAATTTCGAGAAAAGAAAAACAAAATAGACATTCATGAGATCTTTTATAAATGTTATCGTTTATTAAAATTGTTATATATCTCAAACGTACGTGATATCCAACCTCGATTCGGATTTAGCGTTTATAATTATCATTTAGTGTTATTGTCATTGCATGGATTCAATACCTATCGTTATCTCTAGAGACTTAGTCATCTATGAGTGTATCATTGTATATTTTTCTACCTCGTCATATCTAAATAACTTTTAAAGCAACATATTCGTGGGTGTTTAACGTCAATTATTTTAAGAATCAATTCTCAAAAAGCATGATCTATTTTAATTTAATGAACACACCAGAAAACCAATACTCTACCCTCTTTTATTGAATTAATTAGCTGTTTTATAAGTATTACACCATTTGAGCAAATTATATACCATGATAGTTAGATTAATGCGCTTTTTTGCATGTTTGCAAATTAGTGAACTTTATTCCATTTTGTAAAATACATACCTTTTAGTGAACTTTATTCGGTTTTTACAAAAACAATTTTTAGCTATCTTTACATAGTGTTTGTGAATATTATACTATTTTTATGACTTTTATTCTTATTATTTTGAATTTATATCCATTACTTAAGTGTGCATTATTTTAGTGAGTTATTTTTCAAGTTTCGTACTCATGTACTTAGTTTTAGGTTTACTTGAGCAATTACGATATATGTGACTAAAATATCTAGATCAATTACGAATATGTAAGACACAAATACCATCTATCTTATCTCAAACCAAACATACCAAACAAAATAAAGATATACACCAATACCGCAACAACACATGATGTAAAAAGGTAACTTTCGTGGCTTCTTGAGTGTCATTTTTGGTAATCGGCTTCACAAATATAACTATAGTGAAAAGGTATGAAATATTTACGAACTTCGTTGACAAAACAAGTCTTCTATTAATTTGTGGAATGAAAGATATTTAAAAATATGATTTGGTGAGGTCGTTTCATTTTAGACCGATGCAATTGAAATGAAAACATTCATTTAGAGTTGTTATTTTGCAATTAGTGTTGTCTTCATTATATAAACTTGATACTAATCATTATTGAAAGACTTAGTTATATAGGAGTGTATAATACCGTTACAAGTGTAGAACGTCACTAAAAGTTCTTTTCAAATGACTTTAAAATAAATGCACTATCTTAGTAAGTAGAAATGAATTACCATACGGGTTTTATTGAGTTTTAACAAGAAAAATACGATAAATTTCAAGAAAAGAAAAACAAAATAGACATTCATGAGTTCTTTTATAAATGTTATCGTTTATTAAAATTGTTATATATCTCAAACGTCGTGATATCAAACCTCAATTCGGATTTAGCGTTTATAATTATCATTTAGTGTTATTGTCATTGCATGGATTCAATACCTATCGTTATCTCTAGAGACTTAGTCATCTATGAGTGTATCATTGTATATTTTTCTACCTCGTCATATCTAAATAACTTTTAAAGCAACATATTCGTGGGTGTTTAACGTCAATTATTTTAAGAATCAATTCTCAAAAAGCATGATCTATTTTAATTTAATGAACACACCAGAAAACCAATACTCTACCCTCTTTTATTGAATTAATTAGCTGTTTTATAAGTATTACACCATTTGAGCAAATTATATACCATGATAGTTAGATTAATGCGCTTTTTTGCATGTTTGCAAATTAGTGAACTTTATTCCATTTTGTAAAATACATACCTTTTAGTGAACTTTATTCGTTTTTTACAAAACAATTTTAGCTATCTTTACATAGTGTTTGTGAATATTATACTATTTTTATGACTTTTATTCTTATTATTTTGAATTTATATCCATTACTTAAGTGTGCATTATTTTAGTGAGTTATTTTTCAAGTTTCGTACTCATGTACTTAGTTTTAGGTTTACTTGAGCAATTACGATATATGTGACTAAAATATCTCGATCAATTACGAATATGTAAGACACAAATACCATCTATCTTATCTCAAACCAAACATACCAAACAAAAATAAAGATATACACCAATACCGCAACAACACATGACAGAAAAAGGTAACTTTCGTGGATTTTTGGGTGTCATTTTTGGTAACTGGCTTCACAAATATAACTATAGTGAAAAGGTATGAAATATTTACGGACTTCGGTTGATAAAACAAGTGTTCTTAAATTTGTGGAATGAAAGATATTTAAAAATATGATTTGGTGAGGCTGTTTCATTTTAGACCGATGCAATTGAAATGAAAACATTCATTTAGAGTTGTTATTTTGCAATTAGTGTTGTCTTCATTATATAAACTTGATACTAATCATTCTTGAAATACTTAGTTTTATAGGAGTGTATAATACCGTTACAAATGTAGCACGTCACTAAAAGTTCTTTTCAAATGACTTTAAAATAAATGCACTATCTTAGTAAGTAGAAATGAATTACCATACGGGTTTTATTGAGTTTTAACAAGAAAAATACGATAAATTTCAAGAAAAGAAAAACAAAATAGACATTCATGAGTTCTTTTATAAATGTTATCGTTTATTAAAATTGTTATATATCTCAAACGACGTGATATCCAACCTCAATTCGGATTTAGCGTTTATATTTATCATTTAGTGTTATTGTCATTGCATGGATTCAATACCTATCGTTATCTCTAGAGACTTAGTCATCTATGAGTGTATCATTGTATATTTTTCTACCTCGTCATATCTAAATAACTTTTAAAGCAACATATTCGTGGGTGTTTAACGTCAATTATTTTAAGAATCAATTCTCAAAAAGCATGATCTATTTTAATTTAATGAACACACCAGAAAACCAATACTCTACCCTCTTTTATTGAATTAATTAGCTGTTTTATAAGTATTACACCATTTGAGCAAATTATATACCATGATAGTTAGATTAATGCAGTTTTTTTGCATGTTTGCAAATTAGTGAACTTTATTCCATTTTTGTAAAATACATACCTTTTTAGTGAACTTTATTCGTTTTTTACAAAAACAATTTTTAGCTATCTTTACATAGTGTTTGTGAATATTATACTATTTTTATGACTTTTATTCTTATTATTTTGAATTTATATCCATTACTTAAGTGTGCATTATTTTAGTGAGTTATTTTTCAAGTTTCGTACTCATGTACTTAGTTTTAGGTTTACTTGAGCAATTACGATATATGTGACTAAAATATCTCGATCAATTACGAATATGTAAGACACAAATACCATCTATCTTATCTCAAACCAAACATACCAAACAAAAATAAAGATATACACCAATACCGCAACAACACATAGCAGAAAAAGGTAACTTTCGTGGCTTCTTGGGTGTCATTTTGGTAATCGGCTTCACAAATATAACTATAGTGAAAAGGTATGAAATATTTATTGACTTCGGTTCACAAAACAAGTCTTCTATTAATTAGTGGAATGAAAGATATTTAAAAATATGATTTGGTGAGGCTGTTTCATTTTAGACCGATGCAATTGAAATGAAAACATTCATTTAGAGTTGTTATTTTGCAATTAGTGTTGTCTTCATTATATAAACTTGATACTAATCATTATTGAAAGACTTTGTTATATAGGAGTGTATAATACCGTTACAAATGTAGCACGTCACTAAAAGTTCTTTTCAAATGACTTTAAAATAAATGCACTATCTTAGTAAGTAGAATTCAATTACCATACGGGTTTTATTGAGTTTTAACAAGAAAAATACGATAAATTTCAAGAAAAAGAAAAACAAAATAGACATTCATGAGTTCTTTTATAAATGTTATCGTTTATTAAAATTGTTATATATCTCAAACGTACGTGATATCAAACCTCAATTCGGATTTAGCGTTTATATTTATCATTTAGTGTTATTGTCATTGCATGGATTCAATACCTATCGTTATCTCTAGAGACTTAGTCATCTATGAGTGTATCATTGTATATTTTTCTACCTCTTCATATCTAAATAACTTTTAAAGCAACATATTCTTGGGTGTTTAACGTCAGTTATTTTAAGAATCAATTCTCAAAAAGCATGATCTATTTTAATTTAATGAACACACCAGAAAACCAATACACTACCCTCTTTTATTGAATTAATTAGCTGTTTTATAACTATTACACCATTTGAGCAAATTATATACCATGATAGTTAGATTAATGCGCTTTTTGCATGTTTGCAAATTAGTGAACTTTATTCCATTTTGTAAAATACATACCTTTTAGTGAACTTTATTCGCTTTTTACAAAACAATTTTAGCTATCTTTACATAGTGTTTGTGAATATTATACTATTTGTATGACTTTTATTCTTATTATTTTGAATTTATATCCATTACTTAAGTGTGCATTATTTTAGTGAGTTATTTTTCAAGTTTCGTACTCATGTACTTAGTTTTAGGTTTACTTGAGCAATTACGATATATGTGACTAAAATATCTCGATCAATTACGAATATGTAAGACACAAATACCATCTATCTTATCTCAAACCAAACATACCAAACAAAAATAAAGATATACACCAATACCGCAACAACACATGACAGAAAAAGGTAACTTTCGTGGATTTTTGGGTGTCATTTTTGGTAACTGGCTTCACAAATATAACTATAGTGAAAAGGTATGAAATATTTACGGACTTCGGTTGATAAAACAAGTGTTCTTAAATTTATGGAATGAAAGATATTTAAAAATATGATTTGGTGAGGCTTTTTCATTTTAGACCGATGCAATTGAAATGAAAACATTCATTTAGAGTTGTTATTTTGCAATTAGTGTTGTCTTCATTATATAAACTTGATACTAATCATTCTTGAAATACTTAGTTTTATAGGAGTGTATAATACCGTTACAAATGTAGCACGTCACTAAAAGTTCTTTTCAAATGACTTTAAAATAAATGCACTATCTTAGTAAGTAAAATTCAATTACCATACGGGTTTTATTGAGTTTTAACAAGAAAAATACGATAAATTTCAAGAAAAAGAAAAACAAAATAGACATTCATGAGTTCTTTTATAAATGTTATTGTTTATTAAAATTATTATATATCTCAAACGTACGTGATATCAAACCTCATTTCGGATTTAGCGTTTATATTTATCATTTAGTGTTATTGTCATTGCATGGATTCAATACCTATCGTTATCTCTAGAGACTTAGTCATCTATGAGTGTATCATTGTATATTTTTCTACCTCGTCATATCTAAATAACTTTTAAAGCAACATATTCTTGGGTGTTTAACGTCAGTTATTTTAAGAATCAATTCTCAAAAAGCATGATCTATTTTAATTTAATGAACATACCAGAAAACCAATACTCTACCCTCTTTTATTGAATTAATTAGCTGTTTTATAAGTATTACACCATTTGAGCAAATTATATACCATGATAGTTAGATTAATGCAGTTTTTTTGCATGTTTGCAAATTAGTGAACTTTATTCCATTTTTGTAAAATACATACCTTTTTAGTGAACATTATTCGTTTTTTACAAAAACAAATTTTAGCTATCTTTACATAGTGTTTGTGAATATTATACTATTTTTACTACTTTTATTCTTATTATTTTGAATTTATATCCATTACTTAAGTGTGCATTATTTTAGTGAGTTATTTTTCAAGTTTCGTACTCATGTACTTAGTTTTAGGTTTACTTGAGCAATTACGATATATGTGACTAAAATATCTCGATCAATTACGAATATGTAAGAGACAAATACCATCTATCTTATCTCAAACCAAACATACCTAACAAAAATAAAGATATACTCCAATACCGAAAAACACATGACAGAAAAAGGTAACTTTCGTGGCTTCTTGGGTGTCATTTTTGGTAACTGGCTTCACAAATATAACTATAGTAAAAAGGTATGAAATATTTATTGACTTCGGTTCACAAAACAAGTCTTCTATTAATTAGTGGAATGAAAGATATTTAAAAAT
Organism: Chrysanthemum lavandulifolium; assembly: GCA_022545495.1. NCBI lineage: Eukaryota > Viridiplantae > Streptophyta > Magnoliopsida > Asterales > Asteraceae > Chrysanthemum > Chrysanthemum lavandulifolium. The sequence continues at coordinate 277,615,163 of CM040242.1, forward strand.
ATGATTTGGTGAGGCTGTTTCCTTTTAGACCGATGCAATTGAAATGAAAACATTCATTTAGAGCATGTTATTTTGCAATTAGTGTTGTCTTCATTATATAAACTTGATACTAATCATTATTGAAAGACTTTGTTATATAGGAGTGTATAATACCGTTACAAATGTAGAACGTCACTAAAAGTTCTTTTCAAATGACTTTAAAATAAATGCACTATCTTAGTAAGTAGAATTCAATTACCATACGGGTTTTATTGAGTTTTGACAAGAAAAATACGATAAATTTCAAGAAAAAGAAAAACAAAATAGACATTCATGAGTTCTTTTATAAATGTTATCGTTTATTAAAATTGTTATATATCTCAAACGTACATGATATCAAACCTCAATTCGGATTTAGCGTTTATATTTATCATTTAGTGTTATTGTCATTGCATGGATTCAATATCTATCGTTATCTCTAGAGACTTAGTCATCTATGAGTGTATCATTGTATATTTTTCTACCTCTTCATATCTAAATAACTTTTAAAGCAACATATTCTTGGGTGTTTAACGTCAGTTATTTTAAGAATCAATTCTCAAAAAGCATGATCTATTTTAATTTAATGAACACACCGAAAACCAATACTCTACCCTCTTTTATTGAATTTATTAGCGGTTTTATAAGTATTACACCATTTGAGCAAATTATTGCATGTTTGCAAATTAGTGAACTTTATTCCATTTTTGTAAAATACATGCCTTTTTAGTGAACTTTATTCATTTTTTACAAAAACAATTTTTAGCTATCTTTACATAGTGTTTGTGAATATTATACTATTTTTACGACTTTTATTCTTATTATTTTGAATTTATATCCATTACTTAAGTGTGCATTATTTTAGTGAGTTATTTTTCAAGTTTCGTACTCATGTACTTAGTTTTAGGTTTACTTGAACAATTACGATATATGTGGCTAAAATCTCTTGATCAATTACGAATATGTAAGACAAAAATACCATCTATCTTATCTCAAACAAAACATACCAAACAAAAATAAAGATATACACCAATACCGCAACAACACATGACAGAAAAAGGTAACTTTTGTGGCTTCTTGAGTGTCATTTTTTGTAACTGGCTTCACAAATATAACTATAGTGAAAAGGTATGAAATATTACGAACTTCGGTTGACAAAACAAGTCTTCTATTAATTTGTGGAATGAAAGATATTTAAAAATATGATTTGGTGAGGCTGTTTCATTTTAGACCGGTGCAATTGAAATGAAAACATTCATTTAGAGTTGTTATTTCGCAATTAGTGTTGTATTCATTATATAAACTTGATACTAATCATTATTGAAAGACTTTGTTATATAGGAGTGTATAATACCGTTAGAAGTGTAGAACGTCACTAAAACTTTTTTCAAATGACTTTAAAATAAATGCACTATCTTAGTAAGTAGAAATGAATTACGATACGGGTTTTATTGAGTTTTAACATGAAAAATACGATAAATTTTGAGAAAAAGAAAAACAAAATAGACATTCATGAGTTCTTTTATAAATGTTATCGTTTATTAAAATTGTTATATATCTCAAACGTTTGTGATATCCAACCTCAATTCGGATTTATCGTTTATATTTATCATTTAGTGTTATTGTCATTGCATGGATTCAATACCTAACGTTATCTCTAGAGACTTAGTGATCCATGAGTGTATCATTGGATATTTTTCTACCTTGTCATATCTAAATAACTTTTAAAGCAACATATTCATGGGTGTTTAACGCCGCTTATTTTAAGAATCAACTCTCAAAAGCATGATCTATTTTAATTTAATGAACACACCGAAAACCAATACTCTACCCTCTTTTATTGAATTAATTAGTGTTTTATAAATATTACACCATTTGAGAAAATTATATACCATGATAGTTAGATTAATGCGCTTTTTGCATGTTTGCAAATTAGTGAACTTTATTCCATTTTGTAAAATACATACCTTTTAGTGAACTTTATTTGTCACACCCCAAATTACTGTTTTGCGTGAATGGAATTCACGGGATTGATTGTCATAGCATCACAATCACAGTTATATTGAACGACCTAAAGTGTCGTTTGGAAAATACATCGCTTGAATTAATAAAAACATTCAGAGTTACAAAGATAGGTCCCAAATGAAAGTTGCTATGTGCGGAAAATAAGTTTGTTATAAGTCAAACGATGTTTTTAATGTGTATAAATCCCATGTGAGACGCGTCGTCACCGCGACTCTATGCTATGTCCACATGCTTGCCATGAAGTGAATGCCTTAGATACCTGAGATAAAACATGCTAAAAAGTGTCAACACAAAGGTTGAGTGAGTTCATAGAGTTTGCGTTGAAATGTAAAGCCTTTCAAAATCGTTTATGCAGCAAAGGCATTGTAAATCCACTCAGTTCCAAGTTCCGCCCATACAAAACTTGCAACCTGTGTGTTCACAATCCACTGCCAAAATATGTATAGTTTATGTTCAAATGCATGATGTCAAATGAATTCACATAATAGTGCATGACTTTATGTATCAATAGTTACTTGACATAATTATACCAAGACATTTAGTTCAATGATAATCCCAAGACATTCAGCTCAATGATGTTCCCAAGACATTTTGCTCAATAATAATCCCAAGACATTCAGCTCAATGATGTTCCCAAGACATTTAGCTCAATAATAATCCCAAGACATTCAGCTCAATGATAATCCCAAGACATTCAGCTCAATAATAATCCCAAGACATTCAATGATTCAATGATAATCGTATAGAAATTCTAAATATGACAATATTGCTACCTCGTATGATTAAACATTCATTTCAGTTAAACATGTAGTTGCAAATATCATGAATGTCATAAAAATAGTTGAGCATGTATCTCCCCCAAAAGTAATTCAAAACAATTAAAAGAGTAGGGGCTATGACTCACCTGGTGCAATGTTTATGATGATAAAATGGCAAAAGTGGATACACTGAAATATAGCGTGAATCTCGAAAATGACCTATTATGAATGATATGATATGTAATAAGTCATGATGTAATGTTATGCATGCAATTCGGATGATATTTATACCACTTATGAATTTTTGAAAACAATACTTCTCGTCGAAAATATAATCTTTTAACGTCTTGACCATTTTTAAATTACTTCACATGTATTTACGTTGAAATAATATCCGACGATAATCATTTGGTGATTATTTAAGAAAATATAACTTTTCGTCGTAAAATAATGTCGTTGAAATTTCCATGAAAGTGACTAAAACGGCCTCTAAAAGCTAGTCGTAAAATGGTGCACGTCGAGTGTTAGGAAACGAACTCAACGGTTTTAGGAAGCTTGTATCATTATCTCAAAGTTTTAATGTTTAAGTTTTCATCCTAGAGGTCTCGATCACGGAGAAAATATAGGTAAAGTATGGTACTTTTGTCCAAAATGTTGTTTAAGGATGGTTTTCGGCAAAGTTTGAGTGACTATATGTTATTCGTTACAACTCCGCTCAACAAACGGTTGGACATTTTGGAAAATATGCTAGGCGAACTTACTTTTACTAGAAGACATCACGTTATAAAAGTTCTACATCATTGTTAAAAACGTCCGCCAACATGGTCCTTTAGTTGCCGTAGTATGTTTTTAATAGAGAATATATTAATTTTGCTAATAGAATAAAGTTACGGCAACTTGGTTTATCGCGTGTAATTTAATCGTTACAAGTCCGTTTTCTACGTTTTCTACATCCTTAGATTCGTGTCAAAGTATACTAATATATTTTTGATAAGTCGACACAATTTATAAAGCTTGAGACTCATTTTTGACTCGTAAAGAGTGACATTTTCATGCTGAAATTTCTGAAATTAATAGTTTTCCTCGTCAAACTTGAAAATTTCATAACTTCTTCGTTATAACTCCGTTTTAATCCGTTCAAGCGGCACGGTTTCGTTTCTAAATATCTAGGCCAAATATTTTTACCTACTGTCGGATTTTCCAGAATTTAATTTTAAGGACAGACCCTTAATTAGACTTGTCGAAATGAGTTTTCTCGCGCCAAACCTATTCTAACCCATTCAAAACCACTCAAAGCTATTCAAATCCTACCATACACCTTCTTAGGGTGTCATGGGTTCCTAGACATCACCAAAACTAATATATAACAAGGAGTAATTATAGGATGGATTATATATATATAACACTTAAAAACCTTAAAAGTGGTATAAACATCACATAACTTGCATGTTTTACTCAAATAAAATGAAATGACCATAACAATGAATATGAAATATTATGATGATAATGAATGCTTACTAGTGATTGATGAGGTTTATGAGAACAATGGATTTTCCTAATCACCCTAGGTTTTTATTGCAAAACCTTAAACAAAGAGTGATACTAGTGTGTATAAAACCTTGTCTTGAAAAAAAATTATGATGATATTCCTTGGTCCCCTTGGTTGCCGGTTCTAGAGCTAGAGAGGAAGAAGAGAGTACTTGATTTTTGTGAAATGAAATATTATGAGTTAAGTGTAGTTTAATATAATATATGGATAGATATTTTAGCAACTTTCAAGTGACTCACCCTATGGTTGTCGACATGTTCATAAGAAATAAAATAGTTTGTATTTTTTTTGTATATTTTAAATGTATAAGGGTAGGGTAAATGTATATTTGTATAAGCATAGTTAGTAAGGTGTATATATTTAAGCATTTAGGGTAGCGTTAGCTAAAAATAAATTATAACGGGTCAAAATAAAATATATTGAGGTCATAAAAATTATAAAAATACATTTCTTGCAAAAATTGAGTGAAATAATAATTATCGTGTTGAATTTACGAAAACCGTCGTAATTATATAAATATAACAATTTATATACGAAATAAATTTAAAACACTGGGTAAACTCATAATATTATTTTTATAACTTAATATGAGTATAAAAATATATCGGGATAATTTTTGGAAGTAATGGATCAATTGTTCAAAATAATTAATTACGCGATAACGTTTATTTAATATAACATTAAACGTTTAACGAAAAATGCAAAACCATGCATGAATTAATATGATGACAATGATGTTAATGAAATGTAGACTAAACTTAGTCTATATGAAATGTCCTTGATGATATGATCATGAATTCACAGCTAAACCATTACGGTTACGTGAATTTGATGCTCGTAAACCCAGTTTACGATAAACGATAAATGATGAAGCATGAATAATGTTTTGAAATATGACCTGAAAATACGAGTTGTCACATTCGCCCAACCAAAAAGGAATTCAGTCCCTGAATTCAGTTCGTGTTAGTCTATCGAATCTTTGAGTTTGTGATTAATATCGAGGAGAGAAGACATGAAGAGGTGTCGTTACGGTTATTGATGATTGAGAGTGTACAAAACATCATAGTAGAGAAAATGTTGGATGAATCTCCCATGAGTAACATTTTGACTGTGAACATGTGAAAATTTTGCTTGCACTAAGATTTATAAATAACTGCTCCCAACATAACATGATCCCTCCAGAATTAGACATAGTTAGCTAGGCTATGTATAATTAAGGAACGATAATGTGACATCCGGTTTAGTTGTTATAACTCTCAATGTTTACATAGATTCAAACCGTGTCGTTAAAATGGTAGTTAAAGTAAAATGAAGTAAAATCCTTGTAAGTGATAACAAATCGGAAAGAAAATAAAGTACGATAGATGAGAATATTTTACAACGAGTGGTTTATCAAACAGTAAGACATCTTAAGTTCTAAAGATCCGAATACGATGGAAGACATAAACTTAGTACGACATAGTACATAAGGAAAATTAAGACTGTTAGTTTCCGAACTTCTTCAGTCTTCCGCGTTATTGAAATCCTGTTGAGCTTCACCTCCTTCTAACATGTATGCTTTCCCAAGAGCACCTTCACCTTGTTGACCTTGGTTTTGAGGACATTGGTTCCGATAGTGTCCTTGCTCTCCACATCCGAAGCATGTGACTATGGATTTACCTCTACAATCCCTGGCATGGTGTCCTAGTTTTTGACACTTGTAGCACTTAACAGGGCAAAGACCCGAGTGATGATACTTACATCGATTACATAGTGGGTAGGTTCCAGCATAACCTTTGCCTTCTATTGGTGCAACAACATAAACCATTGCAGTTTCGTGCCCTCTATTCTGTTGTTGATGCTGGTTAGTGTTACGGTTTTGGTTGTCGTCATTATAACCTCCTTGGTCATTTTCCCATTTCCTTTTGTTGTTGTTGATTTGGTGATCGTTATTGTTGTTGTTGTTGCGGTTATTGTTGATAATGTTTTCCCCCTTCACAACTTGAGCCATGAGTTTTTGAGTTATCCTGATAGTTTCTTCAATTGTTTGTGGATCGGAAGAAGTTACATCTCCTTGAATACATTGTGGAAGTCCTCCAATGAAATTTTCTAGTAGTTTCTCATTGTCCGAAACCATTGATGGACATAGTGCAGCCAATTCTTGAAACCTCCTGATGTAGGTCTCGATGTCATAACCAATAGTCACTAACTCATAGAATTCCGTTTCTAATTTCTTCACCTCTGTGCGCGGACAATACTTCTTTGTCAACAACCTCTTGAATTGATCCCACGTGAGCTTGTAAGCATTTTTGATACCAATAGGTTGTGCATACGAATTCCACCATGACATTGTGCCATCTAAGAGTGTACCAGTGGCAAACTTCACCTTGTAGTCATCTGGGCAATTGCATAGAAGAAACACAGACTCCATCTTCTCAAACCATCGAACCATAGCAGTGGCTCCTTCAGTGCCTTTGAACTTTGTAGGATCACAGTTCTTAAAGTCCTTGTATGTACAATTTTGAACTCGAGATCCTCCTGCAGCTCCGGTGGCGGCGAGAAGTCTAGCGACTTCAAGAAGCAGCCATGCCCCTCGGCAGCAGCAGCTACCATTGCTCGCTCTTTCCTTAGTGCCTCGGCTATACTATCCTCTACATACTTTTGGATAGCAGCTGGTGTCATGTCTAGTGCAGCTTTCTTCGGTGCCATAACTCTTCAAAATAAGAGGAAAAATGAGACGTAGCAAAGTCCTATGTTAAGAATAAGCGCTCTAAAGAGATGTGATGTGAGGTGATAAGTTTGAGGTTACTTTTCAAGATGAGTGACGGTTTAGTGACTTAGCGTGTGAATAGCGTGTAACTCGACATGTTAGTGGTGAAACAAAGGAGTGAGAGTGACTTCGCCCTACTTAAAGGTTTATCTCAAAGATTCGACGTTATCGGTGATGAATCACCGATATTAAAATTACGATAGAGAATGACAAAGCATTCTCCACATTAGAGTATGAGGAAATGATAATGGAATGGGTAATTAAAGGCATCCATGTGACAATCGTTTTGAAGTGAAAGTAAATAACTCGAAAATGTATGCGTATAAACCGCATGTAAAGTGAACATGCACTTATGATGAAATGATGAGATGCTATGATGATGTAGTTATAGTCTAGGGTCAATGATGCAACCTAGTTCTCTATAATCAAGCTCGATGCCAATCACACACCCCAAATTACATGCTTTGCGTGAATGGAATTCACGGGATTGACTATCATAGCATCACAATCACAGTTATATTGAACGACCTAAAGTGTCGTTTGGAAAATACATCGCTTGAATTAATAAAAACATTCAGAGTTACAAAGATAGGTCCCAAATGAAAGTTACTATGTGCGGAAAATAAGTTTGTTATAAGTCAAACGATGTTTTTAAAGTGTCTAAATCCCATGTGAGACGCGTCGTCACCGCGACTCTATGCTATGTCCACATGCATGCCATGAAGTGAATGCCTTAGATACCTGAGATAAAACATGCTAAAAAGTGTCAACACAAAGGTTGAGTGAGTTCATAGAGTTTGCGTTGAAATGTAAAGCCTTTCAAAATCGTTTATGCAAAGAAAGGCATTGTAAATCCACTCGGTTTCAAGTTCCGCCCATACAAAACTTGCAACATGTGTGTTCACAATCCACTGCCAAAATATGTATAGTTTATGTTCAAATGCATGATGTCAAATGAATTCACATAATAGTGCATGACTTTATGTATCAATAGTTACTTGACATAATTATACCAAGACATTTAGTTCAATGATAATCCCAAGACATTCAGCTCAATGATGTTCCCAAGACATTTAGCTCAATAATAATCCCAAGACATTCAGCTCAATGATGTTCCCAAGACATTTAGCTCAATAATAATCCCAAGACATTCAGCTCAATGATAATCCCAAGACATTCAGCTCAATAATAATCCCAAGACATTCAGCTCAATGATAATCGATAGAAATTCTAAATATGACAATATTGCTACCTCGTATGATTAAACATTCATTTCGATTAAACATGTAGTTGCAAATATCATGAATGTCATAAAATAGTTGAGCATGTATCTCCCAAAAGTAATTCAAAACAATTAAAAGAGTAGGGCTATGACTCACCGGTGCAATGTTTATGATGATAAAATGGCAAAAGTGGATACAATCAAATATAGCGTGAATCTCAAAAATGACCTATTATGAATGATATGATATGTAATAAGTCATGATGTAATGTTATGCATGCAATTCGGATGATATTTATACCACTTATGAATTTTTGAAAACAATACTTCTCGTCGAAAATATAATCTTTTAACGTCTTGACCATTTTAAATTACTTCACATGTATTTACGTTGAAATAATATCCGACGATAATCATTTGGTGATTATTTAAGAAAATATAACTTTTCGTCGTAAAATAATGTCGTTGAAATTTCCATGAAAGTGACTAAAACGGCCTCTAAAAGCTAGTCGTAAAATGGTGCACGTCGAGTGTTAGGAAACGAACTCAACGGTTTTAGGAAGCTTGTATCATTATCTCAAAGTTTTAATGTTTAAGTTTTCATCCTAGAGGTCTCGATCACGGAGAAAAATATAGGTAAAGTATGGTACTTTTGTCCAAAATGTTGTTTAAGGATGGTTTTCGGCAAAGTTTGAGTGACTATATGTTATTCGTTACAACTCCGCTCAACAAACGGTTGGACATTTTGGAAAATATGCTAGGCGAACTTACTTTTACTAGAAGACATCACGTTATAAAATGTTCTACATCATTGTTAAAAACGTCCGCCAACATGGTCCTTTAGTTGCCGTAGTATGTTTTTAATAGAGAATATATTAATTTTGCTAATAGAATAAAGCTACGGCAACTTGGTTTATCGCGTGTAATTTAATCGTTACAAGTCCGTTTTCTACGTTTTCTACATCCTTAGATTCGTGTCAAAGTATACTAATATATTTTTGATAAGTCGACACAATTTATAAAGCTTAAGACTCATTTTGACTCGTAAAGAGTGACATTTTCATGCTGAAATTTCTGAAATTAATAGTTTTCCTCGTCAAACTTGAAAAATTCATAACTTCTTCGTTATAACTCCGTTTTAATCCGTTCAAGCGGCCACGGTTTCGTTTTAAAGTGTATTTTCTAAATATCTAGGCCAAATATTTTTACCTACTGTCGGATTTTCCAGAATTTAATTTTAAGGACAGACCCTTAATTAGACTTGTCGAAATGAGTTTTTCTCGCCAAACCTATTCTAACTCATTCAAAACCACTCAAAGCTATTCAAATCCTACCATACACCTTCTTAGGGTGTCATGGGTTCCTAGACATCACCAAAACTAATATATAACAAGGAGTAATTATAGGATGGATTATATATATATAACACTTAAAACCTTAAAAGTGGTATAAACATCACATAACTTGCATGTTTTACTCAAATAAAATGAAATGACCATAACAATGAATATGAAATATTATGATGATAATGAATGCTTACTAGTGATTGATGAGGTTTATGAGAACAATGGATTTTCCTAATCACCCTAGGTTTTTATTGCAAAACCTTAAACAAAGAGTGATACTAGTGTATAAAACCTTGTCTTGAAAAAAAATTATGATGATATTCCTTGGTCCCCTTGGTTGCCGGTTCTAGAGCTAGAGAGGAAGAAGAGAGTACTTGATTTTTGTGAAATGAAATATTATGAGTTAAGTGTAGTTTAATATAATATATGGATAGATATTTTAGCAACTTTCAAGTGACTCACCCTATGGTTGTCGACATGTTCATAAGAAATAAAATAGTTTGTATTTTTTTTGTATATTTTAAATGTATAAGGGTAGGGTAAATGTATATTTGTATAAGCATAGTTAGTAAGGTGTATATATTTAAGCATTTAGGGTAGCGTTAGCTAAAAATAAATTATAACGGGTCAAAATAAAATATATTGAGGTCATAAAATTATAAAATACATTTCTTGCAAAATTTGAGTGAAATAATAATTATCGTGTTGAATTTAAGAAAACCGTCGTAATTATATAAATATAACAATTTATATACGAAATAAATTTAAAACACTGGTAAACTCATAATATTATTTTTATAACTTAATATGAGTATAAAATATATCGGGATAATTTTGGAAGTAATGGATCAATTGTTCAAAATAATTAATTACGCGATAACGTTTATTTAATATAACATTAAACGTTTAACGAAAAATGCAAAACCATGCATGAATTAATATGATGACAATGATGTTAATGAAATGTAGACTAAACTTAGTCTATATGAAATGTCCTTGATGATATGATCATGAATTCACAGCTAAACCATTACGGTTACGTGAATTTGATGCTCGTAAACCCAGTTTACGATAAACGATAAATGATGAAGCATGAATAATGTTTTGAAATATGACCTGAAAATACGAGTTGTCACATTATTCGTTTTTTACAAAAACAATTTTTAGCTATCTTTACATAGTGTTTGTGAATATTATACCATTTTAAAGACTTTTATTCTTATTATTTTGAATTTATATTCATTACTTAAGTGTGCATTATTTAGTGAGTTATTTTTCAAGTTTCGTACTCATGTACTTAGTTTTAGGTTTACTTGAGCAATTACGATATATGTGGCTAAAATCTCTTGATCAATTAAGAATATGTAAGACACAAATATCATCTATCTTATCACAAACCAAACATACCAAACAAAAATAAAGATATACACCAATACCGCAACAACACATAACAGAAAAAGGTAACTTTCGTGGCTTCTTGAGTGTCATTTTTGGTAACTGGCTTCACAAATATAACTATAGTGAAAAGGTATGAAATATTTACGGACTTCGGTTGATAAAACAAGCCTTCTATTAATTTGTGGAATGTAAGATATTAAAAAATATGATTTGGTGAGGCTGTTTCCTTTTAGACCGATGCAATTGAAATGAAAACATTCATTTAGAGTTGTTATTTTGCAATTAGTATAAACTTGATACTAATCATTCTTGAAAGACTTAGTTTTATAGGAGTGTATAATACCGTTACAAGTGTAGCACGTCACTAAAAGTTCTTTTCAAATGACTTTAAAATAAATGCACTATCTTAGTAAGTGGAAATGAATTAACATACGGGTTTTATTGAGTTTTAACAAGAAAAATACGATAAATTTCGAGAAAAGGAAAGACAAAATAGACATTCATGAGTTCTTTTATAAATGTTATCGTTTATTAAAATTGTTATATATCTCAAACGTACGTGATATCCAACCTCAATTCGGATTTAGCGTTTATATTTATCATTTAGTGTTATTGTCATTGCATGGATTCAACACCTATCGTTATCTCTAGAGACTTAGTCATCTATGAGTGTATCATTGTATATTTTTCTACCTCGTCATATCAAAATAACTTTTAAAGCAACATATTCTTGGGTGTTTAACGTCAGTTATTTTAAGAATCAATTCTCAAAAAGCATGATCTATTTTAATTTAATGAACACACCAGAAAACCAATACTCTACCCTCTTTTATTGAATTAATTAGCTGTTTTATAAGTGATGAGTGTGTAAATACTCATCATTTTTGGTTAAATCTGAACTGCAAAACGTTTAAAAATGCTCAGAATTGCATCAAAATACTGAAAATATTCCAAAATTGCATTTGATATGTTTCAGATGCAAAATGTTTAAAATCAGATGAAAAATGAACTAAGTTTGCATAATTGTCAGCTTCAGTCCCCAAGTTTCAAAATTGTCGAAATAGTCCCCGAGCACATAATTTCAAAGAAAAATCACCAAAGGTCCTTTTAAATCATAACTTGTCAAAATTAGTCCTTTGGTGAAAAATGTCAAAAGTTTTGAGAAATTACAAAATTGGTCCTTGAAGTTTGAAAATTGGCAAAATGGCCCTAGAAATTGGAAAATGGCAAGTTTGGTCCTTGTACTTCTTTGAGATTGTCACTTTTAGTCCTTGGAGCAACTTTTCAGAATTGGCAGAAAAGGTCCTTGAATTTTCAGATTTTACACATAGGTCCTTGTCATATTAAACCTTTAATACCTTGGTCCCTTGTCAAATCCCAATTGTGACCCTGCCATATAAGCTTTGGACCCCTGTCAATATGCATTTTGACCCCTTTGTATTATTAACCCACCGGTCAAATATCCAGTCAAACACCCCAACCCGCCAAAAAGTCTTCCCCTCCAACTGCTTTGCTGCAACACACAAGCACCCATCCCCCCAGCTCAAAACCCACTTTCCATGTTCCCCCACTGCAACTACCCTCCAAGAAGCATTTAATGCTCCTCCCCCCCCTCACTCAACCTCCCAGTGGATAAACTCTTTTTGGCGCCAAAACTTAATTCAATGGCCAAGATCATTTTTATTAATCCAATGGCTGAGAAACATGATGGGAATTAATCAGAGATGAGAGAGAAAGAGCTTGGATTATAAAAGATAGCAAAAGGAGGAGAAGAAAAGGAGTCTAGTAGTTTTTAAATTTTTATTAATGTCGTTTTTTATATAAAGTTCTAGTTAAGTTAAAAAACCCTGTAATCTTTTGTTGTAATGTACTCATTATAAGTTATTGGATCATTATAAATCATTTTCAAGTGTTAATTCAAGTTGCACTATAAGTTTATGTTGTTGAGTTCACTGTTGAAATTTTCCATTTCAAATTCTCATTCCAAAGCTTCATACAGCTCATTTCTCAGTTTCAATAAGCTTATACAAGCTTCACATAGCTTTCTATAAGCTTACATTTTAGTTTTAAGCCAAATTGGTTCTTGGTCAAAGAAAGTCAAACTGGGCAGACATGGTTATGAATTGGACATGGGTGTAGCAGAGCTGGCATTGGGTTGATTTATAGTCCAATGGGTTGATCAAAATAGGTTAGAGGTTCATTGGGTGTTGTTGCAAGCCATTGTGGCTAAGGACAGTTTGTAAGTTATTTTAAGGTTTCTTTGCATAATCTTTATTGGTAGTTACAAATAGTTTAAATCTGCTCATTAAGTTTTATTTAAGTGAATTAAAGTCAGTTTGATCACTAGGCTTAGCTAGTTTAGTTTGTTTGTTTAGTTTTATTTGCATATCGAAGTTTAAAGGGTGTTTGGATTTCCTGCATAAACTGAGTTTAAGGGTTGTTCAGTGTTTGAAATCTGTTGGTTCATACTTGTCAAGTTTATTTACACTCAAATCTGTCTTCATTTTGTGCCTGCACATCACCAAAGTCAATTTCATCAATCCACTGTCTTAACTTTCTTACTGTTGAGATTTTTAATAACCAATCACTTATTTTGTGTTTAATATTCATAGACAAAGTTTGTGTTAGCCTCATTACATCCATAAACATCATTATCAGGCCTCACATTGGATTCAAAACTCAAATAAGTCAACATCTTAAAACTGCACTAAACTCAAAACAGTGAAAAATCCATTTTGAAGCTAACTGAACTGATTTTTCTTGGGATCATTTTTAAGCCACATCAAGTGAAATTTTGGTTTTAAAAAGCTCAAATGGTCTATTTTGTTATTAGCATTTTTAAACATTTTGTGAATTTTATATAAGTCTCAAACTGCTTATCAAAATGGGTGCATGTGCCCTGTGCACAGGTGCTTGAACTGCACAGGACTTGTGCAGTTCTTGCAGACCTTGCACAGAGCTCATTTTAGCTCACTTAGGTCTGAAGTTTGGTTTAGACATAGCTAGCCAGGTACTCTTGAGGTTCCCACTTTGGTTTTCCATTTTATAGCTTATTAGGTGTCTTATTTTTAAGTCGCAAGTTGCCTACCCAAAATCGTTTTTGTGCTTAAACTCAAATAAGCCAAATCTTGGTATCTTGCAATCCAAAGTGGTTATGGCTTGTTGATTTCAGTTGCTTTATAGTTCTTTTAGCATATTTTAGCTTGTGTGTCAGTTTGGTGCTTGTTTTGTCCCTTTAGCTTATCCAAGTGCTTATTTCATAAGCACTTTGCACATCAGTTTCAAATTCCTCCACATAAGCACATGTTTTTCCATTTTTCCTAGATTCCAAATATAATTTTAGAGTTTTCCTGAAATTTTCAGATTTTTCCAAGTCAGTTTGCTATTTTTCTTGATTTAATTGGTTTTTAAGCATTTTTAATTAGCATTTAATACAATTAATTAAGAAAAGCTTAAAAAATAATTTTCATTTTTCTTAAGTTAAGATAAATATAAAAGACAAAAAATATTTTCTAGATTTTTCTTAGTTAAATTTGTATTTTTAAGCAATTTAATTAGTTTTTAATAGTTTTTAATTCCTAGAAAATAGAAAAATAATCAGAAAATTACAAAAATAGTTTTGAAAATTCTCTTTTGATATTTTAGATTTTTCTAAGTCTTAATTTTATTTTTCTAGATTTATTTCATATTTTCTTGTATTTTAGGCTAATATTAAATAGTTAAAATTAGTTTTTAATTAATAATAATTAATTAAATAGTTATAAAAATGATTTTCTTTTTCTATAAATTTTATTTTATCATTAGGTTTGTAAAAATGTCATTTTCATATTTTTAGGACTTTTATTTCTTAGATCTCACTTTTTATTTTGTATGCGTACGTAATTTTATTTAAACGTAAGTTTTAGTTTTAAACGTTCATCAATTTTAAAAATAGTGATAGCGTTTATTTAATATTTTTTATCTTTTTAATTCTCTTTAATTTGCATTTAAGCCTCTGTAATTTGTTGGCTTTTTCTGTAGTTATAATCAAATCACAATCCCTTTATCCGTTCAAATCTCTCGATCACTATACGTTTGGTGATCCATTGCATAGCTCGCTGGGACATAACGACCCGGGGAAACACTATACTCTCCAGATCTTCATTGCATTCGCTTCTGAACCATTTTAAGTTTGTTACGGTCGGCCATTCACAAGTGGTCGGCTTGAGTGATAAAACTTGACCGTTTGGGGCGCGATCAAATTTTTACGCCGCACGGAGTTGTCTTGATTATCTTCCGTTTAGCAGATTAGTAGTTTGAATACTCACTCTTTGTTCATATCATCCATATCTATCTATATATATATATATCCATATTTTTATAAAAATCCAAAACCCAAAAACGGTGATGAGTGTGTAAATACTCATCATTTTAATCAATCTGAATCGCAAAACGTTTAAAATGCTCGAAATGCATCAAAATATCGAAAATATTCCAAAATTGCATTTTATATGTTTCGGATGCAAAATGTTCAAAATCGGATGAAAAATGAGCAAAGTTTGCATAATTGGCGCTTCGGTCCCCAAGTTTCAAAAATTGTCAGAAATAGTCCCTGAGCACATAATTTCAAAAGAAAAATCACCAAAGGTCCTTTTAAAATCATAAGTTGTCAAAATTAGTCCTTTGGTGAAAAATATCAAAAGTTTGAGAAAATTACAAAATTGGTCCTTCAAGTTTGAAAATTGGCAAAATTGGTCCCTGGAAAATTGGAAAATGTCAACTTTGGTCCTTATACTACTAACACTGGTCAATTTCAGTCCTTGGAGCAACTTTGAGATAGTGGCAGAACAGGTCCTTCCATTTTCAGAAATTACAAAAGAGGCCCTTGTATTAGTAAACCTTTGAACAACCTTGGCCCATGTCACAAACCATTTTGGACCCCTGCCTACCCAAGTGACCCCTGCCAATTGAACCCCCCCCCTTTTTTATATTACCAGTCAAACCACCCTTTTGACTATCCCCTTCCCTCCTTCACGAGATACCACTTCCACCTTCATCATCACACCCTGCCCCCCCCCCTGCTAACACTCCACCATCATCATCCCTACCCCCTCCACCTCACAACACTCCAAAGGTGCATTTAATGCACCCTTTGTACCTAACACTCAACCCAGCTGGCTTAAACCACTTTTGGCGCCAAAAACCTTTAAACGGCCAAGATCAATTTGAGCAATCCAATGGCCCATATTAGTGCTGGGATATGTCCAGAGAGATGAGAGAGGAAGTTTGGAGCATATATAAAGGAAGGGGAAGCAACAAAGAAGAAGTAGTTAGTTTATTTTTTACAATGTATGTCGTTTTTAAGCTTAACTTGTCTTAACTAGTTCTCAATTGAAATTTCCAGTTATTTTGTATCAAACATAGTAGTTTTAATGTATTGCAACTCTCCTAAGTCTCAATTCCAGTTTATGTTCATGTTTTCAATTTTATTGTTAACTGTTGGATTTTTTAATTTCAAACTCTGAATATCAAGCTTCAATTAGCTTCTTTCCAAGTTAAAACAAGGTTATATTAGCTTATAATAGCTTTTTATAAGCTTGTGTTTAAGTTTTAAACAAAATTGAAACCTGGTCAACAAAAGTCAAAAAGGAGCAAAAATGATGCAGCAAAGGGAAATGGTTGATTCAGACATGGGTTTGGGTTAGTTCAGAGACATTGGGTTGGATAAAATAGGTTAGAGGTTCTTGGGTTCACAGGATTCAAGCCATAGTGGCTTTGGACCATTTGTAAGTCATTCTCTAGTTTCTAAGCATAATCTGTTTCTGTGAGTAATAGTAGCTAAAACCAGTTAAAGTAGTATTAATTAAGTGAGCTTAACTCAGTTTGATAACAATTACATGTTGGATTAGTAGTTAGTTTTGATTTTGATTGCAAAACAGTTGAGATAGGGTGTTTGGATCTGCGATCTATCATCTTTTAGATCTATTCGTGGGTTAATTTCTATTGGTTCATGTTTGTTAAGCATATTTGAGCTCATTCAAGTCTTGGTTTGGTGCCTGCTAGTTCAAAAAGTCAAACATTAACAAATCTGTCTCAATGTCTCAACTGTTGTGAGTTTTGGATTTGTAAAACCTTGTTTTGTGTTTAGAATTGTTAAACATAGCTTGCATTGTGTTCATCACACCTTATTACATCAATATCAGTCATAAAATTGGATTCAAAGTTCATTTTGGTCAAAGTTCATCATTATTGTCAAAAGTCAAAATTGCAAAAACTTGTTTTAGGGCCAACTGCAAGGATTTTTCATGGCTTCATTTTTGAGCCATTTTCAGTGAAACTTGGCATTCTAAAAACTTCAACTGGTCTTTATCCTTATTACCATTTTAGTAGAATTTTACAATTTTCTTAAAAGCTCCAAACAAGCTTCTCTTTTAGTACCGGTTGCCTGCTCACAACTCATCTTAAACGAGTTTTCTCGGTTTGTGCAATACTGCACAGGGCTCATAAGAGCTTCCCAAGGTCTGAGTTTTGGTGTACTTGATCTCAACCAGGTCTAGGATAGGTTCTAATTGCTAGTTTTCGCTTTAGCTTAATTGGTAGCTTGTGCTTGTGTCCAGTAGCCCACGTAAACTGTTTTAGCTCATAATCTCAAAACATCAAATCTGTGAATTCAGCTAAATAGAGGTTAAAGCCTGTTGTTAATTGTTGCATTTGGTCATTTTAGTAGTTTAGAACATCAGAACCTGTTGGTGGCTTGTTTTGCTCATTAGCTTATTTAAAGTGCTTATTCTAAAGCACTTGGTATATGATCCCATTTTCTTGTACACAAGCACTTGTTTTCCATTTTCCTAGCTTCCTTATATAATTTTAGAGTTTTCCTGAAATTTTCAGATTTTTCTAAGTTGGTTTGCTATTTTTACGCATTTAAATTAATTTTAAGCATTTTTAAATAGCATTTAATACAAAAATTAAGAAAAGCTTCAAAAAATAATTTTTCATTTTTCTTAAGTTAAGATAAATATAAAAAGTAAAAAAAGTAATTTTCCAGATTTTTCATAGTTTATTTTGTAATTTTTAGTAATTTAATTAGTTTTTAATAGTTTAAAGTTCATAAAAAATACAAAAATAATCAGAAAAATATAAAAATAGTTTTGAAAATTCTATTTTGATATTTTAGACTTTTCCAATTCATAATTTTATTTTTCTAGCTTTATTTCCTAATTTCTTGTATTTTAGGCTATTATTTATTAGTTAAAAATAGTTTTTAATTAATAATAATTAGATAATAAGTTGTAAAAATAATTTTCTTTTTCTATAAATTTTATTTTATCATTAGGTTTGTAAAAATGTATTTTTCATATTTTTAGGACTTTTATTTCTTAGATTTCAATTTTTATTTTGTACGTTTACGTAATTTTTATTTAAACGTAAGTTTTAAGTTTTAAGTTTTAAACGTTCATCAATTTTAAAAATAGTGATAGCGTTTATTTAATAGATTTTATCTTTTTAATTTCCTTTAATTTGCATTTAAGCCGTTGTAATTTGTTGGCTTTTCCTTAGTTATAATCAATCTCAATCTCCTTTTCCGTTCAAATCTCGATCACTATATCGTTTGGTGATCCATTGCACACTATTTGGGACATAACGACCGGGAAACACTATACTCCCGGATCTTCATTGCATTGGTGCTTGAGCGGTTTAAGTCGATTACGGTCGGCCATTCACAAGTGGCGGCTTGAGTGATTTAGCTTGACTGTTTGCACGCATCAACAACTAAAACGTATAAAACACAAAAATATTTTTCTTTTGTTTCTATATATGTATCAAATATAAAAATACAAAAGATTTGTCGTTTTCTTTAATAATAACAACATAAAATCTTACCACATGAAACCAAGGCAAGTACTACCTAACTGGGGTACGACCATAATAAGTTCCCGAACCAAAGATTCAAAACTTACCTTTGTGTCCTTGTGATTGGTGTACCTTTTCAAAGAAGTCATTCCTCTTGTGATTATTGGTTCAAGTTCACCGTTGTTTTGCCTCGATCTTGTTTTAATTGGATTTGTTGTGATATCTACTTGTCGAACCGTAAAACCTAAAAGATTCTTATCACCCCATTTTTATAAAACGTCTTCATAATTCCCATTTCTCTCCTTAACTCGAGTTCTCTTAGAGTTAACTCTAGTGTATGCGCATCGCTCTTCTAGATCTGTAAGCCCATTTCGTGAGCTTGTCAAGATTCCAAGAAGGCGTGTCCGAGACTTTCGCTCCATCGATCGGATCGAGATCCGGATCGCTCACACTACTTCCGTTATCATGGCGGAAGAACGCCTATGTGTGAGCTTCTCCGTGCACCCATCGACGGGTATGGAGATGCTATCGTTGTACCACCATTGTGGCTGAAAATTTTGAACTCAAAACCGGTTCTTGAATCTTGTAACCTCAAATCAATTCTATGGTTTTGAGCGGATGATCCTCATGCTCATATTCGATGGTTTAACAAGATTGCATCTACCATCAAATACAAAATGTCCCTACGATGTTGTTAAGCTTCTTCCATTCCCATTTTCTCTTGAGGGCAAGCCCGGTTTGGCTTGAAAAATAACCCCTCGGTCCAATTGAGACATGGGAAGATCCGGTGAAGAAATTTGTGAATGAATTTTATCCACCTTCCAAAACCACGAGTCTTAAAATGAAATCATCAAATTCACTAAAAAGTTTGATGAATCCTTCATGAATCATGGGATCGTTTTAAGGAATTGCTTCGCAAATGTCCTCACCACGGTTTCTCCGAGTTGATGCAACTCGATACTTTCTACAATGGAGTGAGTCAATCGATCAAGATTCTCTCAATTCCTCCGCGGAGGAAATTTCCTAAGCAAAACCTGTCAAAGAAGCTTTAGCGATCATCAAAACAAGTCTAAAGTCCGCACTACACGAAGCAAGCCGGTTGTTTCCCAAGTCGGTGTTGGTCCTTCTTCTTCTTCATCGCCTATGAGTCAATCTAGCACCGATGCTAAGATTGATAAACTCATGAAGCTATTCAAGCTTTGGTTCTCTCCAACCAAAAGAAAGTCTCTTTTCCATAAACTTCACCTCCTCTTTGAAGTTAAGAAAGTGGAAGTCCGTGTTACTTGTGGTGGCCCCATGCTTATTACAACCGTATGGCCACCGATGGTAACCCTTTGAAGCCAATGTTGTGGGCGAGATATCTAATCGGGAGGCAATCAATATCGTGCTCTGAGACCCGAACCACCGTCCTAACCACTACCCGGACCTCCGGTTTCAATCAAAACCGTAATCGAATCAAAACAGAACAAACCAAGGTTTCCAAAACCAAGGTAATTTCGGTCAAACAACGGTTTTCAAAATCGAATCAAAATTTCCAACACCAAGGAAATTTCAATAGAAACCTAGGTCGGAAATTTCAACCAAGGGTATTTTCATGCCAATAACCGTGAAATTTTCAAAATCAAGGCCCTAATCATAACAATAGAGGCGGAATTTTCTGTGCAAACTCAAGCCATTGTTCCAACTGGACCATCATCGATGAGTTATTGAAACAATTCATGAAATCCCAAGAGGAAATGAATCGGTTGTTGGTCGACCAGATTTCGACATTAAGAAGTCTTTAAATGATCCTTACGAGTTTGGAGCCGTTGACCATTTATTCTTATATATTGTCAGGTCAAAGTAGCCCATGAACTGTTTTAGCTCATAATCTCAAAACAAATCCTGTGAATTCAGCTAAATATAAAGTTTATTGTTAATTGTTGCATTTGGTCATTTTAGTAGTTTAGAACATCCGAACTGTTGGTGGCTTGTTTTGCTCATTAGCTTATTTAAAGTGCTTATTCTAAAGCACTTGGTATGTCCCATTTTCTTGTACAAGCAATTTGTTTTCCATTTTCCTAGCTTCCTATATAATTTTAGAGTTTTCCTGAAATTTTCAGATTTTTCTAAGTTGGTTTGCTATTTTCTGCATTTAAATTAATTTTAACATTTTTAAATAGCATTTAATACAAAAATTAAGAAAAGCTTCAAAAAATAATTTTCATTTTTCTTAAGTTAAGATAAATATAAAAGTAAAAAGTAATTTTCCAGATTTTCATAGTTTATTTTGTAATTTTAGTAATTTAATTAGTTTTTAATAGTTTAAAGTTCATAAAATACAAAATAATCGAAAAAATATAAAAATAGTTTTGAAAATTCTATTTTGATATTTTAGACTTTTCCAATTCATAATTTTATTTTTCTAGCTTTATTTCCTAATTTCTTGTATTTTAGGCTATTTATTAGTTAAAATAGTTTTTAATTAATAATAATTAGATAATAAGTTGTAAAATAATTTTCTTTTCTATAAATTTTATTTTATCATTAGGTTTGTAAAATGTATTTTTCATATTTTTAGGACTTTTATTTCTTAGATTTCAATTTTATTTTGTACGCTACGTAATTTTATTTAAACGTAAGTTTTAAGTTTTAAGTTTTAAACGTTCATCAATTTTAAAAATAGTGATAGCGTTTATTTAATAGATTTTATCTTTTAATTTTTTAATTTGCATTTAAGCCGTTGTAATTTGTTGGCTTTTCCTTAGTTATAATCAATCTCAATCCTTTTCCGTTCAAATCTCGATCACTATATCGTTGGTGATCCATTGCACAAATTTGGGACATAACGACTGGGAAACACTATACTCCCCGGATCTTCATTGCATTCGGTGCTTGAGCGCTTTAAGCGATTACGGTCGGCCATTCACAGTGGCCGGCTTGAGTGATTTAGCTTGACTGCTTGGCACGCATCAATGACTAAAAACGTATAAAACACAAAAATATTTTTCTTTTGTTTCTATATATGTATCAAATATAAAAATACAAAAAGATTTGTCGCTTTCTTTAATAATAACAACATAAAATCTTACCACAAAACCAAGGCAAAGTACTACCTATCCTGGGGTAATGACCATAATAAGTTCCCGAACCAAAGATTCAAAACTTACCTTTGTGTCCTTGTGATTGTGTACCTTTTCAAAGAAGTCATTCCTCTTGTGATTATTGGTTCAAGTTCACCGTTGTTTTGCCTCGATCTTGTTTTAATTGGATTTGTTGTGATATCTACTTGTCAACCGTAAAACCTAAAAGATTCTTATCACCCCATTTTTATAAAACGCCTTCATAATTCCCATTTCTCTCCTTAACTCGAGTTCTCTTAGAGTTAACTCTATAGCGGCATCGCTTCTAGATCCGTAAGCCCATTTCGTGAGCTTGTCAAGATTCCGAAGGCTGTCCAGAGACTCTTCGCCCATCACGGATCCGAGATCCGACCGCTCACACTACTTCCGCTATCATGGCGAAGAACGCCTATGTGAGCTTCTCCAGCACCCATCGACGGGTATGGAGATGCTATCGTTGGCCAGCCATTGTGGCTGAAAATTTTGAACTCAAAACCGGTTATCGAATCTTGTAACCTCAAATCAATTCTATGGTTTTGCGGGATGATCCTCATCATATTCGATGGTTTAACAAGATTGCATCTACCATCAAATACAAAATGTCCCCATCGATGTCATGTTTCTTCTCGCTCCCATTTTCTCTTGAGGGCAAGCCGGATTTGGCTTGAAAAACAACCCCTCACCAATTGAGACATGGGAAGATCGGTGAAGAAATTTGTGAATGAATTTTATCCACCTTCCAAACCACGAGTCTTAAAATGAAATCATCAAATTCACTAAAAGTTTGATGAATCCTTCGATGAATCATGGGATCGTTTAAGGAATTGCTTCGCAAATGTCCTCACCACGGTTTCTCCGAGTTGATGCAACTCGATACTTTCTACAATTGAGTGAGTCAACTGATCAAGATTCTCTCAATTCCTCCGCTGGAGGAAATTTCTAACAAAACCCAAAGAAGCTTTAGCGATCATCAAAACAAGTCTAAAGTCCGCACTACACGAAGCAGTTTTTGTTTCCCAAGTCGTTGGTCCTTCTTCTTCATCGCCTCATGAGTCAATCTAGCACCGATGCTAAGATTGATAAACTCATGGCTATTCAAGCTTTGGTTCTCCCAACCAAAAGAAAGTCTTTTTCCATAAACTTCACCTCGCCAAGTTAAGAAAGTGGAAGTCTCAGGTTACTGTGGTGGCCCCATGCTTATTACAACCGACCACCGATGGTAACCCTTTGAAGCCAATGTTGTGGGCGAGATATCTAATCTGGAGGCAATCAATCGCGGCTCTCAGAGACCCGAACCACCGCCCTAACCACTACCGGGACCTCCGGTTCAATCAAAACCGAATCGAATCAAAACAAACAAACCAAGGTTTCAAAACCAAGGTAATTTCGGTCAAACAACGGTTTTCAAAATCGAATCAAAATTTCCAACACCAAGGAAATTTCAATAGAAACCTAGGTCGTGGAAATTTCAACCAAGGGTATTTTCATGCCAATAACTGGAAATTTTCAAAATCAAGGCCCTAATCATAACAATAGAGGCCGAATTTTCAGTAAACTCAAGCCATTGTTCCAACTGGACCATCATCCGATGAGTTATTGAAACAATTCATGAAATCCCAAGAGGAAATGAATCGTTGTTGGTCACCAGATTTACATTAAGAAGTCTTTAAATGATCAACCCTCGGGCTCGTGTACTCTACCTAGCAACACGATCGCTAATCCAGGGCGATACAAAGGCGATCACAAACTAAGTGGTGCTTTATGATGGACCCATACTCCTACTACCTCTTCTTCTTCTCTCCCGGAAGGTGAGGTTAACCCGAGGCTACAAAGGACAAGGAACTTCCTACTATTAATGGAAGTACCAGAATGTCCATCCTCGGGTTGTCCAAAACCCAATACCAAACACGAGTTGTTTTGAACCTCCGCTTGGTAACCTAAAATCCAAAACTTCTATTCCTTACCCTCACTTGGTTACATGAGCAAAGTCTGAGAAAGCTAGTCATCAAATGGAAAATTCTTTTCAAATTTTCCAAGAGCTACACTTTGACATAAGCTTGGATGCCATCATGTTGATGCCCAAGTTTGCATCTACTCAAACACATGTTGAGCAACAAGGAAAAGCTGTTTGAAATGGCTAAGACTCTTTGAATGAGAATTGCTCGCTAGCTTCATAAAGAAGCTCCAGAAGTAGGAGATCCCGGAAATTTCTCTCAGGTTTTTCGGGATGATTGAATGCTTGCCCTTGCCGATCTTTGCAAGCATCAATCGATGTCGATTCAATGGAAGAAACTTTCTCCTGAACTTATTCCCACCGCATGACTTTCGAGCTTGCGTTTCTATCTCGGTCCTCTTGGCATTGCCGAGATGTATTCGTGAAAGTAGGAAAGTTCCATTTTCCAGTTGATTTTGTGGTTGTTGATTTCGATGTCGATCATCGGGTTCCTCTCATTGTTGGACGAGGATTCCGAGAACGGGCGTGCTCTTATTGATGTATTTGAGCAAGAAATCACTTTACGTGTGGTAATGAAGTCATACCTTTAACCTCGATCAAACTTCGAGGTACTCCTCAAATTATGATATCAATCGCTTAATCGAATCGATTTAATTGACGTGTTTTGAGGAGTACTCTCAAGAGTTTCTTGGTTATCTTCATAATTCGTGGGGATTCCACCACATCTTCTCAACCTATCATTGCCGACTCTTCCCCTCTCACTCCGCTTGAGGAGGTGATAACGCCACACGTCCGTTCGGGGTCAAGGAAACTTCCTTTCTTCGCAAGTTTTATAACACCCAGGCAGTTGAACCTAATCGTTGTAGTGTAGTAATTAGGTAAGCCACGGGTATTGATATCGTTCTCTGGGGAATAGGAATGCTAGTAGTTACTACGCTAAGGTTAAGGTTGAGGAAGATTATTTTTTATTATATTTTATGAAAATGGAAAGGTACGAATCTCGGGTATTGGATTTGGGGTTGGTATTTCCCGATTACTACTCTACTATTATCTAATTATCTAAACTAAGGGTGGGAGTCTATGTCTAATTAATGTGCTCGTGATGATAGTTTAAAGATGTGTTTAGTTTGTATTACTCTTAATTATCTATTGATGGTTGAGTGTCACGCTTATTCCTAGTTAGTTTTCTAAAGTTGTGGCATGCGCTTTCTCCCAACTCTTTGAACTTACCAGGGTCTTGTCTACAAATCCACTTAGAGATTATAGACTCCTACTCTAAGGCACTCTTGATGTTTTAGCCTACAATCACTCGAGGTAATCATACTCTAAGGTTCACAAAGATGAATCAAGCATTATACACAACGAATGACCTATCGCATTACTAGATCATTAATCAACTAAGATAAGAAACAACCAATCAATATTTAATAATTAAGTTTCATACTTCCTAAGCAAACACACAAATAAATTAGCGGACATGGAGAACATGCAAGCATACACAAATAATCAAAGACATAATTGAATTAATGAAGCAAAGACTTATCTTGGGTAAGATAGGGTTAAAACCCTAAAATACTGACAAGACACCTTAGGTTCGGTTTTAGGTTTTTACCCAAAGACACACAAAGACCGAAAATTTGATTCTATATATAAGATTACAATTGCGACGCGCCACCTTATGTTTAGTGACGCCGCCGTGTCGCCGCCATTGGGTTTCGTCTTGGCCACGTTGACCTTGCGACGCGGCCACCTATGTCCGACGCCGGCTCTTCGGCCTCCGACGTCAGTTCGGATCGCATCAGGCCGTCCGAGCTACCGCCTACTCTTTCTGGCAACGAGACCGCTCTTGAAAACACGAAGTTTGAGTTCGACCGTCCAATAATTCTCCGACGCCGCACATAGCACCGACGCCGTCGCTCTACATTCATACGCGTGAGTGTCTCGATTTCCACTTTGGCCATTTTCTTCATATTCGCGTTTTTCAAATAAGTGCCATTCCAAAGATTTTGCCTTCACGAGACCTAAAAAGTGAAAAGGAACGATATTAAGCAATAACGGATACAAAGTGATCAAATAAGGACTTAAACGACCCTCAAAATGGTACCTTTTAAAACCTTATCAAATATCCCTACACTTGTTATTTGCTTGTCCTCAAGCAAATGTGCTTTTAGCCAATTAATTTATAAGTTAGGTCATTCAAGATTAATTCAAAACGGTCCATAACACATATAAGCCCCGAAAGTCATAACAAGCACTGAATTACATACTAGCATGGGGTGTTTGGATACTCACATCTCTCCTGTGTATAAATGAAATATAACAATATAGGAATGGAAGATAACACTCATTAACCGTCCTAGTACATAGATTACCATAGGCTCGAGAATAGATCAAACCTCCATCGCTTACGTGAAGCAATTTAGGAAAGACTATCAAAGAGGTCTTTAAAGGGTTGTAATGTTAGGCTTACTTAGGAAATAAGGGTTTGGTGGGATAGGCTATTTAGTGGCAAGTCAAAATCTCTATATTCAACGATATGAAGGCGTTGCTAAGCCAAGACTGACACTCTAAACTCTAGATAACCTAAATAAATAAACATAAATTTAAAGATAGATGTGGGATGGTAGCCCGTACGTTTTTTTTTTTTTTTTTTTTTTTTTCACACTCATTTTTTTTTCTTTCTTGTTTTCATCTTTTTTTTTTTTTTTTTTTTTTTACACTTTTACTCTACCATCCTCTATGATAACATCAAAATACTAGATTTGCATATCCCTACACTTGAGTTTTATTACTTTAACACCCCGAATTGAAAAGATCAAACACTTGGGGTACATTACGCAAACAAAGGGAATTTGAATTTAACGCCCTTCCCGTCATTTCATAAACTTTAACTTTCCCATGAATCCCAATCATCCCAAAACTGTACAAAAGATATGACTCGACTTAGCAACTTATGCAAGCAACCGATAATTGAACTAGGGTTTAGGGTGATAACAAACATTTGCACTAAAAGTGAGTGCATAAGGGTAGGCTAACGATTGGTGTATATATTGGGGTGGTGTAAATAATGCTTTCATTGATATTCCGAAAACCAAATATCACGAACCGCGAAAAGGATAGGCTCGAGGGGTTAACTAGGGTATCGGTACTAAAGATGAGTACAACGAAAGCAGTGGGGAATTACTCAACCGATGTGGAAGAAGTAATTATATTATGTATCAAACAAGGTTATCCTAATGCCTCTTATCATTTAGTTATTCCTAACTACAAGTGTAGCCTCACTTGCGATCTCGGAATGCATCACAAAACAAGTTCTAGAATCTAGTATACTCATGTTCACACTCTAAGCATTAAAGATGAATGCTTTTAATTCCTACTAATCTAAGTGGCGATCCTCATTTTGGAATTTGGGTGGTAAGGGTTTTTGTAGTCATATAACTTCCTATCCATGAGACGCTTTTGTTAAGACTAATGGCCCACTCCTATATGTTATGAAAAATTTTAAATTTGGTGCCAAATTACCCAACCGACATTTTCTCATGGTTTATTACACAATCACAATGGACAAAGCAAATAGTCAAGGATACATAGTTTCAAAGTTCCGCTTTATTTTCCCTCCCACACTTAAACCCAACATTGTCCCCAATGTCTCAAAGTATCAAAGTTATGATAAAGAAGGTAATTAAAAACGAAAGAAACTAATACCCCGATTAGCTCGGTAGGATCCGTGTAAAGTGGTGGTTAAATTCTTTTCAAGAAGAATTATCATGAAAAGCTCCTTCCAATCTTATGTAACTTCTTCTTGACAAACTAAACCCACACTTGAAGAAAACAAACGAAACCTTCAAGTAAAATCAGGTAATAATATATATAAGACTCGATTTAAACTAGGATATAATGCTTGTGGAATGGATGTTAAGAATTTCTAAGAAAATTAAGACCCGGAAAATTCCAAAAATTATAAGTAGCTCGTAAACGAGAAAAGTAATTTGATGTTTTACTCCTTCCTCGACGCCAAAGTTGCAATCTGACCGCCAAAGTTATCCCGACAAAACCCGGTCTCGCGATTTTTCGAAAAATTTCTCGAAAATTTACATCTTTAGAATCTGGAAAATTTCTCGAAAACATCATTATGACTCGATACAAGCATTTGACTCAACAAACAAACATATATATCTTTTAATTAATTGTTATTCTCATGTTTACGCTTTTGAAAACGGTGTAATCCTCCCCACACTTATCCCTTATGTAAAATACCTTTAT
Organism: Chrysanthemum lavandulifolium; assembly: GCA_022545495.1. Taxonomy (NCBI): domain Eukaryota; kingdom Viridiplantae; phylum Streptophyta; class Magnoliopsida; order Asterales; family Asteraceae; genus Chrysanthemum; species Chrysanthemum lavandulifolium. The sequence continues at coordinate 277,643,379 of CM040242.1, forward strand.
ATGTAATTAAGACGGTTAAAACAAAATAAAGCATTTTACAAATTTAAACATGAGGATAAACAATCAATAAAAGATAATACACACAAATAAAAATAAAACAAATACATGGGTTGCCTCCCAAGAAGCGCTTGTTTTTGTTCGAGTCACGAGCCTGACTCTACCCTTCTTTATCGATAAAGGGGAAGTTTCTCTACACTTAAGTTTAAGTGAGGGATAGTAGCAATACACACCCTCGTGGTGGAAATTACATGCGTGAGGAGGGATGATGGGTGATTTATATGCTCAAAGGAGTGTGCTCTATTCATTATAACTTACCTAAGTCTATTGGTGAAGGTGAATCAAGTCTCTCCTAAAATGGATCATTTTCCATCAACTTCAAAAGATTCCTAGTTAAGGATCCATCTTGACCTAATAAACCCTTTAAACCTAGTGTTTTTGATATCAACCATGAATGGGTGATGTGTGTAAGGTCATGGTTACCCTATATTTTCTTCTACTCTACATGGCCTAGAATCTACCACCTTTATCAAGCAACTACCCGGACTATCTATTTTGATGGGTGGATTGGGGCCTAATTCAATTCCAAGATTCACATCTAAAGACGGAAAATTGCAAGGTTAAGTGAGGCTCTGGTTCATCAAAATATGGAACTTCCCTAGACCCAGAGAGAGGTCATGACAACAAGCATCTAAACCTACATTCTCTAATGGCGTTGGTCCAAAGGTTCTCTAATTGGGGTTCCTATAGTCTCTTCTACTTCTTCCGGTAAGTTATAGGCGTGTTCCTCAGTGATGGTAAGACTTGTGGGTTATCCGATGGGGTTGGATTTTCTACTCGATCCTCCATCTTATCAAGATCACCTATGTATTCATTTTGTGTAGCGCCTAACCATGACATGCACCTTGGTACCTCAACTCTAATCATCTCCTTCCTAAACAACCTTCCGATCAAGTTTCCAAATTGAAAATAGGTCTAAAGATCGTTTTGGGTCCCATGTTCCACTTCTAAATTGCGTGAATCTCAAAGGTTTCCCATGCAAATCGAGCACCACGTCCCCAAATATCCCCATCCGCTACATAGTCAAGTCTCCTTGGGTTTCCAGATACGAGTAAAAGAATTGTAGTGGAAACAGAATCAATACCATGATAAAGGACTTTTGTAATAAATATTTAATTCGAGTCCACGCCCGAAAGGATTCATCATGATGCTGAACCTCAAGATCTCATTTTGGAGTGGAAGGGGTAAATTATGTAGTAGATTTCACGATGGGTGAAAGTTTTGCATCGCTGCCTTCCATAACGCAAGCAACTAATAGTCAATGAAAATGGTTACCACCAAAGGTCACGAAGAAGGGGATAGACTACGAGGAAGCTAAAATGAGAAAAAATTTACTTGATAGGAATCAAGCAAAGAACCTAAACGAGGACTACTAACTAGCTATTCTATTCAGCAATGCGCGCTAAAACTTGATAACGCCTACACGCTGTTCGGGGTCAAGGAAACTTCCTTTCTTCGAGCAAGTTTTATAACACCCAGGCAGTGAACCTAATCGTTGTAGTGTAGTAATTAGGGTGAGCCACGGTATTGATATCGTTCTCTAGGGAATAGGAATGCTAGTAGGGAGTTACTACGCTAAGGTTAAGGTTGAGGAAGATTATTTTTATCTTTTATATTTTATGAAAATGGAAAGGTACGAATCTCGGTATTGGATTTGGGGTTGGTATTTCTACCGATTACTCTACTATTATCTAATTATCTAAACTAAGGTTGTGGGAGTCTATGTTAATTAATGTGTGCTCGTATGATAGTTTAAAGATGTGTTTACTTAGTTGTATTACTTCTTAATTATCTCCTATGATGGTTGAGTGTCACGTCTTATTCCTAGTTGCTGTGTTTCTAAAGTTGTAGGTATGCTTCTCCCTAACTCTTTGAACTTACCAAAGGGTCTTGTCTACAAATCCACTTAGAGATTATAGACTCTACCCAAGGCACTCTTCGGATGTTTTAGCCTACAATCACTCGTGTAATCATACTCTAAGGTTCACAAAGATGAATCAAGCATTATACACAACGAATGACCTATCGGATTACTAGATCATTAATCAACTAAGATAAGAAACAACCAATCAATATTTAATAATTAAGTTTCATACTTCCTAAGCAAACACACAAATAAATTAGCCGGACATGGAGAACATGCAAGCATACACACAAATAATCAAAGACATAATTGAATTAATGAAGCAAAGACTTATCTTGGTGTAAGATAGGTTAAAAACCTAAAATACTGTACAAGACACCTTAGGTTCGGTTTTAGGTTTTACCCAAAGACTCTCTACACAAAGACGAAAATTCGGATTCTATATATAAGATTACAATTGCGACGGCGCCATTTTATGTTTAGTGACGCCGCGTGTCGCCGCCTATTGTGGTTTGCCTTGGCCACGTTAATGTTTTAAGGCCACCTTATGTCCGTGGACGCCGCCTTCAGCCTCGACGCCGTCCGATCGCATCTAGGTGTCCTCGAGTACACGGCTACTTTTTCACAACTAGACCGCCTCTTGAAAACACGAGTTTTGAGTTCGACCCATCACACATAATTCTCCGACGCACATAGCACCGACGCCGCTTTCTACATTCAATTCGTGAGTCTCGATTTCGACTTCCATTTCGACTTTGGCCATTTTCTTCATATATTCGCTTTTCGGTCAAATAAGTGCCATTCCAGATTTTGCCTTCACGAGACCTAAAAAGTGAAAAGGAACGATATTAAGCAATAACGGATACAAAAGTGATGAAATAAGGACTTAAACGACCTCAAAATGGTACCTTAAAACCTTATCGTTGACTTCTTCGGAAGAGATCGATGAATTTTGTTATCGATGAATCAATTCACTGGAATTGATGGTGTGTATGATTCGGAGGGATATTCTTTATCTTGAGCAATTGCTAAATGAAGATCCATTACCTTCACTCCTCCGAAAGAAATCACAATTGAGGAAATCAAATCAAGACAAACTTCATCAAGAATTTCTCGAGGTTGTACTTAAGGACCTACTCCTCATCTCGAGTATGCATTCTTGGAGGGTGATGATAAATTACCCGCATAATTGCTAAAGACTTAACCGAGGAGGAGAAAACTGCCTCATAAAGGTCCCGAAGTCACACAAGCAAGCAATTGCTTGGAAACTCTCCGACATTAAGGGTATCAACCACGAGTTTTGTACTCACAAAATCTTAATGGAGGATGACTTCAAACCAGATCCAACATCGTAGAGGGTGAATCCTAAGATTCACGAGGTTATCAAACAAGAGGTTCTCAAACTTCTTGATGCCGGTTTAATTTACCCGATCTCCGATAGTCCTCGGTTAGCCCAATTCATTGCGCCCAAAAAGGGTGGCATTGTTGTCACGAAGAAACGAGTTAATTCCAACTCGATTGGTTACGGGATGGCAGTATTGACTATCGCAAGTTAAATTAAGCCACCCGTAAAGACCATTTTCCTCTACCCTTCATGGACCGATGCTTGAGATTAGCAGGAATGAATACTATTGTTTCCTTCATGGTTTCTCGGTTACTTTCAGATCCCCATTGATCCACGGATCAAGAAAAACAACATTCACCGCCCATACGGACGTCGCTTATAGACGATGCCTTGGCCTATGTAATGCTCCCAGCACGCTCCAACGATGTATGATGGCAATTTTCCACGACATGATCGGGAAACTATGGAGGTGTTGATTCATTGGGGACTATTTCAGACATGTCTCTCCCATTTAGACAAAATGCTAAACGGTGTAAGACACCAATCTATGTCTAAATTGGGAGAAGAGCCATTTATGGTCAAAGGCATAGTCCTTGGCCATAAGATTTCCAAGAACGGGATTGAGGTAGATAGAGCAAAAGTTGATGTTATATGAACCGCTTCATCCTACTACCGCCAAAGGTATTAGGAGTTTTCTAGGTCATGCTGTGTTTTATCAGATTCATTCAAGATTTCTCTAAAATCGCTCACCTATGACCCATCTTCTGAAAAGATGCTCCTTTATCTTTCTCCGAGTGCATCAAGCTTTTGAAACACTAAAGAAAAGCTTACGGAAGCACCCATTCTAGTTGCCCCGATCGGGATTTACCCTTTGAGCTCATGTGCGATGCAAGTGATTTTGCTATCGCCTTGGGCAACGTAAAACCAAGCATTTTCAAATTTATCCACTACGCAAGTAAAACTATGATCGAAGCTCGCACCCATTACACCACTAGTAAAAAGAATTATTAGTCGTGGTGTATGCTTGAGAAATCTCGCCATACCTATCTTGACCAAATGCGGTGTATACGGATCACTCGGCTTTCAAATATCTCTTGCAAAACAAGATGCAAAGCCGAGATTGCTCCGGTTCTCCTCCTACAAGAATTTGATATCATTATTCGTGATAAAAAGGAGCCGAGAACGTCACGATCATCCGTCCTGCTTAGAAACCCTCACCAGATGTGTTTGAGAAAAGGAAATTAATGAAACATTTCCTCAAACACTCAATGTGGTTTCTTTTGGACTCTTTCTACCCATGGTTTCACGACTTTGCAAATTACCATGCGGGTAACTTTGGGTGAAAGGGATGTCGTCCCAATGTAAAAATAAATTCTTTAAAGATGTGAAACATTATTGGGACGACCCTATTTGTTCAAAATTTGCGCGGACAAGTCATCCGCGATGCGTGTATGGTCGAAGCCAATGACATTCTCAAGGCTTGCCATTCGACCCACTGGGACATCATAGCCCCAACTACACCGCCAAGAAGGTGTTTGATTCTCGATTCTATTGGCCCACGATTTACAAGGATGCCCATGAATTATTAAAACCCGTGGACGCTTGTCAACGCTACGGAATATCTCACAAGAAATGAAATGCCGCAAAACGCCATCAAGTGTGTGAGATTTTGACATCGGGCATCGACTTTACGGGCCATTTCCTTCTCTTCACGGAAATAAGTACATACTGCGGTCGTTGACTATTTGTCAAAATGGGTTGAAGCAAAGCTTTACCCACCAACGATGCCCGAGTTGTTAAATTCTTAAACTTATTTGCTAAGTTTGGAACCCACGAGCCATAATCGCGATCGTGGTACATATTCGCAATGACCGCTTGAAAGAGTCATGCAAAGTGCACGGTAACTCACCGCTCATCATCGCTATCACCACCCACAAACAAGGCAAGGAAGTTTCCAACCGGGGATAAAGATTGGAGAGGACGGTTGGCGAAAACCGTCTTGGTCGGATAAGCTAGATGACGACTCGGGCATTCCGATATTTTACAAAACACCCATCTGCACTCATACAAGCTTGTATATGGAAAGGCATGTCATCTAATGCACGAGCTTGAGCACAAGGCATACGGGCCTTGAAACATGCCAACTTTGATATTCGACAGTGGTGATCATAGGAAAGTTCAAATGAATGAATTAAATGAACTCCGTGATCAGCATACGAGAACTCTTTGATCTACAAACAAAAGACAAAGAAGATTCATGACTAAAAATCAAGAACTGCTTTAAACGTCGCGATCGAGTCCTTCTTTCAATTCAAGATTGAAGATTTTCTGAAAATTAAACTACCGGTCCGGACCATTTACCATCACTAAGGTTTATCCTATGGTACCATTGAGTTATCTCAACCTCGATGGTCCAAACTTTAAAGTGAATGGTCATCGAGTGAAGCATTACTTGGAGAGGACATCTCTGCGGGTTGTCCCGACTTACAAACTTTCCTCATGAACCAATGAACGCGGATCGAGCAAGCTAGCGACTCGGGAATCAAAAATAGTAGTATGCCATATGGGTTTTCACCCATTTCGACTTCTTTCTATCTTTCTACCACCCTAGTGTGGGGGGTTTCCACATGTTGTGATATAAAATCTTTTCTAAAAAAAAATATATATAAAAAAATAAAATCTTTCAAAATAATGGCGATTATTTCCCTTTCACGTTCTATGTTTCATAACAATCGCCGGTACTTTGAATATTGAGGCAATATTCATTTCTAAGTGGGGGGAGTTCTCACGAATTTTATCATATGTATTATCCACCACCTCTGCTTTGGCCAATTTGTTTTGAGTAAGTGTTCTACACTTACTCAATTATTATCGTCCGCCATGTCTAATAAACAAAAGGATTGGCTAATCTAGAGTAAACGGCTGGTAAAGATATCTCAAACCGCTGACGGCTTGCAATTTGCCCAAAATTGTATGGTATTCAAATTTCACCATATCCTAAAAAGTGAAGAGTTGGCAGCCCGCAAGTTTATGGCTTGTGGTAAAGGCGTGGAAAACCATAATTGGTAATCGCTCACCAAAGATAATATTGATAATTTATCTAAGAGTTGGCTAGTCCGAGCAAACGCCGTAAAGACAAATCAAACTGAAAGTGGTGGTTTGCTCAAAATCACATGGTTATCGCAGTACCATGGTTCTTACTTGAACTAAAACATTTGGTTACTCCGTAAGTAATGGCTTTGGTAAAGAGATTCAAAATCCATTGTTTTTTCTCAAAATATTGCTGTAGGACTAGCAATAGTTTAGTGTGGGGATTGATGAGGTGTAAATACTCATCATTTTTTTGTTAACCAATCGCAAAACGCTTTAAAATTCTTAAATGCATCAAAACATCTAAAATATTCCAAAATTGCATTTATATGTTTCGGATGCAAAATGTTTAAAATCGATGAAAATGAGCTAAGTTTGCATAATTGGCGTTTCAGTCCCCAAGTTTCAAAAATTGTCGAAATAGTCCCGAGTACATTTCAAAGAAAAATTCACCAAAGGTCCTTTTAAATCATAACTTGTCAAAATTAGTCCTTTGGTGAAAAATGTCAAAGTTTTGAGAAATTACAAATTGGTCCTTCAAGTTTGAAAATTGGCAAAATGGCCCTGAAATTGGAAATGGCAAGTTTGGTCCTTGTACTTTTGAGATTGTCACTTTTAGTCCTTGGAGCAACTTTTCGTAATTGTAAAAGGTCCTTGAATTTTCGATTTTACACATAGGTCTCCTCATATTAAACCTTTAATACTATGGTCCCTGTCAAATCCCAATTGCACTCGCCATATAAGCTTGGAATCCTTCAATATGCATTTTGACCCTTTGTATTATTAACCCACCGGTCAAATATCCACCAACACCCCTAACCCGCCAAAAGTCTTCCCTCCAACTCGCTTTCACGCAAACACAAGCACCCATCCCATTTCAAAACCCACTTTCCATGTTCCCACCGCAACTACCTCCAGAAGCATTTAATGCTCCTCCCCTCACTCAACCTCCTGGTGGATAAACTCTTTTGGCCAAAACTTAATTCAATGGCCAAGATCATTTTATTAATCCAATGGTGAGAAACATGATGGAATTAATCGTAGATGAGAAAGAGCTTGTTGGATATCTACTTGTCGAACCGGAAAACCTAAAAAGATTCTTATCACCCCATTTTTACTGCTTCGTGAGTAATAGTAGCTAAAACCAGTTAAAGTAGTATTAATTAAGTGAGCTTAACTCAGTTTGATAACAATTACATGTTGGATTAGTAGTTAGTTTTGATTTTGATTGCAAAACAGTTGAGATAGGGGTGTTTGGATCTGCTGATCTATCTGTCTTTTAGATCTATTCAGTGGTTAATTTCTATTGGTTCATGTTTGTTAAGCATATTTGAGCTCATTCAAGTCTTGGTTTGGTGCCTGCTAGTTCAAAAAGTCAAACATTAACAAATCTGTCTCAATGTCTCAACTGTTGTGAGTTTTGGATTTGTAAAACCTTGTTTTGTGTTTAGAATTGTTAAACATAGCTTGCATTGTGTTCATCACACCTTATTACATCAATATCAGTCATAAAATTGGATTCAAAGTTCATTTTGGTCAAAGTTCATCATTATTGTCAAAAGTCAAAATTGCAAAACTTTGTTTTAGGCCAATGCAAGGATTTTTCATGGCTTCATTTTTGAGCCATTTTCGATTGAAACTTGGCATTATAAAAACTTCAACCGGTCTTTATCCTTATTACCATTTTAGTAGAATTTTACAATTTTCTTAAAAGCTCCAAACAAGCTTCTCTTTTAGTACCGGTTGCCTCGCTCAACTCATCTTAAACCGAGTTTTCTCGGTTTGTCAACCACTTGCACAGGGCTCATAAGAGCTTCCCAAGGTCTGAGTTTTGGTGTACTTGATCTCAACCAGGTCTAGGATAGGTTCTAATTGCTAGTTTTCGGTTTAGCTTAATTGGTAGCTTGTGCTTGTGTCCAAAGTAGCCCACGAAACTGCTTTTAGCTCATAATCTCAAAACATCAAATCGTGAATTCAGCTAAATAGAGGTTAAAGCCTATTGTTAATTGTTGCATTTGGTCATTTTAGTAGTTTAGAACATCTGTAAGCTGTTGGTGGCTTGTTTTGCTCATTAGCTTATTTAAAGTGCTTATTCTAAAGCACTTGGTATATGATCCCATTTTCTTGTACACAAGCACTTGTTTTCCATTTTCCTAGCTTCCTTATATAATTTTAGAGTTTTCCTGAAATTTTCAGATTTTTCTAAGTTGGTTTGCTATTTTTACGCATTTAAATTAATTTTTAAGCATTTTTAAATAGCATTTAATACAAAAATTAAGAAAAGCTTCAAAAAATAATTTTCATTTTTCTTAAGTTAAGATAAATATAAAAAGTAAAAAAGTAATTTTCCAGATTTTCATAGTTTATTTTGTAATTTTTAGTAATTTAATTAGTTTTTAATAGTTTAAAGTTCATAAAAATACAAAATAATCGAAAAATATAAAATAGTTTTGAAAATTCTATTTTGATATTTTAGACTTTTCCAATTCATAATTTTATTTTTCTAGCTTTATTTCCTAATTTCTTGTATTTTAGGCTATTATTTATTAGTTAAAAATAGTTTTTAATTAATAATAATTAGATAATAAGTTGTAAAATAATTTTCTTTTCTATAAATTTTATTTTATCATTAGGTTTGTAAAATGTATTTTTCATATTTTTAGGACTTTTATTTCTTAGATTTCAATTTTTATTTTGTGCGCTTACGTAATTTTTATTTAAACGTAAGTTTTAAGTTTTAAGTTTTAAACGTTCATCAATTTTAAAAATAGTGATAGCGTTTATTTAATAGATTTTATCTTTTAATTTCCTTTAATTTGCATTTAAGCCGTTGTAATTTGTTGGCTTTTCCTTAGTTATAATCAATCTCAATCTCTTTTCCGCTCAAATCTCGATCACTATATCGTTTGGTGATCCATTGCCTGACAATTTGGGACATAACGACCGGGAAACACTATACTCCCGGATCTTCATTGCATTAGGTGCTTGAGCGCTTTAAGTCGATTACGGTCGGCCATTCACAAGTGGCATTGAGTGATTTAGCTTGACCGTTTGGCACGCATCAACGACTAAAACGTATAAAACACAAAAATATTTTTCTTTTGTTTCTATATATGTATCAAATATAAAAATACAAAAAGATTTGTCGCTTTCTTTAATAATAACAACATAAAATCTTACCACCAAAAACCAAGGAGTGTACTACCTAACCGGAATGCGACCATAATAAGTTCTCGAACCAAAGATTCAAAACTTACCTTTGTGTCCTTGTGATTGGTGTACCTTTTCAAAGAAGTCATTCCTCTTGTGATTATTGGTTCAAGTTCACCGTTGTTTTGCCTCGATCTTGTTTTAATTGGATTTGTTGTGATATCTACTTGTCGAACGGAAAACCTAAAAGATTCTTATCACCCCATTTTTATAAAACGTCTTCATAATTCCATTTCTCTCCTTAACTCGAGTTCTCTTAGAGTTAACTCTAGTATGCGTATCGCTCTTCTAGATCCTAGAAGCCCATTTAGTGAGCTTGTCAAGATTCCAGAAGGCGTGTCCAGTGAACTTCTCGCTCCATCGGTCGGATCGAGATCCGGATGCTCACACTACTTCCGTTATCATGGCGGAAGAACGCCTATGTGTGAGCTTCTCCGAGCACCCATCGGCGGGTATGGAGATGCTATCGTTATACCAGCCATTGTGGCTGAAAATTTTGAACTCAAAACCGGGTTCTTGAATCTTGTAACCTCAAATCAATTCTATGGTTTTGAGCGGATGATCCTCATGCTCATATTCGATGGTTTAACAAGATTGCATCTACCATCAAATACAAAATGTCCCTACGATCTTGTTAAGCTTCTTACATTCCCATTTTCTCTTGAGGGCAAGCCGGATTTGGCTTGAAAAACAACCCCTCGGTCAATTGAGACATGGGAAGATCCGGTGAAGAAATTTGTGAATGAATTTTATCCACCTTCCAAAACCACGAGTCTTAAAATGAAATCATCAAATTCACTAAAAGTTTGATGAATCCTTGATGAATCATGGGATCGTTTTAAGGAATTGCTTCGCAAATGTCCTCACCACGGTTTCTCCGAGTTGATGCAACTCGATACTTTCTACAATGGGTGAGTCAATCTGATCAAGATTCTCTCAATTCCTCATGGGAGAAATTTCCTAACAAAAGCATCAAAGAAGCTTTAGCGATCATCAAAAACAAGTCTAAAGTCCGCACTACACGAAGCAAGCCGGTTGTTTCCCAAGTCAGTGTTGGTCCTTCTTCTTCTTCATCGCCCATGAGTCAATCTAGCACCGATGCTAAGATTGATAAACTCACAGAAGCTATTCAAGCTTTGGTTCTCTCCAACCAAAAGAAAGTCTCTTTTCCATAAACTTCACCTCCTGCTGAAGTTAAGAAAGTGGAAGTCTGTGTTACTTGTGGTGGCCCCCATGCTTATTACAACTGTATGGCCACCGATGGTAACCCTTTTGAAGCCAATGTTGTGGGCGAGATATCTAATCAGGGAGGCAATCAATATCGTGCTCCTGTAGACCCGAACCACCGTCCTAACCACTACCCGGGACCTCCCGGTTTCAATCAAAACCGTAATCAGAATCAAAACAGAACAAACCAAGGTTTCCAAAACCAAGGTAATTTCAAATCAAACAACGGTTTTCAAAATCGAATCAAAATTTCCAACACCAAGGAAATTTCAATAGAAACCTAGGTCGGGAAATTTCAACCAAGGTATTTTCATGCCAATAACCGGAAATTTTCAAAATCAAGGCCCTAATCATAACAATAGAGGCCGAATTTTCTGTGCAAACTCAAGCCATTGTTCCAACTGGACCATCATCGATGAGTTATTGAAACAATTCATGAAATCCCAAGAGGAAATGAATCGGTTGTTGGTCGACCAGATTACGACATTAAAGTCTTTAAATGATCAACCCTCGGCTCGGTACTCTACCTAGCAACACGATCGCTAATCCGAGGCGATACAAAGGCGATCACAACCGAAGTGGTGCTTCTTATGATGGACCCGCTACTCCTACTACCTCTTCTTCTTCTCTCCGAAGGTAGTGGAAAGCGAACACGAGGCGACAAGGACAAGGAACTTCCTACTATTAATGGAAGTACCGGCAATGTCCATCCTCGGGTTGTCCCAAAACCCAATACCAAACACAGGTTGTTTTTGAACCTCCGGTTGGTAACCTAAAATCAAAACTTCTATTCCTTACCCTCACGGTTACATGAGCAAAGCTCCGTGAAAGCTAGTCATCAAATGGAAAATTCTTTTCAAATTTTCCAAGAGCTACACTTTGACATAAGCTGCGGATGCCATCATGTTGATGCCCAAGTTTGCATCTACTCGAAACACATGTTGAGCAACAAGGAAAAATTGTTTGAAATGGCTAAGACTCCTTTGAATGAGAATTGCTCGGCCAGTTACATTAAAAGCTTCCGAGAAGCTAGGAGATCCCGGAAATTTCTTCTCCTTGTGTTTTTCTGGGATGATTGAATGCTTTGCCCTTGCCGATCTTGGTGCAAGCATCAATCGATGTCGATTCGATGTGGAAGAAACTTTCTCTTCGGAACTTATTCCTACCGCATGACTCTTGAGCTTGCGGATCGTTCTATATCTCGTCCTCTTGGCATTGCCGAGGATGTATTCGTGAAAGTAGGAAAGTTCCATTTTCCGGTGATTTTGTGGTTGTTGATTTCGATGCCGATCATCGGGTTCCTCTCATTGTTGGGCGAGGATTCACGAGAACGGGCCGTGCTCTTATTGATGTATTTGAGCAAGAAATCACTTTACGTGGTGGGTAATGAAGTCATACCTTTAACCTCGATCAAACTTGAGGTACTCCTCAAGTGTAATCTTGAATCGATTAATCGAATCGATTTAATTGACGCGTTGTGAGGAGTACTCTCAAGAGTTTCTTGGTTATCTTCATAATTACGTGAGTGGGGATTCCACCACATCTTCTCAACCTATCATTGCCGACTCTTCCCCTCTCACCCGCTTGAGGGAGGTGATCGATCTTGCTTCTGCGCGTCGTTCGGGGTCAAGAAACTTCCTTTTCTTGAGCAAGTTTTATAACACCCCAGGCAAGGTGAACCTAATCGTTGTAGTGTAGTAATTAGGGTAAGCCACGGTATTGATATCGTTCTCTGGGGAATAGGAATGCTAGTAGGGAGTTACTACGCTAAGGTTAAGGTTGAGGAAGATTATTTTTATCTTTTATATTTTATGAAAATGGAAAGGTACGAATCTCGGGTATTGGATTTGGGGTTGGTATTTCTACCGATTACTCTACTATTATCTAATTATCTAAACTAAGGTTGTGGGAGTCTATGTCTAATTAATGTGTGCTCGTATGATAGTTTAAAGATGTGTTTACTTAGTTTGTATTACTCCTTAATTATCTCCTATTGATGGTTGAGTGTCACGTCTTATTCCTAGTTGCGTTGTGTTTCTAAAGTTGTAGGGTATGCTTTCTCCCAACTCTTTGAACTTACCAAAGGGTCTTGTCTACAAATCCACTTAGAGATTATAGACTCCTACTCTAAGGCACTCTTCGGATGTTTTAGCCTACAATCACTCGGTAATCATACTCTAAGGTTCACAAAGATGAATCAAGCATTAAGTACACAACGAATGACCTATCGCATTACTAGATCATTAATCAACTAAGATAAGAAACAACCAATCAATATTTAATAATTAAGTTTCATACTTCCTAAGCAAACACACAAATAAATTAGCGGGACATGGAGAACATGCAAGCATACACACAAATAATCAAAGACATAATTGAATTAATGAAGCAAAGACTTATCTTGGTGTAAGATAGGGTTAAAACCCTAAAATACTGTACAAGACACCTTAGGTTCGGTTTTAGGTTTTACTCAAAGACTCTCCACACAAAGACGAAAAATTCGATTCTATATATAGATTACAATTGCGACGGCGTCACCTTATGTTTAGTGGCGCTGCCGTGTCGCCGCCATTAGGGTTTCGTCTTGGCCACGTTGACCTTGCGGCGGCGTCACCTTATGTCCGTGCCGCGTCCTCTTCGACCGGCGTCGTGCGGATCGCATCTGGGCCGTCGAGTAGCGACGGCTACTCTTTCACAACGAGGCGCGTCTCTTGAAAACACGAGTTTTGAGTTCGACCGTCACAATAATTCTCCGACGCGCGTCACATAGCACCCGACGCCGCCGCTCTACATTCAACGATTGTGAGTGTCTCGATTTCGACTTTGGCCATTTTCTTCATATATTCGCGCCTTTTCGTCCAAATAAGTGCCATTCCACATTTTGCCTTCACGAGACCTAAAAAGTGAAAAGGAGCGATATTAAGCAATAACGGATACAAAGTGATCAAATAAGGACTTAAGCGACCCTCAAAATGGTACCTTTTAAAACCTTATCAAATATCCCTACACTTGTTATTTGCTTGTCCTCAAGCAAATGTGCTTTTAGCCAATTAATTTATAAGTTAGGGGTCATTCAACATTAATTCAAAGCGGTCCATAACACATATAAGCCCCAAAAAGTCATAACAAGCACGGAATTACATACTAGCACCTCACATGGGGTGTTTGGATACTCACATCTCTCTCGGTGTATAAATGAAATATAACAATATAGGAAATGGAAGATAAACACTCATTAACCGGTCCTAGTACATAGATTACCATAGGCTTGAGAATAGATCAAACCTCCATCGCTTTGGCGTAAGCACCTAGGAAAGACTATCAAAGAGGTCTTTTAAAGGGTTGTAATGTTAGGCTTACGGTGAGGAAATAAGGGTTTGGTGGGATAGGCTATTTAGTGGTGGCAAGTCAAAAATCTCTATGTTCTTGCATATGAAGAATGGCGTTGCTAAGCCAAGACTCGACACTCTAAACTCTAGATAACCTAAATAAATAAACATAAATTTAAAGATAGATGTAGGATGGTAGCGTCGTTTTTTTTTTTTTTTTTTTTTTTTTTTCACTTTTTTTTTTCTTTTCTTTTTTTCTATCTTTTTTTTTTTTTTTTTTTTTTTTTTTTTTTTTACTTTTACTCTACCATCCTCTATGATAACATCAAAATACTAGGATTTACTGCATATCCCTACACTTGAGTTTTTATTACTTTAACACTAATTTGACCCGAATTGAAAAGATCAAAACACTTGGGGTACATTATTACGCAAACAAAGGAATTTGAATTTAACGTTCCTTCCGTCATTTCATAAACTTTAACTTTTCCCATGAATCCCAATCATCCCAAAGCTGTATACAAAGATATGACTCGACTTAGCAACTTATGCAAGCAACGGATAATTGAACTAAGGGTTTAGGGTGATAACAAACATTTGCACTAAAAGTGAGTGCATAAGGGGTAGGCTAAGGCGATTTGGGTGTATATTTGGGGTGGGGTGTAAACAATGCTCTTCATTGATATTCGGAAAACCGAAATATCACGAGAACCGCGAAAAGGATAGGCTCGAGGGGTTAACTAGGGTATCGTGTACTAAAGATGAGTACAACGCAAAGGGTGGGGAATTACTCAACCGATGTGGAAGAAGTAATTATATTACGGTATCAAACAAGGGTTATCCTAATGCCTCTTATCATTTAGTTATTCCTAACTACACAAGTGTAGCCTCACTTGCGATCTCGGAATGCATCACAAAACAAGTTCTAGAATCTAGTATACTACGGTTCACACTCTAAGCATTAAAGATGAATGCTTTTAATTCCTACTAATCTAAGGCGATCCTCACATTTTGGGTGGAATTTGGGTGGTAAGGGTTTTGTGCTAGTCATATAACTTCCTATCCATGAGACGCTTTTGTTAAGACTAATGGCCCACTCCTATATGTTATGAAAAATTTTAAATTTGGTGCCAAATTACCCTAACCGACATTTTCTCATGGTTTATTACACAATCACAATTGACAAAGCAAATAGTCAAGGATAAGCATAGTTTCAAAGTTCCCGTTTATTTTCCCTCCTACACTTAAACCGAACATTGTCCCCAATGTTCCCGAAATATCAAAGTTATGATAAAGAAGGTAATTAAAAGCGAAAGAAACTAATACTCCCCGATTAGCTCGGTAGGATCCGTGTAAAGTGGTGGTTAAATTCTTTTCAAGAAGAATTATTAAGTGAAAAGCTCCTTCCAATCTTATGTAACTTCTTCTTGACAAACTAAACTGCACACACTTGAAGAAAACAAACGAAACCTTCACAAAATCGGCGGTAATAATATATATAAGACTCGATTTAAACTAGGATATAATGCTTGTGGAATGGATGTTTACTGAATTTCTAAGAAAATTAAGACCGGAAAATTCCAAAAATTTATAAGTAGCTCGTAAAAGCGAGAAAAAGTAATTTGATGTTTTACTCCTTCTGACGCCGTCGAGTTGCAATCTGACGCCAAAGTTATCCTGACAAAAAGCGGTCTCGCGATTTTGGAAAAATTTACGGAAAATTTACATCTTTAGAATCGGAAAATTTTCGCAAAACATTCATTATGACTCGATACAAGCATTTGACTCGAACAAACAAACATATATATCTTTTAATTAATTGTTATTCTCATGTTTACGTTTCTTTTGAAAGTGTGTAATCCTCCCTACACTTATCCCTTATGTAAAATACCTTTATATGTAATTAAGACGAAGTTAAAAACAAAATAAAGCATTTTACAAATTTAAACATGAGGATAAACAATCAATAAAAGATATACGACACACAAATAAAAATAAAAACAAATACATGGGTTGCCTCCCAAGAAGCGCTTGTTTTTGTTCGAGTCACGAGCTGACTCTACCTTCTTTATCGATAAAGGGGAAGTTTTCTCTACACTTAAGTTTAAGTGAGGGTGATAGTAGTAATACACACCCTCGGGTGGAAATTTGCTACGTGAGGAGAGGATGATGGGTGATTTATATGCTCAAAGGAGTGTGCTCTATTCATTATAACCTTACCTAAGTCTATTGGTGTAGCGGGTGAATCAAGTCTCTCTCCTAAAAATGGATCATTTTCCATCAACTTCAAAAGATTCCTAGTTAAGGATCCATCTTGACCTAATAAACCCGGTTTAAACCCATAGTGTTTCTTGATATCAACCATGAATGGGTGATGTAAGTGTGTAAGGTCATGGGTTACTCCTATATTTTCTTCTACTCTACATGGCCTAGAATCTACCACCTTTATCAAGCAACTACCGGACTATCTATTTTGATGGGTGGATTGGGGCCTAATTCAATTCAAGATTCACATCTAAAGACGGAAAATTGGGTAAGGTTAAGTGAGGCTCCGGTTCATCAAAATATGGAACTTCCCTAGGATAGAGAGAGGTCATGACAACAAGCATCTAAACCTACATTCTCTAATGGCGTTTGGTCCAAAGGTTCTCTAATTGGGGTTCCTATAGTCTCTTCTACTTCTTCCGGTAAGTTATAGGCGATGTGTGTTCCTCAGTGATGGTAAGACTTGTGGGTTATCCGATGGGTTGGATTTTCTACTCGATCCTCCATCTTATCAAGATCACCTATGTATTCATTTTGTATTGTGGTGGCGCCTAACCATGACATGCACCTTGGTACCTCAACTCTAATCATCTCCTTCCTAAACAACCTTTCCGACAAGTTTCCAAATTGAAAATAGGTCTAAAGATTCGTTTTGGGTCCCATGTTCCACTTCTAAATTGGGCGTGAATCTCAAAGGTTTCCCATGCAAATCGAGCACCACGTCCCCAAATATCCCCATCCGCTACATAGTCAAGTCTCCTTTGGGTTTCGGTGGGCGTCGAGTGTAAAAGAATTGTAGTGGAAGCAAAGAATCAATACCATGATAAAGGACTTTTGTAATAAATATTTAATTCGAGTCCACGCCTCGAAAGGATTCATCATGATGTTGCTGGAACCTCAAGATCTCATTTTGGAGTGGAAGGGTAAATTATGTAGTAGATTTCATTGATTGGGTGAAAGTTTTGGCGATTCGCGTTCTCCATAACGACTAACGGAATAGTCAATGAAAATGGTTACGACCAAAGGTCACGAAGAGGGGATAGACTACGAGGAAGCTAAAATGAGAAAAATTTACTTGATAGGAATCAAGCAAAGAACCTAAACGAGGTGGACTACTAACTAGCTATTCTATTCCGTACAATGCGCCTAAAACTTGATAACGCTACACGCGTCGTTCGGGGTCAAGGAAACTTCCTTTTCTTCGAGCAAGTTTTATAACACCCTAGGCGTTGAACCTAATCGTTGTAGTGTAGTAATTAGGGTGAGCCACGGTATTGATATCGTTCTCTGGGGAATAGGAATGCTAGTAGGGAGTTACTACGCTAAGGTTAAGGTTGAGGAAGATTATTTTTATCTTTTATATTTTATGAAAATGGAAAGGTACGAATCTCGGGTATTGGATTTGGGGGTTGGTATTTCTACCGATTACTCTACTATTATCTAATTATCTAAACTAAGGTTGTGGGAGTCTATGTCTAATTAATGTGTGCTCGTATGATAGTTTAAAGATGTGTTTACTTAGTTTGTATTACTCCTTAATTATCTCCTATTGATGGTTGAGTGTCACGTCTTATTCCTAGTTGCGTTGTGTTTCTAAAGTTGTAGGGTATGCTTTCTCCCTAACTCTTTGAACTTACCAAAGGGTCTTGTCTACAAATCCACTTAGAGATTATAGACTCTACTCCAAGGCACTCTTCGGATGTTTTAGCCTACAATCACTCGGTAATCATACTCTAAGGTTCACAAAGATGAATCAAGCATTAAGTACACAACGAATGACCTATCGCATTACTAGATCATTAATCAACTAAGATAAGAAACAACCAATCAATATTTAATAATTAAGTTTCATACTTCCTAAGCAAACACACAAATAAATTAGCGGACATGGAGAACATGCAAGCATACACACAAATAATCAAAGACATAATTGAATTAATGAAGCAAAGACTTATCTTGGTGTAAGATAGGTTAAAACCCTAAAATCTGTACAAGACACCTTAGGTTCGGTTTTTAGGTTTTACTCCAAAGACTCTCTACACAAAGACGAAAAATTCGGATTCTATATATAAGATTACAATTACGACGGCGTCACCTTATGTTTAGTGGCGCCGCCGTGTCGCCGCCATTAGGGTTTCGTCTTGGCCACGTTAACCTTGCGACGGCGTCACCTTATGTCCGTGACGCCGTCCTCTTCAGCCTTCGACGTCGTCGGATCGCATCTAGGCCGTCACGAGTAGCGACGGCCTACTCTTTCACAACTAGGCGCCGTCTCTTGAAAACACGAGTTTTGAGTTCGACCCGTCACAATAATTCTCCGACGCGCCGCACATAGCACCTTTGGCCGCCGCCTTCTACATTCGCCGATCGTGAGTGTCTCGATTTCGACTTTGGCCATTTTCTTCATATATTCGCGCTTTTCGTCCAAATAAGTGCCATTCCAGATTTTGCCTTCACGAGACCTAAAAAGTGAAAAGGAACGATATTAAGCAATAACGGATACAAAAGTGATGAAATAAGGACTTAAACGACCCTCAAAATGGTACCTTTAAAACCTTATCGGTGACTTCCTTACGGAAGAGATCGATGAATTTCTTGTTATCGATGAATCAATTCCGCTGGAATTGATGGTGTGTATGATTCGGAGGATATTCTTTATCTTGAGCAATTGCTAAATGAAGATCCATTACCTTCACTCCTCCGAAAGAAATCACAATTGAGGAAATCAAATCGAGACAAACTTCTCTTGAAGAATTTCTCGAGGTTGTACTTAAGGACCTACCTCCTCATCTCGAGTATGCATTCTTGGAGGGTGATGATAAATTACCCGTCATAATTGCTAAAGACTTAGCCGAGGAGGAGAAATCGCTCTCATAAAGGTCCTGAAGTCACACAAGCAAGCAATTGCTTGGAAACTCTCCGACATTAAGGGTATCAACCACGAGTTTTGTACTCACAAAATCTTAATGGAGGATGACTTCAAACCAGCATCCAACATCGTAGAAGGGTGAATCCTAAGATTCACGAGGTTATCAAACAAGAGGTTCTCAAACTTCTTGATGCCGGTTTAATTTACCCGATCTCCGATAGTCCTTGGTTAGCCCAATTCATTGCGTTCCAAAAAGGGTGGCATTACTTGTTGTCACGAATGAAGAAAACGAGTTAATTCCAACTCGATTGGTTACGGGATGGCGTGTGTGTATTGACTATCGCAAGTTAAGCGAAGCCACCAGTAAAGACCATTTTCCTCTACCCTTCATGGACCGATGCTTGAGAGATTAGCGGGGAATGAATACTATTGTTTCCTTCATGGTTTCTCGGTTACTTTCAGATCCCCATTGATCCATTTGGATCAAGAAAAACAACATTCACCGCCCATACGGGACGTTTGCCTATAGACGTATGCCTTTTGGCCTATGTAATGCTCCTGGCACGTTCCAACGATGTATGATGGCAATTTTCCACGACATGATCGGGGAAACTATGGAGGTGTTTGATTCATTGGGGACTCATTTCAGACATGTCTCTCCCATTTAGACAAAATGCTAAAACGGTGTGAAGACACCAATCTATGTCTAAATTGGGAGAAGAGCCACTTTATGGTCAAAGAAGGCATAGTCCTTGGCCATAAGATTTCCAAGAACGGGATTGAGGTAGATAGAGCAAAGTTGATGTTATTGCTAAAGCGCCTCATCCTACTACCGTCAAAGGTATTAGGAGTTTTCTAGGTCATGCCGGTTTTATCGTAGATTCATTCAAGATTTCTCTAAAATCGCTCGACCTATGACCCATCTTCTTGAAAAGATGCTCCTTTTATCTTTTCTCCCGAGTGCATCAAGCTTTTGAAACACTAAAGAAAAAGCTACGGAAGCACCCATTCTAGTTGCCCCATCGGGATTTACCCTTTGAGCTCATGTGCGATGCAAGTGATTTTGCTATCGGTGCGGTCTTGGGGCAGCATAAAACCAAGCATTTTCAAATTATCCACTACGCAAGTAAAACTATGATGAAGCTCGGACCCATTACACCACTACGAGAAAAGAATTATTAGTTTGTGGTGTGTCGTTTGAGAAATCTCGCCATACCTTATCTTGACCAAATGCGTGGTGTATACGGATCACTCGGCTCTCAAATATCTCTTTGCAAAACAAGATGCAAAGCCGAGATTGCTCTGTTGGGTTCTCCTCCTACAAGAATTTGATATCATTATTCGTGATAAAAAGGAGCCGAGAACACGGCTGGCGATCATCTGTCCGCTTAGAAAACCCTCACCAGGATGTGTTTGAGAAAAGGAAATTAATGAAACATTTCCTCTCGAAACACTCAATGTGGTTTCTTTTCGTGGAGACTCTTCTACCCCATGGTTTCTTGACTTTGCAAATTACCATGCGGGTAACTTTGTGGTGAAAGGGATGTCGTCCCAACGGAAAAATAAATTCTTTAAAGATGTGAAACATTACTTACGGACGACCCCTATTTGTTCAAAATTTGCGCGGATCAAGTCATCCGGCGATGTGTATGGTCGAAGCCAATGACATTCTCAAGGCTTGCCATTCGGACCTCTTGGGGACATCATAGCCCCAACTACACCGCCAAGAAGGTGTTTGATTCTCGATTCTATTGGCCCACGATTTACAAGGATGCCCATGAATTCGTTAAAACCGTGACGCTTGTCAACGTCACGGGAATATCTCATAAAGAAATGAAATGCCGCAAAGCGCCATTCAAGTGTGTGAGATTTTTGACATCCGGGGCATTGACTTTATGGGCCATTTCTTCTTCTCACGGAAATAAGTACATACTCGTGGCCGTTGACTATTTGTCAAAATGGGTTGAAGCAAAAGCTTTACCCACCAACGATGCCCGAGTTGTTGTGAAATTCTTAAAATCCTTATTTGCTAAGTTTGGAACTCACGAGCCATAATCGGTGATCGTGGTACACATTTCGCAATGACCGGTTTGAAAGAGTCATGCAAAAGTGCGGTGTAACTCACCGTCTATCTATCTGCGTACCACCCACAAACAAGTGGGCAAGTGGAAGTTTCCAACCGGGGATAAAAGAATTGGAGAGGACGGTTGGCGAAACCCGTGCCTCTTGGTCGGATAAGCTAGATGACGCACTCGGGCATTCCGTGCGACTTACAAAACACCCATCGGTGCACTCCATACAAGCTTGTATATGGAAAGGCATGTCATCTACCGGTCGAGCTTGAGCACAAGGCATACTGGGCCTTGAAACATGCCAACTTTGATATTCAGACATCTGGTGATCATAGGAAAGTTCAAATGAATGAATTAAATGAACTCCGTGATCAAGCATACGAGAACTCTTTGATCTACAAACAAAAGACAAAGAAGATTCATGACTCAAAATCAAGAACCGCGTTTTAAGCGTCGGTGATCGAGTCCTTCTTTTCAATTCAAGATTGAAGATTTTCTCGGAAAATTAAAATCACCGATGCGGACCATTTACCATCACTAAGGTTTATCCTTATGGTACCATTGAGTTATCTCAACTCGATGGTCCAAACTTTAAAGTGAATGGTCATCGAGTGAAGCATTACTTTGGAGAGGACATTCCCCGTGGTTGTCCCGACTTACAAACTTTCCCCATGAACCAATGAATGCGGGATCGAGTCAAGCTAGCGACTGGAATCAAAATAGTAGCATGCCATATGGGTTTTCACCCATATTTCGACTTCTTTCTATCTTTCTACCACCCTAGTGTGGGGGTTTCCACATGTTGTGTATATAAAATCTTTTCTAAAAAAAAAAATATATATAAAAAATAAAAAAATCTTTCAAAATAATGGCGCATTATTTCCCTTTCACGTTCTATGTTTCGCATAACCGCGGTACTTTGAATATTGAGGCAATATTCATTTCTAAGTGTGGGGGTTCTCACAATTTTATCATATGTATTATCCGCCCAATTCCCGTTTTTGGCCAAAATTTGTTTTGGAGTAAGTGTTCTACACTTACTCAATTGGTTATCGATCCGCCATGTCTAATAAACAAAAGGATTGGCTAATCTAGGAGTAAACGGCTCTGGTAAAGATATCTCAAATCCGTTGACGGCTTGCAATTTGCCCAAAATTGTATGGTATTCATTCACCATATCCTAAAAAGTGAAGAGTTGGCTAGCCCAAGTTTATGGCTTGTGGTAAAGGCGTGGAAAAACCATAATTGGTAATCACTCACCAAAGATAATATTGATAATTTATCTAAGAGTTGGCTAGTCCGAGCAAGCGGCTCGGTAAAGACAAATCAAATCCGTTGAAAGTTGGTGGTTTGCTCAAAATCACATGGTTATCGGTGTACCATGGTTCTTACTTGAACTAAAACATTTGGCTACTCCGAAGTAATGGCTTTTGGTAAAGAGATTCAAAATCCATTAAGTTTTTCTCAAAATATTGCTAGGGACTAGCAATAGTTTAGTGTAGGGGATTGATGAGTGTGTAAATACTCATCATTTTGGTTAAATCTGACTGCAAAACGTTTAAAAATTCTCGAAATGCATCAAAATCTTGAAAATATTCCAAAATTGCATTTATATGTTTCGGATGCAAAATGTTTAAAATCGGATGAAAAATGAGCTAAGTTTGCATAATTGGCGTTTCGGTCCCCAAGTTTCAAAATTGTCGAAATAGTCCCCGAGCACATAATTTCAAAAGAAAATTCACCAAAGGTCCTTTTAAATCATAACTTGTCAAAATTAGTCCTTTGGTGAAAAATGTCAAAAGTTTTGAGAAATTACAAAATTGGTCCTTCAAGTTTGAAAATTGGCAAAATGGCCCCTGAAATTGGAAATGGCAAGTTTGGTCCTTGTACTTTTGAGATTGTCACTTTTAGTCCTTGGAGCAACTTTTCGAATTGGCGAAAAGGTCCTTGAATTTTCGATTTTACACATAGGTCCTTGTCATATTAAACCTTTAATACTATGGTCCTTGTCAAATCCCAATTGTGACCACCGCCATATAAGCTTTGGACCCTGTCAATATGCATTTTGACCCTTTGTATTATTAACCCACCGGTCAAATATCCATCAAACACCCCAACCCGCCAAAAGTCTTCCCTCCAACTGCTGCCGCGAACACACAAGCACCCATCCCCCTGGCTCAAAACCCACTTTCCATGTTCCCCACCGCAACTACCTCCAAGAAGCATTTAATGCTCCTCCCCCCACTCAACCTCGGTGGATAAACTCTTTTGGCGCCAAAACTTAATTCAATGGCCAAGATCATTTTTATTAATCCAATGGCTGAGAAACATGATGGGAATTAATCAGAGATGAGAGAGAAAGAGCTTGTTGTGATATCTACTTGTCAGAACCAGAAAACCTAAAAAGATTCTTATCACCCCATTTTTATAAAACGTCTTCATAATTCCCATTTCTCTCCTTAACTCTGAGTTCTCTTAGAGTTAACTCTAGTGTATGCGCACTCGCTCTTCTAGATCTGTAAGCCCATTTCGTGAGCTTGTCAAGATTCCAAGAAGGCGTGTCCGTGAACTTTCGCTCCATCGATCGGATCACGAGATCCGGATGCTCACACTACTTCCGTTATCATGGCGGAAGAACGCCTATGTGTGAGCTTCTCCAGCACCCATCGACGGGTATGGAGATGCTATCGTTGTACCAGCCATTGTGGTGAAAATTTTGAACTCAAAACCGGTTATCGAATCTTGTAACCTCAAATCAATTCTATGGTTTTGAGCGGATGATCCTCATGCTCATATTCGATGGTTTAACAAGATTGCATCTACCATCAAATACAAAATGTCCCTATCTTGTTAAGCTTCTTACATTCCCATTTTCTCTTGAGGGCAAGCCCGATTTGGCTTGAAAACAACCCCTCGGTCCAATTGAGACATGGGAAGATCCGGTGAAGAAATTTGTTAATGAATTTTATCCACCTTCCAAAACCACGAGTCTTAAAAATGAAATCATCAAATTCACTCAAAGTTTGATGAATCCTTGATGAATCATGGGATCGTTTTAAGGAATTGCTTCGCAAATGTCCTCACCACGGTTTCTCCGAGTTGATGAAACTCGATACTTTCTACAATGGAGTGAGTCAATCGATCAAGATTCTCTCAATTCCTCCGCGGAGGAAATTTCCTAAGAAAAAGCATCAAAGAAGCTTTAGCGATCATCAAAACAAGTCTAAAGTCCGCACTACACGAAGCAAGCCGGTTGTTTCCCAAGTCGTTGTTGGTCCTTCTTCTTCTTCATCGCCCATGAGTCAATCTAGCACCGATGCTAAGATTGATAAACTCATGAAGCTATTCAAGCTTTGGTTCTCTCCAACCAAAAGAAAGTCTCTTTCCATAAACTTCACCTCCTGCTGAAGTTAAGAAAGTGGAAGTCATGTTACTTGTGGTGGCCCCATGCTTATTACAAGCAGTATGGCCACCGATGGTAACCTTTTGAAGCCAATCTTGTGGTGAGATCTCTAATCGGGAGGCAATCAATATCGTGCTCCTCAGAGACCCGAACCACCGTCCTAACCACTACCCGGGCCCTCCAGGTTTCAATCAAACCGTGTCGAGAATCAAAAGCAGAACAAACCAAGGTTTCCAAAACCAAGGTAATTTCGGTCAAACAACGGTTTTCAAAATCGAATCAAAATTTCCAACACCAAGGAAATTTCAATAGAAACCTAGGTCGGGAAATTTCAACCAAGGGTATTTTCATGCCAATAACTGAGAATTTTCAAAATCAAGGCCCTAATCATAACAATAGAGGCCGAATTTTCTGTGCAAACTCAAGCCATTGTTCCAAGCGGACCATCATCGATGAGTTATTGAAACAATTCATGAAATCCCAAGAGGAAATGAATCGGTTGTTGGTCACCGATTTCGACATTAAGAAGTCTTTAAATGATCGACCCTCGTGCTCGGTACTCTACCTAGCAACACGATCGCTAATCCGAGGGGCGATACAAAGGCGATCACAACCAAGTGGTGCTTTTATGATGGACCCGCTACTCCTACTACCTCTTCTTCTTCTCTCCGAAGGTAGTGGAAAGCGAACTGAGGCGACAAAGGACAAGGAACTTCCTACTATTAATGGAAGTACCAAGAATGACCATCCTCGGGTTGTCCCAAACCCAATACCAAACACGAGTTGTTTTGAACCTCCAGTTGGTAACCTAAAATCAAAACTTCTATTCCTTACCCTCACGGTTACATGAGCAAAAGCTCCATGAGAAAGCTAGTCATCAAATGGAAAAATTCTTTCAAATTTTCCAAGAGCTACACTTTGACATAAGCTTTGCGGATGCCATCATGTTGATGCCCAAGTTTGCATCTACTCACGAACACATGTTGAGCAACAAGGAAAAGTCGTTTGAAATGGCTAAGACTCCTTTGAATGAGAATTGCTCGGCAGCTCATAAAGAAGCTTCCGAGAAGCTAGGAGATCCCGGAAATTTCTTCTCCTTGTGTTTTTCCCGGATGATTGAATGCTTTGCCTTGCCGATCTTGGTGCAAGCATCAATCGATGTCGTATTCAAAGTGTGGAAGAAACTTTCTCTTCGGAACTTATTCCTACGCATGACTCTTGAGCTTGCGATCGTTCTATATCTCGTCCTCTTGGCATTGCCGAGGATGTATTCGTGAAAGTAGGAAAGTTCCATTTTCCGGTGATTTTGTGGTTATTGATTTCGATGCGATCATCGGGTTCCTCTCATTGTTGGACGAGGATTCACGAGAACGGGCCGTGCTCTTATTGATGTATTTGAGCAAGAAATCACTTTACGTGTGGGTAATGAAGTGTTACCTTTAACCTCGATCAAACTTCGAGGTACTCCTCAAATTATGATATTGAATCGGGTTAATCGAATCGATTTAATTGACATTGCTTGAGGAGTACTCTCGAGAGTTTCTTGGTTATCTTCATAATTCGTGAGTGGGGATTCCACCACATCTTCTCAACCTATCATTGCCGACTCTTCCCCTCTCTCACTCCGTTTGAGGGAGGTGATCGATAACGCCACACGCGTCGTTCGGGGTCAAGGAAACTTCCTTTTCTTGAGCAAGTTTTATAACACCCTAGGCGGTGAACCTAATCGTTGTAGTGTAGTAACTAGGGTAAGCCACGGGTATTGATATCGTTCTCTGGGGAATAGGAATGCTAGTAGGGAGTTACTACGCTAAGGTTAAGGTTGAGGAAGATTATTTTTATCTTTTATATTTTATGAAAATGGAAAGGTACTAATCTCGGGTATTGGATTTGGGGGTTGGTATTTCTACCGATTACTCTACTATTATCTAATTATCTAAACTAAGGTTGTGGGAGTCTATGTCTAATTAATGTGTGCTCGTATGATAGTTTAAAGATGTGTTTACTTAGTTTGTATTACTCCTTAATTATCTCCTATTGATGGTTGAGTGTCACGTCTTATTCCTAGTTGCGTTGTGTTTCTAAAGTTGTAGGGTATGTTTCTCCCTAACTCTTTGAACTTACCAAAGGGTCTTGTCTACAAATCCACTTAGAGATTATAGACTCTACTCTAAGGCACTCTTCGGATGTTTTAGCCTACAATCACTCGGTAATCATACTCTAAGGATCGATGAATTTCTTGAATTTCTTGCTCGATGAATCAATTCCACTGGAATTGATGGTGTGTATGATTCGGAGGGGATATTCTTTATCTTGAGCAATTGCTAAATGAAGATCCATTACCTTCACTCCTCCGAAAGAAATCACAATTGAGGAAATCAAATCGGTACAAACTTCTCTCAAGAATTTCCCGAGGTTGAACTTAAGGACCTACCTCCTCATCTCGAGTATGCATTCTTGGAGGTGATGATAAATTACCCGTCATAATTGCTAAAGACTTAACGAGGAGGAGAAACGCTCTCATAAAGGTCCCGAAGTCACACAAGCAAGCAATTGCTTGAAACTCTCCGACATTAAGGGTATCAACCCCGAGTTTTGTACTCACAAAATCTTAATGGAGGATGACTTCAAACCAAAGATCCAACATCGTAGAGAAGGGTGAATCCTAAGATTCACGAGGTTATCAAACAAGAGGTTCTCAAACTTCTTGATGCCGGTTTAATTTACCCGATCTCGATAGTCCTTGGGTTAGCCCAATTCATTGCGTTCCAAAAAGGGTGGCATTATCGTTGTCACGAATGAAGAAAACGAGTTAATTCCAACTCGATTGGTTACGGATGGCGTGTGTGTATTGACTATCGCAAGTTAAACGAAGCCACCCGTAAAGACCATTTTCCTCTACCCTTCATGGACCAGATGCTTGAGAGATTAGCAGGGAATGAATACTATTGTTTCCTTCATGGTTTCTCGGGTTACTTTCAGATCCCCATTGATCCGCTGGATCAAGAAAAAACAACATTCACCTGCCCATACGGGACGTTTGCCTATAGACGCATGCCTTTTGGCTTATGTAATGCTCCTGGCACGTTCCAACGATGTATGATGGCAATTTTCCACGACATGATCGGGGAAACTATGGAGGTGTTTGATTCATTGGGGACTCATTTCAGACATGTCCCTCCCATTTAGACAAAATGCTAAAACGGTGTGAAGACACCAATCTATGTCTAAATTGGGAGAAGAGCCACTTTATGGTCAAAGAAGGCATAGTCCTTGGCCATAAGATTTCCAAGAATGGGATTGAGGTAGATAGAGCAAAAGTTGATGTTATTGCTAAACTGCCTCATCCTACTACCGTCAAAGGTATTAGGAGTTTTCTAGGTCATGCCGGGTTTTATCGTAGATTCATTCAAGATTTCTCTAAAATCGCTCGGCCTATGACCCATCTTCTTGAAAAGATGCTCCTTTTATCTTTTCTCCCGAGTGCATCAAGCTTTTGAAACACTAAAGAAAAAGCTTACGGAAGCACCCATTCTAGTTGCCCCGATCGGGATTTACCCTTTGAGCTCATGTGCGATGCAAGTGATTTTGCTATCGGTGCGGTCTTGGGGCAACGCAAAACCAAGCATTTTCAGCCTATCCACTACGCAAGTAAAACTATGATGAAGCTCGGACCCATTACACCACTACGTAAAAAGAATTATTAGTCGTGGTGTATGCGTTTGAGAAATTTCGCCATACCTTATCTTGACCAAATGCGTGGTGTATACGGATCACTCGGCTCAAATATCTCTTTGCAAAACAAGATGCAAAGCCGAGATTGCTCCGTTGGGTTCTCCTCCTACAAGAATTTGATATCATTATTCGTGATAAAAAGGAGCCGAGAACCCGTCACGATCATCTCGTCCCATTTAGAAAACCCTCACCAGGATGTGTTTGAGAAAAGGAAATTAACGAAACATTTCCTCTCGAAACACTCAATGTGGTTTCTTTTCGTGGAGACTCTTCTACCCCATGGTTTGTTGACTTTGCAAATTACCATGCGGGTAACTTTGTGGTGAAAGGATGTCGTCCCAACGGAAAAATAAATTCTTTAAAGATGTGAAACATTACTTACGGGACGACCCTATTTGTTCAAAATTTGTGCGGATCAAGTCATCCGCGATGTGTGTATGGTCGAAGCCAATGACATTCTCAAGGCTTGCCATTCGGACCTACTTGGGGACATCATAGCCCCAACTACACCGCCAAGAAGGTGTTTGATTCGGATTCTATTGGCCCACGATTTACAAGGATGCCCATGAATTAGTCAAAACCGTGACGCTTGTCAACGTCACGGAATATCTCACAAAGAAATGAAATGCCGCAAAACGCCATTCAAGTGTGTGAGATTTTTGACATCTGGGGCATTGACTTTATGGGGCCATTTCCTTCTTCTCACGGAAATAAGTACATACTCGTGGCCGTTGACTATTTGTCAAAATGGGTTGAAGCAAAAGCTTTACCCACCAACGATGCCCGAGTTGTTGTGAAATTCTTAAAATCCATATTTGCTAAGTTTGGAACTCCACGAGCCATAATCAGTGATCGTGGTACACATTTCTGCAATGACCAGTTTGAAAGAGTCATGCAAAAGTACGGTGTAACTCACCGTCTATCTACTGCGTACCACCCACAAACAAGTGGGCAAGTGGAAGTTTCCAACCGGGATAAAGAATTCGGAGAGGACGGTTGGCGAAACCGTGCCTCTTGGTCGGATAAGCTAGATGACGACTGGGGCATTCCGTCATTTTACAAAACACCCATCGGGTGCACTCCATACAAGCTTTTATATGGAAGGCATGTCATCTACCGGTCGAGCTTGAGCACAAGGCATACTGGGCCTTGAAACATGCCAACTTTGATATTCAGACAGCTGGTGATCATAGGAAAGTTCAAATGAATGAATTAAATGAACTCCGTGATCAAGCATACGAGAACTCTTTGATCTACAAACAAAAGACAAAGAAGATTCATGACTCAAAAATCAAGAACCGCGTTTTAAACGTCGGTGATCGAGTCCTTCTTTTCAATTCAAGATTGAAGATTTTCTCGGGAAAATTAAAATCCTACCGGTGCGGACCATTTACCATCACTAAGGTTTATCCTTATGGTACCATTGAGTTATCTCAACCCGATGGTCCAAACTTTAAAGTGAATGGTCATCGAGTGAAGCATTACTTTGGAGAGGACATTCCCCCGTGGTTGTCCCGGACTTACAAACTTTCCCCATGAACCAATGAATGCGGGATCGAGTCAAGCTAGCGACTGGGAATCAAAAATAGTAGCATGCCATATGGGTTTTCACCCATATTTCTGACTTCTTTCTATCTTTCTACCACCCTAGTGTGGGGGGGGGGGGGTTTGCCCACATGTTGTGTATATAAAATCTTTTAAAAAAAAAAAAAAAAAAAAAAAAAAAAATCTTTCAAAATAATGGCCGCAGTATTTCCCTTTCACGTTCTATGTTTCGGCATAACCGCCGGTACTTTGAATATTGAGGGCAATATTCATTTCTAAGTGTGGGGGGGAGTTCTCACGAATTTTATCATATGTATTATCCGCCCAATTCCCCCGTTTTTGGCCAAAATTTGTTTTGGAGTAAGTGTTCTACACTTACTCAATTGGTTATCAGTCCGCCATGTCTAATAAACAAAAGGATTGGCTAATCTAGGAGTAAACGGCTCTTGGTAAAGATATCTCAAATCCGTTGACGGCTTGCAATTTGCCCAAAATTGTATGGTATTCAGCTCACCATATCCTAAAAAGTGAAGAGTTGGCTAGCCCGCAAGTTTATGGCTTGTGGTAAAGGCAGTGGAAAAACCATAATTGGTAATCAGCTCACCAAAGATAATATTGATAATTTATCTAAGAGTTGGCTAGTCCGAGCAAACGGCTTCGGTAAAGACAAATCAAATCCGTTGAAAGTCGGTGGTTTGCTCAAAATCACATGGTTATCGGTGTACCATGGTTCTTACTTGAACTAAAACATTTGGCTACTCCGAAGTAATGGCTTTTGGTAAAGAGATTCAAAATCCATTAAGTTTTTCTCAAAAGATTGCTAGGGACTAGCAATAGTTTAGTGGGGGATTGATGAGTGTGTAAATACTCATCATTTTGGTTAAATCTGATCGCAAAACGTTTAAAATGCTCGAAATGCATCAAAATATCGAAAATATTCCAAAATTGCATTTTATATGTTTCGGATGCAAAATGTTTAAAATCGGATGAAAAATGAGCTAAGTTTGCATAATTGGCAGTTTCAGTCCCCAAGTTTCAAAAATTGTCAGAAATAGTCCCTGAGCACATAATTTCAAAAGAAAATTCACCAAAGGTCCTTTTTAAATCATAACTTGTCAAAATTAGTCCTTTGGTGAAAAATGTCAAAAGTTTTGAGAAATTACAAAATTGGTCCTTCAAGTTTGAAAATTGGCAAAAATGGCCCCTGGAAATTGGAAAATGGCAAGTTTGGTCCTTGTACTTTTTGAGATTGTCACTTTTAGTCCTTGGAGCAACTTTTCAGAATTGGCAGAAAAGGTCCTTGAATTTTCAGATTTTACACATAGGTCCTTGTCATATTAAACCTTTAATACCTTGGTCCCTTGTCAAATCCCAATTGTGACCCTGCCATATAAGCTTTGGACCCCTGTCAATATGCATTTTGACCCCTTTGTATTATTAACCCACCGGTCAAATATCCATCAAACACCCCAACCCGCCAAAAGTCTTCCTCCAATTGCTGCCGTGAACACACAAGCACCCATCCCCCTCTCAAAACCCACTTTCCATGTTCCCCACCGCAACTACCCTCCAAGAAGCATTTAATGCTCCTCCCCCCCTCACTCAACCTCCCAAAGGATAAACTCTTTTGGCGCCAAAACTTAATTCAATGGCCAAGATCATTTTATTAATCCAATGGTGAGAAACATGATGGGAATTAATCGAGATGAGAGAGAAAGAGCTTGGATTATAAAAGATAGCAAAAGGAGGAGAAGAAAAGGAGTCTAGTAGTTTTAAATTTTTATTAATGTCGTTTTTTATATAAAGTTCTAGTTAAGTTAAAAACCTCAGAATCTTTTGTTGTAATGTACTCATTATAAGTTATTGGATCATTATAAATCATTTTCAAGTGTTAATTCAAGTTGCACTATAAGTTTATGTTGTTGAGTTCATCGTTGAAATTTTCCATTTCAAATTCTCATTCCAAAGCTTCATACGACTCATTTCTCGGTTTCAATAAGCTTATACAAGCTTCACATAGCTTTCTATAAGCTTACATTTTAGTTTTAAGCCAAATTGGTTCTTGGTCAAAGAAAGTCAAACTGAGCACATATGGTTATGAATTGGACATGGGTGTAGCAGAGCTGGCATTGGGTTGATTTATAGTCCAATGGGTTGATCAAAATAGGTTAGAGGTTCATTGGGTGTTGTTGCAAGCCATTGTGGCTAAGGACAGTTTGTAAGTTATTTTAAGGTTTCTTTGCATAATCTTTATTGGTAGTTACAAATAGTTTAAATCTGCTCATTAAGTTTTATTTAAGTGAATTAAAGTCAGTTTGATCACTAGGCTTAGCTAGTTTAGCTGTTTGTTTAGTTTTATTTGCATATCAGAAGTTTAAAGGGTGTTTGGATTTACTGCATAAACTGAGTTTAAGGGTTGTTCAGTGTTTGAAATCTGTTGGTTCATACTTGTCAAGTTTATTTACACTCAAATCTGTCTTCATTTTGTGCCTGCACATCACCAAAGTCAATTTCATCAATCCACTGTCTTAACTTGGATTCAAAACTCAAATAAGTCAACATCTTAAAACTGCACTAAAGTCAAAACAGTGAAAAATCCATTTTGAAGCTAACTGAACTGATTTTTCTTGGGTTCATTTTTAAGCCACATCAAGTGAAATTTTGGTTTTAAAAAGCTCAACTGGTCTATTTTGTTATTAGCATTTTTATACATTTTTGTGAATTTTATATAAGTCTCAAACTGCTTATCAAAATGGGTGCATGTGCCACAAGCAAGCGCTGAACCTGCAGGACTTGTGCAGTTCTTGCAGACCTTGCACAGAGCTCATTTTAGCTCACTTAGGTCTGAAGTTTGGTTTAGACATAGCTAGCCAAGTACTCTTGAGGTTCCCACTTTGGTTTTCCATTTTATAGCTTATTAGGTGTCTTATTTTTAAGTCTGCAAGTTGCTACCCAAAACTGTTTTGTGCTTAAACTCAAATAAGCCAAATCTTGGTATCTTGCAATCCAGTGGTTATGGCTTGTTGATTTCAGTTGCTTTATAGTTCTTTTAGCATATTTTAGCTTGTGTGTCAGTTTGGTGCTTGTTTTGTCCCTTTAGCTTATCCAAGTGCTTATTTCATAAGCACTTTGCACATCAGTTTCAAATTCCTCCACATAAGCACCTGTTTTTCCATTTTTCCTAGATTCCAAATATAATTTTAGAGTTTTCCTGAAATTTTCAGATTTTTCCAAGTCAGTTTGCTATTTTTCTTGATTTAATTGGTTTTTAAGCATTTTTAATTAGCATTTAATGCAATTAATTAAGAAAAGCTTCAAAAAAATAATTTTTCATTTTTCTTAAGTTAAGATAAATATAAAAAGACAAAAAAATATTTTTCTAGATTTTTCTTAGTTAAATTTGTATTTTTAAGCAATTTAATTAGTTTTTAATAGTTTTTAATTCCTAGAAAATAGAAAAATAATCAGAAAATTACAAAAATAGTTTTGAAAATTCTCTTTTGATATTTTAGATTTTTATAAGTCTTAATTTTATTTTTCTAGCTTTATTTCATATTTTCTTGTATTTTAGGCTAATATTAAATAGTTAAAATTAGTTTTTAATTAATAATAATTAATTAAATAGTTATAAAAATAATTTTCTTTTTCTATAAATTTTCTTTTATCATTAGGTTTGTAAAAATGTCATTTTCATATTTTTAGGACTTTTATTTCTTAGATCTCACTTTTTATTTTGTACGTTTACGTAATTTTATTTAAACGTAAGTTTTTAGTTTTAAACGTTCATCAATTTTAAAAATAGTGATAGCGTTTATTTAATATTTTTTATCTTTTTAATTCTCTTTAATTTGCATTTAAGCCTCTGTAATTTGTTGGCTTTTTCTGTAGTTATAATCAAATCACAATCCCTTTATCCGTTCAAATCTCTCGATCACTATACGTTTGGTGATCCATTGCATAGCTCGCTGGGACATAACGACCCGGGGAAACACTATACTCTCCAGATCTTCATTGCATTCGCTTCTGAACCGTTTTAAGTTTGTTACGGTCGGCCATTCACAAGTGGTCGGCTTGAGTGATAAAACTTGACTGTTTGGGAGCGCATCAAATTTTAGCGCCACGGGAGTCTGTCTTGATTATCTTCCGTTTAGCAGTTAGTAGTTTGAATACTCACTCTTTGTTCATATCATCCATATCTATCTATATATATATATCCATATTTTATAAAAATCCAAAACCCAAAAATGACTAAAACGTATAAAACACAAAAATATTTTTCTTTTGTTTCTATATATGTATCAAATATAAAAATACAAAAGATTTGTCGTTTTCTTTAATAATAACAACATAAAATCTTACCACCGCAAACCAAGGCGTGGTACTACCTAACTGGGGTACGACCATAATAAGTTCCCAACCAAAGATTCAAAACTTACCTTTGTGTCCTTGTGATTGGTGTACCTTTTTCAAAAAGCCATTCCTCTTGTGATTATTGGTTCAAGTTCACGTTGTTTTGCCTCGATCTTTTTAATTGGATTTGTTGTGATATCTACTTGTCGAACCGTAAAACCTAAAAGATTCTTATCACCCCATTTTATAAAACGTCTTCATAATTCCCATTTCTCTCCTTAACTCGAGTTCTCTTAGAGTTAACTCTAGTGTATCTTTTCATCGCTTCTAGATCTGTAAGCCCATTTCGTGAGCTTGTCAAGATTCCAAGAAGGCGTGTCCAGTGACTTTCTGCTCCATCGATCGGATCGAGATCCGGACTGCTCACACTACTTCCGTTATCATGGCGGAAGAACGCCTATGTGTGAGCTTCTCCGAGCACCCATCGACGGGTATGGAGATGCTATCGTTGTACCACCATTGTGGTGAAAATTTTGAACTCAAAACCGGTTCTCAATCTTGTAACCTCAAATCAATTCTATGGTTTTGAGCGGATGATCCTCATGCTCATATTCGATGGTTTAACAAGATTGCATCTACCATCAAATACAAAATGTCCCTCCGATGTTTGTTAAGCTTCTTCCGTTCCCATTTTCTCTTGAGGGCAAGCCCGGTTTGGCTTGAAAAACAACCCCCTCAGTCAATTGAGACATGGGAAGATCTGGTGAAGAAATTTGTGAATGAATTTTATCCACCTTCCAAAACCACGAGTCTTAAAAATGAAATCATCAAATTCACTCAAAAGTTTGATGAATCCTTCAGTGAATCGTGGGATCGTTTTAAGGAATTGCTTCGCAAATGTCCTCACCACGGTTTCTCCGAGTTGATGCAACTCGATACTTTCTACAATGGAGTGAGTCAATCTGATCAAGATTCTCTCAATTCCTCTGCGGGAGGAAATTTCCTAAGAAAAACTGTCAAAGAAGCTTTAGCGATCATCAAAAACAAGTCTAAAGTCCGCACTGCACGAAGCAAGCCGGTTGTTTCCCAAGTCAGTGTTGGTCCTTCTTCTTCATCGCCCGTGAGTCAATCTAGCACCGATGCTAAGATTGATAAACTCACTGGAAGCTATTCAAGCTTTGGTTCTCTCCAACCAAAAGAAAGTCTCTTTTCCACAAACTTCACCTCTGTGAAGTTAAGAAAGTGGAAGTCTGTGTTACTGTGGTGGCCCCATGCTTATTACAACTATATGGCCACCGATGGTAACCCTTTGAAGCCAATCTTGAGGCGAGATCTCTAATCGGGAGGCAATCAATATCGTGCTCTCAGAGACCGAACCACCGTCCTAACCACTACCTCGACCTCCGGTTTCAATCAAAACCGTAATCGAAATCAAAACAGACCAAACCAAGGTTTCCAAAACCAAGGTAATTTCGGTCAAACAACGGTTTTCAAAATCGAATCAAAATTTCCAACACCAAGGAAATTTCAATAGAAACCAGTGTCGTGGAAATTTCAACCAAGGGTATTTTCATGCCAATAACTGTGAAATTTTCAAAATCAAGGCCCTAATCATAACAATAGAGGCGAATTTTCTGTGCAAACTCAAGCCATTGTTCCAACTGGACCATCATCGATGAGTTATTGAAACAATTCATGAAATCCCAAGAGGAAATGAATCGGTTGTTGGTCGCCCAGATTCGACATTAAGAAGTCTTTAAATGATCGACCCTCGGGCTCGGTACTCTACCTAGCAACACGATCGCTAATCCAAGGGGCGATGCAAAGGCGATCACAACCAAGTGGTGCTTCTTATGATGGACCCGCTACTCCTACTACCTCTTCTTCTTCTCCCGAAGGTAGTGGAAAGCGAACCCGAGGCGACAAAGGACAAGGAACTTCCTACTAATAACGGAAGTACCAAAGAATGTCCATCCTCGGGTTGTCCGAAACCCAATACCAAACACAGAGTTGTTTTGAACCTCCAGGTTGGTAACCCAAAATCAAAACTTCTATTCCTTACCCCTCACGGTTACATGAGCAAAAGCTCATGAGAAAGCTAGTCATCAAATGGAAAAATTCTTTCAAATTTTCCAAGAGCTACACTTTGACATAAGCTTTATGGATGCCATCATGTTGATGCCCAAGTTTGCATCTACTCAAACACATGTTGAGCAACAAGGAAAAGTCGTTTGAAATGGCTAAGACTCCTTTGAATGAGAATTGCTCGTGATTCATAAAGAAGCTTCCCGAGAAGCTAGGAGATCCCGGAAAATTTCTTCTCCCTTGTGTTTTCTGGGATGATTGAATGCTTTGCCCTTGCCGATCTTGGTGCAAGCATCAATATGATGCCGTATTCGATGTGGAAGAAACTTTCTCTTAGGAACTTATTCCTACCGCATGACTCTTGAGCTTGCGATCGTTCTATATCTCGTCCTCTTGGCATTGCCGAGGATGTATTCGTGAAAGTAGGAAAGTTCCATTTTCCGGTGATTTTGTGGTTGTTGATTTCTATGCCGATCATCGGGTTCCTCTCATTGTTGGACGAGGATTCACGAGAACGGGCCTTGCTCTTATTGATGTATTTGAGCAAGAAATCACTTTACGTGTGGGTAATGAAGTCATACCTTTAACCTCGATCAAACTTGAGGTACTCCTCAAATTATGATCTTGAATCGCTTAATCGAATCGATTTAATTGACATTGCTTGAGGAGTACTCTCAAGAGTTTCTTGGTTATCTTCATAATTACGTGAGTGGGATTCCACCACATCTTCTCAACCTATCATTGCCGACTCTTCCCCTCTCTCACTCCGTTTGAGGAGGTGACTTCCTTCCGGAAGAGATCGATGAATTTCTTGCTATCGATGAATCAATTCCGCTGGAATTGATGGTGTGTATGATTCGTAGGGGATATTCTTTATCTTGAGCAATTGCTAAATGAAGATCCATTACCTTCACTCCTCCGAAAGAAATCACAATTGAGGAAATCAAATCAAGACAAACTTCTCTCAAGAATTTCCGAGGTTGAACTTAAGGACCTACCTCCTCATCTCGAGTATGCATTCTTGGAGGTGATGATAAATTACCGTCATAATTGCTAAAGACTTAACGAGGAGGAGAAAATCGCTCTCATAAAGGTCCTGAAGTCACACAAGCAAGCAATTGCTTGGAAACTCTCCGACATTAAGGGTATCAACCGTGAGTTTTGTACTCACAAAATCTTAATGGAGGATGACTTCAAACCAGCGGTCCAACATCGAGAAGGGTGAATCCTAAGATTCACGAGGTTATCAAACAAGAGGTTCTCAAACTTCTTGATGCGGTTTAATTTACCCGATCTCGATAGTCCTTGGGTTAGCCCAATTCATTGCGTTCCAAAAAGGGTGGCATTACTATTGTCACGAATGAAGAAAACGAGTTAATTCCAACTCGATTGGTTACGGGATGGCGTGTGTGTATTGACTATCGCAAGTTAAACGAAGCCACCAGTAAAGACCATTTTCCTCTACCCTTCATGGACCGGATGCTTGAGAGATTAGCGAGGAACGAATACTATTGTTTCCTTGATGGTTTCTCGGGTTACTTCAGATCCCCATTGATCCATTGGATCAAGAAAAACCACATTCACCGCCCATACGGGACGTTTGCCTATAGACGTATGCCTTTTGGCTTATGTAATGCTCCCGCACGTTCCAACGATGTATGATGGCAATTTTCCACGACATGATCGGAAACTATGGAGGTGTTTATGGATGACTTCTCGGTCATTGGGGACTCATTTCAGACATGTCTCTCCCATTTAGACAAAATGCTAAAGCGGTGTGAAGACACCAATCTATGTCTAAATTGGGAGAAGAGCCACTTTATGGTCAAAGAAGGCATAGTCCTTGGCCATAAGATTTCCAAGAACGGGATTGAGGTAGATAGAGCAAAAGTTGATGTTATTGCTAAATCCGCCTCATCCTACTACCGTCAAAGGTATTAGGAGTTTTCTAGGTCATGCCGGGTTTTATCGTAGATTCATTCAAGATTTCTCTAAAATCGCTCGCCTATGACCCATCTTCTTGAAAAAGATGCTCCTTTTATCTTTTCTCCCGAGTGCATCGAAGCTTTTGAAACACTAAAGAAAAAGCTTACGGAAGCACCCATTCTAGTTGCCCCGATCGGGATTTACCCTTTGAGCTCATGTGCGATGCAAGTGATTTTGCTATCGGTGCGGTCTTGGGGCAACGCAAAACCAAGCATTTTCACCTATCCACTACGCAAGTAAAACTATGATGAAGCTCGGACCCATTACACCACTACGTAAAAAGAATTATTAGTCGTGGTGTATGCGTTTGAGAAATTTCGCCATACCTTATCTTGACCAAATGCGTGGTGTATACGGATCACTCGGCTCTCAAATATCTCTTTGCAAAACAAGATGCAAAGCCGAGATTGCTCCGTTGGGTTCTCCTCCTACAAGAATTTGATATCATTATTCGTGATAAAAAGGAGCCGAGAACACGGCACGATCATCTGTCCGTTTAGAAAACCCTCACCAGATGTGTTTGAGAAAAGGAAATTAACGAAACATTTCCTCTCGAAACACTCAATGTGGTTTCTTTTCGTGGAGACTCTTCTACCCCATGGTTTCTTGACTTTGCAAATTACCATGCGGGTAACTTTGTGGTGAAAGGGATGTCGTCCCAACGAAAAATAAATTCTTTAAAGATGTGAAACATTACTTACGGGACGACCCTTATTTGTTCAAAATTTGCGCGATCAAGTCATCCGGCGATGTGTGTATGGTCGGGAAGCCAATGACATTCTCAAGGCTTGCCATTACGGACCTCTTGGGGACATCATAGCCCCAACTACACCGCCAAGAAGGTGTTTGATTCTCGGATTCTATTGGCCCACGATTTACAAGGATGCCCATGAATTCGTCAAAACCTATGACGCTTGTCAACGCCACGGAATATCTCACAAAGAAATGAAATGCCGCAAAACGCCATTCAAGTGTGTGAGATTTTTGACATCCGGGCATTGACTTTATGGGGCCATTTCCTTCTTCTCACGAAATAAGTACATACTCGTGGCCGTTGACTATTTGTCAAAATGGGTTGAAGCAAAAGCTTTACCCACCAACGATGCCCGAGTTGTTGTGAAATTCTTAAAATCCTTATTTTCTAGGTTTGGAACTCCACGAGCCATAATCGATGATCGTAGTACGCATTTCGCAATGACCGGTTTGAAAGAGTCATGCAAAAGTATGGTGTAACTCACCGTCTATCTCTGCGTACCACCCACAAACAAGTGGGCAAGTGGAAGTTTCCAACCGGGGATAAAGAATTCGGAGAGGACGGTTGGCGAAACCGTGCCTCTTGGTCGGATAAGCTAGATGACGTACTGGGGCATTCCGTGCAACTTACAAAACACCCATCGGTGCACTCCATACAAGCTTGTATACGGAAGGCATGTCATCTACCGGTCGAGCTTGAGCACAAGGCATACTGGGCCTTGAAACATGCCAACTTTGATATTCAGACAGCTGGTGATCATAGGAAAGTTCAAATGAATGAATTAAATGAACTCCATGATCAAGCATACGAGAACTCTTTGATCTACAAACAAAAGACAAAGAAGATTCATGACTCAAAATCAAGAACCGCGTTTTCAACGTCGGTGATCGAGTCCTTCTTTTCAATTCAAGATTGAAGATTTTCTGGAAAATTAAAATCCTACCGGTGCGGACCATTTACCATCACTAAGGTTTATCCTTATGGTACCATTGAGTTATCTCAACCGATGGTCCAAACTTTAAAGTGAATGGTCATCGAGTGAAGCATTACTTTGGAGAGGACATTCCCCATGGTTGTCCCGGACTTACAAACTTTCCCAATGAACCAATGAATGCGGGATCGAGTCAAGCTAGCGACTCGGGAATCAAAAATAGTAGCATGCCATATGGGTTTTACCCATATTTCGACTTCTTTCTATCTTTCTACCACCCTAGTGTGGGGGGTTGCCCACATGTTGTGTATATAAAATCTTTTCTAAAAAAAAAAAAAAAAAAAATCTTTCAAAATAATGGCCGCAGATTTCCTTTCACGTTCTATGTTTCGCATAACCGCGGTACTTTGAATATTGAGGGCAATATTCATTTCTAAGTGTGGGAATTCTCACGAATTTTATCATATGTATTATCCGCCCAATTCCCGTTTTGGCCAAATTTTTTTGGAGTAAGTGTTCTACACTTACTCAATTGGTTATCGATCCGCCATGTCTAATAAACAAAAGGATTGGCTAATCTAGAGCAAACGACTCTTGGTAAAGATATCTCAAATCCGTTGACGGCTTGCAATTTGCCCAAAATTGTATGGTATTCACCACCATATCCTAAAAAGTGAAGAGTTGGCTAGCCCGCAAGTTTATGGCTTGTGGTAAAGGCGATGGAAAAACCATAATTGGTAATCACTCACCAAAGATAATATTGATAATTTATCTAAGAGTTGGCTAGTCCGAGCAAACGGCTTCGGTAAAGACAAATCAAATCCGTTGAAAGCTTGTGGTTTGCTCAAAATCACATGGTTATCGGTGTACCATGGTTCTTACTTGAACTAAAACATTTGGCTACTCGAGTAATGGCTTTTGGTAAAGAGATTCAAAATCCATTAAGTTTTTCTCAAAAGATTGCTAGGGACTAGCAATAGTTTAGTGTGGGGATTGATGAGTGTGTAAATACTCATCATTTTGGTTAAATCTGAGCGCAAAACGTTTAAAATGCTCGAAATGCATCAAAATCTTGAAAATATTCCAAAATTGCATTTTATATGTTTCGGATGCAAAATGTTTAAAATCGGATGAAAAATGAGCTAAGTTTGCATAATTGGCGCTTCAGTCCCCAAGTTTCAAAAATTGTCATAAATAGTCCCTGAGCACATAATTTCAAAATAAAAATCACCAAAGGTCCTTTTTAAATCATAACTTGTCAAAATTAGTCCTTTGGTGAAAAATGTCAAAAGTTTTGAGAAATTACAAAATTGGTCCTTCAAGTTTGAAAATTGGTAAAAATGGCCCCTGGAAATTGGAAAATGGCAAGTTTGGTCCTTGTAATTTTTGAGATTGTCACTTTTAGTCCTTGGAGCACCTTTTCAGAATTGGCAGAAAAGGTCCTTGAATTTTCAGATTTTACACATAGGTCCTTGTCATATTAAACCTTTAATACCTTGGTCCCTTGTCAAATCCCAATTGTGACCCTGCCATATAAGCTTTGGACCCCTGTCAATATGCATTTTGACCCTTTGTATTATTAACCCACCGGTCAAATATCCAGTCAAACACCCCAACCCGCCAAAAAGTCTTCCCCTCAAACTGCTTTGCCTGCAACACACAAGCACCCATCCCCCCAGCTCAAAACCCACTTTCCATGTTCCCCCACTGCAACTACCCTCCAAGAAGCATTTAATGCTCCTCCCCCCCCCTCACTCAACTTCCCAGTGGATAAACTCTTTTTGGCGCCAAAACTTAATTCAATGGCCAAGATCATTTTTATTAATCCAATGGTGAGAAACATGATGGGAATTAATCGAGATGAGAGAAAAGAGCTTGGATTATAAAAGATAGCAAAAGGAGGAGAAGAAAAGGAGTCTAGTAGTTTTAAATTTTTATTAATGTCGTTTTTATATAAAGTTCTAGTTAAGTTAAAAACCTGTAATCTTTTGTTGTAATGTACTCATTATAAGTTATTGGATCATTATAAATCATTTTCAAGTGTTAATTCAAGTTGCACTATAAGTTTATGTTGTTGAGTTCATCGTTGAAATTTTCCATTTCAAATTCTCATTCCAAAGCTTCATACGACTCATTTCTCGGTTTCAATAAGCTTATACAAGCTTCACATAGCTTTCTATAAGCTTACATTTTAGTTTTAAGCCAAATTGGTTCTTGGTCAAAGAAAGTCAAACCAAGCGTACATGGTTATGAATTGGACATGGGTGTAGCAGAGCTGGCATTGGGTTGATTTATAGTCCAATGGGTTGATCAAAATAGGTTAGAGGTTCATTGGGTGTTGTTGCAAGCCATTGTGGCTAAGGATAGTTTGTAAGTTATTTTAAGGTTTCTTTGCATAATCTTTATTGGTAGTTACAAATAGTTTAAATCTGCTCATTAAGTTTTATTTAAGTGAATTAAAGTCGGTTTGATCACTAGGCTTAGCTAGTTTAATTTGTTTGTTTAGTTTTATTTGCATATCGAAGTTTAAAGGGTGTTTGGATTTCTTGCATAAACCGAGTTTAAGGGTTGTTCGGTGTTTGAAATATGTTGGTTCATACTTGTCAAGTTTATTTACACTCAAATCTGTCTTCATTTTGTGCTGCACATCACCAAAGTCAATTTCATCAATCCATCTGTCTTAACTTGCTTCTTGTTGAGATTTTTAATAACCAATCACTTATTTTGTGTTTAATATTCATAGACAAAGTTTGTGTTAGCCTCATTACATCCATGAACATTATTAGCAGGCCTCACATTGGATTCAAAACTCAAATAAGTCAACATCTTAAAACTGCACTAAAGTCAAAACAGTGAAAAATCCATTTTGAAGCTAACTGAACTGATTTTTCTTGGGTTCATTTTTAAGCCACATCAAGTGAAATTTTGGTTTTAAAAAGCTCAAATGGTCTATTTTGTTATTAGCATTTTTATACATTTTTGTGAATTTTATATAAGTCTCAAACTGCTTATCAAAATGGGTGCATGTGCCCTATGCACAGGTGCTTGAACTGCACAGGACTTGTGCATTTCTTGCAGACCTTGCACATAGCTCATTTTAGCTCACTTAGGTCTGAAGTTTGGTTTAGACATAGCTAGCTGGTACTCTTGAGGTTCCCACTTTGGTTTTCCATTTTATAGCTTATTAGGTGTCTTATTTTTAAGTCGCAGTTACTACCCAAAATGTTTTTGTGCTTAAACTCAAATAAGCCAAATCTTGGTATCTTGCAATCTAGTGGTTATGGCTTGTTGATTTCAGTTTCTTTATAGTTCTTTTAGCATATTTTAGCTTGTGTGTCAGTTTGGTGCTTGTTTTGTCCCTTTAGCTTATCCAAGTGCTTATTTCATACGCACTTTGCATATCAGTTTCAAATTCCTCCACATAAGCACCTGTTTTTCCATTTTTCCTAGATTCCAAATATAATTTTAGAGTTTTCCTGAAATTTTCAGATTTTTCCAAGTCGGTTTGCTATTTTTCTTGATTTAATTGGTTTTAAGCATTTTTAATTAGCATTTAATACAATTAATTAAGAAAAGCTTCAAAAAATAATTTTCATTTTCTTAAGTTAAGATAAATATAAAAGACAAAAATATTTTTCTAGATTTTTCTTTGTTAAATTTGTATTTTTAAGCAATTT
This sequence comes from Chrysanthemum lavandulifolium, assembly GCA_022545495.1. Taxonomy (NCBI): domain Eukaryota; kingdom Viridiplantae; phylum Streptophyta; class Magnoliopsida; order Asterales; family Asteraceae; genus Chrysanthemum; species Chrysanthemum lavandulifolium. Next base: position 277,687,173 of record CM040242.1, read on the forward strand.
AATTAGTTTTTAATAGTTTTTAATTCCTAGAAAATAGAAAATAATCAAAAATTACAAAAATAGTTTTGAAAATTCTCTTTGATATTTTAGATTTTCTAAGTCTTAATTTTATTTTTCTAGCTTTATTTCATATTTTCTTGTATTTTAGGCTAATATTAAATAGTTAAAATTAGTTTTAATTAATAATAATTAATAAATAGTTATAAAATAATTTTCTTTTCTATAAATTTTCTTTTATCATTAGGTTTGTAAAATGTCATTTTCATATTTTTAGGACTTTTATTTCTTAGATCTCACTTTTTATTTTGTACGTTTACGTAATTTTATTTAAACGTTCATCAATTTTAAAAATAGTGATAGCGTTTATTTAATATTTTTTATCTTTTTAATTCTCTTTAATTTGCATTTAAGCTTCTGTAATTTGTTGGCTTTTTCTGTAGTTATAATCAAATCACAATCCCTTTATCCGTTCAAATCTCTCGATCACTATACGTTTGGTGATCCATTGCATAGCTCGCTGGGACATAACGACCCGGGGAAACACTATACTCTCCAGATCTTCATTGCATTCGCTTCTGAACCGTTTTAAGTTTGTTACGGTCGGCCATTCACAAGTGGTCGGCTTGAGTGATAAAACTTGACTGTTTGGGAGCGCATCAATAAGTATTACACCATTTGAGCAAATTATATACCATGATAGTTAGATTAATTCAGTTTTTTTGCATGTTTGCAAATTAGTGAACTTTATTCCATTTTTGTAAAATACCTACCTTTTTAGTGAACTTTATTCGTTTTTTACAAAAACAATTTTTAGCTATCTTTACATAGTTTTTTGAATATTATACTACTTTTATGACTTTTATTCTTATTATTTTGAATTTATATCCATTACTTAAGTGTGCATTATTTTAGTGAGTTATTTTTCAAGTTTCGTACTCATGTACTTAGTTTTAGGTTTACTTGAGCAATTACGATATATGTGACTAAAATATCTCAATCAATTACGAATATGTAAGAGACAAATACCATCTATCTTATCTCAAACCAAACATACCTAACAAAAATAAAGATATACACCAATACCGCAACAACACATGACAGAAAAAGGTAACTTTCGTGGCTTCTTGGGTGTCATTTTTGGTAACTGGCTTCACAAATATAACTATAGTGAAATATTTATTGACTTCGGTTCACAAAACAAGTATTCTATTAATTTGTGGAATGAAAGATATTTAAAAATATGATTTGGTGAGGCTGTTTCATTTTAGACCGATGCAATTGAAATGAAAACATTCATTTAGAGTTGTTATTTTGCAATTAGTGTTGTCTTCATTATATAAACTTGATACTAATCATTATTGAAAGACTTTGTTATATAGGAGTGTATAATACCGGTACAAATGTAGCACGTCACTAAAAGTTCTTTTCAAATGACTTTAAAATAAATGCACTATCTCAGTAAGTAGAATTCAATTACCATACGGGTTTTATTAAGTTTTAACAAGAAAAATACGATAAATTTCAAGAAAAAGAAAAACGAAATAGACATTCATGAGTTCTTTTATAAATGTTATCGTTTATTAAAATTGTTATATATCTCAAACGTACGTGACATCAAACCTCAATTCGGATTTAGCGTTTATATTTATCATTTAGTGTTATTGTCATTGCATGGATTCAATATCTATCGTTATCTCTAGAGACTTAGTCATCTATGAGTGTATCATTGTATATTTTCTACCTCGTCATATCTAAATAACTTTTAAAGCAACATATTCTTGGGTGTTTAACGTCAGTTATTTTAAGAATCAATTCTCAAAAGCATGATCTATTTTAATTTAATGAACACACGAAAACCAATACTACGCCCTCTTTATTGAAAATTAGTCTGTTTTATAAGTATTACACCATTTGAGCAAATATATACCATGATAGTTAGATTAATGCGCTTTTTTTTTTCCTTAAAGGTAAATATTATTAAGGACGCCTCAACAAACACCAAGCACAAAACCACAAAATCTTTAGCAAGTTTTGATTGAATTAATTAACCAAAAGAAAACAAAACAAGACAAAACTAGGAATCAAAATACATATATAAGTATTACACCATTTGAGCAAAAATGCCCCAAACGATCATATACCATCTAAATTCGAGTAGATTAGACATTATCCATCCTTAGCGAGAAAACCTTTGAGCCAACAATCCATACCAAACCATACGAGGAGTGCCAATGTAGCAGCCTAAGAGAAATCACCTCCTTAAAAAACCTACCCCAAGTAAAACCACAAGGGAAAAAGCTTAAAGTAGGAAAAAGAGTGTGACTCTCCCTTAGACCTCCCCCATCTCTGCTCCCAAGAAAGACCAGCAGATTGAAGCAATGAAAACTGCATCCACCAGCTAGTAAAAGAAATAAGAGCCTGATAGTAACACCACATTCTTGGGAGAACAGAATCAGCAAAGTATCAAAATACCTGCTCAAAATAATCCTTACACCAATACCAGACAAACCAAAAACATACCAGGTTAGAAAACAACATAAAATCAGAAAGCGTTTCCCACCATGACCTCTATCAAAAACTTTATTACTCATCCGAAACCCTCGATTCCCAGACATCGACACTCCAACAGAGGATTAAGAACTTACCTGCATCATCATTATATAAACACCCCAACTCCCGAACAATACCTCTATACCTCATGTCTCTACTTAACAGAATATCCCATATCTTAAAAGCTTTTAACACTTCCGCGAATACTTAATAGTAAGACCCCACTTTCAACTTCACAATACTAATGATTTGGTCAAACAGTATCCACCGATCTATAGTCTTTCCTAAAGATTCTATAGTTTCTCTCTGCCAAATATAATACACCACTTGCTCAAGCGGGTCTTTGAGCACACTCAAATGCTATTCCTAGCCGGCTTATTAACAATACCGAAATTGCACTAGCCCAATCTGTTACTAACATCCTCCATATAAGTCATAGACTTGACATTATCCCACAACTTACTAGAATACTTACACGAGAAAAAGAGATGGGCGTGGGACTCATTATCATTACCACATAAGCAACATCTAACATCCTGAACACTAAACCACTTAGACAATCTATCAGTAGTTTTAAGTCTACCTTTCACAGCCATCCAAGTTATAAACGCGTGCCTAGGAATACATTGAGAAAACCATATATGATTATGCCAAATAACTTCTGGATAATCAGTTCTAACAGCAATATAGGCTTCCCTCACATTGAAACACTTTTCTCTACCCATTTTATCCAACCAAACAACCGTATCCTCCTTACTATGGTCTAAATTTGGCACCTGAACATCCACCACCTCCTTAAATCTATCCTCCCAATCTAAAGGCCAATCCCATCTCCCATTATCAATCAGGTCACAAATTTTAGAACTAAGACTAAATCCCGCTTGAGTGATAGTTCTATGGTCAATAAGTTTACTTAACGGACCATTCAAATGCCATTTATCAAACCATATATTACATTTAGTGCCATTTCCTATTTTCACATTAACAAATTTCTTAATATCATCTCTAAGCTTCAACAAGCGAATCCACACCCAAGTATGCCCTTGTTCGGTTTCATCCCATAAACTACGACCATCAAGCTTATGAATTTTAACCCACTTAACCCATATTGAGTTCTTATCAGAAGCTATATTCCAAAGATATTTAGCCATAAGAGCATTATTCCAAGCATGTAGAGGTTTAAGACCAAGACCACCCTGAGATTTTGGTTTACAAACCTCACTCCAACTGACACTAACAATGCCACTCACACTATCATTTCCATTACCCCCCCTGGACCATAGAAAATTCTTAAGCAATTTATCAATTTTATCACAAATGGGCTTAGGAAGAATAAACATAGAACACCAATAGACCTGAAGAGCAGACAACACAGAAGATATCAACTGAAGTCTCCCAGCAAAAGAAAGGCTTTTATTCCTCCAGTCATTAATTCTTTTTTGGACCGTCTCAATAAGCACTCTACAGTCAGTAATAGTAACTTTGTTGGCCATTAACGGCACACCCAAGTACCTAATAGGGAGGGTCCCTTCTCTAAATGGCATAGCAAGTCTAATATTCTCCTTCACATCAGGGGTAATACCACAAAAGAACGAGTCACTCTTGCTCATACTAGGATATAAACCGGACGCTAAACTGAATTCATCAAGGCCTCTTCTAAGAATACAAGCAGACTCTAAATCTCCATGACAAAGAAGAAGAAGATCATCAGCAAAACACAAGCTAGTAATCTTAAGCTTTCTACACCCCGAATGATACTTAAATCTACCAGATTTCCTAATTTGCCTTTTAATCATACGATTCAACACTTCCATCACAAGGGTAAATAAGTATGGCGATATAGGATCTCCCTGCCTCAGACCCCTCCTAGCTCTAAAAAACCCATGACACTCACCATTCACACAAATAGAGAACGAAGCAGTAGTGAGACAGATCATGATCCAGTGAACCATAACTGGGTGGAAACCAAACTTCCTAAGGCAAGACTCTAGGAATTCCCAACTAACCGTGTCATAGGCTTTTGAACATCAACTTTAAAAGCACACCGAAAACTTAATCTTCAATCTTAGCATATCTACCCTACCTTTCTTCACAAATTTCTCCATTTTCTTCTTGTAATACTCCATTAAATCACTAGGCCAACTCTTCTTTTCTTCAATGCTAATAAACAAACCTTTATTACATGCCTCATCAATCCTATCTCTAATCACCTCCCATTCCAAATTCTTCTCCATCTCAACTTCATCAGCTAACGTAGCAAACTTATTACCATTATTAACACTACCCTCCATACCACTCACCTTATTACTCTTCTCATCACTGTCCAATTTACCCTTGCCCTTGTTATTTTGCCCTGTCACATTCTTTAAACCCTCCCTTGATTCAATACTCTACCCTCTTTTATTGAATTAATTAGCTGTTTTATAAGTATTACACCATTTGAGCAAATTATATACCATGATAGTTAGATTAATGCGGTTTTTGCATGTTTGCAAATTAGTGAACTTTATTCCATTTTGTAAAATACATACCTTTTAGTGAACTTTATTCGTTTTTACAAAACAAATTTTAGCTATCTTTACATAGTGTTTGTGAATATTATACTATTTTTACGACTTTTATTCTTATTATTTTGAATTTATATCCATTACTTAAGTGTGCATTATTTTAGTGAGTTATTTTTCAAGTTTCGTACTCATGTACTTAGTTTTAGGTTTACTTGAGCAATTAGGATATATGTGACTAAAATATCTCGATCAATTACGAATATGTAAGACACAAATACCATCTATTTTATCTCAAACCAAACATACCAAACAAAAATAAAAATATACACCAATACCGCAACAACACATGACTGAAAAAGGTAACTTTCGTGGCTTCTTGGGTGTCATTTTTGGTAACTGGCTTCACAAATATAACTATGGTGAAAAGGTATGAAATATTTACGGACTTCGGTTGATAAAACAAGCCCTCTATTAATTTATGGAATGTAAGATATTTAAAAATATGATTCGGTGAGGCTGTTTCATTTTAGACCGATGCAATTGAAATGAAAACATTCATTTAGAGTTATTATTTTGCAATTAGTGTTGTCTTCATTATATAAACTTGATACTAATCATTCTTGAAATACTTAGTTTTATAGGAGTGTATAATACCATTACAAATGTAGCACGTCACTAAAAGTTCTTTTCAAATGACTTTAAAATAAATGCACTATCTTAGTAAGTAAAATTCAATTACCATACGGGTTTTATTAAGTTTTAACAAGAAAAATACGATAAATTTCAAGAAAAAGAAAAACAAAATAGACATTCATGAGTTCTTTTATAAATGCTATCGTTTATTAAAATTGTTATATATCTCAAACGTACGTGATATCAAACCTCAATTCGGATTTAGCGTTTATATTTATCATTTAGTGTTATTGTCATTGCATGGATTCAATACCTATCGTTATCTCTAGAGACTTAGTCATCTATGAGTGTATCATTGTATATTTTTCTACCTCGTCATATCTAAATAACTTTTAAAGCAACATATTCTTGGGTGTTTAATGTCTGTTATTTTAAGAATCAATTCTCAAAAAGCATGATCTATTTTAATTTAATGAACACACCAGAAAACCAATACTCTACCCTCTTTTATTGAATTAATTAGCTGTTTTATAAGTATTACACCATTTGAGCAAATTATATACCATGATAGTTAGATTAATGCAATTTTTTTGCATGTTTGCAAATTAGTGAACTTTATTCCATTTTGTAAAATACATACCTTTTAGTGAACTTTATTCGTTTTTTACAAAAACAATTTTTAGCTATCTTTACATAGTGTTTGTGAATATTATACTACTTTTACGACTTTTATTCTTATTATTTTGAATTTATATCCATTACTTAAGTGTGCATTATTTTAGTGAGTTATTTTTCAAGTTTCGTACTCATGTACTTAGTTTTAGGTTTACTTGAGCAATTACGATATATGTGACTAAAATATCTCGATCAATTACGAATATGTAAGAGACAAATACCATCTATCTTATCTCAAACCAAACATACCTAACAAAAATAAAGATATACACCAATACCGAAAAACACATGACAGAAAAAGGTAACTTTCGTGGCTTCTTGGGTGTCATTTTTGGTAACAGGCTTCACAAATATAACTATAGTAAAAAGGTATGAAATATTTATTGAGTTCGGTTCACAAAACAAGTCTTCTATTAATTTGTGGAATGAAAGATATTTAAGAATATGATTTGGTGAGGCTGTTTCATTTTAGACCGATGCAATTGAAATGAAAACATTCATTTAGAGTTGTTATTTTGCAATTAGTGTTGTCTTCATTATATAAACTTGATACTAATCATTATTGAAAGACTTTGTTATATAGGAGTGTATAATGCCGTTACAAATGTAGCACGTCACTAAAAGTTCTTTTCAAATGACTTTAAAATAAATGCACTATCTTAGTAAGTAGAATTCAATTACCATACGGGTTTTATTGAGTTTTAACAAGAAAAATACGATAAATTTCAAGAAAAAGAAAAACAAAATAGACATTCATGAGTTCTTTTATAAATGTTATCGTTTATTAAAATTGTTATATATCTCAAACGTATGTGATATCAAACCTCAATTCGGATTTAGCGTTTATATTTATCATTTAGTGTTATTGTCATTGCATAAATTCAATATCTATCGTTATCTCTAGAGACTTAGTCATCTATGAGTGTATCATTGTATATTTTTCTACCTCGTCATATCTAAATAACTTCTAAAGCAACATATTCTTGGGTGTTTAACGTCAGTTATTTTAAGAATCAATTCTCAAAAAGCATGATCTATTTTAATTTAATGTACACACCAGAAAACCAATACTCTACCTTCTTTTATTGAATTAATTAGCTGTTTTATAAGTATTACACCATTTAAGCAAATTATATACCATGATAGTTAGATTAATGCAGTTTTTTTGCATGTTTGCAAATTAGTGAACTTTATTCTATTTTTGTAAAATACATACCTTTTTAGTGAACTTTATTCGTTTTTTACAAAAACAATTTTTAGCTATCTTTACATAGTATTTGTGAATATTATACTATTTTTACGACTTTTATTCTTATTATTTTGAATTTATATCCATTACTTAAGTGTGCATTATTTTAGTGAGTTATTTTTCAAGTTTCGTACTCATGTACTTAGTTTTAGGTTTACTTGAACAATTACGATATATGTGACTAAAATATCTCGATCAATTACGAATATGTAAGAGACAAATACCATCTATCTTATCTCAAACCAAACATACCAAACAAAAATAAAGATATACACCAATACCGCAACAACACATGACATAAAAAGGTAACTTTCGTGGCTTCTTGGGTGTCATTTTTGGTAACTGGCTTCACAAATATAACTATAGTGAAAAGTTATGAAATATTTATTGACTTCGGTTCACAAAACAAGTCTTCTATTAATTTGTGGAATGAAAGATATTTAAAAATATGATTTGGTGAGGCTGTTTCATTTTAGACCGATGCAATTGAAATGAAAACATTCATTTAGAGTTGTTATTTTGCAATTAGTGTTGTCTTCATTATATAAAGTTGATACTAATCATTATTGAAAGACTTTGTTATATAGGAGTGTATAATACCATTACAAGTGTAGCACGTCACTAAAATTTCTTTTCAAATTACTTTAAAAGAAATGCACTCTCTTAGTAAGTAGAACTCAATTACCATATGGGTTTTATTGAGTTTTAACAAGAAAAATACGATAAATTTTGAGAAAAAGAAAAAAAAATTGACATTCATGAGTTCTTTTATAAATGTTATCTTTTATTAAAATTGTTATATATCTTAAACGTACGTGATATCCAACCTCAATTCGTATTTAGCGTTTATATTTATCATTTAGTGTTATTGTCATTGCATGGATTCAATACCTATCGTTATCTCTAGAGACTTAGTAATCTATGAGTGTATGATTGTATATTTTTCTACCTCATCATATCTAAATAACTTTTAAAGCAACATATACTTAGGTGTTTAACGTCACTTATTTTAAGAATCAATTCTCAAAAAGCATGATCTATTTTAATTTAATGAACACGTCCGAAAACCAATACTCTACCCTCTTTTATTGAATTAATTAGTTGTTTTCTAAGTATTACACCATTTGAGAAAATTATATACCATGATAGTTAGATTAATGCAGTTTTTTGCATGTTTGCAAATTAGTGAACTTTATTCCATTTTTGTAAAATACATACCTTTTTAGTGAACTTTATTCGTTTTTTACAAAAACAATTTTTAGTTATCCTTACATAGTGTTTGTGAATATTATACTATTTTTACGAATTTTTTTCTTATTATTTCGAATTTATATCCATTACTTAAGTGTGCATTATTTTAGTGAGTTATTTTTCAAGTTTCATACACATGTACTTAGTTTTAGGTTTACTTGAGCAATTCGACATATCGGCTAAAATCTCTTGATCAGTGACGAATATGTAAGTCACAAATACCATCTATCTTATCTCTTAATAAACATACCAAACAAAAATAAAGATATACACAAATACCGCAACAACACATGAAAGAAAAAGGTAACTTTCGTGGCTTCTTGAGTGTCATTTTTGGTAACTGGTTTCACAAATATAACTATAGTGAAAAGGTATGAAATATTTATGGACTTCGGTTGACAAAACAAGTCTTTTATTAATTTGTGGAATGAAAGATATTTAAAAATATGATTTGGTGAGGCTGTTTCATTTTAAACCGATGCAATTGAAATGAAAACATTCATTTAGAGTTGTTATTTTGCAATTAGTGTTGTCTTCATTATATAAACTTGATACTAATCATTATTGAAAGACTTTGTTATATAGGAGTGTATAATACCGTTACAGGTGTAGCACATCACTAAAATTTCTTTTCAAATGACTTTAAAATAAATGCACTATCTTAGTAAGTAGAACTCAATTACCATACGGGTTTTATTGAGTTTTAACAAGAAAAATACGACAAATTTCGAGAAAAAAAAAACAAAATAGACGTTCATGAGTTCTTTTATAAATGTTATCATTTATTAAAATTGTTATATATCTCAAACGTACGTGATATACAACCTCAATTCGGATTTAGCGTTTATATTTATCATTAAGTGTTATTGTCATTGCATGTATTCAATACCTATCGTTATCTCTAGAGACTTAGTCATCTATGAGTGTATCATTGTATATTTTTCTACCTCATCATATCTGAATAACTTTTATAGCAACATATTCTTAGGTGTTTAACGTCAGTTATTTTAAAAATCAATTCTCAAAAAGCATGATCTATTTTAATTTAATGAACACACCGGAAAACCAATACTCTACCCTCTTTTATTGAATTAATTAGTTGTTTTATAAGTATTACACCATTTGAGCAAATTATATACCATGATAGTTAGATTAATGCAGTTTTTTTGCATGTTTGCAAATTATTGAACTTTATTCCATTTTTGTAAAATACATACCTTTTTAGTGAAATTTATTCGTGTTTTACAAAAACAATTTTTAGTTATCTTTACATAGTTTTTGTGAATATTATACTATTTTTACGAATTTTATTCTTATTATTTTGAATTTATATCCATTACTTAAGTGTGCATTATTTTAGTGAGTTATTTTTCAAGTTTCATACACATGTACTTAGTTTTAGGTTTACTTGAGCAATTACGACATATCTGGCTAAAATCTCTTGATCAGTTACGAATATGTAAGTCACAAATACCATCTATCTTATCTCTTAATAAACATACCAAACAAAAATAAAGATATACACAAATACCGCAACAACACATGAAAGAAAAAGGTAACTTTCGTGGCTTCTTGAGTGTCATTTTTGGTAACTGGTTTCACAAATATAACTATAGTGAAAAGGTATGAAATATTTATGGACTTCGGTTGACAAAACAAGTCTTCTATTAATTTGTGGAATGAAAGATATTTAAAAATATGATTTGGTGAGGCTGTTTCATTTTAAACCGATGCAATTGAAATGAAAACATTCATTTAGAGTTGTTATTTTGCAATTAGTGTTGTCTTCATTATATAAACTTGATACTAATCATTATTGAAAGACTTTGTTATATAGGAGTGTATAATACCGTTACAAGTGTAGCACATCACTAAAATTTCTTTTCAAATGACTTTAAAATAAATGCACTATCTTAGTAAGTAGAACTCAATTACCATACGGGTTTTATTGAGTTTTAACAAAAAAATACGACAAATTTCGAGAAAAAAAAAACAAAATAGACGTTCATGAGTTCTTTTATAAATGTTATCATTTATTAAAATTGTTATATATCTCAAACGTACGTGATATACAACCTCAATTCGGATTTAGCGTTTATATTTATCATTAAGTGTTATTGTCATTGCATGTATTCAATACCTATCGTTATCTCTAGAGACTTAGTCATCTATGAGTGTATCATTGTATATTTTTCTACCTCATCATATCTGAATAACTTTTAAAGCAACATATTCTTAGGTGTTTAACGTCAGTTATTTTAAAAATCAATTCTCAAAAAGCATGATCTATTTTAATTTAATGAACACACCGCTAACATTTACATCCTCCAAAATCACTTGTGATTCATCAACACTCACTACATTGCTTTTGATAGGCACATATTACATACCACCCTTTCTTCCACCACCATTCACTCTTTGAGCACCACCACCTCTACCATTCAAACCCCCTCTACCTCTACCATTGAACCCACCTCTGTTGACATTACCAAAATTCCCACTCTGTTGACCATAACCCCTGTTTGGCCCACTCTGTTGACATCAAATAACGTCATATTATTAGCATCATATCCTATGTATATTGCTTGTTTTGCATTATTTTATATGAGATTTGATACTTAATCATTTTATTTTGTAAATCTCAGTTATTATCAAACAATTGGTAAAAGCTAGCTATTTTGGACGTATATTGGAGCAAAATGGATCAAGTTAGAAAAGTCTAATGAACTGACAAATCATACGTCGTATCATTCTAGATAGATATGCGTATACCAAGACCTGGATGATTACGAAGACCGTTTCCTGACTTTGAAGAATACGTCGTATGGATTTCTTTCATGCGCCGTATATGAAACTTTGGTCAACGAGAAGATCTGACTTGTTTTACTCCAGATACGCCGTATGACATCAACAACATACGATGTATCTATTCTCAAGACTTCATCAGAATTTCAAGATAAGAAGATAGCATACGCTGTATGAAGATTTGTGACACGTCGTATCACTATGGCGGTGTACAAATATTATAGAATATAATAATCTTGGACCCCACGTGAAGTTACCTTGATACGCCGTATCCAATAACCTGATACGCCGTATCGACCCTGTTTCCAGAAAGTATAAACAGAAGACCAGCAGACGAATTTTAAAGAGACACAAGAGGAGATAACCACCAAGTACGAGACCAGAGACATAAAGAAGACTAAGAAGGTCCTGCTAGTGTATATTTACATAGGAGAATTCATTTAATTTATTTTAGTACTCTATAATCATTCGGTTAGCGTATTTTTCTCTTTTGATTTATACTTGAATCTTTCAAAACATGTTATCTTGCATTATGACTGCGATTATGGGCTAATACTTTAGGTATTAGCCATGTTTAATGATTATTTAATTTTTGATTTGTTGCTAATTCGATGGGCAGCTTAAGCTTGTGTTTTGATTACATTTATTAGTTCATTAATATTGTTTTGCATGTTAATGTAAGCCCTAGAAGGGATAAATAATAAACTTGATAATCATTAAGGCAGACTTTATACGGATTCTGACTAATCGTGACAGGATTAGATCTGCTGAAAAATGCTTAATACGAGAATTTAGATCCTAGTGACGAGCAAGATTTTAGAATGAGATACGCCAAGTTATGAGTACCGTCGCTACAGGTTTTAGACTTAACAAACATCTTATATGACTAAACAATGGCTACTACGTTTTCCTTACTATTGGCTTGACCTCTTCTTTATTATATGTGTCTCTGCTTGTATGTGTTATTTGCCTCATTGCTTTTACATTTTGTTAAATCTAAACCATGTGCCAATCTCTCAGGCTGAAAAAACCCTTTGCTACATTAGAATTAGGTTTAATTAGACTAACTTATAGAATTAAAATACTGATAGATTTAAGTGTTAAGGTTTCACTCTTAGTGTTCGACACCCTACTTACCAACTAGCTTACCATCGATCGGAAAACTGTCCGTGAGTGTTTATAAATTTAAAACTTGATAACAATAAATTGCCTATACACAACGAAGCACATCAAGTTTTTGGCGCCGCTGTTGGGGAGTGAATTGTTTAATATTTGAATTTGTTAATATTTTGATTTAGTTTTTTAACTTGTTATTAACTCTTTTAAGTTTTTAATTTGACAAATTTTGTTGTATATTTGCATTTTGTGTGTTTGTTTAGTTTGATTTTCGGTTTTAATTTATTTGTTTGTTTTTTGTTTTTTCTTGTATTATGTCTGTTCTGATGTATTTTGCTGAGTTAAATGATACGGCGTATTCATTATTTGAATACGGCGTATTGCATTTTTATTATATATACAGCATATCTAATTTATATATTCGGATACGCCGTATTGAGTTTACTGGATACGGCGTATTCTATTTTTAAACCAGATTTTTAAAATCCTAAACTGGATACGGCGTAGTCTATGTTTTAGAAAGTTTTTACTTTGAAGTTTTTATTCTCTTGTTTTAGGAATCATGATCTATAATTGTTGCAAGGTTCATTAGTAAAGGTACAAAACAACATGATGAGGTCGAGACCTTTATCAAAGAGTTCTGAACAACCAACGAACTCTTCTTAAAATAGCAGAACAATATGATCAGTGATTTGACAATTGAGGTGCATCAATTGTCAAAGGAGATAAAAGAAGTTTTGTTCGAAAGACACAATCTTAAAGGAATAACTACTAGGGGCGGTAAAACTACCGTTCAGGTCGGGGAAACTGTATAAATTAACAATAGTAATGATAGGTCCCCTGGGTTAGAGCATGTTGAACATGAAATACAACAGGAGATTGCTAAGGATCCAGAAATCAGGAAGGAGCCAACAACTGAACCAACACGAGCATCCCTTCTTTTCCCCAACCGTTTGAGGAAAGATAAAGAAGATGCACAACAACGAAAGATTCTGGAAAATCTAAAGAGCTCCACATCAACATCCCGTTTGTTGAAGCTCTTGTACAAATGTCGAAGTATGCTAAGTATTTGAAGAATTTGTTGACGAACAAATCCATACTAGAAGAGGCTTGTACGATAACAATGAATGAGAGATGCTCAGCTCTCATGCTCAATAAACTGCCATAAAGGAAAAAGACCCAGGGAGTTTTAATACTCCTTGTCAAATCAATAATTTACATATTAGGAATGCTTTGGTTGATCTAGGAGCTAGTATAAGTTTAATGCCATCTACTATGTATGAAAAATTAGGTCTAGGGGAGCCTAAACCAACCAGGATGTGCTTAGCACTAGCCGATAAATCGATTCAATACCCTAGAGGAATAGCAGAAAACGTTCTTATAAAAATTGATAAATATACTTTACCTATTGATTTTTTTTATCCTTTATATAGATTCTATGATCCCTATAATCTTAGGTAGACCTTTTTTAGCTAATGGCCGTGCCATGATAGATGTTTTCAATAAAAAGATAACACTTAAGGTAGGAGATGATGAGATTACTTTTGATATGGAACAATTAATTAAAAAAGCTTCTACCGACGATGATGAATGTTATAGTGTTGATATTGTTGATGCAACCATTAACCAAGTAACTCAGGTGTTATTAAAGTATAATCAATTTGACTCTTTCTTGCTTAAAAATCTAGAAAATACAATTGCTATAGAAGATAAAATTTTGTTATCAGTAACTCTATACGGTGTATCAATGAAAACGATATGGCATATCGAACTGCTGAAACCAGACGTGATAATGTTAAAAACGAACATCTTTATTCAGCTAGCGCTAATAAAATCGATGAAAAAAAACCTGGTCTAAAAAATTACCTTCCCGTCTAGAGTATGCTTACTTACATGCTAATGAGAGTTTTCCTGTTATTATCTCATCTGCTTTGTCAAAAAAGGAAAAAGGTTTGCTCTAGCAGGTATAAGTAAACATAGAGGCACGATAACTTGGAAGATGTCGGATATCAAGGGAATTAGTCCGTCGTTTTGCACACACAAGATCGTAATGGAAGATGAATTCAAGCCCACTATTCAACCTCAAAGGCGTTTGAATCCAAAAGTTCAAAATATGGTAAGAAACAAGATCGTAAAGTTGCTTGATTTGGGACTAATTTACCCAATTTCAGATAGTCCATGGGTTAGCCCCATTCACGTTGTTCCAACGAAAAGAGGAATGACTGTAGTATTGAACGATAACAACGAATTGATTCCATCACGAAATGTTACTGGATGGAGAGTTTGTATTGACTATCGCAAACTCAACGATGCGACCCGAAAAGATTACTCCCTCTCCCATTTATTGACCAAATGTTAGATAGATTATCTGGAAATGACTATTATTGTTTTCTTAATGGTTTTTCAGGTTTATTTCAAATACCAATTGCTCCAGAAGATCAAGAAAAGACAATTTTCACCTGTCCTCACAGAACTTTCCCCTATAGAAGAACGCCGTTTGGATTATGCAACACCCTGCGACCTTTCAGAGATGTATGACTGCAATCTTCCATGATATGGTGGAAGATTTTATGGAAGTCTTCATGGATGACTTATCGGTGTTCGGTAACTCTTTTGATAATTGTCTTGCTAATCTTGACAAAATGCTTGCTAGATGTGAAGAAATCAACCTTGTTCTTAATTGGGAAAAATATCATTTTATGGTAAAAGAAGGTATTGTACTAGGTCATAAAATTTCTGAGAAAGGGATCAAAGTCGATAGAGCTAAAATTGATGTAATTGCTAAATTACCTTATCCCACTAATGTAAAAGAGTTTAGGAGTTTCTTGAGACATGCTTGATTTTATCTTAAATTCATTAAGGATTATTCCATTATATCTAGGCCAATAATCTTATCTAATATCGAATGATATTTCTTCCCTTTCATCAAAAAAAAAAATGTTTATTTCCGCTAGCTTTATCCTTTTTCTAACCAACCTTGCTAAGTTATTTGTTGCAATTATTTTGATGGGAACACAAACATTATACAAAGGTACCATCATTAAGGAGTCGATCACATTCAAAAAAGAAAAATGTTGACTTAAAGTTTCCTAATCATGTTGACTTTTAACTCTAAAGCATTACAATTAAAATTAAGTACGAGTTAGAGCAATTCACAATTTCAGATAAAGGAATACAATAATACCGTTACCATAGAATCACGCATTATAACCTGACCGACGACGCATTATGATATGCTTGTTTCGATAGCAACACTGGCATGCGGGGCCCTCGAGGTTGTTTTCCGATAACTGGATGTTTGTTGTTGACGGAATTAGATGACATAAGCCCCTCGGTTGTTGTACTGAGGCCATCCACGTCCCTTGCACTGCCACAATTGAGGCCTTTCTTTTGTCCTCCACCCTCCATTTCGTTTGAGTGATCTTCCCCCTGCTATGACCATTAATTATATTACGTAGACTCGCTACATACAAATAATGGAAGATGAAGCTTCACGGGGAAGTAGAAGGCACTTACTACATGCTAATGTCACTGCTTCTCATTCAGCGTATGTTGCTCTGACATAGATTGCCTGGGACTAGAAACAAATATAGAGTTAAACTTGGTTAAAGCATATACTCGCACAACAATAAATTACAAGATCAATCATAGGTTACGACTTAGAGGTTTTCTTTTGTTCGCCACGAGGTAAAAACACCATTTCTATTAGATATGGCGGACCCATTACATACAGATGGGCCGATTTTGGTGGTATTTTATTACAAACGGATCAAATAGAAAACATTAGCTGATGGGGTCAAATGGGTCAGAATTCAAGAACGAGAACAAACGGTATCAAAGTCACCAACAATCTATATCTTAATGCAAACAACTTCTATCGTCTTTATACGAAAATTTAGATCATTTTTGTAATAATGTTATCAGTTGGTATGCACATGCAGCCAAGCTCTTCTCTGTAACAAAAAATGTCATAACCGTAGATAGCAAAGTCGGTCTCAAGTCTGGTAGCCCAAAAAACATTAGTACAAGGTAATGAGCCAGATGATATTAACAGCGAATATAATTTAGATAGCTGGTGTGCTATTAGGTCTAAATGTCTAAACTAAAAGAAGCTTTCATGTGTCATGCTGGTATTTCCACATTGATCTCTTATCAAATGTATAAATGATTAATGATGGTCTTTGAAGTTTGTCAGAGCAAAGTGCATACCTCAACATTAGAATCTGAGCTTCAGTGGCATTCCATGGGGGAGCTTCAGACACGTCTCCCTTGGTGTAAGTCGATGGTCTCCCAACTGAGGCTGATTGTCTTCCTTGACGGATGGGATCTCCTTGTGCAACTTATTCTTCATGGCCCACGTTACTAGCTTCCCTATTGGTGTAATTGAACAAGTCTTCATCAATTAGTATCACTAGCGCCCCGCATAACTAGAACCCACTCAAAGGTTAAACTCTCATGAGCTAATTAGCATAGGCAGTTGACGTGAACTTGGCAGTTGAACACAAGGTTCATAAGATGCAGTGTCAAAGAACTTTCATGGCTTATTGTTTCCAATTCTCTTTCCCAGTTATTGTTTCTCAGCAATTCTTTGGCTGTTAAGAGCAACGATGATATTTCTCTACATGATAGTTGCTGCGTAACTGTATTTGAAACAGCCTTTAGATTTGATGACATGGTCCATCACTTGCAGGACTGATATAAGATCATGATTAACATTTAACACTTTGTTCATGCCACCATTAGCAATTGCAGATGAGATACGATTTCAGCAATTTTTCTTAGATCCTCATCTATAATATTTACACTCTCTTCAAAGACTCAGAACCGAAAGACCCTAGCAAACAATTTGTTCACCAGACTTGAGAGCCAAAACCAGAGCTTCCTCTATGTTCATTGCAGGATGAGACCCATTAGTATCAGAACCCAAAAATATATCCATTGGATCAAACCCTTTTGAGGCACTGGATCAAGAGAATTTACCAGGAGACTTGGTCCAACTTGGAGGTTCAAAATTTTGTCATGTCACATTTGAGGCCTTCCAAATGATCAAAAACGGAGTTTTGGAATTTCGATTGGCTCGCTTCATTTATCAAACGCCGTGCATCACTGTTTCTTGTTAGATTGCCATCAACTATTCCGTTGATCGTATTCATACTATGGATTCAATCGGCTTCAACATTACACATGCTTTCATTTAAAAGAATCAAATCAGAAACAATATGTCAGTTTTCCATCTCCCGATCGAGGCAATATTATACCACCAGAAAAACTTTATCTTTTCCTTTTGAGCAGCATCTGACACTGAATCTCGTTCAGCCAGAGAGTGAAGAGAGCATTCGGCCTAGGAACATCTAAACTAGCGGCTAATTCCATCATTCGGCCCAGATCTTTTGACAGAAACTTCTCTGCAATATCAGAGCTATACACAGAATCAGCCCAACCCAAGCATAGCCTCGTGAACCATTCCCATTACTTGGCATCAACCCGTTGCTCAGGACTTTACCATTCCCATTCCTGAAGAACTCCTCACCTGTTCTTATCGATACATTATTCTTCCCAGACAATGCCCCATCTTTCAAAACAGCCTCAGTCGTCATTCATGGCAACAACTATATACTAGAAAGTCAAACAAGCTACTCTAACCTAACTACTAAACAAGCCAGTGAACCACCCAACGTCATACCATTAAGACCCGCACACAGTGATTACCCAACTTCATACCGTTATGACCGCACACAATGACTACCCAACTTCATACCGTTAAGACCCGCACACAGTGACTGCTTGATCCACATACTGCATTGTGTTTAACATTCAAGAATAATCATTTTTCCAACACAGCTCATAAGTCATGTATCGAATATACAATTCCGTTTTCCTAACTACTGGCGTCCAAGAATACTTACTCGACTGTCCGGGTGCGTTCGTCATCCCTTATCTTAGACCTATCCTCTTCCATTCGTGAATGAGCCTTTCTTTAGAGGAAGCATCACCACCAACAAAGTCCCTCAAACTACTCGTCTCTTTTTATTCACCATTTTATCTTGTTTCACCTTGGACCCTAAAATCAGTTTGTTTATTGTATACATCATTGTCTCTGTGTCTATATCCACGACCCTTTCTACTGCTACTAGTAGCATACCGCCACCTTCTCTCACCCCGATTACTCCCTCCACAACCACCTCTAGCAACTGTCAACCCGATTAGTCTCCCTTCTTTTTATTTTTTTGTCTTTTTTGTTTTTTTTTTTTTTTACCCTTCTCTTTTGGTTTCATCACCCTCCTTGTGTCTGTGCCCTTGTCTATCAGATTCCTTTTTTAGGCCTCTTACTGACATGTTTAGATTTCCATGTGCCCCTCTCAACTTTTCTGCCCCACTCGACATTTCTATCCTGGTCAACATTTCTGTCCCGCTCGACGTTTTTATCTCGGTCAACATTACTGTCCCGCTCGACGTCTCTATCCCGCTCAACATTTCTAACCCCCTCGGCGTTATTGTCCCTCTCAATATTTCTATCCCGGTCAACATTTCTATCCTGCTCGACATTTCTATCCTGCTCAACATTTCTATCCTGCTCAACATTTCTAACATTTCTGACCCCCTCGGCATTTCTGTCCCGCTCCACATTTCTGACCCCCTCAGCGTTTCTGTCCCGCTCCACATTTCTATCCAGCTCAACTTTTCTGCCCCGCTCGACGTCTCTATCCCGGTCAACATTTCTGTCCCGCTCGACGTCTCTATCCCGGTCAACATTTCTGTCCCGCTCGACGTCTCTATCCCTGTCAACATTTCTGTCCCACTCGACGCCTCTATCCTGGTCAACATTTCTAACCCCCTCGGCGTTATCGTCCCTCTCAACATTTCTATCCCGCTCAACATTTCTAACATTTCTGACCCCCTCGACGTTTCTGTTCCTGCATGACATATTGAACACAGAACAACACTCTTATGCCCGGGCTTGCAAATGAATAAAAATAAAATGTAAATAAGTTGTATAAGTGTCCCTAAGCATAAATATATAAACAATAAGTAACTAGAAGAAAGTAACTGTAATTACCCGATGGGTTGCAGTGTTCGCTGGGATCGGGTTTGCATCGCGTGTTTTGGCTCCATAATAACTTTTTGCCCTGTTTTTTTACGCTTGCCTACCACCGCATCTTTTTCCACTGCATATATATTATCTATGCTTAATTAGGTTTGACTTTTCGTACGTTTAGTTGGCTCCTCAACTTTCCAATACATTTAAGTGAAATAATATTTTAAAAATAAATCTTACCTTCATTCTCCCCTTTCCTCTTTTTAGAAATGACCGTTGGCCTTCGGTTTTCTTCTTCCCTCCGTGCTTCTGTAGAGAAAGACGTAAATTTCATTAATAGCTAACCAAATGTGCTAGATTTACTTAATTTTCAGAAGAGGTAGAAGGTTTTACCCTCCCTTTCCAAGATGGAATCAATGGCGCCATTCTAGCATCAAGCTTATTCTGAAACTCAAAAATTGTGCGCTCACCATCCACCTTCAAGATAGCCTTGGCCTTCTTGTTTTCAACTTTCCGAAGATGTTTCTTTTGTTCCTTCCGAAGCACGGTAATCATGCTTTCATTCCGTTGGAGCATGATATTCTTCAGTAATCGGGCAGTCTCTAAATCAGTGAGATCCTGTGAAATAAATAACCTAGTGGTTAAAAACTTATATACTACGCGTCAAATAGCTTAAACAACACAAGTAGGTCAACTGATTAAACGAATGTTTGTAAGTGCAAATATTTGAAATTGTTTAACCTTCAAAATGTACGGGTAAACGTGTCCTAATTGATATGCAATTAAGTTGGTATGTAAAGTTGCATATATCACTTACACTAACCTTATTATGCGTCTCAAGTAACTCGTCAAGTTTATCGGCAATCATTTTCTTCCTCGTTTCGTCTGATAGCTCAACTGGGATCGTTTCTGATATCTTCTTCATGACATAAAGCTACACCAAGAAATTACAAAATATTACATATAGTTTACCTCGATTTAAATTCTACCATAAACACCATTATTTAAACTAACCTGTAGAAAGACCGTGCATCCACCTAGCTTTCGTGTCTTTTTCCTGCTATTTTTGTAAGTGTTAATGCTACGCACCAAAAGATGAATTGCATGAGTAGCCCATTTCTTTCTTCGAAGAGCAGTAACCTCACGCACATACTTTAGATACGACCGGCCTAGAGTGCCGTTTGATGGTGCACAGATAATCTTTTGCAGGGCCAAAAGAGCAAACGCTCGACTTAGGGTATCCTTATCTTTGGTGTGAGTGAGTTGTTTCAAAACACTATCATTAGATACAACCATGCCGTTCTCCTTTAAAAATAAACTTGTTACCTCAGGTTCCTTTTCAAGCTTAGAATTTTTACGTATGATAACGTCCTCATCACCGTCTTCCACTCCCATGATGGAAGTAAAATCCTGAGGTGTAACTATAAAACAAGTACCATCGAGTAGCAGACTTAGACTCTTGTTGTTGACACTGAACAAGGAAGCCAATTTCTTTATCACTTTATTGTTTTGCACATGGCCACTCATAGTCTCCGATAGCTTGTAAAACGGGCTATCTTCTAGCAATTTTAACCTCTTCGCCGGTAAGTCTGTCATTGCTTTCGCAAATGCCTTTAGATCACAGCGGACTACGAAATTCACTTGAGGTTCTTTGTGAACTTCCTGTGGCTGTTGTTGTTCTTCTTCAGTGGTTGTGCGGCATCTGAGTAAGTCGTTGTACTTGTTTTGAGCTTCCATTTCTGCATTTTATCAACAAAAAATAACATCAATACAACAAGTAAACAAGAAGCAGCAGCTATGATGATATAAGTTTAGCATGAGTATGAAGCATTTATCAAACAGTTGGGGGCACATATTTTAAAATCGTCATTTATCAAACAGTTGGGGGCACATATTTTACAATCGGTCATATATCAAACACTTGGAGGCTAATAATATCAATTACATTGAACATAAACTCAAAAACATTAATCACATAATCTATGAGCAAACTGCGTAAACTAAGTCACAAAAATATAGTTGGATTACAAGAATCTGTATTGTGACACGCAGAAACGAGTCAAAATCATTATAAAATCAAACAACAGTTAAGCTTATTGTGTGAAACACCAAATGCCAATCAATATCTGCATTTTTTCAGCTAGCTTATAGATATCAGCAATGTTATAGATAACTTAAAGTTGTCATCTCCAATCAGTCTAACTAACATTATTAGCAATCATTACTACCATATCACGCAAAACGGACTTAACTGAAATTGAAACAGATACATTTCACTTGATTACCACAGTCCGTATCTTAACACACAAAAAGAGCTCTAAATCATCAAAACATGAAGCAACAGAATTAAGCGTGATAATGACGCCATACAGTAACAGAAATCAGAAAACGTATAAAAATCAAGACGATAGTAGCGATAATGCACAATTCACGAAAGCTTTTTAGTGTAAAATTTAACAGCATCAGCAAATAGGTTTAAAGAAGAATAAAGAAGACAAGTGAATACTCATAAAGAGTTGAGTTAGACGACTAACCAGAGGAAGAGGAGGTTCCTGTTGCTGTTTTTGATCTTGTTCGGCAGTGATGCGGCATCTTAAAATGTTGTTTGGTTTGGATCACCTTCCAAATCTGCATTTTATCAGCAAAATAATGAAATCAATACAACAACTAAACAAGAAGAAGCAGCTATGATGATGATGATATAATGCGTGGAGATCAATGTAGTAAGCTGTTGAGTCTTATTAAGCCATTTTGATGAATTTAAATCCATTTTGCTAGACACTTATCGTGATACATACGTAATCCAAGGATGAGTTTTTAGACCAATTCACGCCTGTTGGTTAAAATGTATCAAATAAAATTCAGCAGGCAGGTACCCAATTTGGTTTGCAAACTTAACGTCGTCTAATATTAGTCAGATGATGAATTCCCTAGAAAGAAGCCTAGTCAATTGTGTGTAACCAAATAACTAGTAAATGAAAGTAGAGGAATACATAATTTTCAACTAGTTAAATGAACAAAGTGATGACAAATGAAAAAGCGTTTTATCAAACAGTGTGGTAACCTAACTGAATTCACAATATCTATCTATCAATTGTTGAAAAATGTAAACAGATACGAAACTAACATAACTCAAAATTCTTCAAAAACACCTACGCGAAACTAACAAATTAAACCCTAGACTAGACTAGATATATAAAAGTAAAAGCAGTTAATAATAATAATAAGCGATATTAATACTTACAGTGTGTGTGTGTGTGTTGTTGAGTGAAGAAGTGAATAACTCGTTTTATCAAACAGTTAAGAAGAAGAAGAAGAGGCTTAATTTTAAATTCAGATGCTCAAATATAAATATGATCGTGAGTAGAGGTGCACAAAAACCGGTTTTACGGTTTCGGTTTTCAAAACGGTTTTAAAAACGGTTTTGCCAAAAATGAGTTTCGGTTTTTCGGTTTTTCGAATCGGTTTTCGGTTTTAAATGTTCGAATCGGTTTTCGGTTTCAAATGTTGAATCGGTTTTTATCGGTTTTTACGGTTCGGTTTTAAATGTTCGGATCCGTTTTTATCGGTATTTTACCGGTTCGGTTTTTGAATTTAAAACATTTAATACATTTCGAATACAATCATAACTTTTATTTAAACAATACAATCATACAACTAAAACTATAAAATACTAATACATTTGAATACAATCATAACTTTTATTTAAACAATACAATTATAGAACTAAAATAAATAAATACTAATACATTTCGAGCCGGCATGGCCATCACCCAAAACATATTAGTATACTCAACTACTCAAGTATATCGAGCTTGGCATTGCCATCACCCGTGTATACTCAAGAAATTAAATCATCCAAAATTCTTCTACATCTAACTCTTCAACATCAAATGGTTCAAATTCACCTTCATCTAATTCGGTGGCGGGGTGATATCCCATGTCATCTTCTTCTTGTGCTATAGTTTCTTCAACTTCTTCAATCGAACCTTCCAACGATGTTTGATGTTGTACCCTATCTACTCCGTCCATATAATCTTTCAAACATACACATACTTCCACGGATTCGGGCTAAGTTTTGTCCTTCTATCCGATATAATTCGACCACTATGAGAAAAGGCCGATTCGGAAGCTACCGTCGAAGCTTGGACCGCTAATAAGTCACGAGCCATAGCGGCTAAAATTGGAAATTGGATTTCCCTTTCTTTCCACCAAGCCAAAATGTCAAAGTTTGCAAACTCATCGGGACTTAAAGTTGTTAAAAAGTTTGTAGCCATATATTGTCCCAACTCGCTTGTCGGGGCCGATGATCGTTGACGCTTTGTAGCGTCTTCACGTAAAGTATTATAAAGGTTTATGTTAATGTCCCTTGTCATTCGGGACGAACCGGCCCGCATTGGGTCGAGAATTGGGTTTGGTTGTTGACCATATTTTGTTGCATAAATTTCAAACAATTTTTTAAAATAATCATTAAATTTAAAAACTTGAGATTCTATATAGTTGGGATCTTCACCGTCCAACCTAAAAGATAATTCTAAATTTTCCATTATTCTTCTTATTAAAATTCTCGCCTCAACATTTAAACATGGATTAAGTGCGGTGGAACAAGTATAAACCAAAGGTAAACTAGCAAAATATTTTATAAATCTCTTTTTATAACTTTAACCATTTTTCTAAACATTTGAGTAGGTGAGTCTTTTAATTCGTCTAATTTTTCCGTCATAGCATAAACTTGATTTAAAACTAATGGGCTAGTTGGGTAATAAACACCGATACTATAGTTGTTGCCTCTTTAAAACTTGTAAAAAATAGTTAAATCATTTAGTCGATCCCAATCTTGCTCATCTATCAAGTAGAACGGTTTTTATCAACAAGTAATTCATTAAAAGCATCTAAAGTAGAACGTTGTCGTAATATATTTTCAAACATAATGCAAGTAGAATTCCACCTAGTAGGTGTATCTAATTTCGGTCCTAGCCATGGTTCACCACATTGTTTACAACGTTTATAGTTAATTTGTCGTTCATTACTCGGCGATATATATTTGTTAAGATACCCTAAATACCAAACGTAATCTCTCACATATTTTTAATGCCGCTTGAGCGGATAAATTTATAACATGAGCAACACAACGGGAATGAAAAAAGCACCATCTAAAATGGGTTTTATACGTAATTTTAACAAGTCCATAGCTCTAGTATTATTAGATGCATTATCTAGTGAAATCGTAAAAACTTTATCATCTAAATTATATTCAATTAAAGTGTCATGTAAAATTTTTCTTAAATTAGATCCCGTATGTGGATAACCAAATAGTTTAAAAGCAATTGTCCGTTTCATTAATAACCAAGAATCGGGATTAAACCAATGAGCCGTAACGGCGAGATAAGAATTTGCCGAACCATGTGGTGCGGTCCAAACATCCGTAGTTATAGAAACACCATATTTATAATCATGAAAACCATTAATAATATCATTTTAGCCGTTTCCCATAATTTAAAAGCATCACTTCTAAGTTTAGTACGACTTACTTGTTTATACCGCCTGTAGCCTCTTTTTGATGATGGCCGTAAGCTTGGCGTTGTCGAAGAGGTTGAATGGATAAGTATATTGAATGACCCACCCGCAAAATCTCTTTGAAGCGCATCATTATCATATACACAATTTGACCATCCTCACCAATAGTACCGTCGGCATTTTGAGGTACCGCGGAACATTTGGTTATATGACCCTTTAGTGTAGTGTTAGCCGGAAGCATAAAAGTTTAAACATTTTTTGCAACGCGCCTTTTCCGTCCCATCCTTCATAACACACAATCCATATGATTAAAACCTCCGGATTTCGTGCGGTTGGTTTAACATGAAGAACATCATCTTGTGTGTAATGTTTTCGTGACCGGGAAGACCCAGCGGAGGAGGATTAGTGGAAGCTTGTTGTGATTGTGTGTTTTCCATTATAAAGAAATTAGAGATAATAGAGATTAAAGAGATTTGATGTGTTTTAAGCCTCAACCCAAAACACATATTTATACTACAAGTTCTAGCTTCAAAGTACTCAAAAATAAAAAAAAAAAAAAGACAAGAAAAAGCGGTAATAAACATGCTCCAACGTCTCTTGTACTCTGATGCAAATTTCAGTGACGGTTTTAAAAGCCGTGGCCAGTTTTAAAACCGGTTTTAAAACCGGTTTGACCGGTTTTGACCGGTTTCATCGGTTTCGCGGTATTCAAATCAACGGCTAGTTTGACTTTGCGTTGACGGTTTTAAAACCGGTTTAACCGGTTTAAACCGGTTTTAGCGGTTTTCGAAAAAAAAAAAAAAAAAAAAAATCGGTTTAACGGTTTTCAAAAACAGTTTTACCAGTTTAGAACCGGTAAAAACCGGTCCGCTTGAAAAACTTAAACCGGTACAACCGGTTCGGTTTACTAAAACCGGTTTCGGTTTTGTAAAAACCGGTTTTGATGAAAACCGGTTCCGGTTTTGTCGTCCGGTTTTTTTGAAAACCGGTTTTTAGTTGCACCTCTAATCGTGAGTGTCAAATAGGGGTGGGTTATAAAGGGCCCGTTTTATGTTAATTGGGCCTCTTTTGTTACTTAGTCCATTATCTTCTTGTTGGTCTAGGCAGGTGTGATCTACAAGGCCTTTTTTTAGAGGTCGTCTATCGCGCCATCAGAAAAACCATATTTCTTGTGGCGCGGGGCAAGGTGTTTGTGGCCGTTTCAAGATAAATGAGTTGATTCTAAGACTAAATCTGAAATTAAAACTTAATATTTGAGCTGATCATTTATCTTAACTATACTAAATTAAATTGATTATTGAACAATACTGATATTGAACTAATAACTAATTTATACTGGTACTGAAATGAGAACTATAAATTGTGATCTTGCGCAAATTTGGATATAATGTTGAAGATTTAACGTCTGCCAGAATCATTGATCCAACAAATGTGAGTTGCTGCAAATGTGAGATACTGCAACCAGAGACGGAACTTGATATTGTTTGTGGAGGGGCCAACTTGAAAAATATTTATTTTAGAAGGGCCGATATACAATACGTTGAAAAATTTGTATTAAAAATTACTAAAATCGTATATAAAAGGATATAAAATATACGTAGGGTTGAAAATGCATAATAATTAATATTGTTTATATGCACATGGAGATTGGATGAATTGAAAATGCATAATAATTAATATTGTTTATATGCACATGCAGATTGGATGAAAAAGGGACTAAAAAGCATACATGGTAATTGGTAAACATTGCAATAACATATGGTATCATGCCTCAAATTATACATTACCAAAAAAGGTTATGTTATTAAGACCCCCTTTTGATGTGACAATAGGAGGGTTTTGGTCAAAATGTACAAAACGCGATGCACACCGTATAAACCCATAATGCACAGGGCCCCACAAAACCTCCCTATGGGAGGGTCCGTATAAACTCCCCCTAAATCACATGTATTTATATTTGTGGCCGTTTCGGTACGTACATCTTGATTAACATATACAAAGTTGTGTTAATTCTTGGTTTAACTAAAGTTGTCAGTTATGTTTAGTGCATCATATGAGAAGTGAACGATCCATAAAACGGTTGCTTCTCCTTAATGGTATGACCGAGGCTATGTCTATCACATACGTACTATTCTTCATGTATATATATTTATGTGCTAGGATCACTCTCGTTATTTGCAATTTTGGAAGTATTTTCGTTTGTCTTGATCTTTCAACCCATGGGGATATGCTCATAAGTGTATCGACATATGCATGAAATCCAAATTCTCGACTTTTGACTTGCTTGTGTTGTAAGTTTTGGATCGAAGGTTATGACATTATAAGTGAATGAAGCAGACATTGCCGACATTTCACTTCTAAAACAACCGTCGTCTCTGAAAAGCAACAATGCGGAACATGACATTATAAGTGAATGAAGTAACATCCCGATTTTTAGAGAAAATAATAGAGGATTTATCTAAATTCCTATTGGTCACATCTAGTATTTTAGTAGAATAAATATAGAAGCCCCACCTTGACGGTATTAATAATATAGCAAGTGGAGACTTGATATGTAAATAACATATGACCTAGTTTGCAAGACAATCTACTACAAGGGATTGATTATGCCATAACTATCAAACATGCTTGGGCTTATCCATTGGTTTTATTAAAGTCGGTTAAGGAGATAAAAATCTCCCTCCTATTAAACGACATAGAACAAAAAAAAGACCAGGAGGTTATCCTCCCTCCTTATCATTCGACAAAAAAAGAGAAGAAAGATTAGGAGCATGGTTTCTTCAAGGTGAAGAATTCTTAAAACTCCTAAGTTTACTTCATCAAGAATCAAGCAAGGATTAACAAGAACTGAATGGGTTATCAAGGCTTGATTGGTCATTATAAATTAAGGAGCTTCAAGTAATTTCATGTTCTTCCCTATTTCAAGGTAATTAGTGAATCATGTGTTAATTTATGATTATGAGTTATGAGGTTATGTTTAATAAGTGTTTTACATGTTTATGTGATAAATTAATGGTTTATGATTCAAGGGTTATGCATATGATTATTATGTTTTTGATGGGATTATGTTAAAATCAGATTAAGAGATCTTAGGAGGTGTTTATATGATGTTTAGGAGGTGTTTATATTGATTATTGAGTTGAACCAAACACCCCTTTATGTGATATATGATGTTAAACAAGTTGCTGAAATTTTCAGCAATGATTAGTCATGTTTGAAAAATCATATAAAATTGATAGAAGCTCGGATTGAATCATGGCTGGACTTTCCGGAAATCCTAAGGTTTCTACTTCAGATGTTATTTATAAAGTTTTTGCTCATTTAGTAGTTAAGTTGGTCTAAAACGTGATTTGGTACAGCAAGGGCTGATCTTAAAATGTGCAGCAAACCGAACTTTAAAAATTCATACCGGATAGAACGTAGCTCCGTTTTGAGCGTTCCATACCTTTTCGGAAAGGGAAAATAGTGTACTTTCATGGAAAAATAGCCTCATGACTTGTTTCAGTAGTTAAATGAGTCAAAAAATGCATTTATAGGCTGCTGCAGAAAAATCAGCAAACACTTTCTTAAGTGTTTTGATAATTATGACATAATAAGATCTTTTTACAAGTCCCGTGTGATTATATGCTATGATAACTTATATTCTCAGCCCATATGGTTATAATTCATTTCATGAAAGTATAGAACCAAGTGACAAGGCATGGTTAGCTTAGCTCGAGTTCGCGAGCATAGTAGTGCATGTTTGGCGAGATTTATGCCATAACTAGTTTATGAGTTTATGCATTATAGTTAGTTTATGTGTTCTTAGTTGCACTTATATTTGCATCATCATGTTATATTCACGCCTAGTTGTTATGTGTTAACATTATACGTGTACATCTATCATGATATAGGTGTTCGAGGCATATTCAGAATCATTCATCTTGCATTATAAGGCCCAGGTGAGTAACGGATTTTCAGTTAACATGTTTTGTAGATTAAGCATGTTTAGTATATAATACCTTGCTATATCTCCAGTATGATGCAAGTTATGTATCACTTTGACCCGTTGGGTCATATAAAGTATCATGTTGACCACTTTGGTCATATAAAGTATCAAGTTGACCTGTTGGGCCATATTACTATCATGTTGACCCATGTGGTCATATTTAGCATCAAGTTAACCTGTTGGGTCATATTACTATCATGTTGACCCGTGTGGTCATATTTAGCATCAAATTAACCTGTTGGGTCATATTAGTATCATGTTGACCTGTGTGGTTATATTTAGCATCAAGTTAACCTGTTGGGTCATATTAGTATCATGTTGACCCGTGTGGTCATATTCAGTATCATGTTGACCCGTTGGTCATATTTAGTATCATGTTGACTCGTGTGGTCATATTAAGCATCAAGTTGACCCGTTGGTTTATATTAAGTATCATGATGACATGTTTGGTCATATTAAGTATCAAGTGACCCGTTGGGTTATATTAAGTACCATGTTGACCTCTTTGGTCGTATAAACTATAAAGTATGTAGTTGACCCGTTGAGTTATATCAAGTATCATGTTGATATGTTTGGTCATATTACATATCAAGTTGAACCGTTGGTCATATTAAGCATCAAGTTGACCCGTTTGGTCATATTAAGCATCAAGTTGACCCGTTTGGTCGTACTAACTATCATGTTGACCTGTTTGGTCATATTAAGTATCATATTGACCAGTTTTGTCATATTAAGTATCATGTTGACCCGTTTGGTCATATTAACTATCATGTTGACATGTTTAGTCATATTCATTATCATGTTGACCTGTTTGGTCATATTCATAGTCATGCTGACCTGTTTAGCAATATTCAGTATTAAGTAGACCCGATTGTTTTTACTAAGTAATATGTCGTGGTCAACCTCAATATTATTTATAGCGCAGACTCAGTTATGTGTTATAGTTGGTCTCAGCATTATGTTTATAGTAGTTCTGCTTTATATTATAGTTCAGCTGTAGTATCAAGTTATAACTCAGCCTTGGTTAATGTTATAATTTTAGTAATTAATTCAATTTTAGTATCATATCTTGGTTTGACCTTATAACTATATTATTGTTTAGTTTCTATATTTTGCTTAGTCTTAGCTCCAGCTTAGCTTAGTATCATGTTATAGTTAAGCCTAAGTATTTAGCTTAACCTTAAATTATATATGAATTTTATATGTGTTTAGTAATGTTCACAACGTTGCCTACTCTTTTTCGGTACTAGGCTAACCACCGGGTACTTTCACACCAAGGTGAGCCACACCTGCCACAACGTCGCCTACCCTTTATCCGGTACTAGGCTAGATACCGAGTTCCATTACAATGGAGGAACTACTACCCAACACTACACCAACGACTAATCCCAAAGGAGACCAACTCCTTATTACAACATCATCAAAGATATCAATATCCTTGGATCTAATGCTAATCTATCTTGTACATCTAAACACACCATATCGAATGTACATCTAAGGCACCTTTCACTAATGCCTTTAATTAGATCTTCAAGACACCCTTCACTAATTTCTTGTGACTTGACTTCTAGGCACCCTTCACTAATGCCTATAATACGGACGATCGACACCTTTCACTAATGTCTTCGTCTTGACACTTGAGACATCTTTCACTAATGTCTTCAACACTACACTTCTTAGAAGAAAGAAAAGAATCATCAACAATAGGACTTCAGTAGTCTTGATGATGAGGAAGCATGGCAACTCATGGACTTGAGCTTGCTTGACTTCAAAGGTGGTGATCTCGCCTTTAAGAGGAACCTAGAGAATCACACAAAAACAAAAATACAAACATAGATCACTTGGATCTGGGGTTAGAGTGTTTTAAACTCAAGGAGAAAGTATGTGAGAAAGGGGTGAGAAACAATGAAGAAATGGCTCACTATTTATAGAGAGAAAATGCCTACTATTCCCCGGATCCCACGGATCCCACGGATCCCTCCCACAAGGGATCCATCTAGCGTAAAGCTAGGGATCCGTGGGACGCTCCTCTTTACCCATGGGTTGTTCCATGGGTCCTTTACTAGATACAATGTATCTTATGAGTGCAATGCACCTAGTCACATGGTTTGCCATGCTAGTATGTAATTATATGACTCATCCGTTTACCATGTTATACCTCGTTCAGTTATTTTGTGGGCTATGATTATCATTTAGTATTCCTATTCGCTATTTGTGACTACCATTCTTGTACTTTTGGTTGGTATTTTTCCGTTGCTTAGGATATTGGTTTGGCTTAGTAATTGATGTTTACCTGACTTGTTGATCTGACATGCTTACGTTTCTGTTCATGCTACCGTTAATGATGGAATTTGATTCAACTTATGTTATATGTTTAGTTGACTTGTTTCGTTGCCATGCTATATTCTTGTTTAGTTAATTCATTCAATTATGATGTTCGTTTGGTATTCCTACCTGATACATGTGACTATCATGCTTATAATGCTGTTAGTATTTCCGCTTGTTATGATACTTGTTCTGTTTATTAACTGTGGATTATCTGACTTGTGTGATTGCCATGCTTACATTCGATTTAGTTGCTTCTACCTGCTTATGGAATTCAGCTTAACTTATATCTATCATGATTATCTGATTTATGTGTTTTGCCATATTTATGTTTAGTTGACCCGCTGACTGATATGCTTGTTCACTGTTTGGTTACTTGTTTTGCTTATAATACTGTTTATCAACTCATATTCGTTTATGTCCGGTATTTGTATGTTTGGTTATTTTATGTGTGCTTATATATGTTCGCTGATGCGCTGCTTTGCTCTGTTCTCCTTTGATTTCTGTTTTCTGGTTATCTATTGATATTGTGTTCTGCAGGTTCCTCATTTGACTCATTGTGATCATTCGTTATGACCTTGTTCTCAGTCTCCTTGTTTCGTTTTTTTGTATTCTTGACTATGTTTGGCTGTTGTTTCACTAGGCTTTTTAAGCTCAGCCGCATTTTCTTTTCCATGCGGCAGGTACGAAGTAGGATGTTGGGCTTTGATAGGCTGAGAGTAGGAGCATTTGAGTGAACCGACCCTAGTTTCCCTTATCATTTTGGACTCTTTTTGAAGATCATTTTTTTATATTTATTTTCTTCTAGACATGTTGGTTTATGTATTTTCTTTTGAAGTCATCCGTATATATGACTTGCCATTTTATTATAAGAGACTCCCATTTGTATTTTCATTAGTATGTTCTGATATGGGGTGTTACAGTAGTTAATAGTGAAGCTAATAAAGGCAACGAAGGCAATAACGAGATAAAGGAGGTTGAATAGAAGACTTAGAAAGGAACAATGCATGGAATAATAAAAATGTGTTTGCGGGTTGGATTATTAATGCAGAAGAAATCGAGTGTAATGGCGAGATTCTGGAAAGAAGTGTGGTTGGGGATGTCAAAGCTATGTGTTTTCTTTTGAAAATACCGATTCATATGTGATGAGCAAGGTCTTGGAAAGATAGAAGTGAAGTTGTTGGGGGCTTAGAAATCATGTTTTTGATGGAGAATGAGAAAGTGGCGACTAACATTCTAAAAGGCAAAGATCACAGATTAAGAAGATGGTTGCACAAGCTAAGAGGGGGCGAAAGTTTTACCAGTATGTCAGGTAGATTAACATGGATTACTATATTGGGCTGCCAATAACGTGTTGGAGTGAAACCATGTTTAAAAAAATTGCATCATTACATGGAACCATTCTTGGGTTACATAATTGTAGACTCGAGGGTAACCAAAACATGATGTATGGTAGGGTCCATATACATACGATCAATAAAGGGTTGATTCAGGAAGAAATTTGGGTAAATGTTAAGGGAAAAACTCATGAAGTGTATGTGGTGGAAGAAAATATGGAACCACAATGGAGTGCCAAGAAAAAAAACTCACCTGATGAGGGTATAATCGGGGAAGACGAGAGGGCAAAAAATGATAATGAAATGGATATGGATGATGAAGGCGGGGAGGACGAAGAGAAGTATAACAGTGAAAAGGTGACCAAAGTGGCGAGGAGGGGATCGATGGGCAGTAGGATAATAACGGTAATGATGGTGGTCCGACCAGGGAATCCGGCAACCAAGGGGTGGGGGAACACGGGGGGTTAAGATTCTCGGGTGAAACAAAAGCTAGTGATACTTTCAAGGAGGAGTGTGAGAGTTCTAACGGGAAGACAAATGTGGAAGAGGATATATCAAATGTGAAGGGTAGTGTTAATCAAATAATGTCAAAAACGTTATTTATATTTTTCGACCTCCATATGTTTTGATAATCAAAAAATGTAAAAACACGTTACGTAAATATATACGTAACAATTTTTTAGTCATTAAAGTCCATTTTGAGACAATATCACTTAAGGTATGAACAAACAATTCATATAACTTGTTAAGTGATCAAAAAATATTTTTGTACCTAAAACTCACATTTTTATAAATGTGACAAAACCTTTTACAAAAATAAATTATACAAATTATTTTTGTAATTATAAAGAAATGTTTTAATAAGAAAATAAATTTTAATTTGAAATCTCCAACAACCATTGTTCTCGGCCAATGAGATAGCACATTCACCAGAAAAATATTTCACCACATCAGGACAAAAACAGGAGCGTCCTGATGGATGGTCCTTTAAAAGGGTGACGGTCCCTCATATATAGGGGACCATCCATATTTAAGGGACCGTCCCCCGCTCCTCCTGGTGCTTATAAATACTAGACCATTTCAATAATTTTCACCGCTTCTTGCTGATAAAAATTTCATGTCTTCTTAATCCCTCTTCTTTGATCACTTAACTAGTTGTTATTTGTCTATAAGTGATCTCATTCTTTCTTCCATCAAAGTGCAAGAGAAGAACGCTCGTATTCGTCAAGAAACGAAGTGTTATAGAATATGCATTACATATGTAACCTTTGTTACGATTCTCCTCTCTATCAATCCTCATTCTTGTATATTGATAGATTCGGCCTGTGTATAAGTCGGGAATTGTTGTGTGTGTGTAGATCTGGACGAGGTGTAAGTCCGAGTAGTGTTGTGTGTAGATCCAGACAAGGTGTAAGTCCATGAAGTGTTGTGTATAGTGGTTAACGGTGTGTGTAGTGTTGTGTAGATTGGTTCTGGCTAATATTAGGACTCGACATTTAGCTTAGTGTCAGAAATTAGTGTAAGCTATGGTGTACAATTTTTTCTGCCTAAGGGAGTTTGTTGACATAGTGTTTTGAACTCTCGAGTGTGATACTCGAGGAGTGGAGTTGGGCAAAGAGTGAGATTCGTAGCCAAACCATTATATATCTTTGCGTACCGGTTTGATCGTTCTTTCTCTTTACTCTCTTTATTTTCATATTCTATTATTCATTGTCATTTATATTTTTAGCATTCATATATTGTTAATCGATTTCAAATAACTTCGAAATAAAAAGATCTTCAAAAAGAACAAAGTTTTAAAACAAAATTAAAACGGTGAAACTATTCAACCATCCCCTTCTAGTTTCTACGATCGTTTTACTGTGCAGGGATATTCTTGTGTGTTAAATATTGTTTTTGAGACGAATATATTTGTTGATTAATTATGTAACGTCTTTTTTTTTCTTACATCTTGCATCACACCATATGGAAACTCATGATTCCCAAACAGCCTATATGCGGGTCAATACTGATTAAGTTAATACACAATATTTGCACACAATAAATTCATATATGTGAGATGGTCTTAAAGGGATGGCTATGACCTAGAAGGAAATAAATAAATAATAATAAAATAATAACAAAAAAAAAAAAAAAAAAAAAAATTGGTTATCTCGTATGAAGAGTGTTTTGGTTATGTATAGAAGTGGGGCTTAGTTTTGTTATTTTGAATGCTTGATTATTGCTCGTTAGTCGTTACTCACACATATTGGGGTATCGCCAAACCAATATTCTATCTTCAAACAAGATTTCATTGTAATTTCCTTTTTATGCAAAAAAATTGAAAGAAAAAAGAAAAAAAGAAAAAATAAATAAAGATTTCATTTAGAACCAACATTTTAATTGATCTACAAAAAGTAAAAACAGAATAGTAAAAAGTGTCGAACATTATAAGTAGGGGTGTCAAATGGGTTGACCCGACCCGACCCGAACCCGATAAAGCTTTATAGGGTCGGGTTCATTCGGGTCCAACTCGGCTTATCGGGTCTATCGGGTCAACCCGACCAACCCGATAGTCTTATAGGGTCGGGTTAGGGTTATATTTTTCATACTTTATCGTGTTCGGGTTCAACCCGATAACCCGATAAATGTATAAGGCTTTCTCGTTTTTTTTTTTTTTTTTATTTAAGCCAACACTTAACATTTCTATATCATCACTGTAGTGTACATGTGTAATAATCGAGCCCACTTTACTTGAGCTTGAGTTACTTATACACTACCTTTATTAGTTTACATTAGTCATAAGTCATAACTGAAGATTATCAACGTAACAAGAGTTAAAATAATGAAAGTTAGTCTAATTCACGAAAGCTAGTGCTGATTCTATTTTTATATGAATCCTTAGTTATAGTTCTATCGAGCCATGCAAAGCTCCAAAGTATTGATTCTGGCTAATTTAGTTAACTATTGTATTGTTGCTAATATTTTAAAATTGTTAACCCATTTTTTGAACAAGCTCTATGTTTTAAAGGCTTGAGTTAATAAGTCTGAGTCGAGCTCAACTTTGGCAATTGTATAACTCGACCTGTATTGGCTATACCCATAAGTTAAACTACAATTTTATGTATTAGGGGTATGTTTGGCAAAACTAGTCGTAAAATTTGTATCTTTGTAAAATTTGTAAGCTATGGTATAAGCTAAAACTGATAACATGGGCTACAAGTTGTATCTTTTTTTAATAACGGTGTTTGGTAAATTAAATTTGTTAAATGTAATTATAATATGTAAAATGACATAAAAGGACAAATCTATAATTGTAAATAAATGTTTGGAGGGTATATTAGTAATTTAAAGTTTTAACAATTCATAGACATTTAAAAGCTTCATGAATCGACTTTTCATTTTGGAGCTATTTGTTTAAAATAAAAGCTTGAAGTTGATGTATCCAAACGGAGCTACTTGTTTTGGAGGAGATTAATTTTGTAACAAAAAGCTTACAGCTCTAAAAAAGCTGCGTACCAAACAGGCCCTAGATCAATAAATCTAGATAAGTTAATCCATATATAAATTGATCTATTGGCCGGTCAAGCATCTTGAATTTAAATTGTCAATGGTGTTAAGAGATTTGCATACATATCTTTGAAAAGTGTCTAATTGTATTCGACTGTGTTTTATTTTGTGTTTGGGACAGCCACTTGCCACAACCTGATAATAACCCGATAACCCAACCCGATTCAGCCCGACCCGTTTTGACCCGATAACCCGATATCTTATAGGGTCGCGTTAGGGTCAATATATAGGACACCAAAACCCGAATCAACCCGACCCGACCAACCCGATAACCCGACCCCTTTATAAGGATGCAAGATATGATCCACAAGAACCTCATATATAAGCTAATAAAGGCCAACTAGCAGATACGAATGATCCGAGAAGAAAATACATCAAGAATAGCTGTTCAACTTATATCGAATTTATTTATAATGTATAACATTAAAAGGGTGCATATAAATGATCCAAAAGAACCTCATTGCTACTTTATCGATCAGCTTACCTTGGCCCTGAGAGAAAAGAAGTCATGAGTACTGTCAACTCTTGCTCGTGTGTAACTGATGTTCTCTTCATTCTTGGATCTGTGAAATTGTAATCCAAATTAGATTCAACATTCATTACTCCTTCTAACACCTTAACCACTGATGACATTGAAGGCCTTCTTGTATAATCAGTTTGCAAACACCATGAATCCAATTTCATCATCTCCACCACTTCCGTACCATGTGATTTCATATCTTCACTATACCCATCAACCATATCTAACAACGTTCCTTGCTCCCAACACTTTTGAAACATGCCAAGTAAATGTCTCTTCTCTTCCGGCTGAGATATGTCGAAATTCTTCCTGCCACATAAGATCTCCAAGAGAACGATTCCAAAGCTGTACACATCCACCTTTTCAGTGATAACCGAGCTCAACCATTCTGGAGCCAGATAGCCAGGAGTTCCTCTCATGGTAGTCATCACTTGTTTTTGGTTTCTGTCGATGAGCTTAGACAACCCAAAGTCAGATACTTTGGCATTGAATTCACTGTCTAGAAGTATGTTTTGAGGTTTAATATCCAGGTGGATGATTTTTTGCCTACATTCTTCATGGAGATATGCTAAACCTCTGGCTATATCAAGAATAATTTTCTTCCTGCATTTCCAATCAAGTTTGTGCCCCATATCTCCATGGTAGATCCAACGATCTAATGATCCGTTACTCATGAAATCATACACGAGGAACCTTTGTGATTTCCAGGCACAGAATCCTCTAAGTCTCACTAGATTCACATGGTGGATGCTGCCAATGGATTCAACCTCGGCTAGAAATGATCTTTTGACGTGCGTAAGACCCTGGAGACATTTTACTGCAACTTTTGAGCCGTCTTCAAGGATCCCTTCGAAAACTGTTCCAAATCCACCTTCACCAAGCTTTTTACTAAAATTCACTGTGGCATTTTTCAGTTCCTCGTAAGAGAACCGTGTGGGCATTCCTGGTACTTGATCCAAATACTCTTCCTCCATTTCAGCATACTTTCTTCGCTTTCGGATTGCCAGCATTATAAAACATGCTAAGGAAAAAACAAGGAGAAGCACAAAACTTCCAATAGTGGAACCTATAACGGTCGCAACTTTATGAGAGCTAGACAAAGAAGCTGATCTTACATTCTGGACTTTTATGAAAGCTGAAGCATAGGGGTTACCTGGATTAACATTTGAAAATGTTAGGAGCTCATAAAGTAAGTAACAAGTCCCATTTTGATCACTAGAATATGGATACTCATATATAACTGCTTTGCATGAACACTTGTTCATACATTTCTGTTTGCAAGTCTCCACAGTGACGGTGAATTCCATGTCATCCATAGTGGTAAAATGCCCCTTGAAGTTATCAAGTTGAAGAAAATCTTGATCTTGTGTGGCATTACATGTGAGCGGATTAGTTTCATAGCAACCGAGGTTAGGTTCACTATCATCCACTGCTCTGAAATAACCTGTCACAGGGTAGTTTAATGATCCTAGACAACTACATTGTACATCACCAATGCAAAGTGAATTTCTCCCACAAGCCATGGGATATGTATCACACTTTCCAAACCCATTGGTAAGTAGATCGGCCACCTCTGTCCACCCTTTTTGCCATTCAAAGACTTTTAAATGTCCATCTGACATTAGTTTTATGTACTGAGTTGATGATGCTAACGGAATAGTATATGCTGACACATTAATATTATCACCTGATCAATAAAAGATAAACAAACCGTCATTTTGGAATTCAGCATAACTTATATTACCATGTGAGTCGTACTTGTCACTGTATGGAAGTGGGTTTGCTCCATAATAAGCATGGAAACCGTCATCGGAGAGTTGAAAAGAATATGAACTTTTTTGAGTAGTCCAATTGGTTGTGAAACATTCGCTATAAGCTTCTGCCCTGGTAACAGTTTTGCCCAGGCAACAAACAGTCGGTTGGGTAATCAAAGGATTGCCAAACCACTGAGCCATGGACATTAAACAACACCAGGTTTCCAGTATCAGTAAGGTTCATACCAGCAACAGCTTTTCCGGATGTATTGGTAGTCCAAACTGTGGTACCATTAAAGTCTTGTAGGATCAGCTCTCCAGATGAAGTAAGATTTAGTGTTGAACCAAGTCTAACAGGATCATTCCTGTTTGCTAACCAGACGACCTGTGACATAGAATCATTAAATTGAAAGTCATCATCATAGACTTCAACAATGAAGATGCCAAAATGGTAAGTGGTACAAGGTTCTTTGCAGATGAAACCACATGAGAATTTGGTTGGTTGAGTGGAATTTTTGAGGAGGATGGATATAACCCTCGAGTTATCTAGGACAGAGTTTTTGAGGAAGATGGATTCATTGATGGTCCATGTTGTAGAAAGACTTGCGATCGGATAGTCAAGGCGTTTGGCGAAGGATGAATAACAGATAAATTTGAGAAAGATTGCAAAGAAAAAACTAGAGACCAATGGCAACGTCATTGCCACTCTTGAATACTAAAGAGCCTATGAAGATGAGCACAATGATTAAAACTGTATACTATGTCATTTGTACAAGTCAAGTCAATGCTATTGTTGACTCCTATAAGCTGAATTTTCCTTCTCAATTAATGGAGATAACCGTGTCTTTTATGTGCCGACCCCTTCTACGGGAAACTAACTTGTAAGTCATTACTCTCTCGTCCCAAATTTTATGTCCATTTTGACTTTTTCAATCAAACTTTGACCTTAAATATATTTTTTTGTATTACTATATAATACTTGTTGTAATATATATAAATGAAATTAGATTTTAAATATATTTTCATTGGTATAACTTTCATCAAGTATTATATAATAAAATATATATATATTTAAAGTCAAAGTTTGATTGAAAAATTTAATATGAACATAAAATTTGAGACAGAGGCAGTACTAAAGATACTTAAGTCACTATTATTGTTGGGCCAAAGAATTTGGCCAATTTTCTTTCACATTATTTAAACATAAAATAGATTAAGTTAGGTTTACTCACTGATGATGAGTATTGTATAAAGCTAATCAGCAACTAGCTTTAGGCACGTCAAAAACTACATGAAGCACATAAGTTGAAACATTTTGGCTGAATACGTGAATTATAGGCGGGAACTTTCTAAAAGCAAAAGGAAAAAGTAATTAGGTTTGTGGGTCTAGGGTTAACTCTATATATTGTGCAGGGTTTGCATTATATAACATGATATCAGAGCGGGTCTGATCCTCATACCTAGGTGGTTAAGTTGAGTCGCCTTTTCTATGTCATCCGTCAAACCCTAGCCGCCACCATTTATCCATTTTCAAGAAAAAAAGGCCTATGCTTTGCTTTTCTTTTGTTTCTTTGTTTTTGATGATCTGCATTGTGAAGACTAGGCGAGTACTCACGCCTGGCGACAGCGGTTCCTATCGGTAGACAATTAACGATATGTGATATTATGACAAGTGTTTCGTTTAACATTCAAAATAGAACGTGAAAAGATCAAAATGTAATTGCAAACGGTTGTAACATCCAATAATTCAACTCTAACCAAAAAATTTAACATGGCTTGACATTGAATGGTATGAGAGTATATGATATGACAGTCTTTTTTTGCAAACAATAAATACTTTTCAAAGTTACAAGTAATAGAAATCAAGTTTGACATGAATACTTTCCAAAGTTACCTTACAAACCACATTTTTCACTTTTCACATTTCACTTTTCACTTTTTCAATTCTTGACTTGTAATTTTTGTATTTTATGTAGTATAGATATAGATTAATTTCCGCTTCTTGTAAGATTTCTTCATCAATTATTTGTTTTTGCTAAGCCCAAGCCCATTTGTGAGTTTAAGGTTTCTAGAGTTACTTTTATATATTGTGTCTCAATAAAAATAATTATATACTATCTAACAATTATGTTAACAAGATTAGCAACCTTATGTTGTTTACTTATAAGCTTCAACTTTTGTTCTAGTTTACGACTAAAAGGGTTATTCATTTGGCATTGAATTGGAATTTGGGATACTGTTCTGTAACTATCATTGTAATTTTTTGATTCATTTTCAATAAGAATTATACATTATATTGAAATTACAAATTGCGATCATGCTTAAAGTACTTACACCTCTAGCTATATATTGTTTATTTTTAACGTCAACCACTATTTCATGTTTTGCCTAAATTTCCGGACAAATAGTTGTATTCAGTCCATGCTAAAATATGAGGTTACAGATCCTCAAGTTCATTCTATCCTTGGACTAAATTGAGGACAAGTTTCCTTCTCACTAAATGATGAAAACTGAGTGGTCCATAGCATGTCGTACGTGTTCAGCCATTTTCCACCATGACCATAACACATTATCTTTAGGCTATTTTCCACCATGGTGATAACATCTTATATTGGTCTACAAGCCAAAATGGTTTCTTTCTGGAGAAGTTGAAATTAAATACAAAAATTAACTAGGTATTTGTCAAAATAGTACTACCTTACAAAGGTCCTACCTGCATAGTGAAGCAAGTCACTTGCAGCGTATAGCTTGGCTGCTGACATATATCGAGGTTGCAACTAGATTACACATGGCTTCAGCAATTTAATCATAAAAGGTAGTCGGATAGTGGTTTTGTAACATCAATCAAATGAAAAACACCTTCCGAGATCATAATAACAATACTACCAAACTTCACAACATTTTATACGTTTTTGTACGGTTTTATACATTTTCATCCGTTTTTTTCATTTTTGTATGTTATCATTCGTTTTTATCCATTTTTATATGTTTCATCCGATTTTATTACGTTTTTACACGCTTTTAAACTTTTTTAATCCATTCTCGTCCGGCTTCATCTGTTTGTACGCTTTTGTATGTTTTTATACGTTTTTGTTCGTTTTTATAACTTTTCATCCGTTTTCGCCTGTTTGTATACGTTTTCGACCAATTTTTACGTTTTTGTATGTTTTTACGTTTTCGTCCTTTCTTACGTCTTCGTCTGTTTTTTTTACGTTTTAGTTATGTTTTTTTTACTTTTCGTATGTTTTTTTACGTTTTTTTTTTTTTTTTTGTGTTTTCGTCCGTTTTGTACGTTTTACGTTGCCGTCCGTTTTCGATTTCGCCTTTTTACGTCTTTTTCTTACGTTTCATCCATTTTTTTTACATTTTCGTCCGTTTTTGTGTTTTGTCATTTTTTTTACATTTTCATCCGTTTTATATGATTTTGTAAGTTTTGTAAGTTTTTTTATGTTATTCTACGTCTTCTTACGTTATCTTACGTAAGAAAATAAACGAAAACGTTAAAAAATGGACGAAAACGTAAAAAAACGCGCCAAAACGTAAAAAAACATACGAAAAATAGAATTCGGGACGAAAACTTTAGAAAATGGACTAAAAAACAGACGAAAACATAAAAAAGTGGACGACGTAAAAGCAGAACAACGTAAAAAAAAAACAAAAACGTAAAAATGAGACAAACGTGAAACGTAAAATAAAGGCAAACGAAAAATGATAATTTCATATTTTTAAAAAGAATGGAACTCTTTCATATGAAAATTTTCAATGAGAAACTATTTAACAAACTATTATTATTATTATTATTATTATTATTATTTTTGCATATTTACAAATCAATAAGAATCATTGTAACAATCAAAGGTTAAAAAAAAAAAAAAACTTGAATCAAGTTAGGGCATTTTAAATCAAATGAAGCATTTGATCAACTTATATAGCAAGGTTGTCAAGATCGGGATCCTACCCAATATCGTTTTCGTCTTTGCAAGATCGTGATCGTAAGATCGGATCGGTATCTTAAGATCCTACTCTAATGTTATTTCTTAATATTTTATGTAATTTTATACAAATCTACAAATTCTAATACATTATAACCATAAAATACTATGAATACTTCATATAAATGTTGTCTTAAATTATGATTATAAAATGTTTAAAAAGATTAACATGTTGTTTTTTGAATTCTACAAACAAACAACTCATAAATTTGTAGTTTTTTAGTTTGTAATTCGAGAAAAGTAAGATCGGATCGGATTAGATCGTAAGATCGTACGGTCAAGATCGAGATCCTATAAGATCTTAAGCTTGCAAAGATCCTATGTAGGATCGGATCGTTTTGCTTTCCAGTATCGTAAAATCGTAAGATCCTAAGATCAGGATCGGGATCCTGACAACTATGTTATATAGCGCTATTTTGAGACAATCCTGGCCCAAAAACAAAATACTAGTAAAATTAACAACATAAGTATTTGAGCGCTAACAGAATCAAGTTTGAAATCAAAAATCCTAACGCACCTTAAGCATCCCCAAATCGTAAAAAAAAACCCTAATTGATTGTCTCGTGGAGATCGTGAGGAACCTTCCGATCGGATGAAAAAGAAACCAGGTATCATTCTTCAAACCCTCCCTAATGTTTTGTTACTACGAATAGTTTGTTTTAAAAAATGAAATGTACTTTTCACTACATACAGCAAGGAGTGAAACCCTCCCTAATGTTGAGGAGGACTGGCGCGAGAGGGCGGAGCGGATGGAGCAACGCTTATCGGCCCAAGAGGATTCGATTCAGCATCTTAGTTATAACGTTGCTTCACTCGTCAACCTCTTGTCAAATTTCTTCCCAGGTACCCCAACCAACCAATTGTTGTCGCATTCCTTATGCTAATTTGTTTCTTCATCCTATCCTATCTATGTATCTAGTTGCTCATCATCAACAAGAGGAGGAGGTGCAAACTAGGAGGAGTGATCACTTTTTTGGCAAGGTAAGCTTGCTTATAATAATACTTCACAATTATGCCAACAGCAGCTTTCTAAAGTCACTCAAGCTTTAGCTGTTTTAGCTTCTGCATCATCTGTAAATCACTACAACTTCTTGCTTCTGCAAAATTTAACATTTAAGCCACTTTCCTAAGATTCTTATTCTGTGAGTAGGGATCTCATCAACAAGGAGGTTCATGGCTCTATCTAAACTTGTACATAGATGTGAAAATGCAATAATTTTTGGTTATAACGACAAGGATCTATTTTTGGAACAAAGCGATTTAGCACATCATATGAATTAAAACTTCACTTTTGCCACTTGTGCATCATAATGGTGTGCTTTTCTAAATCTTGTGAGATCATAGTTGCTACAGTGCTGCGAGTTGCGGATACTAATTCGTATGTTTTTGCAGATAAATTTGGACCATAGCATGATGGACAAACAAGGCACTGATGGTGAACAAGATATCATCAAGGCATTTGAAGCTGCCCATGAAGAAATTGATGATTCCACTGATGGGGCCTCTTCAGCACTTACAAACAGGTTAATTGTTTTGTTTCATTTTTCCTAAACCTTTTACTGAAATATACAAAGTACCT
Organism: Chrysanthemum lavandulifolium; assembly: GCA_022545495.1. Taxonomy (NCBI): domain Eukaryota; kingdom Viridiplantae; phylum Streptophyta; class Magnoliopsida; order Asterales; family Asteraceae; genus Chrysanthemum; species Chrysanthemum lavandulifolium. Next base: position 277,731,556 of record CM040242.1, read on the forward strand.
TGTATAGCATGGGGCCATTTAAGTTGAGGCCAAACCCCAAAGAAAGATACCCTGGGCACCGTACTCAGAATTGCAAAATCCATAACTAGAGTAATTTTAAAATAGTTCCTTATCTGCATTTATGATAGATGTAATTTTAGATTGAAAAAACTGATTTTTAGTGGCTTTTAGATATGAATAGCTTCTTTTTCTTTAATGGTCGAGTAACTTTTTGTTCAGTTGAATAGCTTCTTTTCTTGGACATGTTAAGATTGCTTATTCATTTTCCCTTTATGTTGACTTGTTATACGATTTTATATGTTGGTCTTTATTATAACTGCAGATATTATGATGGAAAAGTTACTTCTGAGGAACTTGCTTCTGCAACCGCTTCAACAACTGGGGTCCACCTTGAGAAAAATCCTACGGGCCCAACCCTCAGTTCGAGTTCTGTTCCCTCCGGTAAAGGAAGCTCCATGGTGCTCACACTTGAAAACAAGTCAAATGATCAAACCACTGTCTCTTCCTCTATATTGAGCTCCGTTTCGAATTCGGATATGAGTCTTGTTGGAGACGATTACAACAAGTATAACTATGGAGATTTATCGCCTGAGGAGCAGTGGAGGAGTGGAGAACTCAAGAAAATAGCAGAAGATCTCGATGACTTTTTGTGCAAGGCAAGATTACTAATAGTACTTCAACTACCCTACTTTTAGTTTACTTTCGAGATATTTAACGTTTACAATTTAATATACAGGTCAGAACTGATGGTTCTGTTGCGAATGATGAAAGTTTGGGATTTGCAAAGCTTCTTAGTGACGAACTTACCCTCGATAATATCAGCAGGTTAGATTCTTAGTCATCTGCAGATGTATTGCTCGAAGTATCATATCATTTTGTTGTTAACAAATGATGTTTATGAATATGGTTGCGTTTGCAGAGCCGTTGTTGGAGTTACGAGTTTGCCATATGAGGATTCTGTATCAGAGAGGCAGGAGGAGCTCATCAAAGGTTCTAATCTCTTTCAACCATATATTTATTATTTACTTTCTTCCCTATTTCATAACCATTTGTGGTATATGGAGCCATTTCTCGTAAGAAAGCAGTTACTGCTACACAATTTTGCCATACTATAATCGGAAACGTTTGTGTTCTGAAGCACTTTCTGTCCAGATCCCTTAACAAACAAAGAGTTAATATGTCAACTATTGTCGGAGAAAATATGCTACTTTAATAACAATGACGCACTTTGGCGACTTTCAACCCATCTGACTATCTGAACCGTTTTCTTTTTACACAATATATTCTGTAAATCATGAAATAAGCTACATTGCTACTTTGCTTAACGGTTATCACAGGAGAAGGAAGAACAAGCTAAGAAGAAGCAATCAGTTGAAAGCAACAAAGATGTGGCATTAGAAGAGACGATTAATGCAACAGCTGCAGATGCGCAACAACAAGCAAGAGCAATAGCACTTGATAAACAACAGCTTTGTAAAGCCAGTGAAGCTTTACCTGTTTTAGCTTCTGCATATGTAAGTAATAATCTTATTAGAAGGTCTTGCTCATAAATTTCTGCAAAATTTTACGTTTGACCACTTTCCTAAAATTGTTATTCTGTGCAGTCTGTGAGTAGGGAGCATGAAGAATCTTTGAATCCCATCAACAAGGAGGTTCGTGACTCTATCTAAACTCGTACATAGATGTGAAAAGAAGTAATAGTGCATTAATCTAGATTGAGAAGACTATATTATAATTGCAATCTAATCTTTTGGAACAAAGTGTTTAGCAGATCATATGCATTAAAAGCTCATTTTGGGCCGCTTTTTACCTGTTTGAGATCTTAGTTGCTACACTGCTGCGAGTTGCGGATACTAATTCATATAATGGTTTTGGTTTTTGCAGATAAATTTGTACCATAGCATGGTGGACAAAGAAGGTACTGATGGCGAACAAGCTGCCCATGAAGAAATCGATGATTCCACTGATGAACATGTACCTGATGGTGCCTCTTCAGCAGTCATAAACAGGTTAGTTGTTTTGTTTTATTTTTTCCAAACCTTTTACTAAAATATACAAAATACTTTGTATAGCATGAGGCCATTCGCTCATTGATTTTAAGTTGAGGCCAAACCCCAAAGATACTGTGGGTACCGTACTCGTAATGTGTAATCTATAGCTAGAGGTGGCAATAGGGCGGGTTTAGTAGCAGATAAAAATGTTATGGTTTTCAAAAATAACTGATTAAGAGGCTGTAGAATGTAGACACTTGAGTACAGTTTGAGCAACATTTGACCCCATTTCATCTTTTAAGTTAAGTCCTTATATTTGCCCAATTTACCCCTTGGTGATTTCATGATAAATATAAACAAATCGACCCATTTTTAGGTTAATGGGCCGGTATACGAGAAAAAACTTATGAGTAAAGAGCAAAAGTACAAGTGTAGAACATAAACGTAATCGCTATCCGCAATGTTATCAAAGGGTTCCACCACTCGGTCTGGCTAAAAAAGTTGATTTAAGTTCCAAGCATCACTTGCGGAAATTAATGTGTATGATAAAGCTGTGACGTATCAGTGTGTGTCGCTTCTAGATTTTAAAATAGTTCATTATCTGCATTTATGACAGATGTAATCTTAGATTGAAAAAACTGATTTTTAGTGGCTTTTAGATTTGAACAGCTTTTTTTTTGGATATGTTAATATTGCTTATTGTTTTCCCTTTATGTTGAGTTGTTATACAATTTTATTTGTTGGTTTTAGTTATAACTGTGGCACTATAACTGCAGAGATTATGATGGAAAAGTTACTTCTGAGGAGCTTGATTCTGCAACCTCCAACTTGAAAGATGCAATGGCCAAAGATAAGGGTTAGTAATCAATCCTTACTAGTTTTTATATGGTTAAGTACATATGTGCATAAATTATAGAAATAACCATACAGTGGTCGTTAAACGTAACCCAGTATTTCTAAAACTTTAAAAAGGAAAGATTACGACCACTGTATGGTTATTTTTATTAGAAATGCAACCTGATGTGTAGCTAGCCCCGCCCATTATGCCACCTCTAATAGCAACTTGTCATGGTTGCACTACATGTTGAATCTTGGAAATTCAGTTTCTTGATTATTGACAGTCTTGAGGCGGCTTAAACCATTTACCTAAATTGGGTCGATATGTGGTTGGGAGATGATCCCCCTAGAGATGAATGAATGGATTTTGTTTTTTCTGGTGTTGAAATTTGCGACGTACAGGTTGAATTTGTTTTTTCTTGACGGTTCAGTTCTCTTTGATTTGTCCACAGTTAGTGATAATGATTGCTTAGTTTGCTTTCTGACCACACAAACGTGCTCTAGCGGGCTTGATTGTGAGAAGACCACTGACCATCTTCTTATTATTTAGCCCTTTGATGTTGAGACCCGTATCGCTGATGCCACAACTCGTTGTCTGCTAGACCTTTGTTCACGCAATAATTTGATGACATATGAGCACACACAATAATTTTCCAATAGGTTTGTGAGTCACGACACATTTACCTTGGTCAAATACTATCCTGTGACAAGATTCCATTAACTGACCCACACTCAATAACAAACGTGGAGCAAATTGAAACATCTCTAATACACCAATTTTGGTTGCCTGTAGAGACCTTCTCAGTTGTACCTTTTCCTTTTATCTTTTTAAGTGTTTATTATCACCCAGCTGCACTTGTGATATTATCTTTTCGTCGAGATCTTTAAACTCAGATCCATCACCTGTCATGTGATTTGAGCTTCATCGTCTCTGTTTTCTTCATAGCCTGTTTCTACAGAGATCCTGAGACTTGAACAACATTGTCATTTTGATGCTCCAAAATTTATATGAGTCACCTTTAAATATTGGAAGCCTTTAAATAGGCGACCAACGGGATTCAAAGATATAAAAAGATTACTAGCCTAATATATTTCAACTAATTGACTACTTCTGACTGACTGTTTGGCTGTACGACGCGACTGACTGATACTGGTTCATTGTATGCAGCTGCTGGTGTGCTTGACGGCGATGAAGATGAAAATAATTTTGCTCCTGTATTTGAACAAGGTAAAATCGTTTGTTATGATTTATCTAGTAGTTTTATTGACCAAGTCTAAGTTTCTAGTATTTTAATCTCGTGCTTTGCAATTAATGGAATTTACATCTTTCTCTACAACAGTGAAGAAAGGCCAACTGGCATTAGTGTAGCGATGTTGAAGATGAAGAAGACGAAGAAGAAGAAGAAGAAGAAGAAGAAGAAGAAGAAGAAGAAGAAGAAGAAGAAGAAGATTCTCCTCCTGTAATCCAAGGTATATTCTGCCATATCGTCACCAATAGTTAAACGCCAAATCTATTTGTTATAAAAGATACATAAAACATAAATTTTATACACAAAAAGTGAACAACACATTAACTATGTATGGCGTCATTATCACGCTTAATTTTGTTGCTTCATGTTTTGATGATTTAGAGCCGTTTAAGTGTGATAAGATACGGATTGCGGTAATCAAGTGAAATTTATCTGTTTGATTTCAATTAAGTCCGTTTGTGTGATTAATTTTATTAGATTATGTTGTGATGATCTCAGTTATGTATGCCATAGTTATTACTAGCTTTTAATGTAAAGGAACATGTTCAGTCTCGGATAGTAGTAAACACTATTGCAAGTCGTTTAGCGGATGATACTTTTTGTACTTGTAGTTATGATACAGAGCGTGGCAATCCTATTGAATGTATCTGTTCTCGTAATGATTCGACTCTAGAGTTTATATATGGTAGTAATGATTTTGTAATAATGTTAGTTAGACTGATTGCAGCCGAAAATGCACTTATTAGTGTGTTTAAGATTTCATCGTGTTGTATATATAAATGGCAACTTCATCCATTGCACTTTAAGTTATCTAGAACATTGCTGATATCTATAAGCTAGCTGAAAAATGCAGATATTGGATGGCATTTGGTGTTTCACAAAATATGCTTAAGTGTTGCTTGATTTTATGATGATTTTGATTCGTTTTCGCGTGTTACAATACGAATTCTTGTAATCAAACTTAATTTATGTGTTCTTATTTGAATATAATCAATTAGCAACTGACTTGCGATATTTGCCTCATAGTTTACGCAGTTTGCTCGTACTGATTAGATACAGAATTTCTCTGATAGATTATGTGATTAATGTTTTTGGGTTTATGTGCACTGTCATTTCAGTTGTGCATGTCGTAGTAACACTTTGCTTGACATATGCAGATTAAAACATGCATAGCTTGTTGTTGCATTCATTTTATTTTATTTTTGTCTCATATGCAGGAATGAAAAATCTAAACAAATATAATGACTTATCGAATTGCTGCACCACGACTGAACAAGATTATAAAGTGATAGAGAAGTCAGACCCTTTAGTCCGCTGCAAGGAAAAGAGATTTGTGAAAAAAAAGAAAGCCTTGGGGGAGGAGAGGTTAAAGTGGCTAGAAGGTAGTCCGTTTTACAAGCTTCTAGAGATGAGTGGCAATGTCCAAAATAATAAAGCGATAGTAAAATTGGTGTCCATGTTCAACACCAAGGATAGAAGTCTTCTTCTACCAGATGGTAGTCGCTTTGTAGTTACACCTAAGGATTTCACTTCCATCATGGGAGTGGAAGATGGTGATGAGGTTGTTATTATCCCTAGGAAGACAGATAGGGAACCTCCAAGTGAGCAAACTATAATATTTTTAAAGGATAACGGCCAGTGGCTGGTATCTAATGAAAAAGTATGGGAAGAACTCACTCAAAGTAGAGATAAGGATACTGTCAACCGAGCTTTCGCTTTGTTTGCTCTACGGAATATTGTGTGTCCACCGGTAGGGAACTCCCTATGTTGGACGTATCTAAGACATATGGATGATGTTAATGGCCTCAAAAAGAAGAAATGGGCATCCTATGCACTCCATTTTTTGGTGCGTGGCATCAACACCTACAAGAATGGCAGGGGAGCTGGACGAAAGATTCTTAGTGGGTGCACGGTCTTTTTACTGGTTAGTTTAAATAATGGTGTTCATGGTAGAATATAAATTAAATAGAGGTAACTATGTGTAATATTTTGTAATTTTTTGGTGTAGCTTTATGCCCGGAAGAAGATATCTGACACGATCCCACAGGAGATACCGGAACCAACGAGGACAAAATTGATTGACAAGAAACTTGATGAGCTACTGAAGACGCGTAATAAGGTTGATGTAAGTGATATATGCGACTTTAGATACCAACTTAATTGCATATCAATTAGGACATGCTTACCCGTACATTTTGCAGGTTAAACATTTTCAAATATTTGCACTTACAAACATTCGTTTAATCAGTTGACCTACTTGTGTTGTTTAAGCTATTTGACGCATAGTATATCAGTTTTTAACCACTAGGTTATTTATTTCACAGGATCTCACTGATTTTGAGAGTGCCCGATTAGTGAAGAATATCATGCTCCAACGGAATGAAAGCTTCATTTCTGCACTTGAAAAGGCTCAAAAGAAGTGTCTTTCGAAAGTTAAAAACAAGAAGGCAAAGGATTTCTTGAAGAAGGATGGTGAGGACGTGATGTTTCAGATTGGGAGTATGCTTGATGCCAAAATGGCGGTCATTGATTCCATCATGGAATGTGGTGGTAAAACCTTCTACCTCTTCTTAAAAATAAGTAAAACTAGCACATTTGGTTAGCTATTAATGAAGTTTACGTCTTTCTCTACAGCGAGGATTGAAGAAGAGGCCATTTCACAAAAGAGGAAAGCTGAGAATGAATGTAAGATTTATTTTTGAAGTCATTTATATTTTATTTCACTTAACAGTATTGAAAAGTTGAGGGGTCAACAAAACGTATGAAAAGTCAAACCCAATTAAGCATATATAATATATATGCAGTGGAAAAAGATGCCTCAGAAGGAAAGCGCAAAAAAACTGGGCGAAAAGTTATCGAGCCAAAACACGCGATGCAAACACGTTCCCGGCGAACACGGAAACCCGTCGGGTAATTACAGTTACTTTCTTCTAGTTGTTGTTTATATATTTATGCTTAGGGACACTTATACAGCCCAATACAACTTGTTTACATATTTTATATTCATTTGCGAGCCCAGCCATAAGAGTGTTGCTCTGTGTTCAATTGTCTTGCAGGGACTGAAACCAAAAGAGGGTTGACAGTCTGCTGCTAGAGAAGGGGTCGTGGTTAGGTATAGACACAGGGACACCGTTTGAATTTACATGTTTTAGCCTTCCTTCATTTCTCGCGTCTCAGCATAGGCGTGCTCTAATCTGTATTAAGGGGCTCTAATCTGTATTAAGGTGTTTTTTAAACTAGGTTAGAGAATTTGCATATTATGTGGTATGTTTTCTGTCCAGTATGTTTTGCTTCGGCTTTGGTGTCTGGTCACAATGACATATATTGGAGCTAGGGGTGTTCATGGGTTGGGTAATATCCGAATAAACTGAAAACCGAACCGAACCGAAAATAACCGAACCGAACTTGCCAAAACCGAACCGAACCAAAATATAAGTTCGGTTTTCGGTTCGGTTATGGTTTTAGCCATCCAAACCGAAAACCGAACCGAAAACCGAATTTAAATAAATATATATATTTTTTTATATATTTATATAAAAAATATATATTAAAACTCTTTTATAATATATATAAAATATTTTTGCTTGAAATTATTTTTTTTTCAAAAAATATATATAAATAAATGAATAAATTATTAAATTTGGGTAATTCAGGTTATTCGGTTCGGTTTTCGGTTATTGGGGGTTCGGTTCGGTTTAGTCAAATTTGAATTCGGTTCGGTTCGGTTTTCGGTTACAGAAAAAAAAAATTAACCGAAAAAACCGAACCGTACAAACCGATAACCGAACCGATGAACACCCTTAATTGGAGCATAAGTTGGTTGTTATTTCTGTTGGGCCTTGGGCTCAGGTAATGAATATGGACTTTGGCTTTAAGACTTCTTCGAATGGGCTTTTGGTGAAAACCAATACTGTCGTCGTCTTTTGAAAATATTAGCAGTTGGTTTTTTTATATAGACCCAATAAATAATTTTAGTTATTGTAGTGCTTTATTATTTCAGTATTTCTAGTGATGTTTCGGGAATGCCATGGTACGTTAACTTGTATGAAGTTGTCCATATGAAGTTTTTTTTTTTCTTTCTAAAGTTTGTTGATTAATATCAAAAGTTTCAAACGTACCGAAAGATAAATTTTAGCCACTTATTTACGACTAAGCGTTCTCATAAAACTTTTGGTCACACACTATCTTCCATCGGCATGCACCTCCAAATTTTTGCACTTCCTCTTTTGTTGTTTCTCCAGTATAATCTGTTTTTTCAAATTGGAAACACATGAGAAGCGAGATACAACGCAAAACTTGAATGGAGTTCGACAAAGAGAAAAACAATGTGGTTAATATTGAACCTAAAGTCAATGTTTTAGCAACTATATTTAACATCATGGGAGTTGGAGATGGTGATTAGGAAATATATGAGCTAATTATAAGAACGTGTTAAAAATCAAAGACAGCTTCAAATGTATGCAAAAGGTAAATTTTGGGCGCATATAATTTGCTGGTAACAATCTCTATTGGAGTCTCATTAACCTTTGAATTGTTTACGTTCCAAGTTTAGAGCATAATTAGCTGTTGCCCGGTTCTTTTTATATGAGGATTAGATTTGATGTTTCCGGAGCTACTTAGATGAGACAAAAGGTTGTAATAACAAGTAACTTTGTTGCTTTCACTATTCGTTGTTTTACTTACTTACACGCGTAATCTAATTACTAAAACTAGTATGTTTTACTTACACACGTAATTAGTATCAGTATGCAAAACTATTACTATGGCTGGCATTCCCTTAATTTTTTTCCTGAAACTGTGAACTTGTATTGATAAATCAGCAAATTACAAACAACATTCCACCCGGCTAATATGAACATGCTCATATGGCTCATACAAAAACAAAGTAAGCTATACAATACTTCTTCTATTTCAGGATATACAACTGATTCAAAGTTCACAATTCTTCTAGATATAGCATACTCATATGCTATCACCTAGGCAACCATGGAGAAATATTCAATCCACGACTACATTTCCACTAGACAAACACCCTACCTGATCTCCTTTATAGCCCATACAAAGAAAACCAAAGGCTCTTATCCAGGGCATCATCAAAGAAAGAATCAAAACTCCTGTTCCATTGGGTCTCAAAATGCAAAGAGCTACAGTTCCCAAGAGGCATCACTCAATATGCATAGAGTTGCCCAATGATACATCCCACCTTGACTACATTTCCCAATCTATAGATCTCCCAACCCACTCCTGAAAGAACTAAGACTGGGCATCATCAGGTTGGCACTCCACCATTGTTTACGAAACCTACTTTATGTGTTGTGTACTAAACTATTAAGGACAGAGCATAAGACTCCCAATTAGTTGCTACACCACCCTTAATGTGAGAAAATAGATATCAAACACCCTTTCCTCGGCCACAAGATACAAGGCCCTCAGACATACCATTAAGGATATAGATTTGCTTCAAATTCCTTGACCCAAACACCCCTTAAGGGTACCGATCCATTGGACTGCAACTATTTCTTTGCAAAATTCATCTCCACATTCCACTTTTGTGCTATTCTCATCACATGGACTGATTTTTTGACTTTTAAACATCTTAGTTGCAGATTTATGTTACCATATATCTATGATCTTCAATATGCTTCTTTTATCAATTTCAACTCCAGTGAAAAGTCTGGCATTTCTCTCCTTCCAAATGTGATACACCACAGTAGCCAAGCCAATTCTCTTTAAAACACTTCCAATAGAGTTGTTACAAGGATCGCTTTTGAACTGCTCAATCAAAGTATCCCAGGAATTAGACATCCAGTTACTCTCCATTTTTGCTTTGAGATCAACCCATATTGACTTTGAGTATTCACATTCAAAAAACAAGTGACTGTGAGAGTCATTCACCATTTTGCAGAGGGGGCATTTCATATTGGGATCATTGTTCCATTTAATAATCCTGTCTTGAGTTTGTAGTCTGCCTTTTATAGCCATCCATAGAATAAATGCCATCCTAGGATTGCACTGAGAAAACCACACTACTTTGTTCCAATTGACTTTAGTACCTTGTTGACTCATTTGCTCCCATGCTATTCTACAAGAAAATTCAGTTAGGCTCCCATCAACACCCTTCCACATAGAGATATCTTGCCTTTGAACATTTAACTTTGGGACTTCCAAACTAGCTAAAACAGGATATTGTGCCATCCAATCATCAGGCCATCTCCATTTATTGTTGTCAATCATTTCACAAACTGTCACATTCTCAGAGAGTCTTGCATTGTGGATACTTCTAGTAGAAATAATGTCACCCAGTATGCCCACATTGCTCCATTGATCATACCACATGTTAGTCTGTTCCCCATTTCCAATCACTTTACAAATATTTGTTCTTACCATGTGCCTTAAATCCAATAAAGTTCTCCATAACCAGACTATCATTATATTCTTTATGCACTTGCCAAATACTTCTCCCTTAAGTTTCTGACATGAACCCACCTTACCTATAGAGTTTCTTTCCGAAGCTATATTCCAAAGATTTTAATCATTGAGGCTACATTCCAATCATTAATAGCCTTAATCCTAGACCACCACGGCTTTTAGGTCTGCACACATCCTTCAAGCTACCTTGGCCTTCCTCTCTTTAATTCACCTTTGCACGGAGGAAACCTTTAAGAACTTTTCAATATCTTTCACGGTGGTCTTAGGTAGTAGAAATCTGCACCCAATACACATTAAGAGTAGATAAGGCGGATGCTATTAATTGTAGTCTTCCGGATAAGCGAGGCATTTATTTTTCCAATCATCAACCCTATTTTTACTTTATCCACCAGTTGCTTACATTCTTTACTCCCGACTTTTTGGTTACCAGGGGTACTCCTAGATACTTCATGGGTAGTTTACCAACTTTGAAAGGGAGGATTTGAAGAATACTCTAATCACTTCTTCTTTAACATTGCCAAAAAGACACTACTTTTGGCCATATTAGGAAGCAACCACGACAAATTCTTTGAATTCTACGAGATTCCTTCACTACTTTCACATTCCAAATCACCATTACATACCACAAGTAAATCATCGCAAAACACGGATGAGTTAACTTTAGTTCCTTGCGCCCATATGATATTTGAAATTCCCATTTTGCTGTACATTCTTGGCCATCAAGAGAGTAAACACTTCCATCACAAGTGTGAAAAGGTAAGGTGATATAGGATTACCCTGCCACTAGCAAAGTAACCTCTTCTTTCACCATTGATACACACAGAGGCAAACCATTATCCATCTAATCATCTTCTCATGAAAGCCAAAGTGTGACAGAATTTGCTCAAGAAACTTCCAGTCCACAGTATCATAGGCCTTAGCTATGTCAATTTTCATACAACATCTTCTAGGACCACTCTTTCTTTTTTTTTTTGGGTAAAGGGGAGTAATCCTGCACCGTGGTAAATATATTAACCAAATAAACGTTTAAGTACAATGGATATGAGTGAAATCCCATATCTCAGCCCGTTACATAGGCATAAAGCTTAAATAACAAGATACTTCCAATTCTCTAAACAAGAAAACAAACCACTACTCAAATGATAATATATGACACAACACTAAAATTACTTCGTAGGACCTTGAAACTTTGTGCCATACATGGCATTAAAGGAATCAAATTCCACGAAAGATCACGAACACATTTCGCATAGTCATCAAAGTCATAGTCATCATACTCATCTTCAAATTCTTGGCCCCACCAAAATATTAGCGAGACTAATCAAATGGGTTAGCAACAACCTCATCTTCAGAATAAGACACCACAAGCTTTTGCAGACCAAACTTAATTCTCTCAGTAAGAATCTTGCTAATACATTTGTATATCACATTGCAACATGCAATTGGCCTGAAATCAGAAACTTTGTTAGGGTTACTGACTTTAGGCACCATAGACAGCAATGTAGCATTAACTTCACCCAATAGCTTCCCGGTTTTGAAGAATTCTTTAACTGCCAAACATACCTCCTTTCTACCACAGACCATGCTTTTTTATAAAAAGTAGATGTATAACCATCTGGACCAGGAGCTTTATTTCCATCTATGTCAAACATTTCCATTTGTACTTCCTTGTCAGTCACTTCTCTAACCATGATCGCAGCTTCTTCAGTGCTTAGTTTAGTGCCAAACACCCCATTAAAATCCCAATCAGCATTAGAATTGTTTCTAGCCCCAAGAAAATTTTGGAAGTGCTTAACAAATTGTTCCTCCATTAGTTTTCCTTCATATCTATTCCCAACATCATCACAAATACTCAAAATTCTGCTAGCTTGTCTTCTACTCTTAAGCAGTTTATGAAAATACTCATTATTCCTATCCCCTTTACTCATCCAATTTACATTAGCTTGTTGAAAAAGGAACTCCTCTTCATCATTAATGGCATTATTGTAGTCATTAAGGGTTTCCACTTCACACTTTTTGTAGATTTCACAATGAGGGTTGTTGTCAAGATCACACTGAGCATTTTTTAATTTTTCTCTGCATTGCTTTACTCTCTCAAATAAATTCCCATTTTTCCAGTTCAACTTGTTCATTTTTCTCTTCAAATTCTTCATTTTCTTTACAAGACAGTACATTCTACATCCATGAACCCTTTTACTCCATTCACTCTTCACAGTTGGCAAGAACTCCTCTTTGTTAGCAATATAATTGGCAAATCTGAAAGGTTTTATCTTCTTTTTAAAGCATTGGGGAAAACTGACTTTTACAGGACTATGATCAGAAACTAAATAAGGAAGATACTCAGCATTAGCATTTGGAAATGCTTCTAAAAAATCACCATTAATCATAGCCCTATCAAGCTTTTTCAGGACACTATTATGAGGGTTCAATGGAGACTTAATCCATGTGTAAAATAAACCAGTATTACATAAATCCTCCAATTCAGCATCATTCACACAATCAATAAGGTCTTGCATGTCTGAATTGATCACTGAGCTACCATTGGAATGCTCCACAGTCTTCATAGTGACATTAAAGTCACCCATAACAAGCCATGGCCACCCAGTAGTAACACTTTTATCTCTTATAATTTCCTTCCATGCATCCTTCCTTTCTCTTCCGGTATTAGTAGCATACACAAAACTGCAGTATACTTTGACTTTTTTGGGGATGGTCTCAATCAGGCATAACATGGTTTGTTTTGAACTGTTCAGCACCATCAAATCCACCACTGCATTATTCCATCCTACTAGAATTCTACACCCATTCATACTATGAGCTACATTAGATACCCAACTCCAGCTTCCAAAAGCTTTTTCACAGACTTTTTGAAGATTTTGAGGCTTAACATGAGTTTCTAGGATAGCACAAACTTGAATACTATCCTCCATTATTATTCTTCTAATTTCTTTTTGTTTTTTCAGTTTATTCATACTCCTAATATTCCATGAGACTATTTTAAAATCCATAAAAGACAGAATAGAAACTCCTAACTACCCTTATTCCAGATAGAAAATCAAAGTCAATGTTTTAGCAACAAGGATAAAAGGTTGTGAATGTATAGTCACACCATCATGGGAGTTGGAGATGGTGATTAGGAAATATATGAGCTAATTATAAGAACGTGTTAAAAATCAAAGACAGCTTCAAATGTATGCAAAAGGTAAATTTTGGGCGCATATAATTTGCTGGTAACAATCTCTATTGGAGTCTCATTAACCTTTGAATTGTTTACGTTCCAAGTTTAGAGCATAATTAGCTGTTGCCCGGTTCTTTTTATATGAGGATTAGATTTGATGTTTCCGGAGATACTTAGATGAGACAAAAGGTTGTAATAACAAGTAACTTTGTTGCTTTCACTATTCGTTGTTTCACTTACTTACACGCGTAATCTAATTACTAAAACTAGTAGTTTGTTTTACTTACACACGTAATTAGTATCAGTATGCAAAACTAATACTATGGATGGCATTCCCTTAATTAATTCAACAACGCCCCCGCAGTGTTATTTTGCTAACTACAATACCAAAACCATTTTCATCTATATCTGAGTTACTATGTCTCTGAACTAATTCAACACGTAATTAGTTCATGTTAGTTATCCAACACACATGGATTTTTCCACTTTCAGTTCGATCTACTTCTTTATTGCTTTGCCTTCTTATAGTGGCAATGACCACTGTCTTGAGGGTCGAGTGCGGTGTATAATATATGTACTATTCCAAGAACATTAGGAACTTCATCTCTCTTTAATAGCTAACACTACTAGAAAGTGGACTTTCAGCGACAGATTTTCCGACGGATACTTTTCCGTCGCTAATTTACTCACCATATTCCTACAAAGCGACAAGTGTGCTTTTCGAGTAACTTCCGACGAATTCCAAGAGATTTGATTCTTTGTCGAAATCCGTCGATAATTCGAGATAACATAGCGTCAATTTCGAAGCCATTCCGACATCTATATTTATTCATCGCTAATCCGTTGGAGCTGTTTTAATTTTTAAAATCTTTTATTTTTTAATATTTCCGTCGGAAATAAATAATATTCGATGGTTTCGGCGAAAATATTAAAATCAATTATGTGCATATATGGTATGTTAAACTATATCGACTCGTGTTCAACTTAACCATTTTTGGATTACACTATTCGGTGTGATTAAATTCAAATCAAATTACAGTACTAGTTATAATCTAATAGTGTTAAAACCGTTTTCTATTTTCCAAATTCTAATTGTTACATTACTCGTATTTGGCTAGAACTATAAAAAATTCTAGAGGAATATAATTAATACCGGCTTGACCAGCGGTTTTATATGTTTTCTCTGAACTCTTAAAATTTGGTTATTTTTTCATTTGTCATAATACCGGTTTGATATGGCGGTTCAACCGTTGAACCGGTGAGCTATTGACTCGACCGGATAACTAAAACCCAAATTTTGGCTCCACCATATCATGTTAATATAATTTTGTTTGAATTACAAATACGCAAAAAGTTAATAAGACAAGTTTTAAATGATATGCAAAAAGTTAATATTCCCAATCTCATTTATTATTAACTTATTAACAACAAAATTATCAAAAACTTATTAAAATCTTCACTTATATTTTTCCCATGACACACACACTTATTACAATTAAAACTTTGCTTTTTTTTTAAAAACTTATAAAATACACACACACTCTTATTACAATTAAAACTTCGCCTTTTTTAAACAACTTATAAAAAACTTATAAAATACACACACACTCTTATTACAATTAAAACTTCGCCTTTTTTAAACAACTTATAAAAAACTTATAAAATACACGCACACTATCAATTAAAACTTATTACAATTAAAATACACTTTTTTAAAACCTATAAAATACACTCCAAACACACTTATTACACTTTTTTAAAACACTTATAAAATACACACTCCACCATAATTGATAAGTAGGTCTAGGATAACCACAAGTGTTTTGATGAGATATGATATGATATGATATCAGTTGAGCTTATGTGTTGTTTGGAATGTATGTGTAGTTACCAAGTGATCGACTGACCAAGTGTATGTGTTGTTTGGAGTGATAAGTAGGTCTAGGAGTGTTTTGATGAGATTGATTTGCATAAGTAGGTCTATGATAACCACCAGTGTATGTGATTGATTGATTGGTTGTATGTGATAGCTGATTGATTATAGGTTTGTTAACAACCAAATATTTACTTTTGACTTAGTTAGATATGTTTTAAGTGCAACTAATAAGTATATATGACATTTAATTGTGTACCTATAGTGAGGTTTATTTAAAACTAATGTAACTAGCCTTCAATTCACAACCTAAATATTTGTATGTGAAACTGTTAGATATGACAGATTAGTAGTCACTAAAGTAAATGTAAAAGTACTTTTTATAAACCAACAACTCGGATGAAATTGCATTTACTTCAATTACTTTCAAAGGGGAAATTAAAACAACTAACTGCTGGTAATAACAAAAAATTGCATATAGTGGGCCAATTAGAAGAACCAAGTTTCTACGGTCTAGGGGAACCTGCATCAGTTCAACAATGTCGTAATATGAGTTTGCAGGATAGCATTTACATGTTTACTCCTTGGTTCAGGAAAACGGTCTGCTATCTTGATGAAATGATGTGCATTAATGGCTAGTAGCTCAAAAATATCTAGTTTCTACTCTTCGGGACATGCATTTGTTCTCAGCTTCTCATATTGTTAAATCAAGCCCTGGGACTTAAAAGATTGTGAATTTAGGACGTCTAGCTAATTACTACTAGCTTGTGAAAGTACTAGGTAATTACAGCCCTGGGACTTAAAAGATTGTGAATTTTAAAGGAATGAACATATGTTGTTTCTAGAGATAGGATATGAATAATAGCAAACAGAGAGTAATTGAAAGATGATATAACCGAGCAATTTGAAGCTAGAGAATAACATTATTTAGCCATGTGAAACCCAATTGTTTTCAAAAGCATTAGAAACATCTATCCAGATTTTATATTAATAACTGAATATATATACATGTATGCTTTGATAATTGATTCCTCTAATATTTGCAAAACTTGGTTTTCATAAAAGACATGTAGCCACTTTGGTCTCTTGAAGCGTTCAGCATAAAATTCATAGTAGGTAACTCCTCTCATGCTGCAACGGAAAAGAAGAGATAATGTAATTACTATTAGCAGAAATCTTTAAAGCATACTTACATAAGTTCATAGGTTCTCTTTTTAAATTAGGCATCCTGAATTTGTAAGTGTCAGTAGCCCAATCATTGTATTCATACTCTGTAGCTATAACACAAAGTGAGTGTCATTGTACTTGTTATGGGATTAATGCATAACATTTGTTGTTTCTTTTGCATAATTACAAGTTTAAGAAATAATTGAGGTTGTTGAGTAAGATGGAGCTGCTAAAACACAAAGGTTCTTTATTGGACTGCATTTTACGCAACACAGAACTGATCTTGATTAAGGCACTTATAAATTAGTTGACCCCTTGGTTAGTCTTTATGCGGATACGTAGCTATAGTCGCTGATCAGTAACCTCATAGCTATGCTTCCAAAAGATATAGCGTTACTTGTTACAATATATCTTCTTTGACATCCACTTCTCATCACCACGAACTGTACCATGCACTCACAATATGTACGAAGAACAAACCACGATGTAGAACATGCATGATGACCAGTCAAATCCCACACAGCTACGAGACAACGAATAATCCTTTAAGCAGGGAAATATGTTTTAAGCTTTATAATAGGACTTGATATAATGCAGGTACAAACTTTGGAAGAGACAATAAGAAGATTGCAAGAGGACAACACGCAAATGAGAGCACAATTCGAAAGAGATATGCAAATTGAGGTACAACGACAAGTGGAGCTAGCATCAGGTCCTAGCGCACATGCAACAACGATAATTGGAGGCGAATGCTCGTGAACAAGTTCGAGAGAGAGAATGGCAACAAAGGATGAATGACATTAACTTAGTCTTAAAGAAGTTTATGGATTCCCGTCGCGATCCTTAGTTGGATAACAGCATATCATTTGAATACTTGATTAAATACTCTAGTTTCATCTTGAATGTTTTGACTGCTTCGGATTTGATTTAGATTTGACTACAACTTTTGTGATTTGAATGTTTAATGGATCTATTTTGATTTGACTAAAACTTCACTTAATTACCTGTTATCAAAGAACACCTTATATGCGTCCCTAGCTCATTGACACATGGAAAACTTCACTTAATTACCTGTTATTTCTAATATACAGTAATTTCATTAACTTTTCAACTAGTCGGCTTGCTGTAATTTTTATCTGATTAAATATACTATGGAAAGATGTACTGATAGCTTAATGTGTCACTTTAAAGACTCTACTCTTTATATTGCCTATAGATCGAACATTCAATTCACACACTACTATTATCTCAGCGCCACGCTACCATATATCCTCACAGCTTTTTAATCATTTATACCCCGCAATGGTCATAGTCCACCTTTTCGAATAAGAAAGAAAAAATAAAGTTGTTTTGTGTTTGCTCAGCCGTCAGAAGCACGAGTAAGGAAACCACAAGCCCATTGCTGGTGCTCGATCTTATATCAGTTACCAAATTCAGTTTTACTATTCATTTCAAAATTAGGGGTTGTTTAATGAGAATTTCTTATATGGTTATTGCCCTTTAAAATAAGTCATTTAGAGTAGGGAGATCGATGAACTTACTTATTCACAACGTACTGCTTATTTCACTCGGAAATAATGTTTCCAAACACTCTCAAATTATGTGCCTGGCAATATTTATATATCCACTCTGATATAAAACCATTACTCTCCAAACATCTCTTATGAAAATCCAAAAAGACATGCAATAGACACAAATTATCATAATAAAATATATAAATCCATAACTAGTTTTAAATCATAATATGGGAAAAACAAAGAAAAATTAGAGCTAAAGACATCATGTCCAAAAATTCAATCACATTATACTGCAGCATACGGGATAAGAGATGCAGTATTTTAAGAAGATTTATCTCGAGTCTTATCTGAAGTCATTGGCTTTTCATTAATTATGGTGTCCAGAGCATTCGGTAGCCTTCCCTGCACATTCTCCAACTGCTGTAATATTGTGTTATCGGTAGCCTTCCCTGAAATTTCCAGCTTTCCATGTTTCCGTAATTTACTCACACTCCCAAAAATTTTCCGTGGATAAAAGTCACCCGAGAAATATACCATCCCATTCTTTTCAATCGTGCAACTTATTACTCCTTTTACCAACAACGAAATTGTTTGATTAATTAATCGATCTTAGGAACACAAATATTCAAAGTATAAACTTATAATGATATATCACAAAACCATACCTTCCGCACTATCACTTATTGTTTTCACTACATCTGACAACGAGCCTTTCCTACTCACCTTCACCTTGATATTCTGCAACAAAAAACAAACCATATTAGAAACTATGGTTCCGCAGAAACAAAAGAAGTATATACATTAGATGTTATCTACAAACCATGAATACATGATACTCTTCTTTTCGAATTTTGCACTTGCAGTTGGATTGCCTAGAACAAGCTGTGACACATCGGCTTGAGAAACGTGCAACCCCTTGAAAAAATCCCTTCAAACTCTCCATATCTTAGTAGCTCTCACTTGTTTTCCTAACAAGTATCCTACAATATCAACAAAATATATTCAGTCAAATTCCAAAAACGTATAGTAACACTCCTAGTTGATTGGTCGAGTTTATCAATAATGCATTAATATTATTCCACATATTTATAAAACTATTCGTATATATTACATAATTTCAACATCTTTCACTCCTAGTTGATTGGTCGAGTTTATCAATAATGCGATGTTTTTCTTGATGATTTAAAAGCACGTAATCTTAACGTATTATGTGATTCTAACAGTTCAAATTACATGAGAGTATTACGTACCTTATATTACTTGGCGACTGAAACTACAACCCGAAGCCAAAATAAATGCTTCGATTCTCCTATGTTTTGTTCTAGGGTTTATAATGTATGTGTTTGTGAATGTTACGGTATTTATAAGAATGACTTATGATCTGGTGTAAATCTTTTCTAAATATATTTTTTGTATCAGACATGCAAGTTTCGTTTTAATTTTACGAAAGTTGATAAACTGCCCTTAATAAAAAGGATTTAATAAAATCATTTCCTTTAGAAATAACAATGCAGATTTTGTCTCCCTATATAGGATCGGGTATGTTTTAGAGGATTATTTTATTTTATTTATTTAATTATTTGGGTAATATGGTTTTTATTATGGCCTAGTTTAGAGGTGTCTCGACGAATCAAAAAGAACCGAGAAATCGTATCAGAACTGAACAGTATATTAGAACCATGGTTCAATTCTTGGTTCCTCAAATTCTAAATTTTCGGTTCTCGAGACGGTCTGGGTCGGAACCGTTTGGTTCCGGTACTTTTACGAAAGAACCGACTCTTTTGAAAATATGAAGTTTTATAGGGTTTGTTTGGGACTGTGTTCATGCAGCTTAAAAAAAAACAAAAAAACAAAAAAAAACTAGCCCATTAGTCGTAGCAAAAAAAATCTAAAAGCTAAAATCCTAACCTTTAATCCATTCCAAATAACACTATCACCATCATTCATCCAACATGAAAGAACCGGTAAACGCGTTTGGACCCTTACAGAACTTCATTGTCAAGTCAACTTGTGGAGGCGTTGCTTTGCACCCATGATTGGATAAGAAGGAGATAATGGAAACCATAGACATGCGAAGATAAAATAACCAAAATAACTGCTATATCGTCTAACCGAACGATGTTAAACCATAAAGCAACTTGTCAGTTCCGAACTTTTCAGTTGGTGCCACGTGTCCCTTGCTGCCAAATAACATTAATTTTATATAAATATAATTAATTAGTTAGTTAATGACACACCCTTTAGCGATGGAAAAAGTCATGACAAATGAGGGATCTCACCCGGATTGTAATCTTTGACTAAGAAAAGTGGGCCCACACTCGTCCTCACAAAACGGTAGAATTTGTCCTCGCCAAAGGAAAAGGCGACGAGAAATTGGCGAGGACCTTTTGTGGAGGAATTATCCTCGCCAATAATCTTTAGCGAGGACTTGTCCTCGCAGATTGCCCAAAAAAGTCCTCGCCAATGAGGCCAAAATTCGTTGTGTGTCCAAAAGTACCGAGGAGCAGTATCGGAACCGAATTGGCTATTAGAACCATTGTCTAGTTCTTGGTGCCTCAAATTCTAAATTTTTGGTTCTCGGGAAGGTTTGGGTTGGAACCGTCAGGTTTCGGTATTTTCATGAAAGAACCGACTCTTTTCAAAATTTGAAGTTTTATAGGGTTTGTTTAGGACATTGTGTTCATGCGACCTTTTAAAAAATAGAAAAAAACCTAGCCCATTAGTAAGTCGTAACAAAAATCTAAAACCTAAATTCCCTAACCTTTAATCCATTCCAAATAACACCATCACCGTCATTCATCCATCATGAAAGTATCGGTGGCGTTTGGACCCTTATTGAACTTCATTGTCAAGTCAACTTGTTAAGGCGTTGCTTTGCACCCACAATTAGATAAGACTGGAGAGAATGAAAATAAATGTGCATGAAACTTAAGATCTTCCAAATGAGATGAGGTTGTTAAATAAATTAAAGAAGCGGTATGAAGTTATAAAGGGAAACAAGTAATGGAGCAATGAGCATTTTTTGAGGTTTGGAACACAAATGCGTTTTCTTGATGCTTTTGAACAATAAAGTTATATTTCCACAGTTTGTGTTTTTTATATGTTAGTTTGAATAAATGCAATTACTCAGACGATTTGCATTGTTAGAGACATTTTTGTGTGTGTTTGTATTGATAGAGCATGTCCTTTATGAATGATCGACAATGAAAAAGAATAATTTTTTAAAAACTTTGGTTCTCATCGGGAATTTCTGAAAATTCCCGTACCGGAACCGAATATTGTACCGGAACCGAACCGAAGAACATTGGGACGGTCCTCGGTTCCAAATTTTTTCTATTTACGGTTCTCGGTTTTTTCGATTCTGGTTCCGATTCGTCCAGGTTCCAGTACCATGGACACCCCTACCCCAAAGGCACACCACAACCCTCCAAGGCACCTTCCCTAATTAGCCTTATATAAGCATGTGACTCCATAAGTCTTCATTTAACCTTCCCAATATATACTTATAAATACTAGGCAATTGTGACTAGTTTTATCCACCCAAAATCAAACACACACACACACATACACCAATTTTCTCTCTACCTTTGCATGGCGGAAATAGGGCTGGAACAAGGTGGTTTCAAGCTTGGTTCAAGTTGGTTTAAAAATTATACAAGAAGGGTTTCAAGAGCTAAGGTTTTGGAAGAGTTAAATTAAGGTTAACTTAGGGTTTTCATATAGTTCTTGCGCACCAATCATTCACATCATTGTAAGCATCATATCTACTTATTGTTACACTTATATAACATCTCTTGATTATATCACCTATATATACTTGTTTGTGTTGAAAATTTATGCTAAAGTTAAGTTTAGAACACATACATTTTGTCCCATATTTTCAATCCTGTACACAACCATAGGAAACCATCTTAAAAACATTTTTCTAGGCCAGGCCAATTTAAACACAATTAGATATAGGTCTTACGTAGTTTTCCGTTGAATTTTGTAACTTTTGGAGTTGATTTTGGTTTTTTCAATAAATGATATGCAATCGGTTGTCCAAAATCAACACATTCAATCCTATAAAACAGCCTTTTAGGTGTAATTTGATGAATTGAGCCTTTTTTAACTTTTTGTAGAAGAGATTTAAACAAAATGTATCATGTTGATCGAGTCATGAAGTTAAGTAACAAAGGAGATACAACCCCAAGCAGTTGGGTTATGTTTTTTGATTTTGGACATCTTTGATATACTTGTGTTCTTTTGATTTTATAAAATAATTGGTGTAGAACCAAGACAAGTGGCTTACATTTTGGTAAGAAGACTAAAACCCGATGAACCCATGATTTTGAACCAAGTGGTTTCATTAGAAAATGAGTGAAATATAGCTCGACGAAGCCGGGAAAATTCTGAAAAACCTTAACATCATGTCCAAATTTGATTTAGTATAAACCGACACCTAAAACATATTTTCACAAATCGACGCCTTGAAATATTAAAAGTAGACATGTTCATCTATGATTATAGAGTTTAACAGATAAAAACTTGCTTGAAACGAATTAGATACACTAATTTAAAGTTGGGTCTAAA
Source organism: Chrysanthemum lavandulifolium (assembly GCA_022545495.1). Lineage (NCBI taxonomy): Eukaryota > Viridiplantae > Streptophyta > Magnoliopsida > Asterales > Asteraceae > Chrysanthemum > Chrysanthemum lavandulifolium. Next base: position 277,754,370 of record CM040242.1, read on the forward strand.
ATGAATGAACTTTGTTTTAGAGTTTTAAACCCTTAAATATGTTTTTTTTCCTTAAACTTTCGACCTACGCAACTTCATAAGACTTCAGTCCACATATATAATGGTGATAAGATATAAAAATCATATGCATATAATACATATCATATCTACCCTAAAATGACTAAATTACTTAGGTCGCGGTTGAGATTCGTTGTACATTGGACTTTGCTATTATCCCGATTGTAATACTTTGTTGAGGTGAGTTTTCGCGGCCCCGTTTTCATGTTTTCCTTGGGGAAAAATGATACTCAAAGTCTAATTTACATGTTTTTCACTGTGCTAAATCACTTGCTTTCTTTGAACAACTTATGTGCTTATAATTGCGTATGTGAGTTTTCGTAGCCACTTTTTACTCGTATTTTCCTTGGGGGAAAATTATACTCAAATGCTTTTATGTTGTGTTATGTTTTCCCATTTTTGAGCAAGATGTACGTTTTGTTTGCAATATGTGCCTTATAGTATGGATATAATTTATGATTTGAACGTGCACAACCGTTTAACTCCGGATTGGAGCCGAATGATTAATTGATAGTTTATTTAGGTTAACTGATGTGACGGATGTAGGTTCTCCGAAGAAGTTTTACAATCCTCCTAAGCAGTGTACCTAATCGTTGAAGTGTAGTATAGGTAAGACACGGGGGATTGATCATTCTCTAGAGGAATAGTGCTAAGAAGGTTAAGATGTATGATAAATAGGTCTAAGGTGGGGGATGATTCTTTTTGTAATTTTATATTTTAATGAAAGCAATTAAAAGTCTTGGGATTTGGATTGTGGGGGTTTGATTATCTACTTAATTAAACTAATTAAAAGTAAATTTAATTGGGAATTTGTATGATGGTTAAAGGCGTGTTTACTTAGATTTCATTCTCCCTGGTTATCTCTTATTGATTAGTCGAATTGTTAGTTAATGACACACCCTTTAGCGATGGAAAAAGTCATCACAAACGAGGGATCTCACCCGGATTGTAATCTTTGACTAAGAAAAGTGGGCCCACACTAGTCCTCGCAAAACGGTTGAATTGGTCCTCGCCAAAGGAAAAGGCGATGAGATATTGGCGAGGACCTTTTGGGGAGGAATTATCCTCGCCAATAATCTTTAGCGAGGACTTGTCCTCGCAGATTGCCCGAAAAAGTCGTTGCCAATGAGGCCAAAATTCGTTGTGTGTCCAAAAGTACCGAGGAGCAGTATCGGAACCGAATTGTCTATTAGAACCATTGTCTAGTTCTTGGTGCCTCAAATTCTAAATTTTTGGTTCTCGGGACGATTTGGGTTGGAACCGTCAGGTTTCGGTATTTTCATGAAAGAACCGACTCTTTTGAAAATTTGAAGTTTTATAGGGTTTGTTTAGGACATTGTGTTCATGCAGCCTTTTAAAAAAATAGAACAAAAAACCTAGCCCATTAGTAAGTCGTAACAAAAAAATCTAAAACCTAAATTCCCTAACCTTTAATCCATTCCAAATAACACCATCACCGTCATTCATCCATCATGAAAGTATCGGTAAACGCGTTGGGACCCTTATTGAACTTCATTGTCAAGTCAACTTGTTAAGGCGTTGCTTTGCTCCCACAATTAGATAAGACTGAAGAGAATGAAAATAAATATGCATGAAACTTAAGATCTTCCAAATGAGATGAGGTTGTTAAACAAATGAAAGAAGCGGTATGAAGTTATAAAGGGAAACAAGTAATGGAGCATTGAGCATTTTTTGAGGTTTGGAACACAAATGCGTGTTCTTGATGCTTTTGAACAATTATAAAGTTATATTTCCACAGTTTGTGTTTTTTATATGTTAGTTTGAATAAATGCAATTACTCAAACGATTTGCATTGTTAGAGACATTTTTGTGCGTGTTTGTATTGATAGAGCATGTCCTTTATGAATGATCGACAATGAAAAAGAATAATTTTTTAAACACTTTGGTTCTCATCGGGAATTTCCGAAAATTCCCGTACCGGAACCGAATATTTTACCGGAACCGAACCGAAGAACATTGGGATGGTTCTCGGTTCCAAAATTTTTCTATTTACGGTTCTCGGTTTTTTCGATTCTAGTTCCGATTCGTCCAGGTTCCAGTACCATGGACACCCCTACCCCAAAGGCACACCACAACCCTCCAATCCACTTCCCTACTTAGCCTTATATAAGCATGTGACTCCATAAAAAGGATTAGATCAAACTATGTATATTTACTGCCTATGTATATTTACTCACATGTAACCAAGGGGGGCTTGGTGTTGGTAGTTTACGGACATGTAATGAAGCAATGTTATGCAAGATATCGCGTTGAAAATGATGCAAATTGGTGTCAATTAATTCGTTCTATTCATGGTGTTGAGGGTGTCTTTCGGAATCCTCATCATTCTAGTTTACACTAAAGTCATTGGCGACAAACTATGAAGTTGGAAAATGATCTTGTCTCATACGAGATCTTTTTTCCTTCGGTTTTTAAAAAGAAAATGGGTAATGGTTGCAACACCCTTTTTTGGCTGGATACTTGGATTGGTAATGAATCGCTAAAAGATTCATTCGCGGGGATTTTCAGATTGGAATGAAACCCTTCGGCGCTTGTATGTGATCGCGCTCCTATCTCAACTTCTTTCAGTAACTTAGCTACTGGAGTAGGTCCTGTTGTTTCGGCTGGAACAATTCTTTATTTTCATTTAGCCCCTATTAGACCAGGGCCTATGCCAATGCAACTCCCTCATGGGCTGCTCTTTCGATGGGGTTGGAATATGAACCCATTCACTCCTGCTGAGATTGAAGAACTCACTCAACTTACTATTCTTACTGAGTTGGCCTCACACCTTCACCTCAATAATGAAATCGATAAATGGGTTTGCAATTTTAACGAATCTAAAACCTTCACTGTCAAAGGAATGTGGCTCTACATCTCCAAGGCTAACCATCCTTCCACCATAACTCAATCTCAAAAGTCAACATCTTTACATGACGTATAAAAAACCGAAGGCTTCCAACTCGGCTAAATCTTTATAAAAAAGGTGTAGACTTACACTCTGTCCACTGCCCCATTTGTGATGATGTTCTTGAGTGCAAAAACCATATTTTTGTTAAGCGTACTATTGCAAAAGACACATGGTTAGCGGTTCTTAAATGGTGGGGTATCCACAACCTCAACATTTCGAGCCTCAACGACACAAGTAAATTGGCAAACCGAGCCCCTCGATCTTAATAACAAGCACAAGAGCTACTCTGATGTGGTTGTTCAATTGACTCTTTGGGTCCTCTAGACTCATAGAAACGAAAGAGTTTTCGCGTCCAAGAAGCCAAGTAAAGACCATATTCTCAACAACATTAAGCTTTTTTTCATTCACTTGGATCCGCTCAAGAGCAAAGTTGCATTCTTTTAGTTGGGTAGACTGGTTTAATAACCATTGTAATGCTTTATCTCCTACATTGTAATCTTTCTGTTCCGTGTCCTATTCTCTTGCTAGGCGGGGTTTTTTATATAATCTCGAATCTTTGCCGTGTAAAAAAAAGTTGCTATTTAAGAAAAATTGTGTGTCAACAGCCACCCACCTTGAGCATAGTCTCAGTTTTCAACTATTCATAAAGATTTTACACACATACCTTTGTGTCATTGTGTGTCAACCGTCCCCCGCTATGAACTTCAGTCTTATACTTTTCTACTTTGCGAGATTTGTGTCCTCTTGCAAGCTAGTGACATTACATGTTTAAATTTACAACATTTGTGTCCTCTGAAATGAGAGAGCATGCATCCCTTATTAGGGGTTTGTGTAATATCATACACACCAATGTCAACTTTGTTCTCTCCTTATTATAGAGTGAATCTTCATTGTTCGACCGCTATTCTATTGAAAACGAAAATGTCCCTTACAAAGTGTTCAAACTGTTCAAGGATATTGTTAGTACAAAAAGTGTAACGGGTTAGGATATGTGTTGAGAACGTATGTTGGGTCGGGCCAACAAGCTACCAATGGGCTGAATCTGTACTAAACCAAGTAATGGATCGGATCCCTGTACAAATGAAAGTAAACCGTTAGCCTTACCATAGGGACGGACCTCAGGATTAAGCTCCGGCGTGAGAGTAAATACTCATATTTGTCAGATAATATTAAAGTGTGTGTATTAGTATGTGTGAGAAAGTCATACCTTGTAAGAGAATTAGAGTTCCTTTTATAGGCTAGTCCAATGCTAGGGTTTCCTAGTATTTCGCTTATAATTGTTAGTGGCCGGAGTGGGACCATTTTCGGGAAAGGTTCCGCAGTTGCGGACACATATCACGTTCAACGGTCATGCGTATGATCCGCTAGGTGCTCTGCGTGCATCTTTGTGTCCGGACCGTAGCCAATTTGTTATTGGGCTTACTGGCGATCCAATACTTGTGGTTGTTTTATTTTGTTGGGCCTGGGCCCAAAGTGCGTATAACACGATCTGAGCCCAATAAGCATGTTGTACGTGTTATACGTCATCAATTCCCCCCAGTCTAGTTCATTCATTGCGTGTGATGTATTTGTCGCGTGCGGTGAATGTTGTTAGACTTAAGGTATCTAAACGGTTTCTCTTTCGCACTTCTGAAGCGTCTTTGTGATGCTTCCTTTCTTGGTAAGTGAAGCGTGAGACGTGGGCGTTTCTGGGCTTTTCATCTTCTAACTGATTAGATTGGGTGGCCCACCTATCTTGTTGTCATCCTTATCTTTTACTTTTGATCTTAACCATTTAATCGAATCGTCGCTGACACGTGCAATCATCTAGGATTACCTTGAATTAATTATTCCTTAGGTATAAATATCCGATGTGGTTTTTACTATACCACTTTCTCTCTTTCATTATTATTCGCCATTGTTGGAGTTTCTTCAACCTTCTAGTTTACTCATCTTGTGTCGCCCTCTTTTAAAAGAGATTCCTCCGTTCTCAGGTTAGATTTCGATAATTATTCTTCCGCTATTGGTACCATTACCGATATTAAGTGCCGCCTCACCCAGGGGGTGTTTGAAACCTTTTGCGATAGGTTCCATATTCGTCCTGAGGTTCATCCGGAACTTCCTTCAAAAAACCAAACTATACATGAGCGTCCTGAAGGGAAGATTGGCCTATAAACTAGGTTTTTTGACTTTGCCAACTTCTAGCTTCCTTTGTCTGTTTTCCTTGCTGACATCCTTAAATGCTATCATATCAACATATCTAAGATTTCGGTTATAGGGGCAGTCAAAGTTTTACATTTTGAAATCTTGTGTCGCGTTTATGGTATTACCCCAACCGTCGGGTTGTTTAGTTGTTTTTATGTAAATTCAAAAATAAAGGGGTGGATGTCGTTCAGTAAGCGTGATGGTGCCTCTGCCTGCTACACCAAGCCTCTTAATTCCTTGAAAATTTAGAACAATCATTTTTTATGGGTTGATGATTTTGCTTGTCCTGCTTCTTTTTCGTGGCATACAAATAAAAACATCTTTAAAGATTATGTTCCCAATGCTGATGAATTTAATGCATATGATTATGCTACTCTTATCGCCTAACCTGTTCTGTTTCGAAAGTTTCCGGACACGTTCCTCTATTGGTTTGGTATAATTCGTTACTACCCTTTGGACGAGGATACTTATCCTGATTTTGTTCATGACGATGGAGTGGGTAGGTGCACGTTATCTCGTCTGTATCTATTTATTGTTTTGTTGTCTTAGAATTTGCCTTTTAACTTGCTCTGTTTTTTGTGCAGTGATGGATTTGTTCGCTTACATTCATGTTGCTGATCCTATGAAGGTAAATGTTGTTGGGAGAAGGCGTCGCGAAGGGGAACCAAAGCTTTTGGAAACTACCGTTGGCGGAACAGTTCCACTCATTCCTCTTGCGCCTGCTCGCTCTGAGGGTGAGCTGGAGGCTAGTGTTGATGAGCTTTTTGTATCTGATGGTGGTGGCGCTAATGTTGGAGATCAGTCGGCCTCAGAGGCTGTTGCCTTAGCCACTGGAGATACAGCCTCTGGGCCTAAAAATAAAAGGAAATAGAAGGTCTCTTCCGCAACTATTGGTGAACCCTCTCATCCTGCTAAGAAATTACGGGTTCACCATAGAACTTCTCACGGTCCTTCTTTTGGTGTTACGTCTGAGTCTGTTTTTCAGGATTTGTTGGCTGGGAGTGTTCTGGATGCTGAGGTTGGAGTTGAGGCTGTCCAGACTCTACCCTTTATTACTTCATCAATTTCAACGCCCCCAAGCGTGAAACCAAGGTTCCTGCTGATTCCTCTACTGGGCATGATTTACATTTTTTTGTTCCCGCTCAAAGGTTGTCATTTCCTTGGACTCTTCTCATGATTCTAGCACCTCTGCTGCTGAGGCTGGTGTTAGTTCTTTTACAAGGTCTGATACTACCCCTGTGATGATCGCGACCGCCGCTACTACTACTGCAGCTATTCTTGCTCCCACTTTGAAGGAAAAGGTCATTGGCCCTTCTCTTTTCCTTGGAGGTTCGTCCTCGACTGGTGGTACCGACCAGGATGTCGAAGGTTTTTCGGATCATTCTACCAGTGAATTGTTAATTGGTGATATTCGTACTGCGATTGATTTGGATCCCCTTCAACTGCACGAGACTTATATCCCAAAATGGTGTGTGACCAACGGTTCTCTCATTGATAATCCTTCTGAATGCCGTGATATGGTTGATGGGTTCCCCCTAAGTTTTTTGCTTCGGTTCATGGTATGGATTATGATCAGTTGCTTTCGGAGTTCAATTTTGGATCTGCTCGTCAATTATGTTTGGGCTCTGAAGTCAGGATGCGTGTTGAACATAATATTAAGGAAAAAATGATGTTATCTGCTAAGTGTGATCAGCAGGCGAGGTTATTGGAGGAAAAATGTAGCGATATTGCTAAGCTAGAGGCTAGGTTATCGCTGGCGGAGGCTGAGACTGCGGAAGCAATTCGTCTTCGCAGCCGTGTTTCCTCTCTTGAAGCTGCGGGGAAGAACATGACACCTTTTCTGTGAGGTTTGAAGAGCTTGAGTCTTTCGTGGCTAGCAAAGATTGGGAGATTGCGGAACTGAGTTATACGACTTCATCTCTAAAGTCTCGAATTGGATCTTGCTATTCAGGTTTGTATCTTGATAATTAGGGTGTGTTTGTTTTAAAAAAAAAAATCTTACTAGCCCTCTTACTCTTACTAGTAAGAGGAGGGCAGACGTTTGGCTTGTCTGTTTTTTTCTTTTGAGTCAGACCCAGTTAGACATATAACATCTTACTCTGTAAGAGGTGGGGGACTTTTCTTACTGCCTCTTACTCGATAAGATATTGAAGACTTGTGTTAATATAATATATTTGATGGTTTATTAACTATGTTATAGCATTGCGTAGGTTTAATAAATAAATTACAGAAACGAGCGCATCATTCGAACATCAATTATACAAAAACAAACAACATTATTTCGTTCAGATTTAGACTTTCTAGCCACCTCTTACCGGTAAGATGTGATAGTCACATTCAGACTTAAAACATCTTAATGAAACAAACACACCCTTAGCTTCTTCAATATTCTCTTACCCCATTTTGATATGGCATGTTACTGTTTGAAAATTGTTTAATCTATATTTATGAAGAAATAAAAAATGTTATAGGTTCCAAAATTACTATTCAGCAACACAATGTGAGAGTTGGGATCTAAGAATGATGTTTGGATAACATGTATATATGGGAACGAGCTACTTCAAAATTCAGGAACACAGCTATAAAAATTTGTTTCAATTGAAGGGAATTTAAACTTAAACTTATGATCAATTAAAAGGTACCCCGTTAAAACAAATATGTTACACGAACATTAGAAGTGTTGACAAATATATCACATACTTAATTTAACATATAACTTATCTTTGGTTGAGTACTCAACAACGGTCATATAAGTTGCAGTATGTGATCTTTTAATTGTACAATGGTCATATAATGGTCATATAACTTATCTTTGCAGTATGTGATCAACATTATAAGAAGGTTAAATATGTTATGATGAGTATTGTTCGGCTCGAATTCTAGGATCGTATATTGTGCAATTGGCAACTACCTCCACACCGGCTCGAATTGAATTTTAGGTGCTACATTAGCGGCTATATATCCCACATTATTCGTTGTCTAAAATACCTATACTTGTGCGTTCATCTCATCCGACTTCGTAAATCATTCAAAGTTTTATTGTGTTGTACTTTTCAGAAGTTTCATATTCCCTGCGCCTCTTGTTGGAAAATTTAGTGCACTTGTGGGATTAGTTCACACCTTGTAATGGGTTAGGAGGTACGGAGTGTACACCCATAAGGTCCATGAACACCACGACTCTTATAGTGGTTTGTATTGGTAGTCTTGGTGAAAGTCTTGCTTGGTGAAAATCTTGCTTGGTGAAAGTCTTGCTTGGTGAAAATCTTGTTGGTGAAATCTTGCTTGTGGAAAGTCTTGCTTGTGGTTTCCATCGATAAGCGATCTTCCATCGATAGGCGATGTTTCCACGATAACCTTGTGAAAGTACTAATGCTATGAAAGTATCGATAGCGGTGTTTCCATCGATAGGTCATATTTCCACCGTAAGTGAAAGTCTTGCTAGTGGAAAGTCTTGCTTATGGAAAGTATTGCTAAATGGCGCTACAACCGCATTATGACCACGCTTAATTGGTCATGTAACCACTAACGGCTATAATGGGGATAATTATGAGGCTATTAATGGGCGATTAATACTCATAATTCCATTGGAATAGCTCAAGAGTAACCTCCTATATATAGGAAATCAAACATGCATGATAAACACACGAAAACACTAAATACTTATAAGCGAAAGGGTTATAGAATTGTACCTAATTCTCTAACGCATTTGGTCTTATCCCAAGTAGATATTCGTGATACCCGGCATTAGGGTCGAATAGTTTACTTTGGAAAGTGATCACACGATTCCAAGTGATATCCGGTAACCACCTAGTGGTATTGCCACCGTCATTGATTGTCTTAACCACATCGGGAGCTAACCGCACCAACAATCAAAGTAAACTACTCGTGATAATCAATGGCAACACGCAATGAACACATGGCTTCAAACTTTGCAAAGTCGGACAAGTTTGAAGGGTGGACTTTAGGAGGTGGCGAAGAAGATGCACTTCTGGCAGTCGAGCATGAGTGTGGTCTATGTCTCGACTACTCCAATTCCTAATGATGGTGATGATGCTACTTGTGGAGCGGATCGGGAGGAGGAGCAAGTGGGAGAATGATGACTACATATGCAGAGGTCTTATTCTCAATGGTATGTCGATTCTCTGTTTGATATTTATCTCAACTTTGAATCTTCCAAAGAACTGTGGGATTCCTTGGATGCCAAATATATAGTCGAGGATGCATCAAGTAAGAAGTTTCTTGTTAGTAATTTCAAAATTACAAAATGACTGATTCAAGACCGGTTATGGAACAATACAATGAACTTCTTGGAATACTTGGAAGGTTTACACAACACAATATGCACATGGATGAGGCTATTTCATTCTCTTGTGTTATTGACAAACTCCTCCTTCTCGGAAAGATTTCAAGCATACCTTGAAACATAAGAAGGAGGAGTTAACTCGGTTGAGTTGGGCGGTCATCCGCACATTGAGGAATCTCTCAAGGTGCGTGATAATGACAAGCCAAAGAGTGGCAATCTTCTTTGGACCATCTGTTGTCAATATGGTGGAGCATAACAACTCCACCGGTACAATGACAACAAAGGCAAACGCAAGTATCATGACAACACAAGGGCGATCCTAACAAGAAGGCAACACCTACTTGTTGGAAATGTGGCAAGGCGGTCACATTAAAAGGGGCAAGGGTGTTAAAATTGGTGGTAAAGCCAATGGATCGGGGAGTGGTGGTTCACCAACTCACCGAAAGGTCGAAATATGTTTAATAAGTCTTTTGATTTATTATGTTACATATGTATCTGAATCTTTTATGTGCGGGATGATGATGTTGCGTGGTGGGTTGACTACGGTGCAATAGCAGTTCATGTGTGCAAAGATAGAAGCGGTTCAAGACTTATGAGTCAACGAATGATGGTTCTATTCTTCACATGGAAATGAGTCAACGACCTTGGTGCATGGTCGTGGTTGTGTAGATCTTAGGTTTAGTTCGGAAAGATTGTAACTTTGTTTAATGTTATTCATGTTCACGATATAAGGAAGAACTTGGTTTCAAGTAGTGTTTTGAATAATCATGGATATAAACAAGTTATTGAATCGATAAATTTGTTCTTTCTAAATGTGGTGTTTTTATTGGTTTTGGTTATTTATGTAATCAAATGTTCAGCTTAATATTACCAGCGATGGTGTTATTTCACTTTTGTGACCACATATGATCGAGTGATTCTAACCTTTGGCATGCTAGACTTGGTCATGTTCACTATAAAGGATGCAAGATATGTCTAGGATGGTTTAATCCCGATTTTGACATGGACACTAAAAAGTGTAAAACTTGCATGTTGACCAAGATAACCAAGAAACCCTTTCGGGTGTTAGTCGTGAGACTAAGATCTTGGAGCTTATTCACATTGACTGTGTGATTTGCATGCCACTCCTTCTTTGGGAAATAAGAAGTACTTTGTGACATTTATTGATGATGCTTCTAGATTTTGTTATGTCTATCATTACATACCAAGGATGAAGCATTAGATAAATTCAAAGTGTTTAAAGCGAAGTTGAATTACAACTTGGGTCTTTGATCAAAGATTAAGGATCGATAGGGAGGTGAGTACATGGATACTCAAGACTTTCATCTGTTGGAATAATCCATGAAACGATCGCCCTTTATACTCCTCAAAGAAATGGTATTTCGAAAGGAAAACAGTCTTGAAGGAGATGGTTAATTCCATGTTGTCCTATTCAGATCGAGTCAAGGGTTCAGGGTGAAGCTATGTTAACGACTTGCTATTTATTAAATAGGGTTCCAAACAAAAGGAACAAGGTTACTCCTTATGAACTCGGACTAAAAGGAAACCCAACCTGAACTATCTCAAGGTTTGGGGTTGTAGGGATGTTGTAAGACTCCCGGATCCAAAGCAAAGACTTTGGGTGAAAGAGGCATCGATGCATCTTTGTTGGATATCTTGAGCATTCCAAGGCTTTTAGGTTCTATGTTATTGAACCTAATGAACATGTTTCAGCTTAACTCAATAATTGAATCAAGGGATGCGGACTTTGATGAGAATAGATTCTCATCGGTCCCCAGACCAAGTCGAGAGGATTCCTAATGGAACTCATGACCTTTGGTGTATCGAGGTCCTCGATGATGAACCATCGGTGGTCCTCGATGAGGTTGTGGTTCAAGAACTCGAACTCGTGCTCGTGAAGAGCAAAAGGGTCGAGGACTCCAAAGTCATTTGGACTGAGTTTCAACTATACTTAGTTGAAGGTACTAGGATGAGGTCTCGCATCAATACTCCTATTGCTTCATTGTTGAGGATGACCCCAAAACATTTGAAGAAGCAATGAAGTCCCGTGATATTGCTTTACGGAAAGAAGCTATTAATGATGAGGTGGATTCCATCATGGGCAACAACACTTGGGTGTTGGTTGATCTACCTCCGGTTGCAAACCATTAGGTTGCAAATGGATTTTTGATGAGTGTCTAAATACTCATCATTTTTATCTTGTTAAATGCCAAAACATCCGAAACACTCGAAACACATCAAAATGATAAAATATCACAAACAAGTGTTTTATATGTTTTAAATGCAAAACATCAAAATCGGTGAAAAACATATCAAGTTTGCATAATTGGCGCTTTAGTCCCCAAGTTACAAAATTGTCAAAATCAGTCCACGGTAATTCAAAAACTTGTAAAATATCATTTTAGGTCCATAAGATTCAAAAGTTGTCAAAATAAACCCTTTAAAGTTTAAAAATCACAAATTTACAACTTTAGTCCTTCAACTTTGGAAAATTGTCAAAAGTAGTCCTTGGTTAAGTTAAAAAGTGAAAATTATCAACTTTTAACCTTGTACTATTAATAAATGGCAAAAATGGTCCTTATGATAAACTTTTTGAGAAATTACAATATTGGTCCCTCAAGTTTCTAAATTGACAGTTTTGGTCCCTGGATTTACAAAAATGGAAATTATCAACAAAGGTCCTTGTACTATTCTTACTTGGCAGTTTTAGTCCTTATGAGAGCTTTGGAAAATGTTCAAGATCAGTCCTCAACTTTCAGAGAATTACATGATTGGTCCTTGTTGTTAAAACAAACCAAACGGACTCTTTATTATTAACAAGCCCAAATCCAATCCAGAAACCTTGACCCGGCCCAATATTTGAATTCAAAAAAACCGCTATCACTGTTTATCCTCCTCCCTCACCCCTGTTAACTCAAAACCAGTGGTATTTACCACTTGCCTTCCACCTATTCACCCCCACCTCACCATTTCCACCTCACCATTTCCACCTCACCCCTCCACCTCCACACCAATCCAACTCCAATTAATGCATAAAACCTGCTCGTAGGAATTTTGGCGCCAAAAAGTGACAAATGTCAAAAATGATTATCTGGCTAAATCAATGGTTGGATTATGGTGGGATACACTCAGAGATGTCGACAAGGGTGATTGAAGTCAATAAATATCAAGGGTGAAGCAATGGAGAAGCGATCTAGAGTAAATAGCTTAATCTATGTCGTTTTAAGTCAATTTTCTATTTTCAGTGTATTTCTAAGCTCTCAAGTACTTTATTAAGTATTATCAGTTTATTTTGAAACCTTTGCAAGTATTAATTTCAGTTTTAATTCAAGTCACCAGTTTATGCATTTTCCTTTCAAAAATCTCATGTTATGAAATGTTGTTAGTAGTTGTTGGTTTGGATTGAGTAAACCCACATAAGCTCCTAGAAAGCTATTTCAAGCTTTTAGTAACTTTAAAAATCAGTTTAGAAGTAAAGAGAGAAAAATACCAAAAATACTAAAAAAATCAGTGAAATTCAATAATCACAGGATTGATGTTCAAGAAGGCTGGAGCAGGATAAATAGTGGATGGTCTTGGGATTAGTGCTTCATGGGAAGCTTTAGGATGTGTTTTTATGCCTTGGTTCTCAGTTTTACATTGGAAACCAAATTGTAAGCATTTTTATCAATCTTGGTATTTCACTGTCTTATGTTGCTATTGTTGTTGTTTAAAGTTAATTTAGTCCTATTTAGTGATAATAGCAGGTTTGAAATCATGCTTATGGTCTGAATCAGTGAAATCTTTGTAAATCTTCAAAACAGTCTAGCTAAAGGACTCGTTGGTATTGCTTGTTTAGGCGTGTTATAGGTTGTTTCATCCTTTGTTCTTAGTTGCTCGTGTCAAACTAGGTCTAAATATCTCGGATAACCCAAGTAAACCAAAGGTCATTTGCATATAAAGTCAAAATACCTTTAATCTCATCTTAATTTCATAATCATATGAGTTAGCTTATCGGAATCATCACAGTAGTTCAAAACCTCGTTAACCTAGCTTAAATTAGCCTTACTCTAGCTTAATACTACATAATCGAAAAGTAGAATCTAGTTAAAATTCGGTTTAGTCAACTTAGATCATTTCTTAAAAGTCAACATGGTGCCCTATGCACGCCATGCATCCATCTTGATAAGCTCACAGATAGCTTGTTAGTTGGCCTTGCCTTGAGACTTTTAGCTTTTGTGTAGTGACCTAGCCCTTTAAAGTCCCAAGCTTTAGTTTTCACTTTGCGACTTGTTAGATAAGCTCGCATCAAGCTTAAACTTTGTCCCATTTTGGTGTTAATGCATAAGCGCTTAATCGGTCTCTTTCATAAGCCCCTTATAAGCTCCTCAGTGCACCCCATAGTGTGAGCTTTGGCTTTTTGAGTAGGCCACCAGCCCAGCTTGTTGCCTTAAGGTTTGCTTTGAGCTTTTGAGCTTATGCTCTCAGCTTAATTTGGTCTTGAAAATCCTTGCAGTCTGTTTATTTAGTTAGATTAGTCATAGTGGTTATTTGATATTTAATAGCTTATCAGTGTTCTTAATTGTGTTTTCTAGCTTAGTATTAGTAGCTTATAGCTTATTTTAGCTTATTCCACTTTTGGTTCCATTTTACAAGCTTGTTTGAGCTTATTTCTTCAATATAAGCTTATTTTCAAAACTGTGAGCTTATAAGCTTATCAAAACAGCTTATTTTAAATAGATAAAATTTTGTCTTTGTTAAAGTTTCATATAATCAGTAGTTAAGTAGTTTTCAAAAAGAAAATTCACAAGAACATCAATATATAAATAGTGATAGCATTTATTTAATAGTTTTTAGCTTTTTGATTTTTCTTTCTAGCTTATTATTAAGCAAATCCTGTTTTTTCAATTTTCCTAGTCTTCTGTCACCTTAGGTTATTTTTAGAAAAAGTTTTATAATTTTCCTAATCTGTTTAGTATTTATTAGAATTTAAATAGTTAATAAGTATTAGATAATTAATAAAAAAATAAATAAAAAGCATAAAAAATATATTTTCATTTTTAAAATTAGTTTTATAATATTCTAGATTTTTCTAAGTCAAAAGTTTAATTTTCCAGGTTCATTTTATATTTTCTAGTATTTAAGTGTATTCTAAATAGTAATTAATTAATAATAAATAGATAAAAAGTGTGAAAAATATATTTTTAGTTTTAAAATAAGTTTATAGTATTTTAGATTTTTCTGAATCATAATTTGATTTTTCTAGCTTTATTTCCTATTTTATCATATTTTAGGTTATTAATAAATAGTTAAAATAGTTTTAATTAATAATAATTAGAAAAATAGTCATAAAAATAATTTTCTTTTCCAATAATTTTATTTTATTATTAGGATTCCAAAAGTATAATTTTATATTTTAGGACTTTTATTTCTTAAAACTCACGTTTTATTTTGTGCGTGAGCGTAATTTTAATTTAAACATACGTTTTAGGATTTAAACGTTCATCACTTTAAAAATAGTGATAGCGTTTATTTAATATCTTTTATCTTTTATTTCTTTTAATTTGCATTTAAGTCGCTTTAATTTGTAGATTTTTCTTTAGGTATAATTTTCCATCCAAAACCTTCTTGATCACTATCCTTAGTAATCATTCTTCCATCGATCAAGTGTTTTACACCAATTCATCCTCCGTGGGACTTAACGACCGAAATTCCCTATATTCCTCGATCTTAATTGTATTTGTGTTTAAAATTGTTTTAAGTCCGTTAGACTTGACTGTTTAGACCAATCAAATTTTAGCGCCCGCTACTGGGAGGTCAGTAGCGTGTTTCTAGTATTTTCGCACCCGTACTTGCACATATACCACAGCTTTGTAAAAGTTTTACGTAAAGTTAATATAAATCAAAAGTTCATTAACACTTTTCCTAAAGTGTTAAAAACACCAAAACAATATAAAACAACAAAACAATCGTAACATTTTCTATCTTGTGTTTCTTTTAAGGTGATTCTTAAAGAGATACGATTTGGTTAAACGAGACGATACCAAAATATTTTTCAAAAATTTTAAACCCTTTGCACAAATCATTACCTCGTCTTTTCACGGTACTTAATATATACATAAAAATCAAACCACCGCAAATCAAGGCAAAGGCACTACCTAACTGGGGTGCGACCATAATAAGTTCGAACATCGATTTAAAACTTGCCTTTGTGTCACTTGTGATTTGGTGTACCTTTTTCAAAGAAGCCATTTCATTTGGGATTATTGGTTAAGTTCACTTGTGTTTTGCCTCATTTGTTTTGAAAATTGATTTTATACTTAGTGCATGCGCACTGTTCTTCGATTTTACAAGTCCACTTTCGAACTTGGAAACATTCCTCGTGACGTAGGACGTTCACTCCTTCACCGTGGATCGAGGAACGCCTACCACCACCACCACCGTCGAAATGGCGGAAGACAAACCTATGAATGAGCTTCTCCAAGCACCCATCGAGGTTACGGAGATGCCATTGTTGTCCCACCATTGTGGTCGATACCTTCGAGCTCAAAACCGGGTTGCTTAATCTGTAACCCAAAGCCAATTCTATGGTTTTGAGCGGGATGATCCTCATGCACATTCGATGGTTCAATAAAATTGCATCAACCATCAAGTACAAGAATGTCCCACGAAGCTATCAAGCTTCTTCCCCATTTTCTCTAGAGGGTCAAGCCCGAAATTGGCTTGAGAAACAACCCCTCGTTCCATTGAGACATGGGAGGATCTAGTTACCAAGTTTGTTAACGAGTTCTATCCTCCATCCCGAACCACAAGTCTTAAGAATGAGATAATGAAATTTTCTCGAGATTTGATGAATCATTCGGGAGGCATGGGATCGTTACAAAGAATTGCTCATAAGTGTCCACATCATGGTTTTACCGAATTAATGCAAATGGATACTTTCTATAATGGTGCGAGACAAGTCGACCAAGACTCTCTAAATGCCTCCTCGGGTAATTTCCTTAGCAAAACCACAAAAGAAGCCTTACAAATCATTGAAAACAAGTCCCGTGTCCGTCCTTTCCGTACTAAGACATATCAAACTCGCCTAATCTGGACCTTCTATTTCATCTCCGTGAGTACATCTAGCACCGATGCTAAGATTGATAAACTCACGACATTGTTCGAGCTTTGGTTCTTGCTAACCAAAAGAAAGTCACATTCACTCAAACACCATCACATGGTGAAGTGAAGAAAGTTGAAGTTTGTGTTACTTGTGGTGGTCCTCATGCATACTACAATCGATCGCCACCGATGGTAGTCCGTTTGAAGCAAATGCTATAGCCGGTACTTCAAATCAAGGAGGTAATCAATACCGTCCTCAAAATGAACCAAACTACCGTGTTAACACTTATCGAGCACCACCGGTTTTAACGAATCTTAACCGAATCGAAATCAACCTAGAATGAACCAAGGTTATCAAAACCAAGGTAATTTCTATCCTGGACCCAATCAAGGTTTCCAACAACAAGGAATCTTCATCAAACAATTTCAATCGAGGGAATCAATTTCATGGGAATGTGAATCCTAATCAAGGAATTTTCAACAACAAGGTCCTAATCAAAACATCGGACCTCGAATTCCCTCCACATCCTCCAAGACCATCATCGATGAGTTATTGAAACAGATTCATGAAGTCCCAAGATGAAATGAACAGTTGTTGGTCGGTCGATTCTTGATCTCAAAAGTCTTTAAATGATCAACCCTCGGCTCGTGAAAACTTCCGAGCAACACGATCGCTAACCCGAGGGGCGATGCTAAGGCGATCACAACCAGAAGTGGTGTTTCATATGATGGACCCGCTATTCCTACTACCTCTTCTTCTTCTCTCCCGAAGGTAGTGGAAGGTAAACCTGAGGCTTCAAAGGATAAGGAACTTCCTGTTAATAACGGAGGAACCAATGATGTCCAACCTCAAGTTGTCCAGAAACCCAAGTCTAATCCAGGAGTTGTTTTTGAACCACCTGTAGCTCCCATTGAAAATACCAAATCCAAATCTTCTATTCCTTATCCATCACGTTTAAATGAGCAAAAGCTCCGTGAAAAGCTAGTCATCAAATGGACAAATTTTCCAAATTTTCCAAGAGTTACATTTTGACATAAGCTTTGCGGATGCTATCATCTTGATGCCTAAATTTGCATCAACTCTCAAACACATGTTAAGCAACAAGGAAAAGTCGTTTGAAATGGCTAAAACTCCTCTTAACGAGAATCGCTCTGCGCTTATTCTCAAAAGCTTCGGAAAAGCTAGGAGATCTGGAAATTTCTCTTACCTTGTATATTCCCGTGAATGGTTGAATGCTTTGCCACGGCAGATCTTGGTGCAAGCATCAACGATGCCTTATTCAAGATGGAAGAAACTTTCTCTTAGGAACTTACTCCTACATGCATGACTCTCGAGCTTGCAGATCGTACAATATCTCGTCCTCTTGGCATTGCCGAGGACGATTGTGAAAGTAGGAAAGTTCCATTTCCCACCGACTTCGTGGTTGTTGATTTTGATGCCGATCATCGGGTTCCTCTCATTGTTGGTCGAGGATTCACGAGAACGGCCGTGCTCTCATAGATGTATTTGAGCAAGAAATCACATTACGTGTTGGTAATGAAGTCGCCACTTTTAACCTTGATCGGACTTTGAGGTACTCGCAAACTATGATTCTAATCGGTTAACCGAATAGATATCATTGATGTTGCTTCAAGAGTACTCGCAAGAAGTTCTTGGTTATGATCATAATTCTTGAGTGATAATATAACTCATTCATCTCAACCTATCATCGCCAATTCTACTCCTTCTCTCACCCCATTTGAGGAAAGTGACTTCATCTTAGAAGAGATTGAAGCCTACTTATCCAAAGATTACATTCCATGGGAAATTGATCACGCCCAATTGACATTGAGGAGACATACTTCTCATTGAGAAGTTGCTTAATGATGATCCATCATCGCCCCTCACTCTAGTGATTCAATTCGATAAGATTAATCAAAATGAGATTAATGCGGAGGAGATTTTCTTCTTGAGAAGTTGTTAAATCATGACATTTCTCCTCTCTCCTTCCATCAAACTTCATAACAAGGAAGTCAAGTCAGTTGAGAAAAGCAAGAATTTCCCGAGGTTGAGCTTAAGGACTTACCACCTCATCTCGAGTATGCATTTCTTGAAGGTGATGATAAATTACTGTCATTATTGCTAGAGATTTGAGTAAAGATGAAAAAGTCGCTCTCATAAAAATCTTGAAGTCACACAAGCAAGCAATTGCTTGGAAACTCTCCGACATTAAGGGTATCAACCCCGAGTTACGTACTCATAAAATATTGATGGAGGATGACTTCAAGCGGCTAGTTCAACATCGAGAAGAGTAAATCAAAAATCCATGATGTTATCAAACAAGAGGTTATCAAACTTCTTGATGCGGGATTGATTTACCCAATCTCGAGATAGTCCTTAGGTTAGCCCAATTCATTGTGTTCCAAAAAGGGTGGCATAATCATATCACAAATGAAGATAACGAGTTAATTCCAACTCGGCCGATTCGGGATGGCGTGTTTGCATTGACTATCGTAAGTTGAATGACGCTACTCAGAAGACCATTTTCCTCTGCCTTCATGGACCAAATGCTTGAGAGATTAGCAGAAATGAATACTATTGTTTCCTTGATGGTTTCTCGTGTTACTTCAGATCCCCATTGATCCAAAGGATCAAGATAAAACCACATTCACCGCACATGCAGAACTTTTGCCTACGGCGTATGCCTTTTGGCTTATGTAATGCTCCCGCACGCTCCAACGATGTATGATGGCCATTTTCACGACATGATCGGGGAAACAATGGAGGTGTTTATGGATGACTTCTCGGTCATTGGGGATTCTTTTCAATCATGTCTCTCCCATTTAGATAAAATGCTTCAAAGGTGTGAAGACACCAATCTTTGTCTAAAATGGGAGAAAAGCCACTTTATGGTCAAAGAAGGCATAGTCCTTGGCCATAAGATTTCAAAGAACGGGATTGAGGTAGATAGAGCAAAAGTTGATGTTATTGCTAAGCTGCCTCATCCTACTACCGTCAAAGGTATTAGGAGTTTTTTAGGTCATGCCGGTTTCTATCGTAGATTCATACAAGATTTTCCAAAATCGCCCGCCAATGACCCATCTTCTTGAAAAGATGCTCCTTTTATCTTCTCACCGAGTGCATCGAAGCTTTTGAAACATTGAAGAAAAAGCTTCTCGAGGCACCCATTCTCGTTGCTCCCGATCGGGATTTACCTTTTGAGCTTATGTGCGATGCAAGTGATTTTGCTATCGGCGCAGTCTTAGGGCAACAAAGAAACAAGCATTTTCAGCCTATTCACTACGCAAGTAAGACTATGACGGAAGTTCAAACTCATTACACCACCACAGAAAAAGAGCTATTAGCCGTGGTGTATGCATTTGAGAAGTTTCGGCCGTATATTATCTTGACTAAATGTGTAGTGTATACGGATCACTCGGCTCTTAAATATCTCTTTGCAAAACAAGATGCAAAGCCGAGATTGCTCCGTTGGGTTCTCCTCCTCCAAGAATTTGATATTATCATACGTGATAAAAAGGAGCGAGAACTTGGTCACGATCATCTGTCTGATTAGAAAACCCTCACCAAGATGTTTTCGAGAAAAAGGATATAAATGAAACATTTCCTCTCGAGACACTCAATGCGGTTTCTTTTCGTGGAAATTCTATCACCCCATGGTTTGCTGACTTTGCAAATTACCATGCGGGTAACTTCATCGTGAAAGGGATGTCAACCCAGCAGAAGAATAAATTCTTCAAGGATGTTAAACACTATTTCTGGGACGACCCTTTCTTATTCAAAATCTGTGCGGATCAAGTCATCCGACGGTGTGTTTATGGACAAGAAGCTCTTGACATTCTCAAAGCTTGCCATGCTGGACCCACCGGGGGCCATCATAGTCCAAACTATACCGCCAAAAAGGTGTTTGATTCCGGGTTCTATTGGCCCACAATCTATAAGGATGCCCACGATTATGTCAAAACTTGTGACGCTTGTCAGCGTCATGGAAACATATCTCAAAGAAATGAAATGCCACAAAATGCCATTCAAGTTTGTGAGATATTTGACATATGGGGTATTGATTTTATGGGGCCATTTCCATCTTCTCGTGGTAACAAGTACATACTGGGGGCTGTTGACTATTTGTCAAAATGGGTTGAAGCAAAAGCTTTACCTACAAATGATGCCCGAGTAGTTGTGAAATTTTGAAAGCTCTCTTTGCCGATTTGGAACTCCTCGTGCTATAATTAGTGATCGTGGTACACATTTTTGTAATGACCAATTTGATCGTGTCATGCAAAAGTATGGTGTTACCGACCGTCTATCTCTCGCATACCACCCCGAACAAGTGGGCGGTGGAAGTTTCAAACCGTGGTATTAAAAGAATACTTGAAAGGACAAGAGGTGAAAATCGTGCATCCCGGTCGGATAAACCGGATGACGCACTCTGGGCTTTTCGCATGCGACACAAAACACCAATTGGGTGTACTCCATACAAGCTAGTGTACGGAAAAGCATGTCATCTTCCGATTGAACTAGAGCACAAGGCTTATGGGCCTTAAAACATGCAAACTTCGATATACGAGACGACCGGTGATCACGTAAAAGTTCAAATGAATGAACTAAATGAACTTCGTGATCAAGCTTATGAGAACTCTTTAATTTACAAGCAAAGACAAAGAAGATTCATGACTCAAGATCAAGAACCGCGTTTTCAACGTTGGTGATCGAGTCCTTCTTTTCAACTCTAGATTGAAGATTTTCTCGAAAGCTTAAGTCCCACCGGTCCGGTCCATTTACTATTACTAAGGTTTATCCTTATGGCACCATTGAGTTATCTCACCGATGGTCCTAATTTTAAAGTAAATGGTCATCGATTAAAGCATTACTTTGGAGAGGACATTCCCCGTGGTTGTCCCGGATCTACAAACATTCCCCATGAACCAATGAATGCGGGATCGAGTCAAGCTAGTGACTCGGGAATCAAAATAGTAGCACACATCATATGGATTTTCATCCATATTTCATTTTCTTATCCCTTTCTATCACCCTAGTGTGGGGAGTTTTTCCCACAATCGTTGTATATATCAAGATATATAAAAAAAAAAAAAAAAATGTATATATCAAAAAAAATAATGGCCGTAGTATTTCCCTTTTATGTTCTTTGTTTCGCATAATCACGGTACTTTGAATATTGAGGGCAATATTCATTTCTAAGTGTGGGGGAATTCTCACGAATTTCATCATGTAATTATTTCACCCAATTCCCCTTTTGGCCAAAATTTTTTTTGGAGTAAGTGTTTTTCACTTACTCAAAGAATGGTAATCATCCGCCATGTCTAACACACATAAGGATTGGCTAATCCAGAGCAAACGGCTCTTGGTAAAGATTTCTCAAATCCGTTTATATGGCTTGCAATTTGCCCAAAATTGTATGGTGTTCAACTCACCATATCTTTAAACTAGTGAAGAGTTGGCTAGCCCGCAAGTTTATGGCTTGTGGTAAAGGCGATGAAAATCCATAATTGGTAATCGGCTCACCAAAGATAATATTGATAATTTATCTAAGAGTTATTAGTCCGTAGCAAACGGCTTCGGTAAAGACAAATCAAATCCGCTCATAGCTTATGATTTGCTCAAAATCATTTGGTTATCGTTGTACCAAGGTTCTTACTTGAACTCGAAACAATTGGCTACTCCGAAGTAATGGCTTTTGGTAAAGAGATTAAAATCCATTATGTTTTCTCAAATCATTGCTAGGGACTAGCAATATCTTAGTGTGGGGATTGATGAGTGTCTAAATACTCATCATTTTTATACCGTTAGAATGCCAAAACATCCGAAAACACTCGAAACACATCAAAATGATAAAATATCACAAACAAGTGTTTTATATGTTTTAAATGCAAAACATCAAAATCGGTGAAAAACATATCAAGTTTGCATAATTGGCGCTTTAGTCCCCGTTACAAAATTGTCAAAATCGGTCCTGTAATTCAAAACTTGTAAAATATCATTTTAGGTCCATAAGATTCAAAAGTTGTCAAAATAAACCCTTTAAAGTTTAAAAATCACAAATTTACAACTTTAGTCCTTCAACTTTGGAAAATTGTCAAAGTAGTCCTTGGTTAAGTTAAAAGTGAAAATTATCAACTTTAACCTTGTACTATTAATAAATGGCAAAAATGGTCCTTATGATAAACTTTTTGAGAAATTACAATATTGGTCCCTCAAGTTTCTAAATTGACAGTTTTGGTCCCTGGATTTACAAAAATGGAAATTATCAACAAAGGTCCTTGTACTATTCTTACTTGGCAGTTTTAGTCCTTATGAGAGCTTTGGAAAATGTTCAAGATCAGCCCTCAACTTTCAGAGAATTACATGATTGGTCCTTGTTGTTAAAACAAACCAAACGGACTCTTTATTATTAACAAGCCCAAATCCAATCCAGAAACCTTGACCCGGCCCAATATTTGAATTCAAAAAAACCGCTATCACTGTTTATCCTCCTCCCTCACCCCTGTTAACTCAAAACCAGTGGTATTTACCACTTGCCTTCCACCTATTCACCCCCACCTCACCATTTCCACCTCACCATTTCCACCTCACCCTCCACCTCCACACCAATCCAACTCCAATTAATGCATAAAACCCGTCAGAGGAATTTTGGCGCCAAAAAGTGACAAATGTCAAAAATGATTATCCGCTAAATCAATGGTTGGATTATGGTGGGATACACTCGAGAGATGTCGACAAAGGGTGATCAAGTCAATAAATATCAAGGGTGAAGCAATGGAGAAGCGATCTAGAGTCAATTAGCTTAATCTATGTTGTTTTAAGTCAATTTTCTATTTTCAGTGTATTTCTAAGCTCTCAAGTACTTTATTAAGTATTATCAGTGTATTTTGAAACCTTTGCAAGTATTAATTTCGCTTTAATTCAAGTCACCGCTTATGCATTTTCCTTTCAAAAATCTCATGTTATGAAATGTTGTTAGTAGTTGTTGGTTTGGATTGAGTAAACCCATAAGCTCCTAGAAAGCTATTTCAAGCTTTTAGTAACTTTAAAAATCAGCTTTAGAAGTAAAGAGAAAAATACCAAAATACTAAAAAATCAAGGAAATTCAATAATCACGGATTGATGTTCAAGAAAATTTGGAGCAGGATAAATAGTGGATGGTCTTGGGATTAGTGCTTCATGGGAAGCTTTAGGATGTGTTTTATGCCTTGGTTCTCGCTTTACATTGGAAACCAAATTGTAAGCATTTTTATCAATCTTGGTATTTCAACGTCTTATGTTGCTATTGTTGTTGTTTAAAGTTAATTTAGTCCTATTTAGTGATAATAGCAGGTTTGAAATCATGCTTATGGTCTGAATCAGTGAAATCTTTGTAAATCTTCAAAACAGTCTAGCTAAAGGACTGTTTGGTATTGCTTGTTTAGCTGTGTTATAGGTTGTTTCATCCTTTGTTCTTAGTTGCTCTGTGTCAAACTAGGTCTAAATATCTCAGATAACCCAAGTAAACCAGTGGTCATTTGCATATAAAGTCAAAATACCTTTAATCTCATCTTAATTTCATAACTGGTATGAGTTAGCTTATCAGAATCATCACAGTAGTTCAAAACCTGTTAACCTAGCTTAAATTAGCCTTACTCTAGCTTAATACTACATAATCAGTAAGTAGAATCTAGTTAAAATTCAGTTTAGTCAACTTAGATCATTTCTTAAAAAGTCAACATGGTGCCACAGGCACGCTAGCGATCCATCTTGATAAGCTCACAGATAGCTTGTTAGTTGGCCTTGCCTTGAGACTTTTAGCTTTTTGTGTAACTGACCTAGCCCTTTTAAAGTCCCAAGCTTTAGTTTTCACTTTGCGCCTTGTTAGATAAGCCCGCATCAAGCTTAAACTTTGTCCCATTTTGGTGTTAATCGCATGCAAGCAAGCTAATCGGTCTCTTTTCATAAGCCCCTTATAAGCTCCTCGGTGCACCCATAGTGTGAGCTTTGGCTTTTTGAGTAGGCCACCACCCGACTTGTTGCCTTAAGGTTTGCTTTGAGCTTTTGAGCTTATGCTCTCGACTTAATTTGGTCTTGAAAATCCTTGCAATTGCTTATTTAGTTAGATTAGTCATAGTGGTTATTTGATATTTAATAGCTTATCGTTGTTCTTAATTGTGTTTTCTAGCTTAGTATTAGTAGCTTATAGCTTATTTTAGCTTATTCCACTTTTGGTTCCATTTACAAGCTTGTTTGAGCTTATTTCTTCAATATAAGCTTATTTTCAAAATCATGAGCTTATAAGCTTATCAAAACAACTTATTTTAAATAGATAAAATTTTTTCTTTGTTAAAGTTTCATATAATCGTAGTTAAGTAGTTTTCAAAAGAAAATTCACAAAACATCAATATATAAATAGTGATAGCATTTATTTAATAGTTTTAGCTTTTTGATTTTTCTTTCTAGCTTATTATTAAGCAAACTCGCTTTTTTCAATTTTCCTAGTCTTCGTCACCTTAGGTTATTTTTAGAAAAGTTTTATAATTTTCCTAATCTGCTTAGTATTTATTAGAATTTAAATAGTTAATAAGTATTAGATAATTAATAAAAATAAATAAAAAGCATAAAAATATATTTTCATTTTTAAAATTAGTTTTATAATATTCTAGATTTTCTAAGTCAAAAGTTTAATTTTCCAGGTTCATTTTATATTTTCTAGTATTTAAGTGTATTCTAAATAGTAATTAATTAATAATAAATAGATAAAAGTGTGAAAAATATATTTTTAGTTTTAAAATAAGTTTTATAGTATTTTAGATTTTTCTGAATCATAATTTGATTTTTCTAGGTTTATTTCCTATTTTATCATATTTTAGGTTATTAATAAATAGTTAAAAATAGTTTTTAATTAATAATAATTAGAAAAATAGTCATAAAAATAATTTTCTTTTTCCAATAATTTTATTTTATTATTAGGATTCCAAAAGTATAATTTTTATATTTTTAGGACTTTTATTTCTTAAAACTCACGTTTTATTTTGTACGTAGACGTAATTTTAATTTAAACATACGTTTTAGGATTTAAACGTTCATCACTTTAAAAATAGTGATAGCGTTTATTTAATATATTTTATCTTTTATTTCTTTTAATTTGCATTTAAGTCGCTTTAATTTGTAGATTTTTTCTTTAGGTATAATTTTCCATCCAAAACCTTACTGATCACTATCCTTAGTAATCATTCTACCATCGATCAAGTGTTTTACACCAATTCATCCTCCGTGGGACTTAACGACCCGTGAATTCCTATATTCCCCGATCTTAATTGTATTTGTGTTTGTTGCTTTTTAAGTCTGTTAGACTTGACTGTTTAGACCAATCAATTTTCAAAAGAAAATGAAGGTAGATGGAACTATTGAAAAGTTCAAGGCTAGACTAGTTATTCGTGGCTTTAAACAAAAGTCGAATAGACTATTTTGATACCTATGCCCCGTGGCTCGTGACGATTACCATAAGATCGCTGATTGCTATGGCATCTATTCACAACTGGTTATTCATCGATGGATGTGAAAAAGCTTTCTTGAATGGTGAATTGGAAGAGGAGGTTTATATGAACCAACCTCGTGGCTTCATCATGCCCGGTAATGAAAACAAGGTGTGCAAACCGATTAAGTCTCTTTATGGACTTAAGCAGCACCTAAGCAATGGCATCAAAATTTGATGAAGTGGTTTTGTCTAATGGTTATGTTCTTAACCAAGTCGACAAATGTGTATATAGCAAATTTGATGAATCGGTAAAGGAGTCATCATTTGTCTATATGTTGATGACATGTTGATCTTTGGCACCGACCAAAATCAGTTGACCGACAAAGGAATTTTTGTCATCAAGGTTCTCCATGAAAGACATGGGGAGGCGATGTTATCCTTGGTATAAGGATTAAACATGAAAGTAAAAGAATTTCTATATCTCGGTCTCATTATATTGAGAAGGCATCGAGGAAATTCAATTATTTTGATTGTACTCCAATGAGTACACCTATGGATACTTGTGAGAAGTCGATGCCTAATCATGGCAAGGTCAGATCTCAACTTGAGTATTCTAGGGTAATTGGTGCCTGATGTATGCCATGACTTGTACAAGACTTGACATTGGTTTTGCAAGTGGGAAAATTGAGCGGTATACTAGTAATCCTAGTGCTCATCACCGCAAGCGCTCAAAGGGTATCAAGTATTTGAAGAGAACTATGGATTATAGTCTCTCATATCTCGGTTACCCATCGTTGTTGGAAGGTTACAACGATGCAAGTTGATCAAGAACAATCAAGACAATTCGCCTACCGGTGGTCGGGTATTCTACTTGGTGGAGGTGCAATTTCTTGGGCATCCAAGAAACAAACTTGCATCACCGCTCAACAATGGAATCAATTTGTGGCTCTAGTACCGGTAAAGAAGTCAATGGTTGAAAACTTGCTTCTTGAGATTCCATTGTGGCCTAAACCTATAGCACCTATTTCTATCCGGTGTGATAGTGCAACTACATTGGCTAAGGCTTATAGCCGATGTACATTGGTAAGTCTAGACACTTAGGTGTCGGGACATAGCATGATTCGTGAGCTTATCATGAATGGGGTGGTATCTATAGAGTTTGTGAGATCTCAACAGAACTTAGGCGATCACTTGACGAGGGGTCCGCTAGAGACTTGGTTATAAAGTCTGCTAAAGGGATGGGTTTAAGTCTAACTTAGTCACCGAATGCTAGGACACCCAACTCCTCCCGAGGAAACTTAGGAGCCGAGTTCAATGTGGAAAGTCGAACATTCGGTGGACTGGAGCACATGTTTTATTTACATCCCAAGGTTGTGCTCGGAACTGCCGAAAGGAGGATGAAGTCTTTACTTCTTAATGGTTAATTTTCTTTGAAAAAGTGCTTGGCGAGAGCATGACTAAAGAGGAACCACCTATGTAAATGTTGAAGTTTTGCCGCTGAGAAGCTTTGGACTTTTAGCTTTTGCAACATTTATGAATTTGGATATGGACACATGGCTTGTATAGTGTCGAGCTTTTAAGTGTTTGAAAACTTGTGTGTATTTTATCTTCGTATTCAAATGGGTTGAAGGGCTCAATTCTTAGAACACCGATTCTCGAATATTTGAACGTGTAATTACTAAGATGGAAATTCAATCCTCGTGACATTTTCATTTATGCACATGTTTTGATTGATGTTTATTTTTCATGCAAAGGAAGTGAACTAAATTTGGGAGGATTGTTGGAAAATTTAGTGCACTTGTGGGATTAGTTCACATCTTGTAATGGGTTAGAGGTACGGAGCGTACACCCATAAGGTCCATGAACACCCCGACTCTTATAGTGGTTTGTATTGGTAGTACCGTGAAAGTACCGCTGGTGAAAGTACCGCTTGGTGAAAGTATCACAGGTGAAAGTATCGCTTGTGAAAGTACCGCTTGTGGTTTCCATCGATAAGAAAGGTCTTCCACCGACAAGCGATGTTTCCACCGATAGCACCGTGAAAGTACTAATGCTATGAAATCGCGATAAGCGGTGTTTCCAATGATAGGTCAGATTTCCACCGTAAGTGAAAGTACCGCTAGTGGAAAATCGCTTATGGAAAGTATCGCTAAATGGCGATATAACCGCATTATGACCACGCTTAATTGGTCATGTAACCACTAATCGCTATAATGGGGATAATTATGAGGCTATTAATGGGCGATCAATACTCATAATTCCATTGGAATAGCTCAAGAGTAACCTCCTATATATGGAGATCGAACATGCATGATAAACACACGTAAAACACTAAATACTTATAAGCGAAAGGGTTATAGAATTGTGCCTAATTCTCTAACCGCATTTGGTCTTATCCCAAGTAGATATTCGTGATACCCTGCATTAGGGTCGAATAGTTTACTTTGGAAAGTGATCACACGATTCCAAGTGATATCCGTAACCACCTAGTGGTATTGCTACCGTCATTGATTGTCTTAACCTCGCTCGGGAGCTAACCGCACCAACAATCAAAGTAAACTACTCGTGATAATCAATGGCAACCGCGCAATGAACACATGGCTTCAAACTTTGAAAAGTCGGACAAGTTTGAAGGGTGGACTTTAGGAGGTGGGAAAAGAAGATGCACTTCTTCCGCTCAAGCATGAGTGTGGTCTATGTGCCGACTACTCCAATTCCGATGATGGTGATGATGCTACTGTGGAGCAGATCAGGAGGAGGAGCAAGTGGGAGAATGATGACTACATATGCAGAGGTCTTATTCCCAATCAACTAAATCCATGGTAAATCACAAGTTGCATCATAAATGATGTAGGACAATAAGTTGCAAACTCAAAGACTTATATTGCTAAATGTCCTCATAATCCTTACACAAAAACCAAAGCAAACTTATTCATATAGGTGCACAATTTCAATTCAATTCACATACGAGTTCTAATAGACTAATACCAAAAGGCCAAAACCACATCTGCACGCTACACGCGAGCTCAATAATCACATACTGTAGTAGCCAGAAACCTACAACTTATATACAAACTCTGAAACTCACAATTCATACAAAACCGATACAAGACGTAATATTACAAAAACAGTCCCTTAGAGTTGTAACAATAGAGATAAAATCTTATTAACAATGATAACATTATTAACAAATCGGTGAATATGCAACTAATTAATACTCCCGCATGACCTATAACACACTAAATCGGCCCCAAATCATCAAAGTAGAACCTCCAAATCAACTAATAACACTTATACCGAGCTCACAGCTCACACCATAAAGTCCTAGGTACAGTTCACACCATAAAACCAATCATCCGCAATATACAACCAGTCCAAACACATCATACAGAACACATATGTCATTAACGTCTGAGATTGTGTTAGCAAAAAACGACACATGTTTTTCACTTTTTTGAAAACAACGTTTTCTTCCTTGTAAAACATTAATTCTTAATTCTTAAAAATTAACCCTAAACGACTCTCTCTCTGGCGAAAATAACCCTAAACGATTTTTTTTAATCGTTTGTGTAAAAAACGATTCACCTTTCCTATTATTTCAATCTTAAACTCTTTAATTGTGTAACCTTCTTCATCATGGGTCGGTTACCTATTAAAATTTTTAATTGATTTAGTGGGTCTTTGGTATTCGCTTTTACTTTGGTTATTCACGATTGCATGCTATCAATTACTTTATATTATTCAATCACTCTTTATATGGCCTACTGATTCAATTGCATGCTATTAATTAGTTTATGTATTTTGCATGTTACAAAGGTTAACGATTATATACTGATTAGTCGATTATCATTATTACAATTCATTAGTTGATCGATTACATGGCTGGAGGTTAGATTTTTTGGTGCTTACGCTTAAAACCCTAACTTTTTCAGTTAGGGTTTTATCTTTTTTGATTGTCCTTGGGTTTTGGATGCTCGCTGGTTGATTGGTACTTGGTTGGGGTGTTTTGGTTCGGTTGGTTGAGGGTTTAAGAGGGATGGAAAAAGGTTTCTTCAACAAGAATAGTGCTCGTAAGGGCACTAGAGATGTGGGGTCTTCTACTAGTTTGGCCGATCAAACTAGTGGTTCGCAAACTATTGATGCACCATCTAACTTGGCCGATCAAGTTGGGTTGCAAAAGGATGATGAACTTGATGCACGGTTGAATACAGGCAATGATGATGGGAGTACTACTTGTTGATCATATAGAATGTGATGGGGCGATAACGTGAATAAGGTTAAGGATAAGGTTGTTTTGGATGATTCGAGCAAAGCCATGATACACCCGCTCGATTCGGCCTCTAATGTTTCAAAACACCTAGTGTGGAGCAATTGATTGCTAATGCGCATCGAACTTTGATGAAGCAATGAATAAAATTGATGATGATATTGCTAAGATGGCTTCATACTAAAGTTTATTCAAGAAATACCCTCCGTCGAGTTTTGATGTGGCTATGCAATCCCGTATGTATGGTACTAATCATTGTGTTACTTCGATCCTAATGCACCCAAGGTTGTTACTACTAGTGGTGATGGAGTTAAGTCGGTTTCTTACGGGTGTTGCTTCTAATGAATCCCGAAACACGTGTCTAATTTTCTGAGGCTAGAATGCAGCAAAAATAAGGATGATGTTGACCTTTCATCCCAATGAAAGTGGTGAAAGAGGTGAACATGAGGTTTGAGAATACTCTCTCGAATACTTCCTTGGTCAACGCCTTGCTTTCCTGTTGTTGACTATTATGTTCGCATGTCACGGGCTAAGTATGGTTTACAAAAGGTTATGATGAACGCTAAGGATTCTTCTTCTTCAAGTTTAATTCAAAAAGGCGTTGATGATGTTCTTGATAATGGTCCTTGGATGATTCGTAATGTTCCTATTATTCTTAAACCATGGACATTGAACACCAACTTGCTTAAAGAGGATTTGACTAACATTCCGGTGTGGGTTAAATTCCATGATGTTCCTTTAGCTATGTTTTCTCGATGACGGCCACTTTCTTGCTACATTGATTGGTACGCCCAAAAGGTTAGATGCTTTTACTAGTCAAATGTGCAAAGAATCTTGGGGCCGTAGTAGTTTTGCTAGGTGTATGATTGAAGTGAAGTCGGATGAGGTTCTTAGGACAACCTCACCGTCGAGATTCCTTTACTTGATGGTACGGGTTCGACTATTGAGAAGATCCGTGTTGAATATGAATTAAAACCGCCTAGATGTGAGAAATGTCGGGTATTTGGACATACTTTGGTGGATTGTCCTAAGGTTGTGATTCGATTGCTCAACCTCATAAGAATGTAAGTGATGGCTTTAGATCGTTAACAATAAGAAGAAGGAAAACAAGTTGGGCGAATCCGGTCGAGGAGGTTCTACTAAATCGTGGTGGGCAAGCATTTTGAATATCGCCCAAAAGCCTCCTCCCGAACCCAAGATAGTAAATGTCGGTAAGATGATGGCTTCTAATGTGGCTAGTATGAGTGGAACCAGGATCACTACGTCTAATCAGTTACGTCTAATCAGTTTGATGCTCTTAATAAGGACGATACAGATGTGGATACTAGTCGTACAATGGAGGTTAATGAGGATGAGTTGATTAAGACTAGTTCTACATCACATGTACCGCTTGTGAGTGATTCAATGGGAACAATGGATGTTGGTTCTACTCCCATAGTTGAGAAAATTGGTAAGCTTGAACAACTACTTATTGATGGGAAAGCTACTCTTGTGGATGATGATGGTCAACCTATTCCGTCTACCTCTTCTACTAAGAGAGCTAACCCTTTTTCTAAAGTGGGAGAGATTGAGATGTCTGATTCTGAAGATGAGGCTGTTGCTAACCCATTTGATGAGTCTGCTAATATATTTTGTGGTGGCCAAGAGTTTGAAGATGAGTATGATGACTATGACTTCGATGACTATGCGAAACAGGTTCGTGATCTTCCTGAGAATTTGGATGCCTTTAATGCCATGTATGGCACAAAGTTTCAAGGTCCTAGGAAGTAATCTTATTTCGTTGTGTCATATGTTATCATTTGAGTAGTGGTTTGTTTTCTTGTTTGGAAAATATGAAGTATCTTGTTATGTAAGCTTTATGCCTATGTAACGGGCTGATATATGAGATTTCACTCATATACATTGTACTTAAACATTTATTTGGTTAATATATTTACCAGGTGCAGATTACTCCCTTTACCAAAAAAAAAAAAAAAAAAAAACGCGAATAATAACTTCTTGATAATAATTTGCCAAATAAGATTTCCCGCTTATCCCACAATAGTGAGATTACAATCATGAATTAATCAAAACTACATTATTAAGACATGAAAATAGGCCGAGAATGAAAAAGATGAATAGATATACGAATATCAAATCCCAAAATCTCAAATCTGAAAAAATGAAACCTGTAAAATTCAATAACATTTTCCCATCCATAGAACATCTGTGCAATAGAATCATAAAATTAATTTTTTTCCATGAAAAAGATTAATAACATTCACGAATCAAAGGTATAAATTACCATCTTCAAACCCACTGCAAATGACTTCATTCTTCCTTCAAAACTTAAATTTAACCCAAAAAAACCATTGCTAATCAAAATATAAGTGGTGGTAGCCATGCAAACAATACCATAGCCATACACATATATGTTTCAAGTATCCCAATTTTTTCATAACGGTACCAAACAAAGTCACAACTACACTTTTGCCACATTTATAAGACTTGATTGATATTTTTTTGTAATTACTACTTGAGACTTTTAATAAGGTTATGGAAGTCCACATAAAAATAATAATAATACCTCTATAATACAGCATAAGTTATAAACAAAGTCATAAGCAAAACATCAGGTCACTCATTCCTCCTTTATTTTGAAACCAATCAAAAGTCATAATACATAATAATAATATCGCGTAATATAGCATTAAGTTTAAAACTGGAACCAAGGAAAAGACATCAGTACACAATGAAGATAACATTAAGCATCAACGCTGGTCTAGGCTAAACATGATCGAACCGTGAAATGCCTGCTATCAATCAAGCTCATGATCAACAACGTATTTGATGTTCGTGGACGTTGAAACTTTGAGCTCCAACCCGGAGAGAACCTATCAACAAAAAATAGTAATGAGTGACTTGCAAACACATAAGACAAAACTTGAGAAATCAAAAAGAATGAAATTTTACCGCTGAACACCTCATCCCAAGTTTAAGTTTAACCAGGTGCTTGACATGACCAAGTTTTTGAATATGTTCTTTAAGCGAATCGCGTTCTTCATTATCGTCAAACATGGTGTGTTCAGGCACACAGTAAAACTTAGCTTTAACTAACGAAGAGAGATCTAGGAATACAAGATCACATAAGATCATACAACCTTGGACTGTTAATGACAAAATACTAGGAGCATTTAGATGTACGAAATCATCTTTAAAAATAGTCTTGTATCCAGAGATGGCAAACTTCTTAACGCTCTTTGAAGTAATATCAAGCCGGGTAAAACCATAGCAGTAATTCAACTTGAATGTTTCAAGATGAGGACTTCCGGATAATACACTTTGAATCAAATCGTCATTTAAAAAGACATCCGAGAGACATAGAGACTTGAGGTTTTCCCAACATATAGAGAAACCCGTTGGATTAGCAAAAGAGCATTCTAACTTAAGATGAGTAAAAGATGGGTTGATGAAAAACGACCTATCAAACACAAACTGATCAACAGCCTTTCCAAAATCATCCCGTAAAGAGATACCAAGATCTTGCACATTACAATCAAGAGCATAACGGATGGAGTTATTGACATGCTCTTTAAACCTGGAATCATAAGTGGAATTAAGAAGGAATTTGTTGAGCTTCAGATTGAGATGGCGAAACTTTTCAGTTATGGTTCTATCCACCAATGAATAGAAAGCGTGGCGAGAATCATATCCATCAGTATCATAATCATTGTTTTGAAATATGATATCATTAGCGTTTTTATATATGATATTAGACTGGATTTTGAGAATTATACGGTCATGAATTCGATCTTCATCAAAGGTATCCATGCGACTGGATTATGGTAAAAGTAGGTGACCGGTCGTGAGAATGAGGGGAAAGGAAGAAAGAGATACGATTGAGTTTTAGGGTTTATTATTGTGGTATCTTTTACTTATATACTAGTCTAGGACCCTTGATTTAGGTTGGATTTTCGGCCCATGGTTTTTAAATATAGACACTTTCAACCCAATGATGATGACCCAATTTTTGCTAATTAATCTGAGTTAGGTTTATTATGTAGATTTGAGATGTTGAAAAAGTGAGATCGATCGAAAATATGAATAAATACCAAATCAGTCTTAGACTTGTTTAATAAATTGATTATATGAAGAGATTTAATACAAGGAAAATTGATCCTCCTATGGTTGTTGAGGAAGAGAAAAAGATTCTAGAGAGGAAAAAAAAAAAAAAAGGAGGAGGAGGAGGAGGAGGAGAAAAGGGCTATAAATAAGGGGTCATTCATTCATTTATTCTCATCTTGTAAAACAAAGAGAGACAAATGGCGGTAACATCAGTGACTTCACGTGTCCATGAGTCGTGTCAAGTTATAAAGATGATTTGGATCAAGTCCGAGGAGGCCGACGATGGAAGGATGTCTTTGTTCTACACAAGTATCAACAAGCCTTTCAGTGGTGGACCAACAAATACATAAACAAATCGTCATGGACCATCACATCCCGCTTCGCTTCTTGTTCGATGGATCCCTCCCACCTTGGCGATATGCTAGCTCGTGTAACAAACAATCTTTTCATATCGTCATCTATGTCAATTAGATAGAATTTCACTCATAATTTTTACTGCTTTCTAGGATGATCGACTTACCACTTTCCAAACATTGTTGCGAAGAGACAATGATAAACTCTTGTCACCGGATTATCACCGGATAACCCACACGGGACCTTGCGCATGGTATGTAATCATATATACTTTTTCTTTCTAATTCATACCTACCATTACACTTTTTTTGCTTCATGAATGAATGAATGAATGTGTTGCACATACACATGCGCTCTACAAAGAGATGCAAGCCACTTTACCCGGGTTGCCAACAGGAAGTTCATCGTCCTTAGATCGTATCCAAATTGATCAAGGCACGTGGTCATTGCGTGAAGTTTCACATGTTCGCAACCCAAATACTTATAGTCGCCTTCCTTCGGATGCTTGATTCAGAGGATATCCGAG
This sequence comes from Chrysanthemum lavandulifolium, assembly GCA_022545495.1. Classification (NCBI taxonomy): domain Eukaryota; kingdom Viridiplantae; phylum Streptophyta; class Magnoliopsida; order Asterales; family Asteraceae; genus Chrysanthemum; species Chrysanthemum lavandulifolium. The sequence continues at coordinate 277,789,620 of CM040242.1, forward strand.
GACTCATCAAAGGTTAGTAGTAATTAGTTTGCATACGGAATGCACACACATCGCTTATACACACAAACATGATTCGTTATGAACAATGTAATATGGTGGAACATATGAAAGTTGAAGAATCATCGCTAAGCCAAACGTTGTTCTACGCACCATCTAATCGTGAGTGGATTCGCATTTGGAGCCGAACGAATGGTAGCGTGTCTTGAAAGATCAATTGAAAGAGGGTCACATATAAACCGCTAAAGATCCATGCTTTGTAGGAAAAGGTACTTACATTTATCATTAATATGATCTAAAGCATGCCGGTTTGGATATCTCTCGTAGGCTATGTGTTTTTTTTTTTTTCTTTAATCGAGCAAGCGTAGTGTTTTGTTTTGGATTGTTACTTCCTTAATCTTGTATACTAAAAGTCATTTTAAGAAGAAATATTTTAGTGATTATTTGGATTGGTTGTGAGCAATTTTAGTCGAAGTCTCCTCCTAACTCCACAATTCAATGCATGAACAGAGGCTCCATGGATTGAAGAGAAGATAGCTTGATGGAGTTTGGGGAGATCATGGTGAGTGGCTTGTTTCGTAATGTTAGTCCTAATGACGACGGTAATTCCATCCTATGGAGGTCTCATTCATCGGTTCCGAGGACTTGAAGGTTTATGCTGCCTCTACAAGTCCTCCGCCAATTTTGAAGTTGCGGTGGGTGTGGTGGCCTTCAGGTAAGACATTCTCCCAAGTTTGTGCTTGAGACGCTTGAGATGAACGACACAACATGAGGTACGCATCGTTGAGTTAGGTGAAGCCACCGAATGATAGTGGCATGATAATGGCACACTTAACAATAGTGGCGTAAAAGAAGATCACTAACCCAAAGAGTGGTAGATAGTGGCATGCTTTATCATCTCTATATAATGATGATCACTCAGATTGTAAATACACACCAATGATTATATTACAAGATGTAATAAACACTCTAGTTACCCACGGTGGACGAGGTCGATTAGACCGAACCACCTTATATCCTTGTGTTCTTAATTGTGGCGCGGTGTGCGATTAATTATGTTTGTACGTGTCATCCGATCCCAACAATCGGTATCGTAGATTTGGCTCGTGATTGATACATACGAACAGAAGAAGGTGAAAAGTTGATTACCGTTGGCATACACCACTGTGGCTTTGGTCGCCACCACCTTTTCACCTATCCACGGCAATGACCGCAGCTATTCCAATCGCCACCACCACCAAAGACCGCTCACACGAACAATCACCAGAGACCGAATAACGTGACCAGAGACTGATCGATTCATCAACCGATTGGAGAACAGAAGTCGGTCACCACCGATCGCCGTCGCCACCAGCCCGCGGCTGTCCGATTACCCATCGCAGTCACAACCCCGCGGTGTCAACTGTCACCGACCACCGGAGAAGTCGGAGAAACCAAGAATACCGATCGTTTTTTTTTAAGATAAGGACCAGCGTGGTCTTTTAAAGAAAAAAGAGAGGCGTGCTCTTGGGGTGAAGATAAAGGACCAGACAAGGTTTCTATGGGGAAGTGCAGGTGTTTTCTTTTAAAGAAAAAGGAGGAGTGATTTTTTGGGTGAAGAGTAAAGAACCAGACAGGATTCTTGGGAGAGGATAAAAAGAGCAGGAGTTGTTTTTTTGAGAAGAAGAAAGACCGGTGTTATCTTTCTTTTAAGATAAGTTGGGGTGTTATTTTTTTGGTGTCAAAAGTTTTCTACTTTGACAAAAGTAGTCCCTCACAGTTTAATCAAGATCTTTGCACAAGTTCATTACCATTTAGCAGTACGAACCTGTTTGGGTTGTAGCAGCTTGGTAATTTGTGTGAATGGCGTAAAGCGAAAGCTTCGATTGAGAGGTGATAAGGAAGGAAGTTCGCATAAAGCACATCATCAATTTAAACTCGATTTTATCCGACTTGGGTCTGGGGAATAAAGTTCGAGGATGAAGTTCAAGCTTTACCATCGCATCATCACACACGACAGCTTGGTCCTAATGCTACGGTACCGTTACTAGTTCATCAGATCGAAAGAGCTCACTTTGAGGGAATTCGGATTTAATTCTAGGCGAAGACGCCGACGAAGAAATTCCAGGAATCATCAAGTGAACAATTGAATGCGGTCGAGGTAGAAGAAATAATGAGGTAGTGGGAGGGGAACAGAGAAGGAGTCGCTTGAGGACTCGAAATGATGTGACTTGTTGAATCAGAAGAGTTTGGACATTTCAGAATCAATGTCCAAAAGACAAGAAAGAAGTTAACGTTGCGATGAGACCATACGAGATGATGTTTTGATCAGAGTATGGAGAGCAATGTGGATTCTCGGTTATGGATTCGGTGCTTCATTTCACGCTACCCACAGCCGTGAAGCACTGCAGAATCTGAAAGAAGGGGATTTTGGTAAGGTAAGACTGGCGAACGATGAGGTTCTTGATGTGACGAGCATAGATGACTTAGATCTTAAGACTCCAGTCGGTCCATGGACTTTGAAGGATGTCCGGGTAATTCCAAGTCTAAAGAAACAGTTGATTTCTGTTGGGCAGTTGGATGAACAAGGACACGAGGTTAAGTTCAGGAACGGGCAGTGGAAGGTTATGAAGGGAAATCTAGTCGTAGCTCGAGGAAAGAAACAAGGTTCGCTGTATGTGGTCGGCCACCGCCTCGAGGAGTAACCGTCCCAGCTCGTAAGAAGACCAAATTCCGGTTCACGAGTCTCGTGGGCGAAGAAGGTTTGCTTTGCGATGGCAAACCCGTAGTCACAGTAAGATTCAAGTTGAACGTATAGAAAAGGTTCAAGAAAACCGATCGGGGCATTCATGGCGGTGGGAGCACAGTTGTGCTTCACCGAGTTACCGCATCGACAGTGGGTTAAGAGAACCAAGATTCCAAAGAACCAAAGTCTCTCCGCTGATTATCCGCTTTATTCGGAGAGTGTTTGTTCTCGTGATGTTCCGTGATCGGGCGCTCGTGTCGCTGGGAGCCGATAGGACGAGAGAATGGGTCGCTGATGCCAGGTCATGATCGATGTGTTGGAGCTAACGGAGCTTCAACGGGCCTTCGTGTTAATTGAAGAAGGCCGTGGTAACTAGGAAGATGGAGCTAAGATGAAAAGTTCTTGTTTTACGTAAATACGAGATACGCTGAAGCACGGTGAAGATTGTTCCGTGGCTTCAAGTGGGAGATTGTTGAGTTAGGTGAAGCCACTGAACAGATAGTGGCACAGATAATGGCACACTTAACAATAGTGGCAGAAAAGAAGATCACTAACCCAGTAGTGGTAGATAGTGGCATGCTTTATCATCTCTATATAATGATGATCACTCTGTATTTGTAAATACACACCAACAGATTATATTACAAGATGTAATAAACACTCCTAGTTACCCACGGTGGACGTAGGTCAGATTAGACCGAACCACCTTATATCCTTGTGTTCTTAATTGTGGCAAGTGTGTGGCGCAAGAATTATGTTTGCACGTGTCATCCGATCCTAACACGCACTACTATTAATAAACCAACACACACTTGCACAAGTTATACGCATATTTACTACATTTCAATCTTCATTTTTGTGACATGGGACGTGCTTGGGGCTTAGAAAACTATGTACATTGAGAAAATACCGATCGGCGGTGACTCCGGGAACAACATATCTCGCTTTATGGTAATTAGGTGTTCACTGATGAACCCCCCCACACACACACACACACACACTCACTTCGGTTTAACTCCTTACAACATCCGATGATGTATATGATTCACGGTTCGAGCAATGAGATGTTGATCAAAGAAGTGAATGTCAACCGTTCGGATCACTAGTGGTGTGGTCCATCGTTTCAATGAAAATTATGATCTCCTCACCGCAACATGATCAAGAAGATTCCGTCGATATCGTGGTTTTCCATCGTCACGATGGCCACACCACAATGTGGTTCGCTTATTACCACGGTACACGGATGTTGGTTGAGGGCAACCAACCATTGCAGGAGAAAATGCAATGGTCGGGAGAGTTGATCACTTTGCTATAAATCGATCAGAGCGAAAGTTAAGGAGGCACCGGAGATACAAGACCCACCTTCTCCTCCTCCGCTGTGTATGTATATATACAACACGCACTCGCGATTCATTAATTAAATTATACTTAATTTCCAATTTTTGCTCACCGTCATATAAAATGGTTCTTACTAGTGTAAAAGTCTAGAAAACAATCTGCTTCTATTTATATAAACACGCAATACGCACATATATAAGCCTTATGGACTTATTATTTGAGAGAATCAATACGCATATATAACATTGTTTTCGATATATCTTTTCATATGAACAATTATCGAGACCAGCCAACCGAGAAGCGAAGAAGTCGAGTGATGACATTGCAAGTGAAATCATGCAAGAGGAGTTAGGAATGCTTAAAATGAAATAAAAAGACATCTATCACAGTCCTTTTGGTCCAAATTATCTATTAATCATTATATATTATGTTCGGCTTATGATATGAGTCGCCGATTAATGCTCATACTAGCTTTTGATATTTAACTTTTGTGGTCTACAATGAACTAGATTGTTTTATGAGTTTTATTTGGATGTTAAATTTGTATTCACGTTGATTACTTGTCTTCTACCGCTCTGCTATAGTTCTTTTTTCTTCTAAAAGAGATGAGTTGTAACTATAGTTTCGTGATGCTTTTCCTACTACCGCCTCACATGTTTCAAGTTCTAAGAGAAACTAGTAGATGAATGGTAGTTAAATTTATTGATAGCATCAACTATACAATACATCTTATAAATCAACAAAGGTGGAAACTTACCCGTTTGAGAAATGGTTGCGACCATTTGTCCAACAAGATCTTCAAGTTTAGAAAACCGAGTCAAAAACTCGCCACAAAGATCCTGATAATCCAACCGATTTTCCCGCCACAAGCTAAGGCCGCTAGCAATTGCCCTCAAGCCATTCTCGCAACAACGAAACTCCTCACCTATTCCATCCGGAAATTTTCTTTTCTTGTTAGTTTGTGCCGTATCATCTATCTCCATTGCATCACTAGCGATGGTCATCATCTTAATGGGCCATTTGCTTTAGCAATAGACCTTCTTTAACAAGCAACATAAGCTCATTTGAACCACGGGTAGTTTTGACATTAGCCACTTCCTTTTCAAAGAACACCTTAAACTCGATATAAACCTTTCATCATTTACATCAACTCGCACTCCAAATCAAACGATAATGTCGCATCCGGTGGTACAAACCTCCACACTCGTTGCAAAAAATAACCAAATTTATTGATGATGAGCTAAAGCCCAATGTCGTTTTTAATAGCGTGAAACAATTCCCATGAAGTCGAAACCTTTGAATTATTATCGCTTTCTTCAAATTGAATGCACTAAGTCCCGCCACAAAAGCAAATTAAATTTGGTTTGCACTTGACACCTCGAATCTGTAATAAAGCAGACTTTGAGATGAAAAGACTTTGAAGTCTAAAATTACTCTTCCCATTTCATCATATGTATACAGATGCTTCATGCTAGAAATGATCCCTAATGTTTCACCGAGAAGCTTACGGTGATCGGTCCTTTGAGTTGTCACCGGAAGTGTTGTATTTATGCATGATGGTGCTTAATAGCTTTATTGTTTTCATTTCTTTGTCCGATATGCTCACCGCCTCGAGGTGGAAATTTTAGCTAAAGGTAATTAAGACTAAAATAAATAATGAGTTAATTACGTGAGAGTTAACCAACTTTCCTCAAACTTCTATTATGGGTAACAGATATTTGAGTCAAATAAAAGAACAAACTTACGCTAAATTTTTAAAGTTACTATAAAACTTGACGCTTTTCTATATACCGGGTAACCAACATTTTAGTGTTTTGTTGTTTGTAGTAACCAACTTTCCGCTTTCTAATACGGTTGTTGGATGTCAGATTCACACAAATTCACTTCATCGACTAAGTTTAACAATTTCCCAAACCGTAAAAAATGGAAAGTTTGTACTTGTTTGTGAATGAGGATACATGTTTGAGGAAACTTGGTTAGCATTTTACAAGCATTATCCCAAAATTAAACAAAATAGACTTTACTCCCTCGAAGCGGGCTAAAATCAAGTGTTACTTACAGAGATTGCGTAGCAATGAGACAAGGCAAAAACAGATGCACCAAACAATACATTTGAACGCCCTTGATGAGTCATTATCGAATACATCCACGGTTAAAATACTCATTAGTAGTCATTGTTTAGCAACACTTCTGACTGTACGAAAGTATAAGCAACACAAGATAAATAATAGAATCTTTATTCAAACCTAAGCCACAATAGTCAGCTTAGATTAAGTTTACAATAGTATCCAAGATGTTACAAGATTAGATTAATGTCAATGAGACAATAATCATGTAAGTACAAAGACAAGACAAGATCAATGAAATGATCAGAAAGAAGAGAAGAGTGTGATACAATGACTGCACACACAAGTATTTCTAACCCTAGATTAAGGGACTTATTAAATAGGAGATTAAGTTACACTAAGACCCCTCTAACGGCTATAAATGACTCATCAGCAGAAATGAGAAAGCTTCAGTAGAAACGAGCTTCTTGGAACTTTAAACCTTTTATTCTTTGTCCATGATTAACCCCTCAGAGAATCTCTGCAATGAACATAACTTGAAAGCCATTAGCAATTGATAGAATGATATGTTTGCCACAGATTGATACTCCAAAATTTAACATTCCCTTAACTGATGGGCAAACATATAAAACAATATCAATTTTCACACAAAAATTTATGCCGATAGACAGTGGAGGTTTTAGTGAGTATGTCGCTAGCTTGGTTTGAAGAGCCAATCTTTTAGCACTTATAACACCTCTAGCAATTTTTTCCCGATGAAGTGAACATCAATTTCAAAGTGTTTTGATCTTTCATGGAAAACAGGTTGACAAAGAAGTTGTAAAGCGATTTGTTATCACAAAAAGATTAACGAGGAGATTAATATCAACTTTTAGATCCTTTAAGATTTTTGAATCCAAATGATTTCACAGCAAGCAGAGACATAGATCTATACTCGCTCAGAGAAGATTTTGAAAGAGTGTTTTGTTTTTACTTTTCCATGAGATCGACAATATTAAAGAAAACACAATACCCTCGTGATGATTTTCTCGTTTTCTTGCATTTGGCCCAATCAAAGATCACTATATCCTTCAAGATGATTTCGAGTTGCTAAAATTGTACCTTAGACCTTTCCTCGGAGCTCCTTTTAGATATCTCGAACATTGAGGGCACATTCCGATGAGATTTCAAGGAGAATGCATATATTGTGCGTACAATGAACCGAGTATGAGATGTCGTGTCTTGTATGGGTGAGATAGATAAGTTTCCCAAGTAACTTCGATAACCAAGATGTTGACAAGTAAGGGATCATCTGCAGTGGGATGTATGGAAGGACGAGTTGGGTTCCATAGGAGTGGACACGAGTTTGCACCCAAGAAGGCCAAATTCTTTGAGGAGTTCAAGATGATTTTTCTTTGGGAGAGACAAATGTCATTCCCGCTTTTAAAACCTCAATGCCAAGAAAATATTTTAGATTTCCAAGTCTTTAATATGAAATTTTGATTTTAGAAACTCTTTGAATAGGTTTATCTCATCAATGCGCTTCAGAAGGACAATATCATCCACATAAACAAGCGAGCAATAAACTTGTTATTCTCTGCTTTGGTGAACAAAGAGTGATCATTAATGATTGAACAAAGTTATTTTTTTAAACACCGACAAGTTTTTCATTCCATTTCCGGGAGCTTGTTTTAGGCCATATAGAGACTTGACAAGTTTACAAACTTTATTCTTATTGTTCTCATTACAGAACCCTTGGGATGGTCATATAGATATCCTCGTCAAGATCTCCATACAAGAAAGCATTGTTAACATCAAGTTGAAAAAGAGGCCATTTGTTTTTACAACTAAGGCAATAAGACATCTAACAAGAGACATTTTCACAACAGGAGAGAAAGTTTCATCATAGTCTATTCCTTCCCTTTGGTTGTAGCCTTTGACAACTAATCTAGCCTTGTATCTATCAACTTCACCATTGGCTTTATATTTGATTTTAAAGATCCATTTGTAGCCAATAGGAGTTCTATTAGGAGGTAGATCGCTTATGTCCCTAGCATGGTTTTCATTTAAGGCCTCAATTTCGAGTTCATAGCATCAACCCAATTACTATCAAGGATAGCTTCTTCATAATGTAGGTTCAATACTTTATTAAGGCTAGACGCAGCGAATTATCTTTGTTAAGATTAGAGTAATTAACAACCTTTTCAACACCATATTTGACTTTTCCTTCTATAATAAAGTCATTAAGATTATCGGGCAACTTAGAAACTCGTTGACCTTCTAGCGATAGTGGTCGGCAAGCTTTCTTCTTGTTCGTAGTTCTGGTGTGAATCAGAAGATGTACCAGCAGAATCAGAAGATGCATCAGCAGAATCAGAAGATGCATCAGCAGGATGTGATTCATGTGATATAGTGCCCTCAGGGTGTGTATTATCATCTATGGAAGTTGCAACAGGTTCATCATCCCTAGTAGGATGACCCAACACTGTGACATCTTCATAGGATGTCACTCTCCCTTCATTATTGGGACTTATTTGTGAATCAAAGAAGTTCTTGTGATTTAAATCTTTAGGCACATAAGTTTTAACAAAAGGTTTTGACAAAGTATTTTTCATTTTGAAGGGAAAAACAGTTTCATAAAATTTGACATCTCTGGAATAAAAGATATTTTTTGTTTTTAACTTAAAAGTTTATAACTTTTTTTTCATTTGAATAACCAATAAAAACACTTTTCTCGGACCTACTACCAAATTTATCATAGATGTTGAGAATCGTGGCATAGCATAGGCAGCCAAAGACTCTAAGGAGAGAGAGTGAAGGGTCATTCCCATACACAAAGAAGAAGGAGACTTACTGGACAACACCAAGAGGTAACTGCTTATGACATATGCGTGCTTAGAACACATTCAAAGCCAAAGATAAAGAGGTAATTCCCCCTGAAACATAAGGGATCTAGCCACATTAAGGAGATGCCTATGTTTCCTTTCTGCAATACCATTTTGTTGTGGTGTGTAAACACAAGAGGTTTGATGTAAAATACCTTTTTCATGAAAGAAGTGTTGAAGTTTGTTATTGACAAATTCTGTCCCATTATCACTTCTAAATATCTTAACATTGTGTTCAAATTGATTTGATAGTATATGAGTAAAGTTAACAATGGAAACATAAACATCATCCTTTCCCTTGAGCATATAAACCCACACAGCCCTAGAATAGTCATCAACAATAGTTAAAAAATATTCTAACCATCTCTGCTAGTGACTTTATATGGTCCCCATACATCTAGATGAACAGGTTCACCAATTTTAGTTGATTTATGTTCACTTAGAGGGAATGGTTCCTGGTTTGTTTGGCTTTATTGCAAGTGTCACAAAGATGGTCGATTTAGATGAACTATCAAGTTTAAGAGTGGATTTAAGATATGTAGGACTTGGTGGAGGATGACCAAGTCTTTGATGCCGAGATTTCTAGAAACATGACAAACGAAATGCAATTATTAGAAGTAATCTTACATGTAGAATCAATATCAAACATATATAACCCATTGCATTGTTTACCAATCCCCACAATCCTTTTTGATGTAAATCTCAGATATAGCAATTTGATTCATTAAACCCAACAAACATTTTGTTATCTCTAGCGATCTTATGAATGCAGACAAATATGACATTGTACTCGTGAACAACCGAACATCCAAAAGAGTTAGATCATTATTGACCTAAAGCCCGAGTACCATTGGGATGTCCAACAGTTAGACCAAGATTTGAAATGTCAACAACATTAATTAAAAATTTGTGAATAAATATCATGTCGATTTGCACCGTAGTCAACAATCCAACCAAGACCGATGTTTCCAGATAAGATTTTTGTGTTGTTGTTAAAAAATTTGTTGAAGTTTATGTTAAACTTGACACTGCCATTAAAGAATGTTCCTGAAAAATTTTTACCTTCCACATTAGCATTAGCAGAAGACACATTGTTGTTATTAAGAAGACTTATAAGTCTGGAGAACTGTTCATTAGACAAAAAGACAGGAGAGTTGCTAGCTCTATTATCAGTGATATGATTAGTATCAGAGGAAACATTGTTACTGCTGAAGGGTTTAGCATTAAAATTCTTTTTAACATATCCAGCAGGATAACCAACAAGATCATAGCATCTATCAATAGTGTGACCAGGTTTTTTGTAGTTAGTACATTTGAGGTTCATGTTTGGTCCTCTGTTATTGGAGCTGTTACCAGCATTAAAACCAGTCCTTTTGTTGAAATTGTTAGATCTTTTTTGTTATCAAAAAATTTTTCATTATCAAAAGTTTTAGCAGAGAAGGCAGTGGCATTTCTGTGAGATTCTTCTCCAGAGACAATAGAGAAAGCCATAATGTAAACAATAAGACAGACAAATAACACAGACAGAGATAACAGCAAGAAAAAATAGACAGATATAATAAGATAGACAAGGAATCAAAGACAGAGATAATAATAAGAGCAAATAGACAAATAAATAAGACTTTGTATATAAGAAACAACAAGCACCAAGCCTGTGAACTGGGGTAAACCAGAGCGGGTATTCATACCACTCAGAGGTGGCAGATCAAGATGTTAGATTACCCGTTTGCACCCACAAAGACTTAAGTCTTGTTTGTTTGAAGAAGAGATTAGACTTAGACTTACGAGCAATATGCGATGGAAAGAACAAATCACAAAAGAAATAACCAGTGATTATGCCAATAGCAATAACCACAAACCACCAAGTTGTTGTTTGAAGAGATGTCCCAAGTTTTCACAAATAAACCCTTGGATGTAGAATCAATCGATTATGAGCCCAGAATCTCGATACCATGTACGAAAGTATAAGCAACACAAGATGAATAATAGAATCTTTTGTTAGGAATTAGAAAATTCCATAGTGAAGTATCGGTCACCCCAAATATTATCTAGCATAAGTTAGCTCGTAGACATATCGTTAGTTACGTTATTTACTGTTTTATTAGTTAGTTATTAGTCTAGTTTAGCATAGTGCAACACCATGGAGGAATGACGGGTCTTTACCCATCAGTATGCACGATCCACAACCGATAGGAGGGCGTATTGTTTGTAGTATAAATACCCTTCCATCCATGGAAGGGGTGTGGCTTCTTTGAATAAACCTTTTATTTTCTTAAGCAACTCTCTTCAAGAAACCTCCTCTCAACTCTCTTCATCTATCAAAATGGCTTACTTGTTTAATCACAATCCTAGACCACCCGAATCATCAAACAACATAATATTCACGATCCTACAATTGGCATCAGAGCCTAGGTTTTGTTGTTTGTGTGGATTCGAATGGTTTGTTACATGCGGTTTGGCTTATTCATTGTTGCGTGTTGATGTTGTAGTTGTTACATGGTTAAGTGTGTCATCTATTGTTAAACATTTTTACTGGTTTTTAAATGAAATGGTCAAAACTGTATCTTAACTTATTTTGATCAAGTTCTATATCTGATTTTATATCAGTCTTGGTGGTCAAATAATGTTTATATCAGTTTTGGTGGTCAAATAATGTTTTGGGTTGTCATTTTCTGGTTTCGTTAAGCTTGTCTAAACTGTTTTTCTCATGGTCATTAACTGGTAAAAAGAAGGTTTTCGTAATGCAGTTTCTGGGTCAAGATACTTTGAGCATTCTTGGATGCGAGTTGTTACCTTTTTTAGCATGCGAGTTGCAAAATCTGTCCAGGTTCAATGTCTTGGATGCAACTTGGCATTATTGAATGCGAGTTGGCATATGCGAGTTTGGAAGATGCGAGTTGTGTGAGTTATGTGCTAAGCGACTTGCCATATGCGAGTTGTAAGTTTTGATAGTTGATGACAAAGACTAATGCTTGTTGAGTACTTGCAGAAATGTATGCGAGTTGTGTTTGCTGATAACATGCGAGTTGCTAACCTAAACCTGATGCGAGTTGTCTAAAGTGTTTTATTTAAAGCGACTTGTCTTAAATGATTTATTGTTTGCAACTTGTCCAAACTCTGTCCAAATAAAAATCTGAAAGAGAGTTGAGCATGTTTTTGACTTTTGAGTCAAAATGTCAAATGCGACTTGACAAACAATTAATGAAAGCGTGTTGTTATGCGAGTTGAGAAAGATAGATGAAGACTCAAGACTACCAACTACTACTAAACCTGAATCAAAACTGATGTACTAATGTAACATACTCATCCAAGACCATGTCCAAACCAACTGAATTCAATCATCACAAATCTATTTTATCTTGGACTCAAAAGAAAAATACCAATATCCTCACAAATCTATCAAGACTCGCTGTCAATTGAATTCAAAATGTCTAATCTCAGAATCATTTCTCGTGTGTCTCAATGTGATATCATGCCATGAAGGGCGTTCCACACGAGAATAACCTCATCACAGATCGACCTAGGAGTTCATTTATTTTTTATTATTCGAAAGGACTGAATGGAAAGTATTATGAATCTCATATTTCAATTTTCGTGGTACTCGTATGTACATCATGACCTATGGCCAATAACACGAAATTGATATCCATCATTGATTCTTGTTAGAAGGTTCAACCTCTATTAATTGTACGAATCATGAAAAGAATTTAACTACGGATGTTAATTCCTTTTTCATGTGTTCGAATAGATTAATCAAAACATAAGGGCTAATGAATCTTACCTTCAACCATATTGGTGTAGTCTCACAAACTCAAACACCATCCCTGTGGTTCTAACGGCTGCTCTAACCATCCCTGTGGTGAGCGTGTTTTGCCTATCAAAATTGATGTTTTGATGTTTGTTGCTGCTAATAGGCAAAGAGGTGAGAGCGTTTCTGTTGAAATGAGGGGAGGATATTTGGTGAGTATTATTAGGGTTTGGAAGGAAGGGTTTTTAGGTTTAGTAGCAGATTTGTGAGAACAGGAGGGGGCGGATTTTAGGGTTGGATTTGTGATAAATGTGGTTCTTATACCCGTGTGATTAGGGCATGTCCTATTTTGGATCCAGTGCAAGAATGGGCCGTGAGCTGTATCATGGTGAGTTGGATCAGCCTTCGATTCAAGATTGGGCTTTAACATACATTTGATATCAATGGGTGAATGGACTTGGAGGATTCAACGAGGGTATTGATACATACCGTATTTACGGTTGATATAAGTATTTTTCTTAAAGTATGTTTGATTGTATCAACGTTTTGGTTAAGTATTGTTGTATGTGTACACGTTTTGTGATTATTGGGACCATGTTCACATTCTGATGTGTTTGTATCTCTTTTGGACCTGGCTTTGAACTGAATGAGGGATTGGATAATTTTTTAAATTATCATAGATCCTTGAGCGCATTTTTGTGATTTTAAGAGATTTGGTTTTGATAGGTTCTATTGAAGAGTTTTGATGATGAAATTTGATTTAACAATAAGATTTGAGGTGAGTTGATGAGATGATGAGACTTGTTATGATACTTTGGTGTATACATTTTCACGGCTAGATATGTTTATTGGAAAATGTTGACTACACGGATTTTCAGACGATATTTCTTATTTGGATTTGAAGTGAGGTTTTCCAGACGCATTTACTTATTTTCGTCTTCTTTCTTTCTACCCTTCTGCGAAGATGACTTGTTTGGGCACTTATAGAGGGTGATAAAGACTTGGCTATTTAGGTACGGTTGTGATTCTTTCTCGATTTACCCACAACGTAACTATCACTTCGGTGTCTCACTCAGTTGAGAATGTCAAGAGGTTTTGTACATTGGGTACGTCGTTTCTCTTTCACAAGGATTAGTACAAGTTTAAGTAACTGTTCTGGGGACTTCTTCTTCATGTTCAAGCTTGGTATATCGGATTTACTTCTTCTTGTGGTCACTGCAATAGCCGACTAAAAATTTGGATGATGTGTTTACCAAAGTGTTTATTGGATGGTTGATGATATTGTTGATGTTGGATAATGAACCATTGATAAACCGCTGCATGTTCCCCTAAAACAAATATTCACCAAAACCAAGGTTGTCATAACTCATTCAAGCTGACGTTGTTTACGGTTTTGTCTTGATTTTGTAAAATCCCGCGAAAGAACCTATTTCTCGGTTTAAATCATAGACTTGTAAAATCCCGTGACAATGAAAACATCCTCGTTAAAGTAATGAGCATTTCGGATCTATCTTACGGTTTATTCTTGGTTTTGTAAAATCCATGAAAGAAACTATTTCTCGGTTTAAACTATAGAATTGTAAAATCCCGTATTGATGGATTCATCTTGGAGAAAGGGAAAGTGTATTTCGGATCTTATATGATGCCGATGCTACGGTTTCGCTTTGAAGAAGGATAAAAGGGTGTACTTCATGAATTGGGTGTGTGTTTGGGTTGTCTTCATGGCGGTTTGGTTATTACATGGTTTTACGGGGTTACGTGCTTTTAACCATGGTAGGATGAAAACCATTATCATAGTTCACTTTAAACGACAAAGGAGGCTAGAATTGAGCTTTTAATCAAGAGATGTGACAACGGAGTTAATTCACTATTATTTATTTGAGGTTGAAGTGAATTATCACGGCGAGTTTACTTAGTATCCGAAGATATCGGGGATGGTTGGATGAAGATTCTTCATGATCCTTGATCAAGCTTATTATTAAAACGAAGACTTGGAAATCTAGTTATTTATGGGTGTCTTTACCTTTTCTTTTACCACTTGGGGAATTGGGCTCATACCACTACAAAATAACTATCACTTTAAGGAGTTACGTTGTAGTGCTCAATGTCACATTCAATTGTGGATTTTCAAGAGGTAATGTACGCCTTATACTTGTTGGTTGGTTGGTTGAAGAGTATAGAGTACATAGAGTACTTAGAGATGCTAATGGAAATCGGCACCGCTCTTTGTTACATATGTGCAAGTATAAGTCACGAGTTCGGGATAGTTTACTTGTGGTCAAATTCATCATATTGGTTTTCCATCGGTCGTCACGACAAAAAGCCTCTTGAATGATAATGGGGTGATTACAAGTTTTGCCAAGAGATGATGAAAAGAGAGAGATAATGACGTATGAACACAACAGTTCATGCCTCGTACTCTAAAGAAAAGAAAAGTGTACGTTTCAGTGCACTTTATCTTCAAAAGAAGAGAAATCTTCTTATGACGTTTGAATACTTCACAGCCAAGCCTCGCTCCTCAAAGAAAAGAAATGTGTACGCTTGATGCGCATTATCTTTGCAAGAAGAGAAATCTTCTTATTTATGACCATTCTCATCAACATGCTTCATGCTTTTTCCATGCGCTTCAATTCTCAAGTGAACTGGCTATCGTTGATTGTTTTTCTTATTCCACTTGCTCAACTAATATGACGATGGCGACATCATGTGCTAATTTTATGGGGATAAGTGTGAATAGACTACATTTGTTGAAGATATTCACTTGTTTAATCAAGAATGGAAACTCCGTATGCAATTCTTGAGGGAGAAGAAGTGTGAATTTTTGCATTGTTGATTGATATTTGAGAATATAAATGGTCATACGGCTCTAAACTCATGTAAGAACCAAGCTTCTTCTTATCGGGTCATCTTCACATGGAGTTTTTCTTCTAAGAGCCGTTGGTTGACATCTTCACTCGGATTGATGAGTTTATCGACAAAGTGCTTCCGGTTAATGCTTCATGTATACATCAACATGACGATTCCGAACAATCTATCTGTTTTGTTTGATGTGATTGGTAGTTTGGTGTTACCATCTTGTGTGTTCGCTTGCCTGATTGCTAATTTCCTTGATGAACATCTTTTGTTCTTGTTTGATTGGGAGGATTTTAGTTAAGGGATTTGCAAGATGTAAGTTAATTGGGATGCTTTTGGTGGGATGCTTTTGGTGTGAGTTGAAGATGTTAACTATCTATTCCCCAACCGCACAATCTTGAAGAAGGTCGAGTCTACATCTGTTCTACATTTTCGCTACATGTTAGAAGACTAAAGACGAGTTTCATTTAACGATCTAAAGACTTCTTCTTAATGCGGGCATCTATCAAACAAATTGTCGGTTTAGGGAGAGCACTAATTGGGAGAGAGGTATAAGTCGATTCAATCCCCAATTAGACTTGCTCATATTCTTTAGCAATGACTCCTCGAGACGTTGTTATTGACTATTTCGTATTGGACATTTGACACAAGTTGATTACTTGAGTTAATCATTTATCACTTATTTGAGATTGAAGTTGACTTTCACAAAGGCGTGTTCTTATTTGATAACTTGCTCGGGCTTAAGAATTTGAGTTGAAGACTTGGTTTATCTAGTTACCGCAATGAGGTGGATGGTTGAAGACCGTTAACTATCACTATTAGGAGTTACTTTGTTTTACTCAATGTCACACGCATATGACGGTGTGGATAATCGCAAGAGGTGTTAATGTCTCATACTTTGTTTGGGTAGTGAGTACTTAGAGATTTGCTTGAAGCATAAATTCTCTACACCGCTCTTACATCATTAGGTGCAAGCTTAAGATACAAATGTGGGAAGTTGACTTGGCCAAGTAGGGTATATCGGTTTTCTTCATCGCTTGTCACTTCAAATTGTCTACATAAGGGTTGATAAAATAGTCGAGAGAGTCTTCACAAGTTGATTCTCACAAGAGTTCAAGTATTCTTCTCATAAAGATTTCAAGTATTTGGGCTTATATTTGTTGTTGATTCCAAGTATCAAAACCGAGAAGGGCAAGGAGACACACATCTAAACACAAAGCGAGTAAACTTGATGAACTTAATACTTCTAAGTAATCAAGATATCCCGGAAGACAAATGTTATTACCGCATAGAAACTCAAGGTTTGACTCATGGCGAGTAAACTTGATGAGCTTAATACTTCTAAGTGATTGAAGATATCCCGAAAAACAAATGTCATGACCGCAGAGAAACTCAAGGTTTTACTCATCAAGGCTTTTAGTGTTAGTATTCCAACGACGTGGGAGAAGTGATGTAAAAGAAAGTTTCAAGATAAAGAGGTACACAAGTGCAACATATTCGTGGGAGATAAATTTGTAACATAAGGGAGGTGTTATCGCTTATTCTTTCGTGGGAATGTGTGTACTTGATTCTTGAGCTTCATACACGATCATCGTGGAAGAAAATGTGAACATGGAAGGTGTTTTCATTCCCTCATGATGTGTATTCGGAGAGCTTTGGGTATTGGTGTACTTCGGTTCTTGAGCTTCATACATGATCATCGTGGAAGAAAAATGTAAACATGGGGAGGTGTTTTCATTCCCTCATGATGTGTATTGGGAGAGTTCTTGAGCATTATACAAAGAGGTCGACCGCATCAATTCAACTACTTGATGGAATTGTTCTCTTGACACCTTTTGGAATGGATTGCTTGCACTTGATAGTAATGAAATATGAGAAGAAATTTAAAGAGTGGGATGATACGTTGCTGTTCTTGTTGATGATATAACCCCGAACAAAGAATCTAGATTATTGTTCTTAAAAGGAGCAGCGGGATTTATGATAATGGTGTGCTTCTATGTGCACCTGGCTAAAGCAAGCTTGAAATAGAGCTTCGAATCTGCTCAGCTAAAGGACTTTCGGTTTGGGGGGAAGCTGCCAAAGTCTCACATTCAGATGGTTCAATTTCTTTCTTCAATGCAAGAGCCTCGAAGCTTTGGTGGTGAAATTTTTAGGATGATGACTTCTATCTTCTAAAACGGGTCGCTCAAATCCTTATCTCGGTACTGTATCATCATCTTCTTAAACTATATCATCTATTCTATCTTTTATATATTTATCCGAAAAACAAAATACAAAAATATAAAACCAACACAAAGAAAATAGAAAATATAAAACCTTCAAAACCCATAAAATCAAAAATCTAAAATACCAAAAATATGTTTTCTATGACATGTCTTCCGTATCGATAACATCTACGGTCTTAGAAATGTTATTCAATAATGGCACGGACTTTAGATGAAGTTCGAGCAGAGGTGTAAATATTTCTTTCTAAACATGTCTCAAACTATGGCTTACGCTATTTCGATGTAACCCGGCTTCAAAAAATGGCTTGCGCTACTTGATCGTGACCCGTGCTTAAACTATGGCTTGCTATTATTTCGATAGCAACCCGTTTTTTAAAGGAAGGAAAGTGTTGCGCTAATCCAATTTTCAAAATATTTCGTGCACTTATCCTAAAAACTAAATGAGGAAAGTATGTCGAAGGACTGTTGTTCCTACTCAAATATTTTTCCGTCTAAAATTCTTCAGAAAAATATTTGTTTTAACTTAATGGTGGTAAATGAGTTGCTATTAAATCAATCAGTTTAAGAGTTTTCGTAAAAAAAATGAAAACTCAATCAATGACTCAGCGCTTTTAAACTTTTCAGTAAAATAAGTCATTGATTGAGGGGGAGAATGTTTTCATATCTATATCATCTAACGAGCTTTCTTAATTATCCTACGTGCTTAATTAAAAATGATATTTGCCTATGTCGAAGGACTAGGAATTTAGGATATGATTGTTAGGTTTAGATGATTAGAGTTTGATTAACACATAAACCCCATGCCTTATATGATCTGATTGTTATGTTGAATTGACTTTAATTAGTCGATTGTTGTTTGGGTGATGTCGACCACCATATATTTGTATGTGTGTTCACTAACGATGCGGTATATTGGTATAAAAGAATGTTCCCATCCGGATCCCACAATTGAAGATGATTGGATGCCGAAAGGAAAGGGTAACTATATCTTGGGTTGACAAATGAAGAAACGGAGCTTAATTTGACTTCAATGGAAAGTTGGCATAAATGCAACATAAGAGGTCTCACCGCATCGCAGATGGTTTTCTTCTAAGTGATTGAAGAAACGAAGCTTAATTTGACCTCGCTTGGCATTCAAAATGCAACGTAAGAAGAAGTCTCACCGCATCGATGAGCGGTTTTTCTTCCAAACCCTACAAAGAACAACAATGTAAGCTTCTCAACCACCTAACGTATCTCTGTGCAGGATAACATTTTTTAAACAATTTTGATAATTATATTGTTTTGAAAAATGGAAAAATATTGTTTTGAAAATAAATTGGTCTAAAATTTTGAAAATCACCGGACTTCATTTTATCAAAATTTAAGTCACTCAATTATCGACTTCGGTCATCGATTGAGGGGGAGAGTGATTTAAAATAAAATATTTTCAAACTATATTTCTTCACAAAAGTTCCGTTTTGTACAATAATTAAGTGGTGATCTAAAGATTTAATGTTATGTCATGGTATGATTTTCTTTAGAATCAAGGTCTTTCAAAATGAAATATTTTCTGTTCTTGTTTGATTGTGAAATTGTTTTATTTTACTAAAAGATCTCTTAAAAACTATCATACATGACACTAACAATCTTTAATGTCTTAAAATGGTCCTTATCTGTCATCTTTCAAAATTGAATCTTGCCACGTCTTTCCCCAAATTTTTCTAAATGATTTAAATCAATTGGGATCACAAATCTCAAAAGGTTTGAAATTTTTGATCGGGTGAGAGATCGTGATTTAAATCTCATACCTGTTTTAATGGAATTGGTTTTAGTCCTTTATAGGAACTCCTGCCTCCATGTGCCAAACGATTTCAAATATACAATGCACATGTTGAGGAGGAGCATTTATCCAAAAACAAGATGAGTATTTAAACCTAGACACATTTTCCCATGTTTTATAAACCTTATTAAATCACTTGGGATCTAAAATCTCAAAGGGTTTGATATTTTTGATCGGGGGAGAATTTGTGACTTAATAATGAAATTTGATAAAAGGTGATCGTTTTGATTCAAATGTGCATGCCTCTCTCTCTTGTGTGCTAAACACTTTCGTATCTCAAAACACATATTGAGGGGGAGTATTTTAAAGAAAATAAACTATTGAGGTACAAAAGCTTTTATGTTTTAACATAAAGTACCTTGATTGAGTTTTCAAATGGTTTTCTTAATGGATTTTGTGATCATGGATATGCTTCAAAAGAACTCTTGCCTCTATGTGATAAAATGTATTCAAATATCCTATGCACATATTGAGGGGGAGAATTTTACCAAGAAAATCAAATGGCTTTTTCGTATGAAAATTGTGATCAAAGAAAATATTTCAAAGTCCTCTTGCCTCCATGTGATAAACAATTTCTAAATCATATGCACATGTTGAGGGGGAGGTTTTCTAAATGATCAAAACTATTAAGGTACAAAATGCTTTGATCTCGTATCACAAGTACCTTGATTGTTTTTCCAAATGATTTTTCAATTGGTTTCAAGGAAGAATGAACTGTACCAAAAGACCGACCATTTTACTTTATGTATGGAGTTATAAGGATGGTGAGGTTAGGTATTAGTTCCCATGATCCGCCAGAACCGGAGGGATCTACCTAGGGACAATCCACTAGATAGTGTAGAGTCTTTAGGTATGATGAAAAAAGGAGAAAAGTGAGATATGGGAAGAGTGCGGATCGAGATAGAGCTAGTAATGGAATAATCCCAACAAGGTTCTAGTAATGAAGTCTCGTAAGCAATCAAGGGTTGAAGAATGAAAACAAATGAATGAGAAAAGGGTGAAAAGAAATAGCCTCCAATAATTCAACCTTAGGGCAAGAATCGGGTTCAATACATATGCTACTAAGTGGTTACTAAGGTAACACCGGTATTGAAGACAAGACGTCATGGACCCAAAGGACGACCGCACTACAACTTCCCAAGCCACTCAAGTTCCTCTCAAAAGGGCTTGTTTCATTCTCACGGGAACCGACATAA
Source organism: Chrysanthemum lavandulifolium (assembly GCA_022545495.1). Classification (NCBI taxonomy): domain Eukaryota; kingdom Viridiplantae; phylum Streptophyta; class Magnoliopsida; order Asterales; family Asteraceae; genus Chrysanthemum; species Chrysanthemum lavandulifolium. Next base: position 277,810,454 of record CM040242.1, read on the forward strand.
TCTATCGACTTTCTCTTAGAGATTGTTGATATTGAAGAAAGAGACCTCTCCTAGTCTCCCAGACAGAACCAAATGTGCACTATTGAGTCTAGAGCCAAGAGATCATTCAAAATATCTCGTTAGGACACTAAATTCATGAAGACTTGTTGTTTCACATAATGTGGAAAGTAAGTATATATTAAGAGTCCCACGATTATCCTTGTGGTATTGCCGAACATCCGAGTGGTATGTAAAAGTATTCACGATGAAGATGGAAATCCTTCTAGAGCCATCATCAATCAAGCTCTTGGTGGGTGACATGTGAGATCTTCTCGTAAGATCAAGCTTGTGACAACCGGATAGAAACGATGGGAGATTCATTCTTGAATCAACCTTGGTCCAGAATGGAATTGACGAATACTTTTGGAAAACCGCTCGATGTGCAAACCTTCTTTTCTCTAGCACGTCGAATGTGTATTCATTTCAAATTCAAAAGTGTCTCGATTGAAAAATACTTTTAGAAAACCGCTCGATGTGCGAATCTCTTCTTTTCGCTAGCACGTCGAATGTGTACTCATTCTCTATCACAAAAGTATTTTGATTGAAAATTGATCTTTCTCATAAAACCTTCGTCGTATTGCAAAACTCTTTCTTCATGCAATACCCGATTGTTTTCAAATCATTTTCATCAATCAAGAAATCTCAATTTGTCGGTTCACTCAATCCGTGTTGTCTTCTTTGAAACGTTCGGTTTGAGAACAGATAGAACAATTGCGAAACCCCGTCAAGGAGATTCTTAGGAATCCCACCGATCACAAAGTGTGATTTGTAATCGATCAACGGGAACCGTGGGCCGTGTACCTCAATTCAACGAAGTGATCAAAGACACTTTTTGAAGAAATCATGCGCTTTATTGCTAACTGTTGTTTGCAGGTACATTTGGACGGTTGTAGCTTGTTAATACAAATATCGTCATTAAACGTTATTTATATTTTTTATCTTTGCCTAAGTTTTATTAACGACAAAAGTAAATTTAATTTATAAAAGCTTAAAGCTTGTCAAGTTTAATAGATACTAAAACAAGCTTTCTCAAACAATATATTCATCATTCAAGCATTTACATTTGTGATTAGTGACATCTTGATATGACCCTAATCAGTATGTATGATAGTAGTTTTTAGAATGTGTTAGGTTCTTAAAACCAAACACTACTTAAGCATTTGCATATTTCTAAAAATAGAAATACAACATATGACATCATGTATTACATCATGGAAATCATTTTTAGATTCCATTAGATATTTTGTGAAGATTTGTACTCTTCATATCTTGCACAATCTCACTTAGATAGAGTTGACTTTGGCAAGATTTGATATCTTGGTCGTCGACCAAGCGGTACTAAAATGGTACACGCGGAACCCTTTAAGGGTCCGCCGTCCGTGACGCCTCGTCCATTTTGGCTATAAATAGCAATGCCAAGCCAAGTAGTTTTTATCCTTTTCTAACATACTCTCATACATATCTTCTCTAACCTTTCTAACTCAGCTTCATATCATATTAGTGATCTCTTTGTAGCAAAGAAGATCAAGTCATATTCAAGCTTCAACGAGAAGTTGGAAGTCTTGTTTGTTTAGTGTTGTATGATCTAGTGTTGATCCATACTTCATTGTTGTATCAAACCATCATAATCTTGTGAGTGTGAGTGGTTAGTATTTTAGTCCTCAAAATACATTGTGTGTGGGAGTAGTTGTACCCTTGGAAAGAACTCGACATCTAGCTTAGTGTCGGAAATAGTGTGTGGAAGTGTAAAGGTTTTCTCCGCGGTGAAAGGAGCTTGTTGACTAGTGAAGTTAAACTCTCGAGTGTGAGACTCGGGAGTGGAGTAGGGCAAGGAAAAAGAGTCCTTGTAGGCGAACCACTATAAACAACTTGTTGTGGTTTGATCATTTCTTTCCTATTTACTTATTACACATTGCTTGCATATTTCATTAACATACTCAAGATCAATATCAATTGATCTTTCAATAAGTTTCAAAACAAAGTTTTTAATTGGTAAACTATTCAACCCCTTCTACTTTTCTACAATTGGTACCAGAGCCTCGTTGCTCAAGAATTTCTAAAATAACTTGTATTTTATAAACTTGAAACGATTCATGGATTCTGAAAACTTTAAAGAAGGGTAATCTATGCAAAGACCACCACTCTTTGAAACCAATGGATTTATCTATTTCAAAAACCGTTTTGAAACATATGTAAAATCAAAATATATAGATCTTTGGTTTATTATTGTTAAAGGAGATTTTAGTTCTACAACAAAGGATATTTCCGTTGATGAACAAAAGAAATTAGTTGCTAAAAATAATGAAGCTAAAATGATGCTTTATAATGCTTTACCTAGAAAAGAATATGAAAGAATTTTATGTGTGAAACCGCCAAAGACATTTGGGAATCTTTAATTGTTACACATCAAGGTAATTCACAAGTCAAGGATAACAAAATTGATCTTCTTGTTCAACAATATGAACAATTTGTTATCCTCAAGATGAAACCATTGATTGAGGCTTTGCTCGTTTCAACACTATCATTACATCACTTAAAGCACTTGATGAATCTTTTCGTAGTAAGAACTTTTTCGGAAATTTCTTAGAGCACTCCATCCCAAATGGAGAGCTAAAGTGACCGCTATTGAAGAATCAAAAGATCTCTCAATAATGTCACTAGACGAGCTAATTGGCAACCTTAAAGTTCACGAAATGGTAATGGAGAAAGATTCGAGATCATCAAAGGAAGAAAGGAGAAGATCAAACTGCTGTTTAAAAGCAAAGGCGGAATCAAGCGATGATGATGAATCTTGTTCGGTAGTAAAGATGAGGAGTATGCCATGGCGTTAGAGATTTCAAGAAGTTCTTTAGAAGAAGAGGAAAGTTTGTAAGACAACCTCGAGAAGAAAAGAAGCCATTCAAAAGATCGGGATGATAAGAAGAGTAAAGGTGAAAGAAAGTGTTTTAGATGTGGTGATGCAAGTCATCTCACAGAGAATGTCCCAAGCCACCTAAAAGCAAAACTCAAGGAGCTTTTGTAAGTGGTGCTTGGAGTGATAGTGAAGACGATGAAGAATCAAGCAAGGAAGAGATCGCTAATGGCACATGAGTCAAATGAGGTACTTTCCGACTCTTCTTATTCTTCTATAGATGATGACACCTTACAAAAACAATATAATCAATTGTGTGAGCTAATTCTAAAAATCATAACTAAAATAAATTTCTAAAACCAAAAGGAATTTTGGAAAATGAAGTATATGAGATGAAAGAAAAGCAAAACGACTTGAAAAGGAAAAGCAAATGACGATGATTGTAAATCATGTCAAGAGCTTAATCTTGAAATAGAAAAACTAAAGCTCACACAAGAAGTTCTAATAGAAAATAATTCTAAGTTTAAAAGGTTTAACAAAACATCGCCTTTGCCGATGAAATAGTTAAAATCCATAAAACACCGTGAGACATGAATGGGCTAGGTTTTAATGAAGTATTAATTCCAAAGAGTCAAAACAAAACGGTCGAAAAGGACGAACATTCATCAAAATTGTCAATACAACACGCACTGCATTTAAACCAAAATAAGGGTTCTCGTCCACAGCAAAATGGTACCATGGTACTTCAAAGCAGTAATGTAATGTTCGCAATACGGACCGCATCAATTTGTTAAAGTAACAAAGAAAACCAATGATAATGTTAAACTAAAACCAGCTATTATATCGAGTAGGACTTGTTAAAAATGAATTTAGATCAAAAACTACTCAACAACGATATAAAACCTCTTTTGCCAAACGCCCCTTTCCTAAGAGCAAACACAATGTTCAACCTAACTACCAACACAACGGTTGGAATCAAAGTTTTCCTAGACAATATCAAACTCCAGATTACATGCCATGGAACTCTTACCCATCATTTCCATACATGAATCAAATAAATGGTATGTTTAACCCAAACGGACCCAAGAGATATTGGGGACCAAATGCTTGAGTTATTTGCTTCTTAGGTATGCTTGAAAGTTGGATTGGAACCTGATGAATGGATAAAGGATAGTGGATGCTCACGACACATGACGGGCAACAAAAGTCTCTTCTCATCATACTAAGAGTATGACGGAGGTAATGTCACTTTCGGTAGCAATCTCAAAAGCAAAATCATTGGCAAAGGTACGATTGCTCATAACTCCCTAACTATTGAAAATGTTGCTCATGTGGATAGGTTAGGATTTAATCTACTTAGTATTAGCCAACTATGTGATAAAAAGTATAAAGTACTATTTGATGAAAATGGTAGTAAAATACTAAAAGATGGCATCACCATAGCTAAAGGAGTTAGGAAAAATAACATATACGCTATGAAAATAGATAAAACACATAATGTCAAACTTTGCTTAACAACATTAGACGATAGCTCATCTCTTTGGCATAGACGCTTAGGTCACACTAATATGAGACTTATACAAAACCTATCTTCAAAAGAGTTGGTTAGGAATTTACCAAAACTAAAATATGACCAACACTTTTGCGACGCTTGCAAAATTGGTAAACAAACACATAGTAGTCACAAATCTAAAAATATGGTGTCTACATCTAAGTGTCTAGAATTACATATGGACATGTTTGGACCATCCGCTATAAGAAGCTATGGAGGCAACTTATACACTTTGGTCATAGTAGATGATTACTCAAGGTTTACTTGGACGTTATTTTTGAAAACCAAAATGAAGCTTTTGATAAATTTGAAATACTTAGCAAGAAAATTCAAAATCTTCTAGGTGTCAAATTGTGTCGATCCGAACGGATCATGGTCGTGAATTTGACAACCAAACTCAATTTGGAAACTTTTGTGATACAAATGGTATAACACATAACTTTTCCGCCCACGAACACCTCAATCGAATGGAGTAGTAGAACGAAAATAGAACAATTCAAGAAATGAGTAGAACAATGCTTAATGAACAAAACATTCCTCAAAAGTTTTGGTGTAACGCTGACACTTCTACATATATTTTAAATAGAGTCTTAATACGTCCTTTCATAAACAAAACACCATATGAACTTTATAAAGGTAAAAAGCCAACATTAGGATATTTTAGAGTCTTTGGTTGTAAATGCTTTATTCTTAATACTAAGGATTATCTCACCAAGTTTGACCCAAAGTCTTATGAAGGTGTATTTCTTGGTTACTCTCAAACTAGTAAAGCTTACATTGTTCTAAATAAAGAAACAATGATAGTCGAGGAATCCTTGAACATAACATTTGACGAAAGTCCACCTCCCTCTAGGACATCACCTTTGGTTGATGATGACTTAGTTGAAAGTCAAATAATAGAAAGTCAAATTAATAATAACAAGGAAGACGAACCATCAAATAAGGAAATTGTCAACATCAAAGAATCTAAAAGTCATCCATTAGAAAAGGTCATAGGACAACTTAATCAAAGAACCTTAAGGTCACAAGCTCAAAATTAAAGTAATCATTTTTGTTTTGTATCCACCATTGAACCAAAAGCCATAAATGAAGCGATAAAAGATGAATCATGGGTAATTGCCATGCAAGAAGAATTAAACCAATTCGTTAGAAATGATGTTTGGAAACTAGTTCCAAGACCCAAAGATCAAACTATAATTGGAACAAAATGGGTCTTTCGAAACAAAATGGACGAAAATGGTGTAGTATCTAGAAACAAAGCTAGGCTTGTTGCACAAGGTTATAATCAACAAGAAGGAATTGACTATGATGAAACCTATGCACCGGTAGCTAGACTTGAATCTATTAGAATATTACTTGCTTATGCATGTGCTTATGACTTTAAATTATTTCAAATGGATGTTAAAAGTGCTTTCCTTAATGGGTTTATTAACGAAGAAGTATATGTTGCTCAACCTCCGGTTTTACCGACTTTGAGAAACCACATCATGTCTTCAAACTCAAGAAAGCATTATACGGCCTTAAACAAGCACCTAAAGCTTGGTACAACCGCCTTAAGACTTTTCTTATTGATAACAAATATATTATGGGATTAGTAGATAATACTCTTTTACCAAGAAAAGGAATCACAAATTATTATTGTTCAAATATACGTTGATGACATTATATTCGGATCAACTTGTCAAGAACTATGTGATGATTTCTCTAAAATCATGCATGACGAGTTTGAAATGAGTATGATGGGTGAGTTAAACTTCTTTCTAGGACTTCAAATTAAACAACTAGAAGATGGCATTTTCTTTAACCAATCTAAATATATAAAAGACATGCTTAAGAAATTTGGTCTTGAAGATTCCAAACCAACTAAAACACCCATGTCCTCGGACACTAAACTCACCAAGGACGAAGAAGGTGAATCCGTAGATAACACTAAATATAGAGGAATGATTGGTAGCCTACTCTATCTTACGGCTAGTAGACCCGACATTATGTTTAGTGTTTGTCTATGTGCTCGCTTTCAAGAAAACCCAAAGGCATCACACTTAGAAGCATTAAAAGGATTTTAGATATATTAAGGAACAACGTGTTTAGGATTATGGTATCCCAAAGGAACGGGTATAGAAACCATAGTGTATGCCGACTCGGATCATGCCGGTGATTATGTCGATATAAAAGTACAAGTGGTATTTGCACTTTGTTGGACATTGTCTCACCTCATGGTTTGCAAAGAAGCAAACGGCTTTAGCCATCTCTACCATCAAGCCGAGTACGCCTCACCCGTAAAAGCATGTCAACAAGCTCTTTGGATGAAGCAAGCTCTCGAGACTACGGAATTCATCTCAACGACATTGTGATACTTTATGACAACAAAGGAGCCATCGATCTCAAAGAAGAATCCCGCTCAACATGCTTGTACAAAGCACATTGAAATCATCATCACTTTCTTCGCGACAATGTTCAAAAAGAAAACATTTCAATCGAGAAAGTATCCTCCAAGACAACATTGCCGACATCTTAACTAAACCTCTTAAACGAGAACCTTTTAATCATTTTAGACTTGGTTTAGGATTAATGGAACCAAACATGTAGGATAAACATAGCCCAAAACATTAGAATAATCAAAACAAAACAATTTTGTCTTGTACTGCCATCGTAGCCACGGCACCAACGACAACAAAGACGGAACCAAATTTTGGTACCGTCTCGTCCGTGGTGTCTCTGTACAAAATTGCTATATACAAATCATCCTCTTCCTCAAATCCCACTTTACCAAAACGTAAAACTTAAACCAAGCTCATTATTGTCATCTTCCCACTCACTAATCATCAAGATAACATCATTGTAAGTATCCTAACTACATTTCATCTCTTAACTCGAGTCTAGGATTCGTATTTATGCACAAAACTATCACAAATCATTACATGGGGTTTTATGTATGCTTTTATACCAAATATGAATTCAATTGGCAAATTGCATAACTAGTCATTGAAATTAGGTACTACATTATCATATTGCATAAACAAATCATGTTTCCCACTAATTGATAGATAATGAATATAAGACCTTATTCAAACAACCAAACACCCCATGTCAAAAGTTTTTGAAAAGCTTCTCACTTGTAGGAAAACAATTTTCTTTCTCATTGCTAATACAAATAGAAACGTTAAATTTTCATCACTTGCATGCTCTTGAATACTTAAGGTATTGCATAACTAATATGCATTCCCGGGTATATTCAAATGAAGCCACATTGAATTAGGAGCATTTGGGTTATCTCATGGTATTTACCAAACACCCTACTAAAACCATTTTTGTGCATAAAATGAGTCAAGATAACCGCAACTCCAAATTGTTTTCATGTAGGCACACACTAGAACCAAAAATGTCAAAATTTATTCTAATATTTTTTATTGTCCTTAGAATAACCATGGTAGCCGCAAGATTCTATGATCACAAAGACACCCTTAACTACATTCCCAAACACCACAAAACCAAAGGACTTACCAAGGAACAAGTAGAAATATTTAGGGGTCTAGAATCAAGGTATTTCCATGAGGTAGAACCATTCACCCATCCTTCCTTGAACATACCAATCTTCGTGAAGAACTAGCCGCCATTCAATTCGATTGTCTTCTTGACATTGATGAACCAATTTGTCCTAGGTTTGTGTTAGAATTCTATGCTAGTGTGACCGGCTTTAGTGATGAAGACGATGATGAATTTTGTCTTAGCTTTAGAATCAACCAAAATGACTACACCATCACCTTAAGCGAATTTGCTAAAGTACTAGGAATTCCCAACCGAGGAACTTGTGTCTACACGGATAAGTGGTCACCACCGCTCTTGATGCAATCAACGACGGTATTTCTCCCTATCTAACCCGTTTGGCCGATAAGGATGTCATCCGTGAACACCTTTTAACCCAAAACCGATACAACCCGAGTAACCCGAAAGGGAAAAGAGGTAGACCGAGATCCATATGGAATGGAGCTAAATGAACTTAATCCCAATTTAAGAAATGGGAGGAGTTACTTAGAGCAAACGTCATTAGCACCATAGGAAATAGGGATCACATAAACGCTTGTCTTTGCCACATGCTCTACAACTTGTCCACCCGACAACCATTCAACTCGCCTACTACATAGCTAGGAGAATGATTGATATTCCAACTCAAGGATCGGTTGCTCTTCCATAGGGATGCTTCTCACCCGTCTCTATAGAAACTTCGCACCAATTCCACCAACCCCAAAAGGGATGCACCTTCACTATGAACTCATCCCTCACATCTTTGTACCTTTGAGTGATGCTCGAGTTGCTAAGACTAAAGGAAAGAGAGCTAAACCTCCAACTCCTTCATCATCATCATCAAATAGCTCCGAGGATGGTCTTCTAAGCTCTCATCTTCCACCTCATGAGTATTACGATCTCTTCCCGAGATTGAGAATGAATCGTGAAATTCAAGCAAACTAAGGGAATGTTCAAATGCCTTGGTAGGATGATGAACAAGATTTACAAGAAGTTGGACAAATAAGGGTACTTTAAGGAGTGTTTGGAACAATGCATTATCGTTAATGTTTGATACTATTTAGTTGTTTTATTATGTAGGATGATAATATAACTTGAAACAATGGTGTATGCTAACAATCTCATGTGGGGGATAGCACAAGTATGCTATCAATTTTACCCATTTTCACTATATTGTGAAAATCAATAAGCCTTGCTCAAAATCTATGCCCACTATGTTTATACATGTGTTATTTACTTTTCCTAACTAGAAATGTTTAGTATAACAACTTTTGAGAAAAATTTCGTGTTTCGAAATGTCCCCACACCTAAAAACATACTCGTCCATATTTCAAGACTCACGGATCGACGGCACCATAATTTTGGTACCGTCCTTTATGTAGTTTGGTACCGCCATACCAGAGTTAGTGACAGACGGCACCCTTTTAGGGTACCGTCCGTGTATAGTTTTGGTGCCGTGGATCCTCCGTAATTTTCTCGAATTTTGACTCTTCGTGATTCTAAATTATCTTCCATCACTTATAAATCAATCTTACCTAGTTTATAATGTTATTAGATTTAGTATAATTCACTAAGGTATATAAGAAATCCATTTCCCACCAAAATTCAAAATTTGAAAAATCCACACAAGGAGCCCTTTGGCATAAAGGAAGGAACCAAATTTTGGTACCTTCAAACTGCTGGTAATCAATGTTAGGAAATTCCACTCACTAGAACACATTTATTGCAAATATTTTCTTCTTCACTCCATCTCTCTTGTATGGATTGACTTGGGTGATATGACTAGCATTCAACCCACTTTCAAATCATTAGGAACCTCCTCTCTTCAATGGTTTAACATCAAATCAAACACATTTCTCCACAATTTTTCACTTCTATAAATTGAGAGGTCTTACCATGATCATCCTCACACCTTCTTCATTCTTACTATTATCTAGCAAAGTAAAACCCAAGTCTAAAATGACAAAATCCTCTCCAAAACCTTGCAAGAAGACCGCTAGAATTAGCGTTAGGCCTTGTTGCTTCGTTAATGTTAGCTCCTCATCCGAGTCTTCTCCACTCACAATCTCATCTCCCATCCGAGATAATACAAGCGTTACCTTGGCTACACCAAATCAATCACACATTGTGATAACCACTCCACCACCTACAAAAACACCAACTTCACCTCCTCCGGCACCCATCCAAACATCCAAAACACCCTCACCACCTTCACCACCAAGGTCTCCAACTCTCGTCCCTATGGAGTTATTTTTAACTCCACCAACTTCACCAAATCCTTTCCTAGAGGACTTGGATGACTTGCCTCTAGGCCAAATCATCCACCACCATTGCCATCATATGGCACAATTGAGCGGATAGCTCATGAGTCACCTCGGTCATCCTTGACCCAAACGCCCATTAGGGCCTAAACCTCTTCTCTTCCACCCCATTCACAAAGACATTCATGGTCCTTGTATGAGGACCATCCACTTCCCCATCAATGTCCCCTCATCTTGAGGACATTGAGGAGTGTATGGGATGCCAATCCCACTAGAGAGGAGATTCAAGCGGAACTCCACAACCTCCACCAATTCAAAGGCATGGTGGATTCTCACTTAAGTGAGACAATGCAAATGCAAAATGCTTTGCTTGCATCCATCATGACCACTTCAAACATCCCCAACACCATCACCACATCCACCATTCCACCACCACAACCTCCCAAACATTCTACCCTCCAAGGCATGGTTGCTCAACTTGTGAGCAAACGGGCCAAACTGTGAACGGACCGGGTTATGGTCCATGACTTCTAAGAAGAAATGAGGTTCATCCTCAACCACATCCTTGAGCGTCTCAACGCTCTTTCCCATCCACCATCACTTTAGGATGGTTTTAGAATAGTCTTTCTTATTTTTAATTTCTTAGGATAATTTTTATTTCTTGTACTAAAAACACATCATTGTGTTCTCTTTTCATGATCTTTACTCATGAAAATATTTTAACTAATGAATGTTGTTTATTATATTATTGGTGTCATTACATAGTGTTTGGAAATGCTTGTGAATGATCATTATTACTAACATTTTTTGTAGCTTTATTTTCACAATCCATGTATCTTCCCATTAAAGCACCCAATTTAGGGGAGCTTTGAACAAGGGGAGATAGTAGCTCGGCTCATTACATTCTGATAGCCTTTTCTTTTGTTGAGACAAAAAAGGGAGAAAATATAGAACTTTGAAATTATTTATATTTGACTTTTCCGAAAAGTCAACCGCATACATTTGACTTTCTAAAAGTCAAACAGAACCCTCATTGATAATACTTGACTTTTCTTTAAAAGTCAAACCGCATAATTGACTTTCTCAAAAAGTCAACATCATGCATCAACTAGTGAATTCTTTGAAACTTCATACACTTGCATTATCATTTCCTTTTCAAGTTCTAAAACTAATATTTTTAACTCTTGTACAAACTTTGTTTCTTTTATAAAATAAAATTTATATTTTGTCCTCAACAAAAGGGAGATTGTTAATACAAATATCGTCATTAAACGTCATTTATATTTTTGATCTTTGCCTAAGTTTTGTTAACGACAAAAGTAAATTTAATTTATAAAAGCTTAAAGCTTGTCAAGTTTAATAGATACTAAAACAAGATTTCTCAAACAATATATTCATCATTCAAGCATTTACATTTGTGATTAGTGACATCTTGATATGACCCTAATCAAGATGTATGATAGTAGTTTTAGAATGTGTTAGGTTCTTAAAACCAAACACTACTTAAGCATTTGCATATTTCTAAAAATAGAAATACAACATATGACATCATGTATTACATCATGGAAATCATTGTAAGATTCCATTAGATATTTTGTGAAGATTTGTACTCTTCATATCTTGCACAATCTCACTTAGATAGAGTTGACTTTGGCAAGATTTGATATCTTGGTCGTCGGACCAGCGGTACCAAAATGGTACAGGCGGAACCCTTTAAGGGGTCCGCCGTCCGTGGATGCTCTCGTCCATTTTGGCTATAAATAGCAATGCCAAGCCAAGTAGTTTTTCATCTTTTCTAACATACTCTCATACATATCTTCTCTCTAACCTTTCTAACTCGCCATATCATATTAGTGATCTCTTTGTAGCAAAGAAGATCAAGTCATATTCAAGCTTCAACGAGAAGTTGGAAGTCTTGTTTGTTTAGTGTTGTATGATCTAGTGTTGATCCATACTTCATTGTTGTATCAAACCATCATAATCTTGTGAGTGTGAGTGGTTAGTATTTTAGTCCTCAAAATACATTGTGTGTGGGAGTAGTTGTACCCTTGGAAAGAACTCGACATCTAGCTTAGTGTCGGAAATAGTGTAAGCGAAGTGTAAAGGTTTTCTCCACGGTGAAAGGAGCTTGTTGACTAGTGAAGTTAAACTCTCGAGTGTGAGACTCGGGAGTGGAGTAGGGCAAGGAAAAAGAGTCCTTGTAGGTCGAACCACTATAAACAACTTGTTGTGGTTTGATCATTTCTTTCCTATTTACTTATTACACATTGCTTGCATATTTAATTAACATACTCAAGATCAATATCAATTGATCTTTCAATAAGTTTCAAAACAAAGTTTTTAATTGGTAAACTATTCAACCCCTTCTAGTTTTCTACACACCGATCGAATTGAGAGTCATTCCAAAGCCGCATGCTCACAAAGATCCACACTTAATTGAAGAAATCATGACCGGTGCATATCTACATAACTGGTTCGATATTTTTATACTATGCTTCGCTACATCTGCCGCAAATATCATGAACCAAGAAGGCTTCCGCTACTCGATGGAAAGATGTCATGATTCAAAAGTGTGAACATGTCGGTCCAAAAGTCACAACTTCACATGATGGCAACACAATAAAGGGTGATCCGAGATTTCTCGTGGTCGATGATCTCAATGAAAGCTCGAAGATCATCAAAGATGTGGATCGCTTAAGGCCTCCACTAAAAGTACAAATCAATGCGGACTTTGAAGTTGCACTACTTAAGCACAAAGATTGCGAAAGTGAAGAATTAAAGTCACGAGCTCAAGACCGAAGATAAAATAGAATGCTAGGATTCAAATGTAAAACATGGGGTGACCTCCTTGGGGAGATTGTTAGGAATTAGAAAATTCCATAGTGAAGTATCGGTCACCCCAAATATTATCTAGCATAAGTTAGCTCGTAGACATATCGTTAGTTACGTTATTTACCGTTTTATTAGTTAGTTATTAGTCTAGTTTAGCATAGTGCAACACCGTGGAGGAAGGACGGGTCTTTACCCATCAGATGCCTCGATCCATAGTCCGATAGGAGGACATATTGTTTGTAGTATAAATACCCTTCCATCCATAGAAGGGTGTGGCTTTTGAATAAACCTTTTATTTTCTTAAGCAACTCTCTCAAGAAACCTCCTCTCAACTCTCTTCATCTATCAAAATGGCTTACTTGTTTAATCACAATCCTAGACCACCGAATCATCAAACAACATAATATTCACGATCCTACATCTTTATTCAAACCTAAGCCACAATAGTCAGCTTAGATTAAGTTTACAATAGTATCCAAGATGTTACAAGATTAGATTAATGTCAATGAGACAATAATCATGTAAGTACAAAGACAAGACAAGATCAATTAAATGATCAGAAAGAAGAGAATAGTGTGATACAATGACTGCACACACAAGTGTTTCTAACCCTAGATTAAGGGACTTATTAAATAGAAGATTAAGTTACACTAAGACCCCTCTAACGGCTATAAATGACTCATCAGCAGAAATGAGAAAGCTTCAGCAGAAACCGACTTCTTGGAACTATAAACCTTTATTCTTTGTCCATGATTAACCTCAGAGAATCTCTCGCAATGAACATAACTTGAAAGCCATTAGCAATTGATAGAATGATATGTTTGCCACAGATTGATACTCCAAAATTTAACACTGACCTTATGGGAAAGACCATTTAATGGAAATCCTTCCATGAGCAAAGCTATATACATAGCAGACAATAATTTGGATAAATTACTTTTGGTGATGAAATTAAAAACTCTATATGTCATTAAATGTGAACCATGCTTAACGAGCATAGAGATTGATCTTTACGAAGAACACCGCCAGATCCGTAATCGATTCCCAAGAAACAATGATTTTCATTAGTGTGCACAGTTGATCAATAATAGCATTCCCGTGTCCGACTCAAGATGTCGAACCAAAAAGCACCAAAATTCCATAATAATCTCCATACAAAGATGAAGTGGATGGAAGAAATTTTCAAGCAAAAGCAACTCAACTTCTCCGCAAACTAAAGTTGAAGTAGCCACAAGCATAAAGGTCTTCATTGCATGTATTACGATAAAACATATTCGATTACCGTAACCGTGTAATAGAGGTAACAAAAGCAATAATAGATGAATAAACATCTTTGTCGATTAGAATGTTCAAAAGCCATTCTAGCTTTTTGGCAATCTCAAGTTTCACATCATCTTCCGGATCAAGAGCACTTTGCGTAAGATTAACGATAAGGCAACATGACCAAGTAATGTAGCTTTGACTCGTGCATTGAAGCACAAGTCAAAGAAAAGATAGCATCCATTGATTTGTCATCTTTAGGGACAAAAGTTGATGTCAGAATATCATCGAATGACCAATCAAGAATTTGACATTTATGCTTGTGTCCCAATTGCTATTGAATTTAACAAGGAATTGAGCGTATGAACCGACGTTGGCTCCGAAGTTCTCGCCAAAGTGTCACTTGCAGATTTAAGCTCGTCTTTACCTTTGAAAACCGAAAATGCTTGGGATGGGTAGTGAGATAATCTCGCAGAATTAATAAAGTAAAATTTAATCGGAATGAATATATATATATATATATATTTTTTTTTAATTTTAAGTTCACGCTCTTTTTATTAAAGTTTTTTTTTCTTTTCTTTTTTCCCGCTTTCATACGCTTTTATTTGTATCCATACGCTTTCGTTCGCTTTTATATGTTTTCGTCCGTGTTCATATGTTTTTGTCCTTTTTACGTTGTCGATTTCGACGCCGTCTGCTTTCATCCATTTTCGACGTTTTACGGCGTTTTCAAACGCTTTTATACGCTTTCATACATTTACATAAGTTTTCATCTGCTTTTAGACGCTTTAGTCCGCTTTCACACGCCGTCCGTTTCACGCTTTCATCCATTTTAGACATTTTCGTCTGCTTTCGCACGCCGTCCGCTTTTATACGCCGCGTGTCGCTATCATCGTTTTCGCCTTTTTCACGCTTTAGCCCGCTTACGTCCGTTTCGGCCTGCTTTCACGCCGCTTGTTTTCATCGTTTTTCCATTTTCTTCCGCTGCTCATTTTCATACGTTTTCGTCCGCTTTCTTTTGTTTTCGCCCATTTTTCGACGTGTTTTTACGCTTTCACGTTTTCGTCGCTTTTCTTACGCCGCTTGTTTTCTTACGTTTTTGGCTATTTTCATCCACTTTCATACGTTTTTGTCTATTTTTTTAGGTTTTCATGTATTTTCTTCCGTTTTTAGACGTTTTCGTCTGTATTTTTATGTTTTCATGTATTTTCGTTTCTTTTTATACATTTTCGTCCGTTTTCAGACGTTTTCATACATTTTCATCCGTTTTTCTATGTATTCATCAATTTTTAGACGTTTTCGTCTGTTTTCAAAGGTTTTCATCCGTTTTTATAAGTTTCAGTCCGTTTTCATCCACTTTTATTCGTTTTTGTCTGCTTTATATGTTTTGTCCATTTTCGATGTTTTGTCCGCTTTCATCGCTCTTCTTTTGATTTTATACGCTTTTGTCCGCTTTCGATATTTTCATTTTGATATTTGTAAGTGACACTTATTTATCTCTTGTGATATAACAATGTAAGGAAGATGAAAAGTATTACATTCTTTATCATGTATGTGTTATCAGTTGTGATACTCAACTAAGAATATGATGGTTGTGCTTTTGAAAATATTTAGGAAAATTTTTGTGTTTTATGATATTATGAAATATTAGAAAAGTTGTTCAACTGAAAACAAGAGATGTTATGATACTTTTATTAGACTTGTGGTGGATTTTTCTATTTAATGGATACATTGTGCATGTTTCGATAGGTTTTATAGCGGGGTTTGTAAATATCTATGGTTGAATCAGCAAACTAAATAAGCTATGGTTGAAGATAGCACACATCTTTATAAACAAACTGAGGAAGCTCAAACCCTTGTGATATCACAGGTGATATCACCTCACTTGTAATATCACACGTGATATCATGTGTGATAACACCGTTGATATCATGTGTGATATTACCAGTGATAGCATGTGTGATATCATAGTTTATAGAACCTGTGATATCACCTGTGATATCACCAGTGATATCACAGCAAGGTTGTAAAAAGCACTAGGCGCTAGTGAGGCGGTAAGGTAGGGTTTAGCGATTAACCGGTTAGGCGGAGATTAATCGGATTGGAATTTTTATGCACAAAATTGTAATTCTCGATATTATATTATATTATATGTATGAGATAAGCATAGTGCATTAAAGTTCAAATATTTCAAGTGTTCAAATATAAACATAATACATAATTCTTCAAAGTTCAAAGTCAAACATAGATATTACTTGGTCTGTTGACCATTTTAAGCGATCTTTGATCGATTGATCGCTTTTGACCGGTTTTAAGCGATTTTGACCGATTTTTAAGCGATTTTGTTATTTTTAAGCAATTTTGTTCGATTAATCCGATTAGACCAATTTTGTTCGATAAATCGGTTTGTTGACCAATTTTTTAGCGATATTCGGCCAAACCGATTAAATAGGCCGATTATGATAAATCAAGGCGCTTTGTGAGCGATTAGCGATTATGCGAGATTAATCGGCCGCCTAGGCCAATTTTACAACGGAGATCACAAGTGAGGTGATATCACCTTTGATATCATGTGTGATATCACGGTGTTTGAGCTTACTCGCTTTGTTTATAAAGATGTTTGCTTTCTTCAACCATAACTTCTTTAATTTGTCGATTCAACCATAGATATTTTAAATTCGCTATAAAACCTATCGAAACATGCACAATGTATCCATTAAATAGAAAATATACCACAAGTCTAACAAAAGTTTTATAACATCTTTTGTTTTCGTTAAACACCTTTTCTAATATTTCATATTATCATAAAACACAAAAATCTTCCTAAATATTTTCAAAACAAAATAAAAAAATGAACAAAATCATCACAGAATATAATAAGTGATGTTTATTATCATTTCTTTCATATATAGTTGGTAAAATACTAAATTCTTATCACATTTGGTATGAATTTAATATTTCACATTCTTAGTTGAGTATCACAACTGATAACACATATATGATGAAGAGTGTAATACTCTTCGTCTTTCTTACAGTGTTATATCACAAGAGATAAATAAGTTCACTTAAAAATATTAAAATGAATAAAAAAGAAGCAAACTATGAAAATAGATATTTGACATATTCTCAAAATCAAACAAGTGTTGCATTAAATTAGCATTTTGTTGAACAAAATAAGAATTCACTTAAAGAGAGTTTAACACTTTTATTTCTACTAAGAGTATAATATCACAAGTGATAGATAACATTGGTTGCATAAAAAAAATATGCGCTTGTCAATTGCGATGAAAGACACAAAAACTATCTTATAACTGAAAATTATAAAAATATTAGAAAACACATAGGTGATAATATATAAAATATAAAGAGAAATGAAATATCTCGTGATATTAAAGGTTAAAAACATACTTGTTTGTTTATGAAATATCACAAGTGATATTAGACATTAACTTTTATAATAAATATCACAATTGATATTAGACATGTAATATAATAAAGTTTAATAATAAGCATGAAAATATATGAAAATAGACGAAACGATAAAAACCGGAAAAATGAATGAAACGGAAAAACGATAGAAAGAAATGAAAAGCGATGAAAACGGAAAAAGCGCTCAAAACGGACGAAACGATAAAAACGGATAAAAAGGACGAAACGATGAAAACGGACAAAACGTCCAAAACATACGAAAACGCCTAAAATAGACGAAACATAAAACCGGACGAAAGCGATATAAACCTATGAAAACGTGAGAAAACGGACAAAAACGTAAGAAAACAGATGAAAACGTAAGAAAACAGATTTAAAAGGTATGAAACGGACAAAATCGTAAGAAAGCGGACGAAACGAATGAAAACATAGGAAAACAGACGAGAATGTAAGAAACAAAGTAAACGTAAAAACGGACGAAAATGTATGAAAACGGACAAAAACGTAAGAAAACGGACGAAACGTATGAAATCGGACGAAGCGATGAAACGGACGAAAACGGATGAAAACGTAAGAAAACAAACGAAAAGGTAAGAAAACAGACGAAAACGTAAGAAAACAATCGAAAACGCAAGAAAACAGGCAAAAACGTATGAAAACGGACGAAAATGTAAGAAAACAGACGAAAACGAACGAAAATGTAAGAAAACGGATGAAAACGGATGAAAACGTATGAAAACGTAAGAAAACGGACGAAAACATAAGAAAACAGACGAAAACGTAACAAGACTGACGTAAACGTATGAAAACGGGCAAAAATGTAAGAAAACGGACGAAAATGTATGAAAACGGACGAAAACGTACGAAAACGGGCGAAAACGTAAGAAAACGGATGAAAACGTATGAAACGGACGAAACGTAAGAAACGGACGGAACGGACGAAAGCGTAAGAAAACGTATGAAACCGCATTTAAAACGTATAAAAAGCGGAAAGACGGACAAAACGTATGAAACCGACGAAAATGGAAAAAAAAAAGAAAAAAAAAGAAAAAAAAGTGAAATTAAAAAGTGATTAAAAAATACAAATAATGAGAAAATAAATAAAAAATATAAAAGGAAAAAAAAAACATGGACTTAGGTTTAGACATATTAAATCTTAGGTTAATCCCCACCATTAGATCAAACTAAATGGAAGATGGAGATTTATCCCTTAGTATGCAAGAATTTTTGAGTATGCAAAATAAAGTGCCTCTAACAACTATATAAACATAAGAATATAGAAGCATGTCTATGCCTATAAGATGTAGATAACTTCAATGCACCTCCCCACTTTATAGGCTCTTCTCCTCATTCAATTGGTCTTCACTTGTCAATGTGGGACAAATATTCCCTAAACATTACAATCTTACTTTCACTAAAGCATTAACGAGTCTAAAATTATAAAAATATTAATTTAACAATCATATATATAGTTTTATAAAAAGATTCATCAAAGCATGTCATTAGCATAGCAAAATGTTTTAACAGCATTAGCTTAACATCATCCAAAATAAGGTACTCAAAAATATGTTACATGGTAATCATCCAACAAGAAAAAATAGAAGCGAATAGTCTCGAGTCATCCTGATGCACGTAAACAAAAGGGCAAGGTCGCGTAATGGTTGCATCTCGCTGAATATGTTCATCTCTTTTGATAGCGACTTCACAATTTGCGTCACACTAGTTTGCTTACTTTCTCATCAAATAGTATACCACACGGTTTTTACAAAAAACATACATATAGAGCCATCGACAATGTTATTGGCAACTCGGGGGTATCACGTGGTTATATGTAAGGTATAGCTTAAGAAAAGCTTGTGTACTGTGATTTGGATTCTCGAGCCCTAATTCAACAATATGGATTATGTTAATTAACGAATAGCTAATATAGGAGTTATGATGATAAGTGTGCACATTTACCTTTTAAACAATTGAGCATCGCGATTATTGCGTAAAAACTAATAACAAACTAAAAGTCCCCTCCCAACTCTTTGCGGTAACCTTCATAAAAGATACGGAGTATATATTTATCAAATACGAGGATCTAAGGAAAACAAAACTAACAATGAGAAGTTCGCTATGTATAAACTTACCTTCTCGTGAAAACAAAAAGTCCAGACACTTCCTTGGCTAGTCTTAAATCGTTCAGAAGACAATTGCTATACAACCGGCATTAGGCGATTTAATATGAAATGTCTGAATGAAGCAACGAAAACACAAACAAGAAAAACAAGTGTCTTAAATCCGATTCGTAAGACAATTGCTATACAACCGGCATTAGGCGATTTAATATGAAATGTCCGAATGAAGCAACGAAAACACAAACAAGAAAAACAAGTTAGTACTGTTAGCATATAGCCCATAAGTGGCCCACGGCCCAGTTAGCTATTAGGGTTTACCATATTAATTGTCTTATAAATACGGTTTGTAATCTCCTAGTTTATTATTAATTCAATAATACTTTGCATTGTATGTTTGGTTTCTACATGGTATCAGAGCCGGTTGTCGTTTCGGGTCTGATATGATTAATATGTTCGTTTGAAGTACCTTCGTTCATTGTCACCAATTTGTTTGGGTAGTCCGTTTGTTCTCCTTGTCGTTGAATCAAGTAAGCCTAATTGTATCTATTAAAGTTGAATTTGTTTTCCTTCCTAGCTTCTGATTGGTTGTTGATATGGCATATTAGTTAGTGGTTCGGTGTAATTGGTTTTATGTGTATTGAAATTGATTGGTGACTACAATATTGGTGGAAGTGGTATTAATTTGTAAGCCTTATTTATTTAGATCATTAAATTTGGTTCCTACGTGATTGGGGTTTTGGACGGAAGCATCTTTTAGCCTTTAGTTTTACTTGAATATTTGGTTCTTTCAGATTGGGTTTAGCAGAGAATCGATTGTGCATTTTGTTTTGTTTGAAGACGAATTTGTTTATTATTTGGTTATTCCAAATAATTTGATGGATACTTGTAAGAAAGATTTAAAATTGGATTCGTCAATGTTTGAGTAGTTTAAAAAATTTTTAGTAATGTATGAGAAGTTTAAGATATTTTTAGACATGTTGGAGAAATTTAAAAAGTTTTTAGCTTTTCAGCCTCATGCTATGTCAACCTCATGTCTCGTTGGAAGCAGTCTCCCTTCTCCCGGGTTTTTCCTGGGGAAGGGGTAGGATCTGTCTACATTTTACCTCCCCCATACCTCGCTTCGGCGGGATTGGGTATGTTGTTGTTGTTGTTGTTGCTATGTCAACCTCATCTAATAAAGATTTGACATCATCATTTTCGAAATAGTTATTAGATTCGGGTGCCACTCATCACATGTCTTATATTTTGTCACAATTCATCTCGTTGAGTCTTAATTCTTCGAAATCAATTGTGGCCGCCAATGGTGACTGTATGCCATTAGCAGGTATTGGTTCAGTTGATACACCATATGTCTCTTTATCTGATGTTTACTACATACCGAGCCTAACGATGAATCTTGCTTCTATTAGTAAAATTTGCGATTCTGGATGTGATGTCAAATTTTCGGTTTTCGATTGTTCTATATATGACCGAAAGACACATGATGTGGTTGGGATAGGTCATAGGCAATGGGATCTTTATGTTTTGGATTACTTTAGAGACATTCATGATACCGCATCATCTAGTGTGGATTTGTCTTCTTTTTGGTTGAATTGTTCTTCTTCGGAATTTTATTTATGGCACTCTTGTTTGGGTCACGTCTCTGGGTCTCGTTTACATTTTTTAGCTTCTACAGGAGCGTTGAGACAGTTAGAAACTCATGATATATCCGATTGTTGTGGTTGTAAACTTGCAAAGTTCTCAAGATTACCGCTCAAGAATAGTATTTCCTCTTCTCGCTCCATTTGATATAGTGCATTCGATGTGTGGGGCCTTCTCATGTATCCACAAAAGGAGGTTCCAATTACTATGTTTCATTTATTGATGACTTCACTAGTTATACTTGGGTTTATTTGATGAAACGAAGGTCCGATTTTTTACAATTTTAAAGAATTTAGAGCTCTTGTGAAAACACAACATTCGACAGTCATAAAATGCTTTCGCTGTGATTTGGGGGGTGAATACACTTCTAATGAGTTTGTTGGTTTACTTAAAATGAGAGTGTGGGAAGGTGTAGGGGTATATATACCCCAATGAGGGACCTAACTTGTACAAGAGATTCTATAGGGGCGGCCATGCAATATTTCTAGAGGGACCATAGGTGAAACTTCTCTAAGCTTTTGATATATTAGATTCGGGACACATTTAACCTAGTAAACGAATGATTCATGACGCGTGAGTTACGCCATTGATTTTAAAATAATATTTCCAATAAAAACGATATATAATATGACTCGTATCTCAAATTAGTTAAAATGGTTGCTCTAATTGCGGTTTCTCCAATAACGACGCAACGAAGAATTTACGAGTTGTCACAATTAATGAGTTAATTGCATAAATCGTCCCTAAAATTAGGCAAAATTACATGGTTTGTCTCAACCATTACGAAAGTGCAGAAATCGTCCTTGTGGGAAACCTTTGAGCGAATTTTCGTCCCTGGTTGGGACGAAAATTGCATGTTTCGAAAGTGCCAAATTGCATGTTTTGTTCGAATCAGGGACGAAAATTTACTCAAAGGTTTCCCACAGGGATGATTTCTGCACTTTCAAAATGGTTGGGACGAAAAATGCAATTTGGCCAAAGTTCAGGGACGATTTATGCAATTAACTCTATATTAATATTAAAAATTTTGGATTTACATAGAGGTGGAAGGCGAACGAGCAATAAGCTGCGCCGCTAATTAGTCTTTATGAAAGTTGTAGATATCATTTTTCTTGTTTAGTGTCATTTTGAATCACCTAAAAAGAAGTTCATATTAGAAAGTTATGACAAAAATACCACAAAAACGTTTTCTCGTTTAGTTGTGGCATTTTGGCAATAACTTCCATATATCAACTTATTTTTGTGTGATTCAAAAAGCCACTTGACAAGAAAAGAGATATTTACAACTTTCGCATTTTGAGCTAAGTGTAAAAGCCGAAAGAAAATGGAGCAATTTTCGAAAATTCGAATTTTATGAAGAATAATATTCGCAAGGTTTGACCTCACAAAGCCAACTTTGCAAATTTTTTAATAAAATTCGAATTTTTGACAATTGCTCATTTTTTCTTCGACTTTCACGCTTAGCTCAAAATATGAAACTTGTATCTCTCTATTTTGTTGTCAAGTGGATTTCTGAATCACACAAAAAGAAGTTTGTATGATAAAGTCATGACCAAAATACCACAATAACTTACCACAACAACTAAATGAGAAAAATTTATTGTCGTATTTTGGCCATAACTTTCTCATACGAACTCATTTTTGGGTGATTCAAAGAGCCATTAAATGAGAAAAATGATATCTACAACTTTAGTGTTATGATACAAGCATGAAACCCAAGAAAATGGGGTAACTTTCCAAAACTAAAAGTTTGGGATTTGTTTATAGAAATATCAAAACATTTGCGAAATTTCTTAAGAAAGTCGAAAAGTTTTCGATTATTTGTAAAATTCTCAAATGGTCAAAAGTTGGCGGATTTAATGGGTATTTTATGAAGTATGTTTGTGAAAATGGTTATTTTTGTATTTTTCCGTTTAAAAAATGAATAATGATAAATCTTCCTACTTGATGTTTCTACAAATCCTTCTACATCTTTGATAATTCTAAGTGTAAAAATAATGAAGAAGATTAAGATAGATAAATAATGGATTACACATGTCACACTTTAGGTATGTTTGGCGCAATGGGCTGGAGCTGTGGCTGGGGCTTTTATTATAAGAAAAAAGTTGAAACTTATATCTTTATAATGTTGTTTGGCCAATTAGGTGGAGCTGAAACTTATTAACGTAAAATCACATTAAAATACATCAAATTAAATTCACATATATTTACAGATTTTATGTAAAAAATCATTATATTTTAAGGGTATTTAAGTAATTTAACTAGCCATAAGGCCTTATAAGATCCATT
This sequence comes from Chrysanthemum lavandulifolium, assembly GCA_022545495.1. Classification (NCBI taxonomy): domain Eukaryota; kingdom Viridiplantae; phylum Streptophyta; class Magnoliopsida; order Asterales; family Asteraceae; genus Chrysanthemum; species Chrysanthemum lavandulifolium. The sequence goes on from CM040242.1 coordinate 277,834,253, forward strand.
TTATGGGCTTGGGCTTATGGAGACTTACGGCTTATTTTATAAGCCATAAGCCTCCTTAAACATGTGTGACAAACGAGACTTATTTTATTAGCCGACTTATTTTAAAAGCCCACGCCCCTATAAGTCTCTCATAAGCCCTCGCCAAACGTAGCCTTTATGTGGTGTAGGAGGATATTCTAGGAATATAGAGCATTGCTCTTAAAAATTGATCCCAACTACCGATTTTGGTAATACTTTTTTGTTCGGTGTTGGTTGTAGTTGATCTTTTTACATGTAAGTGTTCGATGATATTATCTTAGAGTATGAGAAGTGCTGAAAAAATCATGGTACACTTTGAATATATGTTTAATGTGCTCGGTATCCATCATACACATGAAATAAATGGTAAATCATTTGTTACGACCAACTACCCAACTTGCAAATTTTGCCACCTTTACTAAGGTAAACTTCAAATGAATTCATTACTTATCTCATCACTAATAGGATCATATTTAACACGAAACTTAATTCCATGTGTAACGTACCTTTCGTCCCAAACTAGACAGTTAGTTATATGTTAGTTCATGCAATTCAAACAACAATGTTGAACTTAAATTAACTCAATCATCATTATTCATCAATGTCATCATACAAATAAGATTCCGGTAAATGGATGTGTCTGATGTCCAAAGACACCGCACCACATACATTGAGTCTAATACATGGCGACTTAGTTTTGTCACAAGTACTCTTGTTCAAGAAAGGTTAGTAACTTAGTATGCATGTTCCACCCCATTAGTAAAGACAATGTGCATTTGTTATGGTCAAACATAAGATAAGAACCACATCACATTATGGCTGTGACACAGATGGAAATTAATGATCATCTTTTAACATGTCGTTGCTACTTATAGAAAATATATCACTTTACACTCCATCTACTTTTTAACAAATTTGTTGACACATCACACATCACCTATTGATTTAAATGCTTTTTAAATATTATTAAAATTGATTTTTGTTGACTCCACAGCTAGAACACCCAACAAGATGATTTATTTCATATTTGAAAAAATTACACGTTTGGTCTCTATGGTTTGCCCAATATAACAACTTTAGTCCCTAAGTCACTTTTATTACACCACAAGTATCTAATTTTGAAACTATGCACGCTTTTGGTCCCTATTTTGGATGGACGTTAGTTAAGTCCGTTAAGTATTTTTCGCAGTTAGTCCTTCGTTAATATTGTTTGCACCGTTAGTCCTTAAAGTTAATTGCATAAATCGTCCTTGTGGTTAGCCGGTCAACGGGTGGGTCAACGCCATGTGTCACCACCGAGTGGTGCCACGTGGCATCAGTCGGTCGGTCAACGGGTCAACGGTCAAGTCGAACGGAATCAATCGCCACGTGGACCAATGAGATGGTGCCACGTGGCATTGGTATAATATACCAAATTTTGGCTAGCCTAGATTCGAACTCGGGTCTTTTGTGTGGGAAGCCAAGCCTTACCAACTGGGCTAAGCATAGCTTCAATAAATTTCCTAAATCAAATATATAACCCTCCAAAAGTTAAGGCGTCCGATAATATTAAAAGGTTCAATTTTATTTTTGGCCTATCAATTTAAGGGTTATATGGACCGTAAAAATAAATAAATATACCGTCGGACTCGCTTTTTCGTGCTCTTTCCAATGGTAAATTCGAGAATTTTTCGACTTCGTTTGAACCTCGAAAATGCGAAAATCACCATTTTTCTTTGTTTTGCATTTTTGAGGTCCAAACCAAGTCGAAAAATTCACCGAGCATACCTTCGGACTCGCTTTTTCGTGCTCTTTCCAATGGTATGCTCGGGAATTTTTCGACTTAAACGAACCTCAAAAATGCGAAAATAATTGTTTTTCTTTATTTTCGCATTTTTCGAGGTTCATTTGAAGTCGAAAAATTCCTAACATACCATTGGAAATAGCACTAAAAACGAGTCCGACGGAGAGCTTGAATTTTTTCGACTTGGTTTGGAACTCGAAAATACAAAACAAAGAAAAATGGTGATTTTCGATTTTTCGAGGTTCAAACGAAGTCGAAAAATTCCCGAGCTACCATTGGAAAGAGCACGAAAAACGAGTCCGACGGTATATTTATTTATTTTTTATAGTCCATATAACCCTTAAATTGATAGCCAAAAATAAAATCAACCTTTAATATTATCGGACGCCTTAACTTTGGAAGGGTATGATTTGATTTAGGAAATATTATTGAAGCTATGCTTAGCCCATTGGGTAAGGCTTGGCTTCCCACACAAAAGACCCGAGTTCAATCTAGGCTAGCCAAAAATTTGGTATATTATACCAATGCCACGCGGCACCATCTCATCGGTCCACGCGGCGACCGACCAATTCGCTGATCGACCCGACTTGACCCGCTGACCGACCGACTCGATGCCACGTGGCACCACTCGGTGGTGACACGTGGCGTTGACCGACCGCTGACCGGCTAATCGATGACGATTTATGCAATTAACTTTAAGGACTAACGGTGCAAAAATATTAACGAAGGACTAACGGCGAAAATACTTAACGGACTTAACTAACGCCCATCCAAAATAGGGACAAAAGCGAAACCACTAGGGTTTCCATCCTTTGAAAAACTCATTTTCATTATTAAGATAAACCAAGTATCTAAAGTTGATTATCTTTATGGACAACATCTCTACATTCATAGTATGATTGATTTTCCACAATTCAACATTTGGTAAATTTATCATTATTATTAACAGGCTTACCATAATCCTGTAACTCATATTCCTCAGCATATTAAATATCTGAGATATCCTTACAGATATATGAATGACAATTCCATCATTTTCATGTTTAGCCTTATCATGATATTTGCTAGTGCATTTTAGAAGATTATGTATTTTGTAATTCAATCTTTCAAGATCTAAACAAAACTCCCACTTGCCTTTTAAAAATTTAAAGATTACCTTTAAATAGTTTAGCAAGTAGAGCAACAATACATTGTTCTCTTTTGGGATATTACAAAAAACATTTAGAGTTCCTAACATTAGTTTGTTACAACTCACTCTATAAGTAGTTTAACAAATTCAGAACTTCATTTATAAGACTTAATGTGATTCATCACATTCCATAAACAAATGGTGTCTTATTAATCTTCTAGGTTGGAGTCTTATTAAGTATATTCAATCTATACTCAATCTACTAACCTTGATAACTTTTGGAAGAAACTATAGTTATCTTGAATCAAACAATGCCAATAGATTTTGATTCTTCTAACTGAACATACCATAAAACTATGGTATTTCCTTAGAATTAATATTGTAAGATTAATCTAACAATATTTAAGATAACCATCTACTCTTTGGTTTATCATATTTACCAACAAAGTAAAACTTAATGGTACAATAGAATTACCAAGTCAATTGCATGTATTATAACACAAGTATTATTGACCAAGTCAAAAGAGATAACAGCTTATAATCCCACTATACGTTATAAGTCTTTGATCAACTCATTGACATCATGCATATGTCTTAAAACATAGCAAGTTAACGTCTTACTTTATATTCTAAGTCTTGTATTAAAAGACTTCATGTTTGTGACTTTACAAAATTGTAATACCCGAATTTCTAAAATTCACAAAAGACCAAAATACCCCTATAATCAAAAAGTATGAATAATTAATTTGAAGAATACCAAATAAGCTATGTAAATTCGAAAATTATTAAGAAATATGCCACATGATCCAAATAAATATTAAACACTTTGTAAAAGGTAATTTTTTTAGTTTATAATTTTATAAAATTCGTTTTGTATTTTATATAGTTAGCCGCATATATTAATTTTGTTTTATAAAAGAATTTAATTAATAAAAGCCCAATATAAATTTATAAAATTAAGAGTCCATTTATTTTAAGTCCAATACATTATAAAGCCCACAAGAAAAATTATAAATCCTATATAAACACATATACGGTTCATATTTTAACCCTAACTAGCGATTTAACCTAAACCGACCTAAAAACCCTCCAAAATTCGACAATCAATTTCCAGGGCTTAAAGCCATTTTTCTTGGACGAGTTTGAAGGTAAAGAAGGTGATAAAATCTGTTCGAGGCTCTAAGGTGCTGGATCGATCGTGTTTAGTTTTTAGGTCAATTAGGGTTTCATGAGTGGAAGTTTTTGGTTTCTTTTGTTCTAACGACCAAAGCTCATCAAGGGTATGTTCCTAATATTATTTTCAGTCCTACAAGTCATATAGAACACGTAAAATTAGCCATGCATGTTAAATAAGTCGTATGGAATTATTTGGAATTAAAACCCTAAAAGCGTATAAACTAATGAATGAGCGTATAATAATTTTGGGACCATGATATTAATTTTCCAAAGACTCTTATATGACGTACGACCTGAATAAAATACATATCCATGAATTCAAGCTTGTGTGATTTGTTTGGGGTTTTATTGTTCGATTGCGCATATAAAAAGGAAAGAATTTAAAAGGGACGATTAGGGTTTATAAAAACTAGGGTTTTGCTTGTTATACTTAAGGGTCATTAATGCAGTAGTAATGATGAATTAATGATGGGTTACATCTAGGTTTAGGGCTTGTACTTGAATTATGCATTATTCGGTTATACATAAAAGGTTTTGGGTTGGTTTTGTAAATTATGAAACTTAAAGGTTATTTTTGTGAACAAGAAAATAAAGGTACTAAACGATAAAAATAAGTATGGGGTTAAACGTAATTTTGGATATTTAGAGGCCATTCAAATTGTATTTAACTTAAAAGGGTATGTTTTGTAAATTCTAAAACCTTTGGGCTAAAAGTGTAAAATCTGATAATATAAGGTTAGGTCATATAATTAAAGATGTTAAAGGTGTAATATGTAATTCGAGTAATTATGGGTCAACATGTGTAAATAAATTACGTAAGGACATGCATGAGTTTGAGGTAACTTCGGTTTGTTTTCATATACGCTCTAGGTCAAAGTAGAAATCATTAAAAGAAGTAACATGTAAATTAAATGCGTAATAAATGATATTAAAAGTATGGAAACCCTAGAACTTAAATAGGAAGTTGATTAGGGTTAAAAGCTAAGTGTGTAGATTCGTTATTTCATGTGAAGATGGTAAGTCTTGGAGTCATTAATAACTATTGATTAAGAGTAAATGAGCTAGTACTAAGTGTCGTGAACATGCGTGAGTTATAATGAATTAAATTAGAATATGCATGGTCTCATTAAGGTTTGCATTCGAACAATGTTACGTGTGGTTTTGGTTAATCATGTAAGTTATAAAAGATTATGTAAACTATTTTGAAAGAGAGTCTTAAAATCCGTTATTGACATTTGTAAACCCTATACTTTGAAAGATGATCATATAAGTCCTCAAATAAGATAATTATCATATTAAACCCTTAAGTTTACTATTTGTCATTTGCAACCCATAAGCTTGGCTAATTAATGATTAATACTCTAAAATGTTGGAATTCGTCCGTCACTAAAATGAGAATAATCGACAACTCTAAAAGTATTAATGAGATTAATCCGTTATACTAATAAGTATTAAATAAATCATAATCCGTGTAGATTCGCTTGGAGGAGACGCGACGTTACATCTTCGTATTCCTACATTCGTTGCTTTTCTCTCATTTGCTTTAAGGTACGGATATTATGACCTTTTTAAGACACTTGTGTTATCGCATGTTTTCGACCTTTTAGTAAAGGTTCCTTATGATGTTCATTTCTCGCTCATTATGCTTATTAGGATTCCCAATGCCATTGCTATGAACCCTTTTCTCAATGTTTGATCTGTTGTTTATATGAACTTGTGTTCTAGTGAACTATGCAATATCCGATGTGAACTTATGTTAGGAAGACTCGATATATACATTTGTTGAACTTTATATATGATTGATTATGAACCTTATGAATGTATGATATGTCACCGTGATATGAACTTATGACTTCGAATATCTCGAATATGAACCTTATGATATGAACTATCCGATATGTTATATGTGACCTTGTGTTGACTATGATCCGTGCTATATCCGAAAATCTGTTTGACTTAAGTTGGTTGATAATAACCAAATATTTAACTAGTCATGGGGTTCCATGTCCGTATCGATGATGCACCTCGATATGACTCTAGGCGAGAGAGTGATGTTCGCCACGCCTCGGATGGTGAAGCATATTTTGAATATGTAGGAAAGGGCGATGGATGCATCCTAGATCCGATCTATTATCCGATATGTTATCCGGTGAATGATGTCGATGCACACGCTGCCTTCACAAAATCTGGAGCTAGCTACTCCATTTATTTTCTGAGGTTACTTTTTGAAGAAGAAAGATATTTCTGATATGATATGTTAGTGAATGTCTTATGACGTATTTGTTTAATTGATTATTAGTTGCCATGCTAGGATAGGATTAATACGTTAAAACATGATTTGTATATCTGATATTATGATTTGTTATCGTTACGTGAATGCGTTGATTTGCGAGATGAATGTGCTAGTGTAAAATTGAGTGTTTTGAAGGTTAATTATCCGTCGCATATGTGACCGCCATGTTAAAACTCGCTAAGGTTAGGATTTGATATGAGAACCGGTTTAGCTATTATGTCCGCCATGACTTGTCTCGCTATTTCATTGCTATATTATTGAATTAAGTGCTATAAATGTTGATTACTTGATTTGTATGAATGCCATGTTTATTTTCTAGAACTGCTTCCGTTAGTTTTGAGACTTTCCGTTTGGCTTATACGTAACTGTTATTCGATATGTTGTGCGTTTGGTTGTTCGATGTGTTTGTTTTGTGTCTTTAATGTGTTATGTGATGTCTAAACCGTTATGTGGTTGTTTGATTTACGATATTTGTGCTTCGCAGAATCCTAAAAGATCCTTCGTCATTATTTCATTTTGATTTCGTTATTCGTATATTTATTTTGTTTAGCTTTTGTTTCGTTATATCTGCTCACCGGCTTTGTAAGCTCACCAAGACTTTTCTTTTCCTGCGGTGTATTTAGCATTCAAGATGAGCTTATGGGATAGCCGATCCGGGCTTGAGAGTAGAGTGAGAGCAAGATTTTGACCATAGAGATTTTAGATTTATTTTGAATATAAGTTATTTATATTATCTTTGTAAGTTTTGTAAAGGCTTCCGCTATTGAATAGTATTTAAAGTTCGATATGAAACCAGACAGATATCTTTACCCTTGTCGGGTCGGGTGTTACAATTTATGGTATCGAGCTCTAGGTTTTAGGACCCTTAGAGCTTAGGCTATGACCGTGAGGATTGGGTAGACATTAGGTTTCGTCTGTTCGATATCTTTCGATTCCTTTGATGGTCGCTCGATTTGACTTGATATCCTTTTACCTTCACCGAATTGGCCCTCCTTTGTTCGCATCGAATTTTGTTATTTTGTTTTCGCCGTCCGCTTGTCGATCGTTAGATGGAGACTACCCGTGGAGCCGAAGAAGATGGTGCCGACCGCGTTCTCGCGACGGTTCTCGTGGCCGGAGAGGTTCGTGAAGCGAAGCCACACTCGACCGCCGCTTCGTTGGAGACATCGGATGTTGTTGGAGGAAGTTGGATGGACCAACCAAAGGCGCAAGAGACGGAGACAAGATTCAACCGTGGTGAGAAGATTCATCTACTTCATATGATTTGGGCGCGACTTATGTCACTCGATTCGCTTGTCATGCGTTCAAGACGGTTTGATATTCGATAAGTGATTCGATCCGTATTGCTTTTCTCCGATTTGTTCGAACTCGTGTGAATCGTGAAGTTTTATCGCTTAGCATTCGGTATATCTCGCTTTTCTTTCTGGATCGTTAGTAATAAGTCATGAGGAAGAATACGAGGTGGACTCGGATTTAGAATCTACGGCTACTAGGAGGTTTAATCCGACACAAGAATAGGAATTTCGCTTCTGATTAGTTACCCTTTTTATGAGAATTTTCTGACAGTTGATTTTGAGTTAAGTTCTTTTGTTTTCATTTTGACGTTTGAATCTGGGATTATTAGGTTTTGTTTTGGAAGTTCATCTTAAGACGATTCGCAAATTTTGTTTGGTTAATGGAAATAAAACAAAATTTTGAAAGTATAGTTCTGTCTCATGTTTCTTTCTCGATAGATTCGTTAAGTTTCGTTAGTCCTCATAAGTTTCGCTCGCTATTCGTTTTCTTAATGATGTTGTTTAATTACCGCTTGAATGAAGTATGGCCATCATGATGGTATACTCATGTGTATCTCGGTTTGTTATAGTATGTTACTTGCTATCCGTATGTTATCCGATATGGTATGTTTTGTTATGATATTAGTTATGTGTTTTGTCATGACCCGAGACCGAATATAATGACAATAAGAACTTGTTATGTGATGCAAGTATTATGACGCCGATCAACGTAATAATACCGAGATCACATAATCAACTTATTGAAGGTATACGACGTCCGGGAAATGCCCGTGATTGATGTGTGAATGGACTTTGACTTGTATCTCGTTATTTGGTGCTTCTCATGTTCGCTTGAAATTCGCACCTAATTGTGAGATTTTCGCCGATATCTGCTTACGTATAAGTTTTGTACGCTTGAACCGAGGTTGTTATGATCTGTGCGAACCTATAGATTGCTATGACCACCTTAAGCTTATATGTCTCCACATATTTCGCGACTATTGAGGCCGATAGGATTTATTCCGCCTATGCATATGATGTCCTCATCATTAGATATCCGAATAAGTCGAATTTGTCGCTTGATTTTCTCGTCTCATCCGTTTCTCCGCCATTATTCGATGAGTATATAATTATCTATTATAAGTATTTGAATATTGATTTAATTTCGAGTAAGTTTGAGTTCAAATATTCGATAAGAAATTCATTTGTTCCGAGATAAGATTAACGTTCGTTATATCCTAGAAATTCAAACCGATTCGGTCTCGCTCGTTCGCCTTGTTCAATTTCGAGGACTAAATTTTCTTTTAGAGGGAAGAATTGTAATACCGGAATTTCTAAAATTCACAAAAGACCAAAATACCCTATAATCAAAAAGTATGAATAATTAATTTGAAGAATACCAAATAAGCTATGTAAATTGTAAAATTATTAAGAAATATCCCACATGATCCAAATAAATATTAAACACTTTGTAAAAGGTAATTTTATAGTTTATAATTTTATAAAATTCGTTTTGTATTTTATATAATTAGTCAATATATTAATTTTGTTTTATAAAAGAATTTAATTAATAAAAGCCCAATATAAATTTATAAAATTAAGAGTCCATTTATTTTAAGTCCAATACATTATAAAGCCCACAAGAAAATTATAAATCCTATATAAACACATATACGGTTCATATTTTAACCCTAACTAGCGATTTAACCTAAACCGACCTAAAACCCTCCAAAATTCGACAATCGGCCTGGGCTTAAAGCCATTTTTCTTGGACGAGTTTGAAGGTAAAGAAGGTGATAAAATCTGGTTCGAGGCTCTAAGGTGCTGGATCGATCGTGATTAGTTTTTAGGTCAATTAGGGTTTCATGAGTGGAAGTTTTTGGTTTCTTATGTTCTAACGACCAAAGGTCATCAAGAGTATGTTCCTAATATTATTTTCAGTCCTACAAGTCATATAGAACACGTAAAAATTAGCCATGCATGTTAAATAAGTCGTATGGAATTATTTGGAATTAAAACCCTAAAAGCGTATAAACTAACGAATGAGCGTATAATAATTTTTGGGACCATGATATTAATTTTCTAAAGACTCTTATCGACGACGACCTGAATAAAATACATATCCATGAATTCAAGCTTGTGTGATTTGTTTGGGGTTTTATTGTTCGATCGCGTATAAAAAAGGAAAGAATTTAAAAGGGACGATTAGGGTTTATAAAAATAGGGTTTTGCTTGTTATACTTAAGGGTCATTAATGCAGTAGTAATGATGAATTAATGATGGGTTACATCTAGGTTTAGGGCTTGTACTTGAATTATGCATTATTCGGTTTATACATAAAAGTTTTGGGTTGGTTTTGTAAATTATGAAACTTAAAGGTTATTTTTGTGAATAGTAAAATAAAGGTACTAAACGATAAAATAAGTATGGGGTTAAACGTGTAATTTTGGATATTTAGAGGCCATTCGAATTGTATTTAACTTAAAGGGTATGTTTTGTAAATTCTAAAACCTTTGGGCTAAAAGTGTAAAATCGATAATATAAGGTTAGGTCGATAATTAAAGATGTTAAAGGTGTAATATGTAATTACGAGTAATTATGGGTCAACATGTAAATAAATTACGTAAGGACATGCATGAGTTTTAGGTAACTTCGGTTTGTTTTCATATACGTTCTAGGTCAAAGTAGAAATCATTAAAAGAGGTAACATGTAAATTAAATGCGTAATAAATGATATTAAAAGTATGGAAACCCTAGAACTTAAATAGGAAGTTGATTAGGGTTAAGAAGCTAAGTGTGCTAATTCGTTATTTTATGTGAAGATGGTAAGTCATGGAGTCATTAATAACTATTGATTAAGAGTAAATGAGCTAGTACTAAGTGTGTCGTGAACATGCGTGAGTTATAATAAATTAAATTAGAATATGCATGGTCTCATTTAGGGTTTGCATTCGAACAATGTTACGTGTGAGTTTTGGTTAATCATGTAAGTTATAAAAGATTATGTAAACTATTTTAAAAGAGAGTTCTAAAATCTGTTCTTGACATTTGTAAACTCTATACGTTGAAAGATGACCATATAAGTCCTCAAATAAGATAATTATTATATTAAACCCTTAAGGTTACCATTTATCATTTGCAACCCATGAGTTTGGTTAAGTAATGACTAATACTCTAAAATGTTGGAATTCCGTCCGTCACTAAAAAGGAGAATAATCTGACAACTCTAAAAGTATTAATGAGATTAATCCGTTATACTAATAAGTATTAAATAAATCATAATCCGTAGATTCGTTGGAGGAGACGCGACGTTACATCTTCGTATTCTTTCGTATTTTCTACATTTGCTTTAAGGTACGGATATTCTCCTTACTTTAAGACACTTAAGTTATCGCATGATATTCGACCTTTTTAGTAAAGGTTCCTCATGTTTTCCTTCTTTGTCATTTCTCTTATGCTTATTAGGATTCCCAATGCCATTGCTATGAACCCTTTTCCGAATGTTTGATCTGTTGTTTATATGAACTTGTGTTCTAGTGAACTATGCAATATCCGATGTGAACTTATGTTAGGAAGACTCGATATACACATTTGTTGAACTTTACTATGGTTGATTATGAACTTATGATTATGAATGTATGATATGAACCGTGATATGAACTTATGACTTCGAATATCCGAATATGAACCTTATGATATGAACTATCCGATATGTTATCTCGTGACCTTGTGTTGACTATGATCCGTGCTATATCCGAAAATCTGTTTGACTTAAGTTGGTTGATAATAACCAAATATTTAACTAGTCATGGGGTTCCATGTCCGTATCGATGATGCACCTCGATATGACTCTAGGGCGAGAGAGTGATGTTCGCCACGCCTCGGATGGTGAAGCATATTTTTGAATATGTAGGAAGGGCGATGGATGCATCCTAGATCCGATCCGTTATCCGATATGTTATCCGGTGAATGATGTCGTGTAATACGCTGCCTTCACAAAATCGGGAGCTAGCTACTCCATTTATTTTCCGATGTTACTTTTGAAGAAGAAAGATATTTCGATATGATATGTTAGTGAATGTGCTTATGACGTATTTGTTTAATTGATTATTAGTTGCCATGCTAGGATAGGATTAATACGTTAAAACATGATTCAGATATCCGATATTATGATTTGTTATTGTTACGTGAATGCGTTGATTTGCGAGATGAATGTGCTAGTGTAAAATTGAGTGTTTTGAAGGTTAATTATCTGTCGCATATGTGACCGCCATGTTAAAACTCGCTAAGGTTAGGATTTGATATGAGAACCGGTTTAGCTATTATGTCCGCCATGACTTGTCTCGCTATTTCACCGCTATATTATTGAATTAAGTGTGTAAGATGTTGATTACTTGATTTGTATGAATGCCATGTTTATTTTCTAGAACTGCTTTCCGTTAGTTTTGAGACTTTCCGCTTGGCTTATACGTAACTGTTATTCGATATGTTGTGCGTTTGGTTGTTCGATGTGTTTGTTTTGTGTCTTTAATGTGTTATGTGATGTCTAAACTGTTATGTGGTTGTTTGGATTTGATATTTGTGCTTCCGCAGAATCCTAAAAGATCCTTCGTCATTATTTCATTTTGATTTCGTTATTCGTATATTTATTTTGTTTAGCTTTTGTTTCGTTATATCTCGCTCACCTGGCTTTGTAAGCTCACCAAGACTTTTCTTTTCCTGCGGCGGTATTTAGCATTCAAGATGAGCTTATGGGATAGCCGATCCGGGCTTGAGAGTAGAGTGAGAGCAAGATTTTGACCATAGAGATTTTAGATTTATTTTGAATATTAAGTTATTTATATTATCTTTGTAAGTTTTGTAAAGGCTTCCGCTATTGTATAGTATTTAAAGTTCGATATGAAACCAGACAGATATCTTTACCCTTGCCGGGTCGGGTGTTACACATTGATTTGTAAGGAAACGCATGACAATCCTTAAAAACATAAGTGCCTACAATTGGAAAGTAATTATCTTTGAAGATAATGCTGGTTACTACACGTGAAATAATTCTTGTAGCTCCCACTGAATTAGAAATCATTAAAACAACTTTATTCAAGAATGCAACACAAATGCTCCCACCGAATTTGACAACATTGTAAGTGTTGCATAACCAAGTGAAAACAATTTGCTTGCTTTTACTTTCCTACACCTTTACTTTCCTACACCTTTAAAGAACCATACATAATCATTACTAAGGTACTAAAGGTGTATTCTACTCTTTGAATGATGGGTTATCCATCAATGTTATTAACTTGAAAAATTTGGTATGCAATTTCTTCCTTAATAGGCCTACCATCCCCATATTGGTATGTAGTACCTTTAAAGGCTAAAGCAAAACAACTAGATAAAATATGCTAGTTTGCCTTTTACCAATTTTTGCGGTAATTTGTCTAGCTTCTAATTTTGTAACTCATATACATGTTTTCCGCTAACCAACATTCATGTTGTTACAAAGGATTCATTCACCAAATGAGGGTAATGAAATCTTTATGGAAAATAAGATGTGCAATTCATTGCTATGAGTTACATTATAATTTAGACAATTCAAATGTTCCTATTATACCTTTCTCATTCATGAAAAGGAATAGGATTGAGTCTCATGCTTCTCCCATGGAAAAGAGACTTCGTTTGTCTTTTCAGTAAATTATTCTCGATCAAACATTTGTTTGAAAGCTAGAATGGATCAATTTACTCATCAAAGACTAAACCACGCTTACGGTTAAATGTTGCATTTATACATTCAAAAGAATTACAAAATTCAATTTTAGTATTTTTGATAATTAACCTTTCAAGAAAATTAAATACCCATGGTTCATAAATATATAACCATTTAATTTTCATTGAAAACTAGGATCCAAATTGTCATAATTTCATCACGCCGTTGATCCGCTAGTAATGAACCTTATACAAAATGGTAGAGCTTTTGCTCAATTGCCAATTTCAATTGCAATTTCTATATTTATGGGATTTACATTTAGCCAATATCAATTTCCATGTAAACATGTTTTATCTCCATCTTATGCCTTGAGTTGCCGCTCACTACAAAACTCAATTAAGTTGTCCAACTTAAGAAAGCGCAAAATCGTCCATGCCCGTTCTCACGACACGTGGACATTTTACCCTTCGATTCGATCTAGGTCACGCTCTCACGCAAATAAAAGGTAATCTTAGGTGTTTCCGTTTAGCTGGATGGCATATAACTCAAATTAAAGGGTAATAATTTTGATGTCAAATCAAATATGTACAAAGATGTCATGCATTCATATTCGTAGCATAGGTTTTATTAAAACATATATATCTTGTTTTAATGTATAATCTTTTTATCATCAAACTTTAATTGAGGTATTGGATTCACCAATCAAGGAATTTAGTATTAATTATCATCCATTATACCGTACTTTTGCTTAAGTGTAAACACTTAGTGTTTCGGATAATTACCACCGAAGTGGCGCATGGAATTAAAACTAATTCGCCATTAAGATGAGCTTGTACATTTAATGGCTTACTAAGTAGCTCCATTCGGGTTACTGAGGCGAGAGGACCGTGCACGCTAAAGCACGACCTTAGACATCCTTTCGATGTAACTGTAAGCACTTCTTTAACCCCTTTTATTAGTTCATTCTCATGGGTGAGCCGTTCAGCCATTTGTACCAAAGTCATCAATCAATTAAACGATTATGATTACTATGCTTAAAAGTACATGTTTCACCATTGTTTAGGTCAGTTTATTTTCTTGTAAAAATACCCTTGTTACACATAACAAACAAGCAAGTATTAAAAAAAATAGACATATAAACAATGAATGCATAAACAAAAAATTCATGCATATCAAACAGCCACATGCAAACATTTTTGATAAATCCTATTAATAACCAATTTAGATCATCAATATGCATATATTTAATTAAGACTTTCACCCGTTTTCATCTATGTACAAGGTGAGCCACATGCATCGATTCATCGATTGCGTAAGTCAAAATTAAACATATACCACATAGCACATAATTGATTAAATAATAATTATTGAGGTCTTCCCAATTTTAGATCTATCATAATTTAATGTATATCACTTAAACATGAAAGACATACAATAAAAGCAGATCCATGATAAAACATGCATGTAATTATCATGGACATAAAATTACACTTAACAATTAATGCAATTAAAAGCGAGTTACGCATATACACATAAAGTTGCATGCATCTTAGGTTTCTAATCCAATTAAAACAATAGTTTACAAAACCCTAATTAGGGCACCAAATAAACGCCTCAAAATTAGGGTTTAGGTTTTGCAAACCCTAGATCTAAGCATACAAATAATAACACATTCATGTTTATTTTAATTATGTGTTTCAAGAATTAATTACTTGTTATACAAGGCTCGTGATGCCACTTGTAGAGTTTATGATATATAAAATACAATAAAACATAAAGACATCAAGAGTACACAATGGAAGACTAAAGATCATAACAAATAAATTAATTAACTGAAAGTATGCGTAACGCACCTCTTGCGAATGTCGATCTCTTGAGCAAACCAAAGAAGTGGTTTAAAGAGTTGTCCTCACCGCTTCTACAACTCAAACCAAATGGTGTAAGAATAATGTCTTACTACCACGTTCTTGTACACACGAATTAACCAACTAATCAAGCGATTGCTAGATCTAACACAAGTCCTCGTTTAAGAAAAATGAAACCAAACTCCCTTACTAATGGGGTGTTCGGTGAAAATGGGACAAGAGAGAGAGAGAGAGATCTAGGGTTAATTCAATGCACAAGTGTATGAAACCCTAGAACCTAACCCTCTTTATATACTAGTAGGGAAACTTTGGTAACAAGTTAGGGATTTAGGGCTTGGGAAGCCCCCGCCTACCACTATGCAAAGCCCAAGGAAATCCATAACTTTTCCAAGTTTTCCATTTCTAGTCCTTTCTCTTTTCATTTAACGGTCGTTAGTCATTTTTCCGTTAAATACTTAACGATCGTTAACCGGACTTAATGTGCAATAATTAATCGTAAACATAAACATTAATTATTAACTTTAATTCTCATTCGCTAATGTGTGCAATCCGTGGTCATGAGTTCGAATCCGGACATTCAAATATTTGTAAATATATACATTTCCAACACGTGGATGGGTGATAGGCTCAAAATTCGCGACTTTTCATGCATCTTGCTTTGACTACATTACTTTAGGTTTAATAATATACATGTGCTATGGTGTTGTGTTAATTAAATTTGTGAAGAAATGAAGCTAGTTAATGCCCTTTACAAGGCTAGTTTTGGGTGGGTTGAATGAGGACTCAAATATCACAAGTTTGTGTTAGTCATGTTTGAGAAAAGTTAAGGGTACCTCATGTGATTATATTTTGGGCGTGGGTTCTGAGTTCAAGGATGAGGTGTAGTAGTTTTCATGGTTAGACTTTTAAGACTTTGAATATGTGTATTTCAAAGTTAGCGATTGTTTTGTGTTTAGAAATGAAAAAAGGTTGTCTTGTTTCTTGCTTCCTTTCCTAGCTTGAAACGTGTATATGTGTGAGTAAGAGTGGGTTTTGTTTGTTTAAATTGTGAAGGAAATGAGTGTCGTGTCTTCTATGTATATATAACTAATTTAGGAAGGGTTTCAAATCTCAAATCCTTGTGTTTAACCAAATGTAGTATAATTTTGGTAGGTAGAAATAGGAGAGCTTGAAATGTGGGAGAGCTTTGTGTCGTGTATATGGGTACAAGACACACACGAGGTTGCTTTTCTTGATATTCCACAAGGTCACAAGTTGACTTAAGAATTGAGGTTAAACACACAAATGGTTTAGGTGACTTTTAAGGTGAAAAAACCAAACCAAATGGATTCTTACCTAAATGGGAAGGAGCGGCTAAGGTGAAGAAAGGAGGAAATTGATAGAATTTTGAATTTATAATGGCATGTATATGTATCTTTAATGTAGGTGGTAAAGCTAGTTTCATGCATGCAAATGACGTAAAGCGAGACATAGATGTTTTATGTTAAATTTCTAAAATAAATGCATAGACACATAAAACATGCTTATAAAACCCTCTATATCTTACATAGGCTAAATTTTGTTTAATGCCGATTTACGTTTAAAATTGTTTTTCGGTTATCGGTTTAGACTTGACGGTTACCGTAAAGGTAATCAAGTATAATTTCAAACTAAATAGTTTTGAGTTTATAAGTAATTATTGACTCATGAAATGCTATTCTATTCCCGTCATGTGTACATTAACTATAGTTTAGTGTCGGTACACGTCCAATTGGTATTTTACGTTATATATGTGATAACTTCCCAATTGTGAGTTTAACATACACGTAAACTTTTGAAGTGAATACATTCGAGTTGTTAGCTAAATAATGACTTGAAAAAAAATTGTGAGTCGTCACAAAATAACTTGAAGTCTCAAAGAATATAAAAGGTGCAAATACAACACAAACGAGTCAAGCAATATCCAACCAACCAAACACCACAATATATAGTGTCACATCTTAAAGCGGACACACGAGGCGTGATGGAGATCGAGTTATTATCATTACATATTGGTATAACATAAATAGAGATATCACTAAATGAACATTCAAGGTACAAAGTCACAACGACATCGGTCACAAGCAAAGACTTGCACCAAAGATCTCAATACATAACCAAGATGTCAATACATAAAGTCATAATTAAAACTAGTCTTAAGATCCCACATCTTGGGATAAACAAACAATAGTTCAACGAAAACAATTCAACAAAGATAATGCACCCGAATCAAGAAAAATGACCTAAAAGGGTTCCATCTTAGATCCACTAGGTAATGAAGCTCTATCCTCCCTAAGCATGATTTATGTTATCACCTTAAAATGAATAATAGAAAACGTCAACATAAAGTTGGTGAGTTCGTAGGTTTAAATGTAAATCATGTCGCTGTGTGATAAATAATGTAGGACAATAGGGAGTAAGATATGCAAATACAAGCACTTAACGAAACCCAATCTAACAACAATCAAACTTCATGAAGACATATCCTATATAAATGATCCAGATGAAATTCACCCTCCATTTAACTCACAATATGAAAAGGTGGGGTGGTCAACCTAAATAGTACTATCAATTCATCATTCGGCTCTAATATGGAGTTAAACAATTGTGTACATTCAAATTATAATGTATATACATACTATAAGGCACATATTGCAATCAAAACGCACATCTATTCCAACATACAAAAACATAACACAGCATAAAAGCATTTGAAATATCATTTGAGTATCATTTTCCTCCAAGAAAAATACAATTAAAAAGGGGCTACGAAAACTTAAATACGCAATTATAAGCACATAAGTTTTCCAAAGAAACAAAGTGATTTAGTACAGTGAAATGCATTTAAAATAGACTTTGAGTATCATTTTCTTCCAAGAAAAATATGAAAACTTGGCCTCAAAAACTCACCTCAACAAAGTATTACAATCGGAAAATAGCAAAGTCCAACGTAAATGAATCTCAATCTGCGACCTAAGTAATTAAGTCATTTTAGGAAAGATATGATTATATTATATACGTGCGTCTTGCATGCATATATTCTTTTGATCGCACAGCCTTTTGTTAGTCTTAGACTATTGGGTCGATTATCAATTAATTGGTGTGCTTCATTATGATGGGTGGATAGTTTCATTGTTCTTCATCGTCAAAACCCTAACTTCGTTGAAGTTAAGGTTTTCTCTATTCGTTTTACTATAAGTTCCGCATGTTGTGATTTTGTTGGTTTCTTGAATTTGTTTGTGGGTTGTGAAGGATGGAAAAGGGCTTTTGATTGATCGTAGTACCTCTAAAGGTTCGAACTCAGTTGGTACGAGATTGGGAGGTAGTGATGGATCGAACAAGAATTTTTGGTTAGTCGAACAAGAATTTTTGTTCAACTAACCAGGACGATCAGGTTACTTCGGCTAGTTTGGCGGTCAAACTAGACCAATTACGAATGTGAGTAGCAACAATTTGGCACCTAATGTTTCTAATGAGGCTGAGCCGAATTATGGTCTTGATCCAGTTGTTTTGGATGCGTGTAAGTCTTTTTAAGAGGCCATGCGCGGTGTTGAAGTTAAGAATGCGAAGAATGTGGACAATGGTACTAATGTTGCTTCTAACTCGTCACTCAAAGTTCACAATCAGCCCCAACCAACGGGTGTCCTGAGTGTGAAGCCGGTTTCATATGCGGGTGCTACGTCAATTGATCCTACGAAACGCAAGTCTAATTTTCGTAGGTTGAAATGTAGTAACAAGTCTATTGGGGTGGATCTCTCCTTTCCTTTGAAAGTGGTTGAGAAGGTAAACTCTAAATTTGAGAATACCCTTTATGGTTATTTTCTTGGTAAACGTATTTTTTTCGGTTGTTGATTATTACGTTCGTAATACGTGGGAAAAGTACGGTATTCAAAAGGTTATGATGAATGCTAAGGGATTCTTTTTCTTTAAGTTTTCTACTCGTAAAGGTGTTGAAGATGTTCTGGAAAATGGACCATGGATGATTAAGAATGTGCCAATTATTCTTAAAACTTGGACGTTAAATACTAATTTACTTAAAGAGGATTTGACTAACATCCCGGTGTGGGTTAAATTTCTTGATGTTCCCCTTGCTATGTTCTTTGATGATGGTCTCAGTCTCCTTGCTACACTGATTAGTAATCCTAAAATGTTAAATTCTTACACTAGTCAAATGTGCTTGGAATCTTGGGGCCGCAATAGTTTTGCTAGGTGCTTGATTGAAGTTCGACGGATAAGGTGCTTGGGAGAGTCTCACTATTGAAATACCTTTACTTGATGGGTCGGGTTACGCTATTGAAAAGATTCGAGTTGAATACGAATGGAAGCTTTTGGTCATACTCTTGGGGTTGTCCTAATCATCCCATCTCATACTCAACATACAAAGAGTGTTAATGATGGTTTTCAAATGGTCATTAGCAAGAATAGGGGCAAGAATGGTGGTCAAAGTGTTCGGGTAAAGGGGATTTACTAAACCTAATATGGGTACTAAGGTTCGTTATCAACCTAAAGCACCTTCTCGACCAAAAAAGGTGGATGGTACAAAGAAAAAGGCAGCAGATGTGGCTAGCACTAGTGAAACTAAGGTTGTTACATCTAATGTGTTTGAAGCTCTTAACACGATTGATACTGATAATTGTACCATGCCTACTAATGTTACCATGGAAGGGATTATGACTGAATCTAGTACCACAATGGCTGCTAATAAGGAGGGGTCTCAACAGACTGATAGTGTATCACAAGATCCAATTGTGATTGATGACAAACTGAAGGAGCCTGTGGTGGCTCCTAAAGTGATGGACGCGGGTGCCACCGATTCAATGGAAGCTAACGAGGTTAGTCATACCCCTAGTGTTGAGAAAATTGAGGATTTTGAAAAGCTTCTTATTGATGGAAAAGCTACTCTTGTGGATAATGATGGTAATCATATTAAAAAGATTGATTATCTGGGTAATAAAAAGGATTTTCCGTCTACTTCATCTATTTCTTCTACTAAGAGAGTTAACTCATTCTCTAAGGTGGGAGAGATTGTTGATTCCGACATGATGAAAAGGAGGTTGTGAACACTTTGATGAGTCAATGAACTTATTTGGTGGTGGTCATGATCGTGAAGATGATTATGATGACTATGCATATCGGTCTCGATCTTCCGGGAATTTGGATGCTTTTTATGATACGTATGGTATCAAGCTCCAAGGCCTTGGTAGAAAGTAATTTTGTTTTTATAGGAGTCTAATGTTATCTTTTGAGTAGTGATTTATATTCTTGTTTAGAGAATAGGAAGTATCTTGTTATGTAAGCTTTTCCGCCTATGTAGCGGGTTGAGATATGGGATTAACCCATATCCTTTGTACTAAAATGTTTTTGAGTAATATATTCACGGGTCTTTGACCTTTACCCAAAAAGATATGTATTATATGCATATGAGTTTTATAATATTTAATCATACTTATATACTAATAGTGGGGTTTTATGAAGTTATGTAGCTCAAAAGTTTAAGAAAAACGAGAACTCTAAATCAAACTTCATTCATTTTAGACCCAATTTTAAATGAGTGCATCTAATTTGTTTCAAGCTCGTTTTTAGCCGTTAAACTCTCGGATCGTAGATGAACATGCCTAATTTCAATATTTCAAGGCCTCGATTTGTGGAAATATGTTTTAGATGTCAGTTTTTATTGAATCAAATTTGGACCTGCTGTTAAGGTTTTTTTAGAATCTTTCCAGCTTCGTTGGGCTATATCTCACTCATTTTCTAATAAAATCACTTGGTTCAAAAGCCTAAGTTCATCATTTTTTAGTCTACTTTCCAAAAACATAAGCCAATTATCTTGGTTCTACACCAACTATTTTATAAAATCAAATAAGACAAGTATGTCAAAGCTATCCTAAATCGAAAAACATAACCCGACTTCTCGGGGCGTATTCGTTACTTAACTTCACGACTCGATCCAAGTTGCTACGTTTAAGTTAAAGTCTCGTATAAAAAAGTTCAAAAGGCTCGATTCACCAAATTACACCTGAGTGGTTGATTTATTGGATTGAAATCTGAATTCAGTTTGTGTCGGTTTTGAACAACCGATTGCATATCATTTATTAAAATTCCAAATCAACTCCAAAACTACGAAATTCAAGGAACTAACTAAGACCTATATCTAAGTGTGTGTAATTGGCCTGGCCAAGAAAAATATTTAAGATAGTTTCATATGGTGATGTACACGACTGAAAATTTTCAACACAAACAAGTATGTATAGGTGATATAAAAATGACATGAGATGTTATATAAGTTTAACAATAAATAAATATGATGCTTACAATGATGTGGATGATTGGTGCGCAAGAACTATATGAAAACCTTAAGTAAACCCTAATTTAACTCTTCCAAAACCTTTGCCCTTGAAACCCTTCTTGTGTAATCTTTAAACCAACTTGAACCAACCTTGAAACCACTTTGTTCAGTCCTATTTCTGTCGTGAAAAGGTAGATAAAGAAGTGGTGTGTATTTGATTTTGGGTGGATAAAAATAGTCACAATTGCCTAGTATTTTTAAGTGTATATTGTGAAGGTTGAATGAAGATTTATGGAGTCACATGTTTATGTAAGGCTAAGTAGGGAAGGTGGCTTAGAGGTTGTGGTATGCCTTTGGGGTAGGGTGTCCATGGTCTTGAAATTGAACCGAACCGGGCCGAAAGAAATGAGAACCAAAATATGAAAATATGGAACCGAGGACCGTCCCAAGTTCTTGATTCGGTTCTGCACGGTACTCGGTTTTGATGCGGAATTTTCGGTAATTCGGTGAGAACTAAAGTGTTTAGAAAAATTATTTATTTTCATTGTCAATCATTCATAAAGGACATGCTCTATCAAAATACAAACATACAAAAAAATGTCTCTAACAATGCAAATTGTTGCAGTAATCCATTTGTTCAAAAAACAAAATATCAAAATATAAGTTTATAATTGTTCAAACGTATCAAGAACACGTATTTGTGTTCAAAACCTCCAAAAACGCTTAATGCTCTATCACTTGTTTCCCTTTATAACTTCATACCGCTTCTTTCATTTCTTTAACAACCTCATAATCATTCAGAATATCTTCTATTTTATTTACATTTACTTCCATTCTCCCCCTTCTTATCCAATCGTGGGTGCAAAGCAACGCGTCCACAAGTTGACTTGACAATGAAGTTCTGTAAGGGTCCAAATGCGTTTACCGATGCTTTCATGTTGGATGAATGACGGTGATGGTGTTATTTGGAATGGATTAAAAGTTAGAATTTTAGGTTTTAGATTTTTTTTGTTACGACTAATGGGCAAGGCTTTATTTTATTATTTTTTCATTTATTTATTTATTTTAAAGGCTGCATGAACACAATCCCAATCAAACCCTATAAAACTTCCGATTTTCAAAAGAGTCGGTTTTTCAGTAAAGTAGCGGAACCAAACAGTTCAGACCGAACCGTCTCGAGAGCGAAAATTAAGAATTTGAGGAACCAAGAACCGGACCATGGTTCTGTTGGGATTTTAGAACCGTTAACCATTAACCTCTGAGCACGCAGCGGAATTAGGATCTAGTTTATGCAATTAACACCTTGAATTACTTGAACACCACGAACAAGAAAACGAAACCCCTTTATTGCTATACCATGTTCAACCAGGAACAAATAACAATAACTCTAAAACACTTGGATCAATAATTAATGCAAGCTTTGAATTTTGAACAAAACATACTAAAACCTTATGAGTTGTAACCAATCAGTAGGTAGTAGAATGTTTTCAATCGTTTGACTGAGTAAAAGGAATAATATATATTCGGTTTTGTTAGGGATAAAATAATGAACCATATTTATATTGAGTTAGTGATATTATCAAATCGTATGACTCAAACGCATGTGTGTTTGTTTATATATGCTTATAAACCAATTACACTTTGGGCTCAAGACTTGTCGAACAAGCTACAAAACCCAAACAACCCCGATCAGTTACTAGGCCCAAGGCAAACATCAAATTCGACCCAAGTTAAATGATAAAACATTCATGGGTCGTTTGATTGTATCGGTATACATGCATGCAATAAGCGGGTTCAATATATTCAAGTATTAAGCGATCGACACGTACTCTCGTGTTTAACGTGTGTGCTCCATAGGCTCACACACTTCTAGTCGTTCGTGTGTTTATAACTCCCACAAACCAACAGGTTCTAATATACGGTTCGGTTCGATATGATTTCTCAATTCTTTTGGTTCCTCGAGACACCTCAAGCTAGGCCAAAATAAAAACCATATTACTCAAATAATTAAATAAATAAATTAAAAAATCCTCTATAAGATACCCGATCCTATCTTGGGAGACAAAATCTGCATTGTTGTTTTTAAAGGAAATGATTTGATTAAATCCTTTTTATTCAGGGTAGTCTATCAACTTCCATAAAATTAAAAACGAAACATGCATTTTAGATACAAAAGGAAGGACAGTATATTTAGAAAAGATTTTCACCAGATCTTAAGTCATTCTTATAAATATCATAACATTCACAAACCCTAGAACAAAACATAGGAGAATCGAAGCATTTATTTTGGCTTCGGGTTGTAGTTTCAGTCGGCAAGTAAGGTACGTAATACTCTCATGCATGCATGTAATTTGAACTGTTAGAATCACATAATACGTTAAGATTACGTACGTGCTTTTAAATCATCAAGAAAAACATCGCATGCAGTTAGCTAGCATCTTGTGTATGTATGATATGTATAGTTTGACTCTTGGCTTTGTGCAGTGAAAGATGTAATCACAAAATTACTTTATGTAATACTATATATGAATAGTTTGATAAATATGTGGAATATTAATGCATTATTGGAATATGACAGAATATATTTTGTTGAAATTGTAGGAGACTTGTTAGGAAAACAAGTGCGAGCTAGTAAGATATGGAGAGTTTGAAGGGATTTTTACGCGGGGTTGCACGTTTCTCAAGCCAATGTGTCACAGCTTGTTCTAGGCAATCCAACTGCAAGCGCAAAACTCTAAAAGAAGAGTATCCTGTATTCACGGTTTGTAGATAACATCTAATGTATATACTTCTTTTGTTTTTGCGGAACCATAGTTTCTAATATGGTTTGTTTTTTGTTGCAGAATATCACGGTGAAGGTGAGCAGGAAAGGTTCGTGGCCAGATGTAGTGAAAAATATAAGTGATAGTGCGGAAGGTATGATTTTGTGATATATCATTAGTTTATACTTTGAATATTTGTGTTCCTAAGATTCATCAAACAATTTCGTTGTTGGTAAAAGGAGCAATATGTTGCACGATTGAAAAGAATGGGATGGTATATATCTCGGGTGACTTTTATCCACGGCAAATTCTTAGGAGTGTGTGTAAATTACGAAAAAAGGGAAAGCTAGTGCCGTGTTGGGAAATTGCACACGATTACTTGGCTAAAAAGACAGAAGCGAAAATCCCCAACTGATAACACAAACAGCAGTTGGCGAGTGTGCAGGAAGGCTACCGAATGTTCTGGACATCATAATGAAAAGCCAATGACTTCAGATAAGACTCGAGATAAATCTTCTTAAAATACTGCATATCTCGCAGAAGAAACTAGGGTGCAATTATCCCGTATGCTGCAGTATAATGTGATTGAATTTTTAGACATGATGTCTTTAGCTCTAATTTTTCTTTGTTTTTCCCATATTATGCGTTATTTTTGATATATTTTAAAACTAGTTATGGATTTATATATTTTATTATGATGATTCGTGTCTATTGCATGTCTTTTTGGATTTTCATAAGAGATGTTTGGAGAGTAATGGGCAAATCACATTATTTGAGAGTGTTTGGAATTGGGCAAATCACAAAAAAATGCATCGAACTTGACACTTTATGTGATTGTGTGTAGCCAACTACTTTTTTTCTTATTGTATGTACTGAACTTTCAAATTTCGATCATTATGTGTATTTTGTGACTACTATGCCATGTAAAATGACCATTTTACCCTTTGAAATTTGAAAAAATTAAGGGTAAAATGGTCACAAAATACACACAATAATCGAATTTTGAAAGTTCACTACACACAATTAGAAAAAAAATAGTTGGCTACACATAATCATAAAAAGTGTCAAGTTCGATGCATTTTTTTGTCATTTGCCCGTTTGGAATTCATTAGCAATCCAAACAACCCCTAATTTTGAAATGAATGGTAAAATTGAATTTGGTAACTGCTATAAGAGCACCAGCAATGGGCTTGTAGCAGCTTGTAGTTAGGGGTCACCCTTGCGGTAATATAGTGGCGGGTTCGTGGTTTCGTTGCTCGTGCTTCTGACCGCTGAGAACACACAAAACAACTTTCTTTTTTCTTTTTATTTGAAAAGGCAGTTTATGGTGGACTATGACAATCGCGGGTATAAATGATTAAAAAGTAGTGTGCGAATTGAATATTCTATATGCAATATAGAGAGTAAAGTCTTTAATGTGACACATTAAGCTATGAGTACATCTTTCCATAGTATATTTGTGTGTTCTATGGTTCTGGCTTTCTACCTAGCTGGATCTGAAACAACCTCAGGATTTATCATTTCGTAACAATACGTCTAGTATTGCTAATCCATACTAATAAAGAAAAAGTACCTTGTAAGATCATAGCTAAGAGCACAAGGTATGCAAGGAACCAATAACACGTTATTGGTATGCCACATTAACGCCACATCATACACTTTTCAATAACACACTAATAACTAAAACACTCTCCTCATAACACACCACTAACATGTTATTGGATCCCACAAAATAACTCACTAAAAGACCCACTCACTCACAATACAAAAAATAAGTAAATAAATAACACAAAGAAAAACCATTGACTTGAGCCACTCTAGTAACTCAAATGCATTTAACATGAATTTGGCATGTTGGGGTGGTATGGCAATGGCATGCCATTAGTATTTTTTTTCTCCCTTTGGCATGTTATTAGTAGCCATACCTTGTGCTCTAACAGAAAGAGCTTGATACTTCTTTTGTAAATGTTGTTGCAAGTGAAGTCACAATTTGTAAGACAACTTGTGGTAAACATCAACAATTGATACTAAAACGTATTTTATGAAGGCTACAAAAGGTTAACGGATATGTAGTTGAGCGAAAATTGAGTGTACTTGAATTAAAAACACCAAATGGTTGATAGTGGTGAATCGTACTCGCTAAGCATTATGTCAAAACCATGAACATGTAAAGATATGAATTGCTATATTGAATTGCCCATAATCGGTTTACATAAGGAGCGGCCTTCGCAGGGGGGATTGGCTTTGATCAGGCGTCCTTGAAGAGTGGGAGCAAGAGTTAAAAGGATCCATGATTTCACAATGGAATCGGCTGTGAGCCATTCTTCCGTGGGAGGATCAGATGTAGAGGTTGTAGCTTCACCTTCGATGTGCTTTAGGACACCGAAATTGTTGCAATGGATCTTGAAAAAATAGCACCAAGATGAGTAATTTAACTCATCAATGTCGAGTTTGACCGGAACGACGGAGTTGAGGTTGTTGACAGCATAAAGCTTTTCAACTAAAGTGAGGGCAGGTGGTGGTGGTGGTTGATTACCGTTTGTCATTATAACGGTGGGGAAAGTAGGGTTTTATGTTGTTAGGGTTTATAGGATCGGCACCTTCCTGATACCATGTAAAGATATGAATTGCTATATTGAATTGCCCATAATCGGTTTACATAAGGAGTATATAATACATACTAAATGGGCCATAAACCCAAATACACACAATAGTAAATATGATCGGGCCTCATAATATATCCGCTAACAGAACACCTATAATCGTTAAAAAATATTTTAACAAATCTACATGTTCTTGAATTGGATACAGTAGCGACTTGCTAAATATGGATCAAGAACTAAAGTGTGGGTTGAAGATAATGAGGGTATCTCTTGGGAAATATCAACCCATATCTGATCATGTTAATTATGTGTTGAAACTATCTCAAAAATGCTACTCCCTCCGTCCCAAATTATAAGTCCAGTTTGACTTATTGACTCAAACATTGACCTTAAATATTTTCGTTTGTATTATATAACACTTGATGAAAATTATACCAAATGAAAATACATTTAAAACACAATCCATTTATATATTTTGCATCAATTATTATATAATACAAACAAAAATATTTAAGGTCAAAGTTTGAGTCAAAAAGTCAAACTGGACTTATAATTTGGGACGGAGGTAGTATTTACTACCGTATAAATCAAGTTTATATACTAAAATGTTTTGAAGGCCAAACAAAAATCAAGAAAGTATGTAAACACTTGAAACATTGTTGACACATCACATATCTTAAATGTTGCATAATGCATGTACAATCTTACTAATATGGAAATATTTGTCCTTTTGATTTAAATGCTTTTTTAAATATTATTGAAATTGATCTTGTTGACTCCACAGCTAGAATACCCAACAAGATGATTTATCTCATATTTTGTTAGTTATGTTCCGCTCGTATAAATTTGATTTCTCAACTTTTATGTTTTTTGGTATAGAGCGATAACTTGTACTTGTGGGTCAAAAGCCCATTGAATGGACTAAATCGAACCATGTCAATACTTTGATAAATGTTGCAAGTGAAGTTACAATTTGTAAGACAACTTGTGGTAAACATCAACTTAATTGATTGTAAAACGTGTTTTATGAAGAGTCCTAAAAGGTTAATGGGTAGTGGCATGAAACAGTGAATGTAGGCTGGAATTATAAGGCAGTGAGTTAATTAGGTTTTAGGGAAAACAATGAATGACCAATTACAGATATCGGTAATAAAGAGGATACCAACGATCGACACATGCAGCAACTTATCAAACAAAGGGCGATCGACTATCACAAAGCCAACGATCAACCTTCAAACAATATCACAAGTCGACTGGTAATTCTAATTGTACCAACGATCGACACAAAAAATAAGAAGAAAAGCACTTGACAAATTTATTTGTGGCGGAATTTTTCGTGGTTAGGGTTTTGGATCAAAAGATGGTGAAAATGTATAAAAGCGTAAAAAAAAAGCGGGCGAAACGGATAAAAAGCGAATGAAAACGGACAAAACGTAAAAAAATGTGCAAAACGGATAAAATGGACAAAACGGACGAAAACATATAAAACGTAAAAATATGGGCGAAACGGATAAAAGCGAATGAAAGCGGACAAAAAAAAGTAAAAATAACGGGCGAAAACGGATAAAAAACGAACGAAAATGGATAAAAACGTAAAAAAAAGGTCGAAAACAGATAAAAACAGAGAAAACAGATAAAAACGGACAAAAACGTTAAAAAAGCGGACGAAAACATATTAAAACGGACGAAAACGGATAAAAACGAACTAAAGACGTACAAAAAATGGGGGAAAAAGGAAAGAAACGGACAAAAAAGTAAAAAACGGGCGAAAACTATTATTAACGGAAGGACTAACTGGCGAAAACTATTATTTGAAAAAATAGGACTAACGGTGCAAAAATTATTAACGAATGGACTAACGGTGCAAACACTTAACGGGGAAACTAACGGCCCATTCAAAATTATTGTGAATGTGAATTTATAGAAAGTTAATTGGAACTTTTTTTTCTAATTTATTTGTCATCTTTAACTATTATACATTGTAACTATTATATTGGACTTGAAAATTTAAAGATCATTACTTAACACATCTTTAAGTTGATAAATTATTAATTTATCGATATAATTATATCTTGCTAAATTAATAAAATATCCTGGTCCAAACACTATTAATTTATAGAGGTTTTACTGTAGATACAATGAAGGTAGTAAATAGACATATGGAACATATAGGTGTAGATATCCACACATATACATTGGTTTGTTCCACGAAAAGGTTTCACCCAAGCCTACGCATATACTTATGATACTGACAATTTGAAACTTCAAACACATATGGAGACATACTAGGTAATGGGGGTGTGTAAGTATACTGAAACGTAAAACGATATTGTTTGTGGGAACCGTGGTATTTACTCACATACTTCCCACGGATTCATCAGTTGGTAGGTAATCCGTGGAAAATTACCAACGACTTTCCCACAGACATAATAGTTTGCTTTTACTTTTGCTAATATAGTTACACGTTCACGCATAAACACGTCCGTATACCAACATACAAAACATATATAGATACGATGAAGGTCATAAATGGACATACGAAACATATACATGTAGATTTCCACACATACACAATGGTTTTTTCCTCAAAATGTTATACCTAAACCTACACATACACTTGTGATACTCTCATAAATAGTTACATTAATAAATAAACACACATAATAATGAAACTACAAACATATATGAAGACATATTAAGTAATGTGGGAATGTGTAAGTACACATAAACACAAAAACTGAAAAACAATATTTTTTTAGGGAATCCGTGGGAAAATACCGACATATTTCCCATGACTAACACAAAAACAACTTTTTGTGGGAAATACTTGGCTAGTGACCTAAGCATTTCCCACGAACCAGTTACATAGTTATTTTATCAAATTAAGAACATGTGAAATTTGTGAGTAATGTATAAAATTTGCCACATAATTTTGGCCGTTGCTAATATGTGTGAAATGTGCCACTAGTTTCCCATGGACGTCTAATCAATACGAATAGTGTGAATATTGTTGCAAATCTGTGGGAAATTTGTGACGGGTTTCACAAGAAAATTGGTCAACAATTTAGTGTGTAAATAGTGGGAAATCCGTGGCAAATTTACGACATATTTCCTACCGAAATTTGGTCAACAATTTGGTGTGTAATTTGTAGGTATTCCGTGTGAAATTTCACATAGTTTTGTTTCGTAGGAATTTCGTGGGTAAAAGCGGTTTGTGTAGTAGTGATATACTCCTATTTACTCCATATTACATTATGACCATTGATTCTCACCCTATACCACTAATACTACTTTCCGACAAACTAATAACAATCACCAACCTTAATAACCTCATTCTCGTTAAGTTGGATATCGACGAGGTGAACTATTCATGTTGGGTATATTTTTTTCCAAAATCTTTGTAAGGGACACTCCTTTTGGATCACATCATGACCAAGGACAAGGATGACCCATCCTCAAGCAACAGGACACCTCCTGATGCGGAATGGCTAAAGGTTGACTCCATCATCCTCTCTTGGATCTTTATCACGATGTCCAAAACCCTTCAACAAAGACTTGAAACTTGGAGACTTGCCGATATTTTCCATGACAACAAACGTACACATTCCAAAGGCGGAACTACGTTCCTTGAAACTTGGATACTTGATCATCGATGCTTATTTTCGCAAAATTGAATCTATTGCAACAATTTTGACCTCTCTTAGGTCGCCTATGAGCTCGGATGATGTGGTTACATTTGCTCTCGAAGGCCTACCCGCAAGGTATGACAACATCTCAACCATTATTGCTCATCGGGACCCGTTTCCGGATCTCAAGACCGTTCGTTCCATATTCTCCACGGAGAAATGCGGTTGAAGGCACGGGACAAGACACACTTGTAGATGTTATGTCATCCTCATCGATGGTTCTATTGGCAAATTCCGGCCCTAATACTCGTCGCTCCACATCCTCCATGGGTAAGGTAAATAAGCCGTGCTTGACTTTAATAAAGGCTCTTGTCGATATGGTGGTCTTGCAAGTTCTTACACAATGGGTATACGGTTTTGCTACTGTACATCTAGCTCAAATGATGTATCGAACGTACCATTGTCTCCTATGGATATCCAAACATTACAAACTCTATTAGCTAGGCTTGGTTGTAATAGGAGTAGTAATACTAATGACACAGTTGGTATTTCTAGTACTACCATTGTTGGTCCACCACCCATAGCATTTTACACTCAAACCAGCCCATCATATATGGCCCAACACTTTGCTCCACCTGGTTTTAATCAACCGCTAGCCCATCACACGGTCCAACCCATTAACTCTTTTACCCAGTCGACGGGGCGGTTGGGATTGGGGTTCATCGGTTTGACGAGTCTACAGCGGCTCGATTAGGATTGGGGGCCAACATAGTTTGATGAGTCACTAGGCGGCTCAACCGGGATTAGGGGTCAATACAATGTGACGGGCCAACATGTTAGTCCACAAGGGCTGGGAGGTCGGGTGTTCTGACGAGTTCATCTCATGGTTCATTTGGTGCACAATCCATAGCGAGTTCACGTGCTCAACATCAGATTTTATGATTGATTCGCGTTAACTTGCAAGTCAAGAAACCACTCTACCTCATGCCTTTACTACAAGGACTCTTCAAGATTCTGCTCTCGGTAATCGGAATATAGATATACGTGCGTCATCTACCCTTAATGATTCTGCCAATAATCTTAGTGATATTTTTAATTCAAGTATTTATTCATCTGTTGCAGTTGGTGACGAGCGTTACATTCCTGTTACCAACTCTGGACATAGTGTTTTGCCTACACCATTTTGACATCTTTATTTAAATAATGTTTTAATCACTCCTAATATCGTAAAAATTTAATTTTCGTTTGTCAGTTTGTTTGTGACAACTATTGTACCATTGAATTTGATCATTTTGGTTTTTCCTGTTAAGGACTTCCAAACTCGTCGGGTGTTGCTCCATTGTGATAGCACCGACCCTCTCTACCCTGTTACGAAGCCCTCTCCAATTCCTCAAGTCTATCTCACCATTCAATACACGTGGCATCAACATCTTGGACATCCAGGAAGTGAAGTGCTACGAAGTGTCATTTTATATAATTCTATTTCATGTGACACGTAGAAGTCTCCCGTGCTTTGCCATGCCTGCCAGCTTGGCAAGCACGTGCGACTTCCATTTGTTAGTTCATATACTTTTGTTGAGTCTAGTTTTGACATTATTCACTTGGACTTATGGACTTCCCCGATTTTGAGTCTCTCTGATTTTCGATACCATGTTTTATTTTTAGATTATTATTCTCAATTTGTCTGGGTTTATCCTTTAGTCAATAAATCTTATGTTTTGTCCAAATTTATGATTTTCCGTTCATTTGTTATATAAAATTGTTTCGATGTGACACCACATTTCATAAATTATTTTCCGATAATGGAATTCAGTTTGTTTCTCATGTCCTCATACGAACTTTCATAAATTATTTCATAAACGAGAAAAAGTTGTTGTGGTTTTTTGCCATAACTCTCTCATACGAACTCATATTTGGGTGATTCAAAAAACCACTAAATGAGAAAAAGATATCTACAACTTTAGTGTTTTGATACAAGCTTGAAAACTGAGGAAAAAAGGAGAAACTTTCAAAAAGATCGAATAGTTTGGGAATTGTTTTGAAAAAATCGAAACATGTGCGAAATTCCTTAATAAAATCGAAATTTTTTTGAGTATTTGTAAAATTCGCAAATGGTCGAAAAGTTAACGGATTGTATGGGTATTTTTGGCTTTTTGGAAAAAAAAATTGGTATTTTGTGAAGTATGGTTGTGAAAGTGGTTATTTTTCTCATTTTTCGTTTTTAAAAAATGGAAAATGATAAATCTTCTTACATGATGTTCCGAAAAATCTTCCTACCTATTTGATAATTCCAAGTGTAAAAATCAAGAGCTCTGCATCAAAACCGTCCGTTCTTATATTTGTCACGATCCTGTGAGTAGGATGTTTTGTAGGAGGTTTTAGCGTTTTTGAAAAATCAATGAAGAAAATTAAGATAGATAAATAGTGGATTACACACATGTCACACTTTATGTGGTGTAGGAGGATAATTAGGAGGATATTGTAGGAATATAACATTGCTCACTACCCAACTTGCAAATTTTGCCACCTTAATTAAGGTAGACTTCAAATGAATTAATTACGTATCTCATCACTCATAGGCTCTATATTTAACACGACATTTAATTCCATGTGTAACGTACCTTTCTTTCCAAACTAGACGGTTAATTATATGTTAGTTCATGCAGTTCAAACAACAATGTTGAACTTAAAGTAACCCAATCATCATTCATCAAAGTCATCATACAAATGAGATTCCGCTAAAGGAGTTCGAGCGATAAAAGAGTAGCAGTGGTCTAAGTGTCGACATGTTGCCTAATTGGATATTCTTCTTTGGACTGAACCACTAACAACTAATAAGCCGTTCAAAAAACAAGATTCCGGTAATTGGATGTTTCTAGTGTCCAAAGACACCGCACCTCATACATTGAGTCTAATACATGGCTACTTTGTTTTGTCACAATTAGACTTGTTCAAGAAAGGTTAGTAACTTAGTATGCATGTTTCACCCCATTGTGGTCAAACATAAGATAAGAACCACATCATATTATGAGATGTGCCAGATGAAAATTAATGATCATCGTTTGACATATTGCTTGTTATAGAAAACATTATTGTACATGATAATCACTTTACACTCCATCTACTTTTTAACCAATTTGTTGACACATCACATATGTAAAATGTTGCATAATGCATGTACAAACCTTACAAATATGGAAATATTTGTCCTATTGATTTAAATGCTTTTTTTTATAAGTATTATTGAAATTTATTTTTGTTGACTCCACAGCTTGAATACCCAACAAGATGATTTATCTAATATATATTTTGTTAGTTATGTTCTACTCGTATAAATTTGATTTCTCAACTTTTATGTTTTTGGTATAGAGCGATAACTTGTATTTGTGGGTCAAAAGCCCATTAAATGGACTGAATCGAACCATGTCAATACTTAGATAAATGTTGCAAGTAAAGTTACAATTTGTAAGACAAGTGGTAAACATCAACTTAATTAATAGTAAAAACGTGTTTTATGAAGGGTCCTAAAAGGTTAATGGTTATGTAGTTGAACGAAAATTAAGTGTACTTGAAATAAAAACACCAAATGGTCGATAATAGTGAATGCACTCGCTACGCATTATGTTAAAACCATGAGCATTTATAATAGATAAAAAAACTATTTTTATAAATCTACATGTTCTTGAATTGGATACAGTAGCGACTTCACTAAATATGGATCAAGAACTAAAGTGTGGGTCGAAGACGATTAGGGTAGTCACTTCTCTCTTGGGAAATATCAACCCATATCTGATCATGTTAATTATGTGTTGAAACTATCTCAAAAATGCTATTTACTACCGTATAAATCAATTTTATATACCAAAATGTTTTGAAGGCCAAACAAAAATCAATAAAGTATGCAAACACTTGAAACATTATTTAACGCGCTCGATGTTTTATGTTTCGTGCTAGCACCATTGCAAAATCTAAATGGGAACCTTGAATCCTTCTCGTAGGCACAATCAACAATCTCAAAATAAAATTTTTTTTGCGTTACAAATGTTTTATTTTGTTACATGTTATTATGTTATCTGGAATATGTTTCATACTTAACGTTTGGTTTGCAGTCGCACTCTTCATCCAAACACCACCTTAATCTCACTTATTGGCATTTTGATGTTGAGAAAAGCAATTGCTGATTTAAAACAAGTTTAGTTAAAAGAGTAATTTGATTGTAATGGTACATAATCTCAGTTAAAACAATCACAAATTCTGAGGCACTTCTTCAAGTGGTTTGAGCCAATAAGCGAGAACAGCTTTATGATTTGATGTAATAAAGTATTACGATCCAACAATAAACCCAAAATGTTAGTTAATCATGCTCGTAAAAATTAAACAAACAATTGAAGACAAAGACTAATTTCATTTCATCAAAAGCATATAACTAATTACCTAGTTAAGATCCATATTACAAGCCCTAATAACATAAAATAAACATGAAACCTAAAGTCCTAAACCAAGCACCAACTACAAATTCATTAAGCCATCATCATTAATTCATTCGTGGGTATTTGACAATGTGGGTGAAGCTCCACATACTAGAACAAATTCACTAAAAAAAACACCTTAAAAACTTGGTTGACTAATACTAGTACCCAAGGATTCTAAATGGTTTTTGTCTGCTCATTATTCTCTAAAATTAATAATTGGTTGCATCTCCACATAGTCCCACAAAGGCTCCAAAGCGATGCCATAGTTGACGCGGTCAACCGTGCCCAACATATGGCACCACATGCTCCCCCCAAGCTCACACCAACGAACACTTCTAACCCCAATTCTCACCATACCATTAATTCTGTCTCTAACCTCCTCCGTGGCATTTTCTTTCAATCTGAACCACAGATTAATATCCATTAACTCATCTTCCTGCGGTTCTTGAAAGGGCCTTTGTGCAGGGATCCCCCTACAATCTATGCAGGCGCACCGAGGTAGATGTGGTTGAGGTGATTGAGGTGGTGAAAGTGGTTGAGGTGGTGGAAGTGGTTCTTCAAGTCTCCCGCAACATTGTCCCATGGTGGTTTTTTAAGTGTGTGTGAGAATGAGGGCAGTGAAATATGGAGCATATATATAGAGGCCATGCATACCTCTTAGTACTTACAAATTACAATATGTTTAATAGATTTGTTCACACATTGATTAATGTAGGCTACTAGGCCAGCTACAAATTACATTTATGTACCAAGACGTGACGTATTTTAATTTTATGTAACATTGTAACCATATGAAAATAACGACATGGTATGCGCACAATTTAGTCAAGAGACACAATGTCTTAATGTCGTAATCATTTTTGGGTTTAAGCCATTAAATAGCTATATACTTTTCCAAATATATTGATAGGGTACGTCTACTAAAAACTATATGTGTCATCGTGAACTTCCAAATTAGTGTTAATTAATATGGCCATTGTTAGAAACAACCGGCAATTGTTAAAATTTTCCTAAATAATAATACTCAGTTTTTACGAACAAGATAAACAAATGATCTTTGTGTGTTAACTTATTGTTTGTGTTTTGATCCATGTAGTCGAAGACTTCCTATGCATAATAATGTATCATGTTGAATTGGAGTGTGATCGAGTACAGTGCTTCGATCTTTTTTTTGAAAAATAGAAAACTAATATCTTGATGTGTTGCGGTGAACTAGGATCTTTTCGTGAAATAAAAAACTTATTTTGTTTATTATTTGATTTTGAAAAAACAAAACAAAAATACTGTATACAAATCTTTGGTGGTGATGGTGACGACGGTGGTGGAGAAAGGGTGGTGGCGGGCGAGAGGTTGAAGAACAAAGACCGATGGTGTTCCGGAGTGTTTGGACTACAAAGGAAAAAAAAAAAAAAAAAGCTTTGTATTTAAGGAAATATTTATCGGTGTTAGAAAAAAAAGGACCAAATGACATCAAAATGAGATGTTGGGGACTAAATCCGGTGGCGTGTAGTAAAATGAACTTAAACCCGAGAATTTGGTAATTTTGAGGGACTAACGATGCAATTTACAAAAATTCATTTATATATTTGGACTTGTGAAATAATTGATATTGAATAAGACATGCAACATGTCGATGTGCAATTAAAAGGTGATGGAGGATGAGTGATTATTTTGTGCATGCAACAAATATCGATGGAAGATGACACCTTTCCTTTTTAGTTTTGAAACTATCATAGATGGCTATGCCTTGGTCCCTGCACAAAGATGTATAATACGAAATATGCACACTCGATTAAAATTTGATAGAGTCAATTCATTTATTGAAACCAAAAAGATGTGTAATACTGAAATTTTAACATGATGCATTCTATGAAAATCTTAAATTGTAGTGTAATTTTTAATATCTTAATATCATTGTAATTTGCTCTTCTAACAAATTGATTTATAGTATAGTTTTAAAAAGGACTAGCGGCACACCTTGTTGTCCGTTTGCCGTCCACCTCTTTGTAAATATCATAAATGATTAATCCCCAAAAGTTTAGTCATTCGACCATAACTTTCTAGCTCCGCCAATAAATCAGTGAATGATATTTTAACAAATATCTGTACTCGTATTATTATTGGTTTTATAACATATATATAACCTACATCATACATAATTTGGTCCAACTCACCTCGTTCAAAATTCAAACCAAGAGCCTATAAATGATATTTTAGAATCAAAGTGAACCAAAAAACAATCCATTTTTAGACATAAAACCAAACTTGTATTTGCCTATTTGGGCTATTTTATGTACAAAAGTGAACCAAGAATAATCCCTTTTAGACATAACAGCCAATCTCATGTGATGAGCTCAGGGAACAATAATAGTGGTAGTTGTACATTTGTTTATATTAATATTAGAATTTTTGGATTTTTATAGAGGTGGAAGGCAAATGGGGCAACAAATTGCGCCGCTAGCGCTAATTAGTCTTTATGGTTAATAAATCTTTACAACACGCACAAATATGGTGACCAAATCACTCTAAAAGTATGTTGACCACACGTGCTTGTGTATAGATGCGACAAGGATGACCCGTCAATGGTTACTATTAACGCGTGAGCCACACCATTGCTACGGGTAGTCTATGGGTGCTAAAAAAATAGGAAAACCGATCAATCAAACTGATACGCTTAATCACAAATTCCTAAAAGCCGATAATCAAAAATCCGAACTCAAAAACTTAGCTTTTTAAATAAAAAGAGAAAATCACTAAAAACCGGTAACCGAGTCATTTAAACTCGAAAAAATTCATTAAAAATGTTGATGAATAAAAAGTGGCGTACTCAAAATTTAAACATGTATGTCATGAAGAAAACTAAATTACCTACAAGTTCTAACTAAGAGTATCCACTATAACGTTTTATGAAAAGGTCTAAGAAAATTGAAGAGGTCTATCATTTTGTTAATCATAGTGGAAATGTGTTTCATGCTTATATATAGAATGACAATGTCTAATG
Organism: Chrysanthemum lavandulifolium; assembly: GCA_022545495.1. NCBI lineage: Eukaryota > Viridiplantae > Streptophyta > Magnoliopsida > Asterales > Asteraceae > Chrysanthemum > Chrysanthemum lavandulifolium. The sequence continues at coordinate 277,872,257 of CM040242.1, forward strand.
CTTATATATAGAATGAAAATGTCTAACATCTTGAACCTCTTCTAAATTTAAAGCATTTGTGTTTAGTGTGATTTTATAAAGCTTTAAAAGTTTATACATTGTAGATAAAAGTTTATATAAAAAAGGTTTATGAATTAATGATGTAGGGTAATTTAAATTAGCATTATTAAAAACCTTTATAAAACTTTATCATAGTAGATGCCCTAATATAAATAAAAGTATGATATTAACATCAACCTTAAATAAAACTTTAAATAAAACCTCTAAAGCATAGAAAATCATATTAAAACTCCTTACTAAACGAGCCAATATAATTTAAGGAATAATGACAAAAATACCCAATTTTTCAAACCTACTTCACAAAATACCTAATTTTTTACTCAAAAACCCAAAATACCCATAAAATACGCAAATTTTGGTACCCTTGCGAAATTGAAAATAATATAGAAATTTTTTGATATTTTTAGAAATATCTCAAATACTTTGTGATATTTCTTTAAAATATCGAAAATTTTGAGATTTTTAACACTTAAACAAATCACTTCCTTCCATAAAAACAAAACAAATCGCAAATACATATTCTTCCCCTAACCCACTGCGATATAGACAAATCGCAAAACAAAACCTCCCATGCCCACACAAAACTTGCAATTAAAGTTTTTGAATTAAAGGTTTTCCATGCGAATTTTTACTATTTAGAACAAATCATGAATAAAGATTCAATTCCGGTAAGTTTTATTCGTACAAAAATTATGTTAATAAAGATTAAACTTTGAATTATTGTTTTTTAATTAGGGTTTTGTTTGAATTGGATAATTTCTTCAAATTCGGGGTTTTTCCCAATTAGGGTTAGTTATGAAAATTTGAGGTTCGTGACTGATATGTGATCGTAGGACATGTATATGTGATCGTAGTTGTTAGGTTTTCATGACTGATATGTGATCGTAGGACATGTATATGTGATCGTAGTTGTTAGGTTTTCATGACTGATATATGATTGCTAAGACATTTTTTTTCTTTCTTTTCTTAAACAACCAAACATAGCGATTAAGGCCAAAATTTGTATTGTTTCGAGATACTTGAAGCTCGATCGATACCCAAATTAAAAATTCAGAAAACATGTTTGGACATTGGCTCAACATTGTTCTTAAAAGAAATGCCAACTTTTGATTCATACGATACTTGCTTGTGAGGTGAAAGTGTAGCAAACGAGCTCTCATTAAATATATTAGGTAAGCATATTCGCTTTAGACGCCAAGAGTTTTGTTTAGTTACAGCTTTACGTTTTGGTCCCAATATGTATATGAATGAGTGGGTTAAAACATGACGGAAAATCCATGTAGGAAAAGGATGTTCCCTGATATTCTAGAAAACGTTTCGATTAAAGTAAAGGATGTTATGGATATTTTTAATAAGATGAAAGATCGTTCACTTGTTTTGGAAGACGATGATGCAGTTAAGATATGTCTTTTGGTGTTGTTAGATTACGGATTCTTGGGCCACCAATTGTCACACAATGTTACTGATCATACGTTGAAGTTGGTTGAGAGTTTAGCAGATTGTTGGAATATTTTTCCATGGGGGTCGTATATTTGGGATCATACTTATCCGCAACTTAGAAATGTTGTATCTACTCGCAGGCTGCTTCATGTTGAGAAACGCAAGAAAGGGGAAGAGATCCGATACACATTGACTGGATTTGTTTGGGCTTTTATCGTATTTTTTACATATGGTGATTTTTTTACATGTTTTATGTTGTTTTTTTTAAGTTGTTTTTTATGCTGTTTTTCTATTTTATAGATATGGATATTGGAGGCCATCCCGGCTACACATTTTTATGCCTGCAAAAAGCCGACAGAGAAAATTTCGAGGGCTTTGGCTTGGAGATCATTACTACCATTTAATTGGACGAGATGCTGCACTTTGTTTAACAGTGATAAGTTAGCCCCACCATTGGAGACCCTTACACCTACTAAAGCCGAGAGTGACACAAGTTGGTGGAAGGACTCTTCCGAGTATTTTGAAGAAAAACATGTTCAAAGTGAGGTATTAAGTGAGCAACTTCAGGTTGAAAAGGACACCTAAGTGAGCAAGTGCAGAAGAAGAAGAAGAAGAAGAAGAAGAAGAAGAAGAAGAAGAAAAGGAAGAAAGATTCATCACAAGCATCACCTCACGACCCTACATATGACCGCTTTAAGATGACATTCACTACGTTGGAGAGCTGTTAGTACTCTTAGTGAGACTGCTTTCTAGGCTACGGTACTATTGAGACTTTAGAGTCTCGATTGCTTGCATTGGAGGTGTGTTATTTGTAAATATTAGACGCTTTTCAACTTTAATTATGGTATACTTCACGTAAAACGTCGTTTGATTCGACGCTTTGATGTTTAAACTTTTATCGATTTGTTATGTACTTCGTGCATTTTGATGTTTGAAATGTAAATCGACGCACTAATATTAGACGTTTATCGACTTGTAATGTAAAAGTAATTAGGAATATATGCCTACGACATGTCGTAGGAAACAAAAGCGGAAAAATACCGCCTAAAGTGCTAATATATGCCTACGACATGTCGTAGGTATTTATTAAAATACAAAGCGATTAATAATGCCTACGACATGTCGTAGGGAAATAACAAATCACAACATTAATCAACACTAATCAAACGTTAATCACCCAAACGTTAATCACCCATATATAAGCGGAAAAATGCCGCCCAAAAGATGGATGAAATATTAAAGTCAATTTGACCACTAAAATGCCTACGACATGTCGTAGGCATTTTATTGCCAAAAATTCAACGATTCGTCTCGTTCAACCCCATATTTCACTACTACATGACAGGGCTTTAGCGACGGCCATTTCTGTCGGAAATCCGTCAATAAAAGTAGTTTCCGACGGTTTTGTGACGGAAAAGGTCTGTCGGATAATCTATAGTCGGTAATTCATATCTGTTGGATTTCTGTTGGAAATTCCGACAAAGAAAATATGTCACAATTCTGTTGGTAATTTTTCTGTTGGAAATCTGTCGGTAAAGATTCCATCAGAAATCCGTCGGAATGTATTATGTCAGAAATCTGTCGGAAAATTTAGTTGGTATAGAGTCACAATTCTGCCGGAAAATATCATCAGGGTAGGCCAAATAATTAGACTAATTAATTTAATCCCGTATTCAAAAAACCTTAAGTGAAACTCATAAATTAAAAAATAAAAAGATAAGGTATCCATTACCAAATGTCCATTCTCACACAAGAAAAATTGCATTCAATTCAGTATCCCAGTAGAACTATTAAAAACATACTAGAAAATTAGAGTATCCAATCCAAATATTCATAATTATATCACAATATCCGATTCGACTACTTGGGGACGTGGATCGTTAAGTTTCCTTAACATTGAGTTAATGTCATTCATCTTTAATTGCCACTCTCTCGAGCCTCTTCACGAGCATTCGCCTCCAATTCTCATTGTTGCATGTGTTCTGGCGCTCCACTTGTCGTTGTATCTGCACTTGCATCTCTATTTCCAATCTTGATCTCATTTGCGTGTTATCCTCTTGCAATTTTCTTATCATCTCTTTTGACATTTGCACCTACATTGTATCAAGTCACATCAGAAAGCTTAAAACTTATAGAATAACATATTTAAACAAAATATTGGAACATAATTCTGGAAAAGGATACATACATGGATCGTTTCTATAACTTAATTCTGGAAAAGTCACATCAGAAAGCTTAAAACTTACAGACCTGTACCTAAGTTACCTGTTTTGACCAATCGCCCATTTTCAGTCTTAAAATGATCTAAGCTTTCAATAAGTTTCTACTTGAGGTAAAAGCGAAACTTATTATATAGCATGGAACATAAAACAGAATGTGCATAAACTTATTACCCATTTTGATAACCTTCAGTAATAGCCGATGCAAATACACAAGTATTTCATATTCATATATACTATATAGCACGGAACATAAAACAGAATGTGCATAAACTCTCACCTGTTCACTATTTACTTGATAACAAGGTTTCGGTTCAGTAAGATCCAAATTGCTCGAAATTTGATAGAAAGGAGCCTAAACTGCATTCAAATTCTAGAAAATTAGCCATTTAGACCAAATTCCTATCCCACCCGTTTCGCCACACCTTTATACCCAAGTTCTCCAAAGAGACCCAATAAATAAAGAATGCATATCACCTTTATATCATAACTGATAGTCAACATACAAGCTAGTACTAGCTAATACATAAGTAAAGTTATATAGTGGCTCATAAACAAAACAAAAAACAATCAGAGCTTTAGTTTACGGCCTTCTTAGGCATTTTAAGACTAATCTGGTTATACTAACTTATGTCACAATGCCATTTCTCTACTTACACAAATTAACCAACTAAAAACTAACTAACCGCATTATCTATCCACTCGCGTCTTAACAAACATCAAACATTAAGCGCCAAATTTCATCTGCTATCTCGCTTCAACTTTTCATATAAAATTTAATTACGTTTACATTACAGTTTACAATTAAACGATGTCATTTAATTATTAAACGACTAGCTAGCACCTTGAATTCACTATTTCACATATCACTAGACTAACAACATCCGATGTCAACTTACTAAAACTAACTGCATTATATATCCATACACGCTGCCTCAAAAATCATGAAAACATTAAAACATATTTGTAAATACATAACTCATCAGTCTCCACTCTCCATTATACCTATTTTATCAATCTTCAAAAAAATTAACTAACTCCGTTATTTATACACGCTCGCCTTAACAATATATCCGCCTACAACTTTCTGTTCAAAACGTTAAAATATTCACCTTCATATCAATCTCGCATTAAAACCGTAATAAATCACAAACTATAGCCCGAACTTATCAATACGTAACAGAACAACAATCATATAATCACAAACATCTTCATTATCACATCACGTAATCATAACAATAAACAAAAGAATCAAAATCAAAATAAACTTCAATCGAAACCCTAAAAATTCATCCGTAATAATTAACTAGCAATCAACCAAACACTCATAAACAACAAAACATTGAAGAAAAAATTAGGGCAAAATAATACATTCACATTGGGGAAAATTAAGCTCAACTGAAAAGAAGAATTAAACCTTGATGAAAGTAAACAGAAGACGAATGTGGTCAACGGCGGGCGGCGGACGAATGTGAATTCTGAAAGTGTGTGTGAAATTTTAAGAGGGAAGGGTGAAAATGTATTTCTTATCTTATTGGGAATATATGTGAAATTTTAAAAGTGAAATTTGAAAGTCTGAGAAGATTTTTAAGTTTGTACAGTAATAAATAGGATTGGGAATAACATTTATCTTATCTTATTGGGAATATATGTGAAAGTTTGATGTATTTTGGTATAAAGGTCAAGTTCGATGTATCATTTTTAGATAGTATCTTGTATCATTTAACACTTGTTTTATTAACCTTTTGTGTGTATATAGCAACTCAAAACAAAATTATACCGTATCAACACTTGGCGGAGCCAAAAATTTGGGTCATGGGAGGCGAGAAAATTAATACATACACAAACAAGTGTAAGCATTTGCAACATCATCTAATTAAGTTATATCCATATGTAGCTAAAAGATAAAATATGTATTAACTACCAACATGATAAAATACTCATTTGTTGTACAAATCCAAACGGATTTATAGGCCCAACTGTAAAACATACATCCGAATCGGTCCAACAACATAATATAAAAACATTTCTAAAACTCCATGATAGATAGTTAGATAATTAGATATGACCAATCTTTGTAAATACAAGACTCATCAGTCTCCAGACTCTCCGCTCTCCATTATACCTATTTTCATCAAGCGGGTGAAATTAAAACATTTTCCGTCAGAAGTTCGTCGGAAAAGGCTTTAAAATTCCGACTGATTACCGAAAGAAATACTGTAGTATCTAACCATTTCCGACTGAATAGCGACGAAAAAACATAGTTGTCGGTACCCTGCCAGAAAGTAGACGCAATATAAGTTAAATACCAACGGATTTCCGTCGAAATTACTATCCCTCAGAATTCTGACAGAATTCCGTCTGAAAATCCTCGCAAAGAATTGATCATATTATCTGTCGCTAATATGACAGAATTTCGTCGGTAATTAGCGACGGATATTTGTCCGTCGGAAATTCCGTCGGTGATACTCCAATTTCTAGTAGTGTTTTGTCGTTTAGTGTCTTTTCCCTACGACATGATGTCGCCGGGATTTTGTTCGTAGCCGCTTCTCCTTTTTCTTGTAGTGCAAATTAAAACGATGTTTATGATAATTTCTCCTTCTTCCTTTGATGTTTGCAACTCTTCACTTGGTGGAATGGAGCTATGGAAACTCTAGGTATGGAATGGTATAAAAGCGATCACTTAATAAAATTGTTTTTAGAGTTATTTAAAATTGGAAATTTCAGGTTCGACATGCATACGGCGTATCCAACGACACGTCGATATGCCCTAATCGTAAATTCCACGTGCCATATTAAAAACTTGATACGGCGTGTGTTCAATTGCATACACCGTATTGTCGCTTCTTCAATTTTTCATTTCTTGCACATTTTCGTGTCTTCTCATTTTATTGCTCTTTTTCAACCTTATATGTAAATACAAATTAAATCGGTAACAAAACTTATGTAAAAACAATATAAACGTGCAATATATAAGGGATAGCGATATATGTGTCTAACTGATGATATGAATATCTTGTTGAAATAACTGAACCACCCAAAAAATCAGACCTTTATCTTTGTAACTAGCGAATCACACATTTAAGATTTAAGCAACAATGGAATTGGATTTTTCTTATGAACATTATCAAGTAAGGTTTTTTTTTTTTTTTTTTTTTTTTTTTAAATCAAAATCTCATTATAAGAAAAAATAATAAATCATTAGATAAACCAAAATAGCGTGTATTCTTTTGATTTGTTGAGGCCAAAGTGTTAGGGTATGTTTGGCACGGAGCGGTGTGAAGTTTTTTCGAGCGGTATTTTGATTTTTAGTAGTCGTTTGGCAAAGGAGCGGTGAGCTTTGCTATTTTTTAAGAATGCTCATTTTTTCAATGCTTCTTTAAGAAGCTGTGCGCGGTGACCGGTGAGCTATAGCTACTGGTCACAGCTCACTGCTACTGCCCACTACTACTACTCATTGTTATTTTTACCAAACACACCATATGTGAGATGGCAGTAGCTTTCTAAGTGGTACTATATTTTTTTCTTAGAAATTTAACAATGAGTGGTTTTTAATTTGTAGCTTTACTCGAATTGGTCCTAGTGGCTCTGATACCAAATATAAACCACAGGTCTTGATTCACACGCACTGAAACAAGAACAACACAAATAAACTGGAACAATCACAAACAATCACGTGCAAGTTTTCCTGGAATATGCTTTCCTTTAATCGAAAAATATAGGCTCTAAAAGCGATCGGTTTTCTCATACATCCAACCACAAGCTCGGCCGGTATATATAGGTGTTAGAATATGCTTTAATCCTACTACAATTCTAATAAAGCAAGATAGTCCTTAACAAATAAGGAATCCTAATTAAACTAGAATTGTAATCGTCCATAAGCTTGAATCTATTTGTCTTCCCATATGCTCGGTCGACATTATGCCAACAGTGGGAAGCCCAAGTTAAAAGGAATGAAGTGGGATGATTGGTAACATAGGATTTGAAATAAAGTTGTGTGGTTCACTACTCACTAGCATTGACCCCAATACCAAGCAGCTTTAATTTTATAAAACCATCTATCCATAAGGCATTATTCAGAATTGAGTGTAAGAGATGCCAATTTATTTAAACCGATCTAAAAGGTTTTGGACTTGGCTTAACCGGTGACATGAACGATGTGTTCTCAAGATCCGAAAGGGAAGAAAGGAAAAGATCCGAAAAGAAACCGAAAAATTTCATGTTCTCGAGATCTCAAAAGGGGAGAAAGTAAAAGATCCGGAAAGAAGATGAAGGAAGTTGAAGTGTTATTTTTTGTCATAATTGGTTTCGCCCAGTTTTGGGAAGAAGAAGAATTCTCTTCCTCTTCACTTCTCTTCTCTTCTTTTATAAATGTAACTTAAGAACACAATGGAAAGACTTTAACTACAATACCGATAAAAGAAAATAAAAGATGATCCTTTGAACATTACCATGTAGTTCATATTGTTCATATATACTATATCACAACTTGGTTACATTTGCCGTTTTAAAAAAACAAAATTAATGTTACATTCATTTTTCGTTATAGGCTATTATGATGAAACATTTAAAGTGATGGGTATTTAAATAATGAAAAAGTATACATTTCTTTATGTTATGATATATAAAAAAGGGAAGGGAGGGACCATGAATCCATGATTTATGTGTGTATATATATTTTAGAACGGCACCACATTTGAAATCCGACCCCTGAGTTAAACCATTCAAACGGACAAGTCTCGGGACCTGAACTACTAGGAGAGACCCGCGAAGAGGAAATCCCTAGAACTCACGGCTACGCACTAGGAGGAAAACCTGGATTTTTGTCACTTGCAAGACTTGAATCCTGGGTAAAACCTCCCCCAAGCTTCAGAAGGAGCTCAGTGGCCAACTGAGCTACGCCAGTCGGTTATGTATCAATATATATATGCAGCCACATTTCATTCATCACCTCAAAAATCATCAAACGGCCTAATAGTTGCCTGGATATGATGTCCAACAACAACAACACACTTTTAATTCTCTATGGATCTCTTCTATTATTACTTACTTCCTATGTTGTGTATGGAACTGAGTCAGACTCCATAACCAAATCTCTCATCAAATCATCATGTACCACCACCTTATACCCGGATATATGCTACTCTACCTTATCCCCCGTTACCCGAAACCGCCTTACTAAAAAGGATGTTATCGAACTCACCTTCACTAAAACAAAGGAAACCATCCAAGCCAACTTACACACAATCAACAACCTCATGGAAACACCTAATTTGAGCACACGGGCAAAAATCGCGCTCAATGACTGCTTACAAATGGTAGATGGGACACTACAACAACTAGACACAGTCATCCAAGAGCTTAAAGCGTATCCAAACAAGAAATCTATCCGACATCATGCTAATGACCTTAAAACACTCATGAGCACAACCATCACCAACAAGGAAACATGCTTGGACAGCCTTTCACACAACGATGCATCAAGTAAGCATTTACGAAAAGCAATAGTCCAAGGACAAGAACATGGTGGAAAGATGTGTAGCAACGTGCTAGCCATGATCAAGGACATGACAGACAAAGATATTGCCAACGACAACAACAACAACAACTTCAATATACTAAATTTTAACTTCAACAAGGAAGTGATCATGTGGCCCGAGTGGTTGTCTGCAGGCGATAGGAAGCTGTTGGAGTCAGAAGATGTGACTCCTAACGTGAATGTGGCTGCAGATGGCACAGGAGACTATACAAGTGTGGCGGATGCAGTGGCAGCAGCACCAAAAAGCAACAGTAGGTACCTTATAAAGATAAAGGCAGGTGTTCACAGGGAGAATGTTACGATCCCAACTGGTATACTTAATGTTTATCGGGGATGGAAGAGGTAACACGATTATTACGGCAAGTAAGAGCTTCGCTGGTACTAACACAACAACCTTCGACTCAGCCACCGTAGGTAATTACAGTAGCAAACTCCTTACTTTTACTATACTATAACTTTGTTAGATATGAAGTGAAAAAAGTCAAAAACATAAACTTAAAAGTAAACAACAAAGATTCTTTAAAATACTAGAAAGTAGAAACCATGTGTTTCCTTAAAATATTGGATTTTTTTTTTAATTTAACATCAGAGAAGAGAATCAAAAGATTATATTAATCTGACTTTTGTCTAGTTTTGCACTATTTAGATCAAAGAGAGAGATTCAAACGATCAACCAATTTGGCATTTAGCACTTTCTTTTTCTTATCTTTGAATTAAGTAACAACATGTCAAAGAATTTGCACTTTTATATCCTTATCAGATCACAAAGTGTTTGGACTTAATTCTCAAGCTTAAATTTGAAGAGAAAAGGAAAGAAAGAAAGAAAAAGGACTAAAACATATTTGTGTTTTTTGAGTTTTTTTTATAGGAGAAAAGAAAAAGAAAAATAAGGAAAATGAGGGGAAATTTATTTTGTGACTTACTAAAAATCAATTTTAGACTTCACTGTGAAACTGAAAATATTTTTGGTTCAAATTGTAATAGTCCAAACTTTTAAATTTAACCCATATTTTGGCTGGCAAATCTATTTTGTGACTTACTTTTAGATCTTCTAACCGACTTTCTTTTATTATATACTACTTCCGTCTCAAATTTTATGTCAATTTTGACTTTTTCAATCAAACTTTAACCTTATATATATATATATTTTTATTATATAATTCTTGATGAAAGTTATATCAATGAAAATACATTTAAAACTCAATTTCATTTATTTATTTTACATCAAGTATTATATAACACAAAAAGATATATATTTAAGATCAAAGTTTGATTGAAAAAGTCAAAATGGACATAAAATTTGAAACGGATGAAGTATTAATTATCTGCAATAATAAAGTTGTAGTTAGGGTATTTCTTTTACAGAAGGTTAGTGATCCAGTTGAGTTTAACATACTGTATATTATTAAAATTTGCATTTTACTTTGGTAAAGCGACATCATCATATATATATATATATATATATATATATATATATATATATATATAGGCTTTTTTTTTTTTTTTTTTTTTGACAAATGATTTTCGATTTTGATAACTTGGAGAGATAAAATGTGAATGCGTATTTAGATTGGTGTAAGTAACGAGTAAATGAGAGAATTTTTTTTTTTCAAGCTTCTAATATGTTTGTGTGTAAGATTTTATAGTAGAAGGTGAAATGAGGGTTGTAAAGTCATAATTTCTAAATGTGCTTTGAAAAACAAAGCTTGAAAAAAAACATAAAATCTACTAGGTAACACTTAAAAAGGATGGGTTGCCATTTGCTTTCACATACATTTAAAACTGTTAGTCCATTTATTTATGTTTTGGACGTGCATTATAATAATGTCTTGGTGATTGGTATGTTTTGAATTGAATACAAAAATAAAGGACATTTTTTTTCCTAGTTACCTGATTTTTTTCAATATACAAAATTCACACAATCGATATGATGGATTTGATTGATTAGCAGCAACAAGAAAAACAAAGCCTGAAATAAAAATAATAAAAATAAAAGGTAAAAATAATTTAAAAATGTTAGTCCATTTATTTATGTTATGGACATGCCTTATAATAATTAGGTGGCTATCTTTTACTCTAATTTACAATATTATCACGTTGCAATAAGTCTCTTTCTAATAGTAATATAACTCCATCCCATATTAACTGTCCTATTTGACTTTTTCATGTATTTTTTTCTCAACTTTGACCTTAAATATTTTTGTTTGTGTTTTATAACATTTGATGAAAATTGTATCAATGAAAATAAATTTAAAACCCAATTCATTCATATGTTTTGCGTCAAATATTATATAACACAAACAAAAATATTTAAGGTCAAAGTTGAGAAAGAAAGACTTGAAAAAGTCAAACAGGACAGTTAATATGGGACGGAGGGAGTATATATTAGAGGTATATAAAATCACTTTCCACTTTTTTTGTCCACCTTTCAAATAACTAAAGGCCCTGCTATTTTTGTTACTCTATTACTACAGCGGCGGATGGTAACGGATTCTTGGCGCGAGATATTACATTTCAGAATGCAGCCGGACCATCAGGGGAACAGGCCGTGGCACTACGTGTTGGTTCTGATAAATCTGCATTCTATAGATGTGGTATAATAGCATACCAAGACACCCTTTACGTCCACTCTAACCGTCAGTTCTTTGTCAACTGCTTCATAGCCGGCACTGTTGATTTCATTTTTGGCAATGCTGCTGTTGTCTTGCAAAATTGTGACATCAAACCCCGTCTCCCTGGCCCCAAACAAAAGAACATGGTAACTGCTCAAGGACGGACTGATGTTAACCAAAACACAGGCATTGTCATTCAAAAATGTAAAATAACTGCAGATGATGACCTACTACCAGTTCAAGACAGTTATCCATCGTATCTTGGAAGGCCATGGAAAGAGCATTCAAGAACAGTAGTGATGCAATCCTCAATAAGTGATGTGATTGATCCAGCAGGATGGTACCCATGGAAGGATGATTTTGCACTTGACACGTTGTACTACCGAGAGTACCAAAACACAGGCCCTGGGGCTGACACGTCAAACAGGGTCTCATGGCCAGGATGGGGTGTGATTACTGTTCCTGCAGAGGCTGAGAGCTTTACGGCAGGGAACTTTATTGATGGAGGTAGCTGGTTGCCATCTACGGGCTTCCCTTACTCGCTTGGCTTATAATGATAAGGTCGCATAATGCATGTGCTTTGCATTGTAATAGTAAAATAAGTTTGGGAACTAGTGATGGTCTAGTATTTCCCTATAAGAGCTATTAAGCTTGTATTATGCTTCAGGGCATCACCATAAACCGTTTGTTATATTCTAAAATAAACCGCATATATGTGGTATATACTGTTGGTCCTTGAGTAAAAACAAATATATGAAATTGCAATAAAACTAGATAACTTATCAAATTGTTAAAACTAGAAATTCTGTAACATGTTCACAACTATATATAGGTTTCTAAAAGGTATTACCAACCGGCACAATGGTTCGGTAATAACCACCATAACTACCTTAACTATAATAACCGCTATTCGGTTTAAAGGTTTACAACGAGCAACTTTGGTCCTTCATCTTTCTGTCTTCATAAATGGAGCAATGAACAAGATTATTATGCTCATATTTCCTCCTTAATCTTGATCGTTGCTTCGTCCTAAGTCTTGAACTCCGAGCATTTGTCGCATAGTCACGAACTTGAGTCTTGGTAAGGCTTTAGTTAAAATATCTGCTCTTTAAAGTTCTCCACTTACGTGTTCTATGTTGATATGACCATTCTCTACACATTCCCGAATGAAATGATAGCGAATGTCTATGTTCTTGCTTCTTCCATGAACTACTGGGTTCTTTACGAGTTGTATAGCTGATATGTTGTCAACTCTGAGCGTTATTTTCTTTTCTTCTAATCTAGTTAATTCACTGAGTAATCGCTTTAGCCATAAGGCTTGACATGCTGCTTCAGTAGCTGCCATGAATTCGATTCACATGATGAGAGCGCTACTATTCCAAAGAGTTCATTTTCCTTGATCCGTATTGACTCCATAACTATCGCCGCTTTATCCTCGTAATCTTGCAGCCTTCCTTTCTTGTATATTACTCCATGGTCTTCGTTCCTTTGATGTATCGGATTACTTGTTTCACCGCCTTCGGTGATGATCCTTTGGGTCTTGCATAAATCTGTCGAGTAGTCCGATGAGTAACTAAGATCCGGTCTTGTATCGTGAAGTATCCGAGACTTCCAATTAAGCTTTGTAATAAGTTGCGCTAACTGGGTTTCCATCTTCCGCCTTGACCAACTTAGTGCCGTGATCCATTGGTGTTTTTGTGTCATTACTGTCCGTCATGCTTGTCTCTTTTAAGATCTTGTTAATGTATCCAGTTTGCTTGATCGTAATTTCTCCTCCTGTCTGTGTAACTTCTATCCCAAGGTAATATGCTAGCAACCCTAAGTCGCTCATCTCAAATTTATCTTTCATCTGGGATTTGAACAAGTCTACTTCCTTCTTTGGAGTGCCTATGATTATCAGATCATCCACATATACTCCGACGATGAGTGTAGAAGTCTTGCTTCTCTTTTTGTAGACTGCTTGTTCGAGATTACATTTCTTAAAGTCTAACGACTTTAATGTTTGGTCAAGCTTCACGTTCCAAGCTCTAGGTGTTTGTCTTAAGCCATACAAAGCTTTAGTTAGCTTAATGAAAAGCAAGACTAAATTGGTGATAAAGACTACAGCTGGTGTTTACAAAGAGTATATCGAAATTCCAAAACATATGAATAACATCATGTTTGTTGGGGACGGACGAGGAAACACCATTATTACAGGAAACAGGAACGTCGCTGGCGGAGGTGGAATGACCACCACAAAGTCTGCGACCGTAGGTCAGCTTGTAATAACAAATACTCACTCATAAATGTCTGAACACGGGCCCGCACAATATATACTATTCTAGTTTTAACTTTTAAGCTCAAATAGTTTCAAAAAAATATATGATATGTTATATATACTAAATTATAGAAATTTTACAGCGGTGATGGGTGAACGATTCTTGGCACGAGATATAACATTTCAAAATACAGCAGGACCATCTGGGGTCAAGCAGTGGCATTACGCGTCAACTCAGATTTATCCGCATTTTATAAATGTGGGATGGAAGGCTACCAAGACACCCTTTATGTCCTCTCAAATCGTCAATTCTTTGTGAAATGCTTTATAATAGGAACCGTTGATTTCATTTTTGGGAATGCTGCAGTTGTGTTCCAGTTCTGTGACATCCATGCGCGTAAGCCAAATCTTGGGCAAAGGAACATGATAACAGCAGGGAGAATGGATAAGAATCAAAACACAGGTATTGTGATTCAAAAATGCAGTATTGGTGCGACTGCTGACCTAAAAGCAACTAAAGGCGGGTTTCCAACATATCTTGGAAGGCCATGGAAAAACTTTTCAAGAACAGTAGTGATGCGATCATATATCAGTGACACTATAGACCGTGAAGGGTGGTTCCCATGGGATAAGGATTTTGCACTTGAGACTCGTACTACTGAGAGTACCGAAATATGGGGCCCGGTCGATACGTCAAAGAGGGTGACATGGAAAGGGTGGGGTGTAATGAAGAGTGATAACGAGGCCGACCTTTTACGGTTTCTAACTTCATCAACGGTTGGACTTGGTTGCTATCAACCGGGTTCCCATTTTGGCCCGGTTTGTAGTAACTAACGACAATCACATAATGTTTGATCACTAGCTAATTAACTAGCTACACGAAAGTGCATGTACGCGGTGTAATAATTTTCTTAATAAGAGCTATTATATGTTCACTTTCTTCATCAAGATGTTAATTAAGGACATAACACTGATCCAATCCCTTGATCCATCAAAACTTCCTCAACAAGATTTTTGTTGCCTAGTTATGTACGTGTACTAATAGCTTATATGCCTAGAGATCTTCCGTTCATGTGTTTGTATGAAGAAAAAAAAATTAACGTCACTTGAATACGTTGTCAAGTACCAAGAAGAACTTACCCTAACCTAACAAAAACACTAATCCCTTATCGTAACTTTGTACAATAATGAAAAAGAGTGCGGATGTTCAGTTTGATGCATGAGTCGCTGTAATTTCTCTGATTAACCAGATTTTAGTATTTTTTTTCTTTTGTATCATAATCTTTTAGCTAATATTATACATATAATTCAGAAATTAAAGTTAGAAAAAATTAGTTATATTCATAATAACATGGTTAGAACCATTGTTTGGCAAGTTTTTTTTCCATAACAGCTAAGTGTTTATCATCACATTGTTCTAACAATTAAGTGCTTCTAACCACTACTTCCAAAGCTTAATTATAATTAAGGAACTCCAAGTGCATTATTTACGTCTAAAATTTTGTTATATTATGATGTTGGAATCTTTAAAACATGATCCATATATGTTAATATACAATTAGTAGCAGATATATAGTTGTTGGGATGCATACCTTTAGAAGCAAAATAAAAAAGATTAATTTATAATTCTTGTTGCTTCGCTGCTACTAATTTCCCTTGTCAAAAGAAACCATCCAAGGAGGCAATGGCGATGTGTAAAAGTAGAGGTGTAGGGTGATATTTGTATACAAACTCCATAATAACATTTTGATGTTCCAACAACGTCATGATAAATCTCTCTATGATGCGTGAACTCATTTTAAGGACTTGCTCCAAAAAGTCTCTCATCACGGTATCGATATTTGGCATCAAATCCAAATCTTTTTACGATCATGTCAATTATTTGACTAAGGGAGCCATCGACCACGCGGTCGGTGGTAAGCTTCGTGACAAGAATGTCGAGGAATCGTGGGCCATCATAGAAAACCTAGCCCTCTATTACAGCAAAAGTTGGAGTGACTCATGAGAACTTGGTGGAAAGATGGTCAAAGCCATCTCTAACGTTTCTAGCGTTTCCTACTGTGGGCTCATTGACATCAAGAGTATACAGCGGAAGACTTAAAGATCATAACAAATAAATTAATTAACTGAAAGTATGCGTAACGCACTCTTGCGAATGTCGATCCTTGAGCAAAACAAAGAAGTACTAATTGGTATAAGAATAATGTCTTACAACCACGTTCTTGTACACACGAATTAACCAACGAATCAAGCGATTGCTAGATCTAACACAAGTCCTCGCTTAAGAAAACGAAACCAAACTCCCTTACAAATGGGGTGTTCGGCCGATTATGGGACAAGAGAGAGAGAGAGAGATCTAGGTTAATTCAATGCACAAGTGTATGAAACCCTAGAACCTAACCTCTTTATATACTAGTAGGTAAACTTAGGGAACAAGTTTATGAATTAGGGCTTTGGAAAGGCCCCTATGGCGGCCATGTAGACAAGCCCAAAGGAAATCCATAACTTTTCCAAGTTTTCCATTTCTAGTCCTTTCTCTTTTCATTTAACGGTCGTTAGTCATTTTCCGTTAAATACTTAACGATCGTTAACCGGACTTAATGTGCAATAATTAATCGTAAACATAAACATTAATTATTAACTTTAATTCTCATTCGCTAATGTGTGTAATCCGTGGTCACGAGTTTGAATCGGACATTCACATGTTTGTAAATATATACATTTCAACAGCTCCCACTTTGATATGTTTACAAAGCGTGAAATGACATTGGTTAGCGTCTAGCAACACGCCAATGCCCCGGTACAACTCGTGTATGGTTTTCGGAGAAAACCAAGTTTGATGATTCATCATCATATTCATCTTTTGTTTCTAATACCATGTTAATAAGAATATGGATCCCACTCATTTTTAATTAACTATTCATTTCTCGCTTTATATGATTTATTAAGATTACCAATTCTTACGAATGAAGACCTTGGGTATGGCCATACAAACATCTTAACAATCCTACGAGGGCCCAGACTATTATACTTCAAAATAAATTTGAAGGAAACAAATCCCATTTTGACTACAAGCGAGATTCATAAATTTAGCAACACTTCGAAAACAACCCTTATAACTACCGATTCATGTAGCGTTAGATTGCTTCACAAAAATGCACTACATCCATGACATATCTCTTGTATCTCAAGTCGAGGATAAATATCCATGATATACTTAATGACAAAGATCCATAAAGTATTATCATGCGGGTGGGATAAGTCCTATATTCAATTCATTGAATATCATCGAAATTAGTCATGCTACGCATCAATATACTTTCAAGTATATTCTAACTAATACTCAGATTTATCTTAATTCAATATCATTCCCATGTTATTGATTGACAACGGACTATTTAGAATAACTTAAGTTACTCAAGGATTTAAACATGCAAATACAGGACATAATATTATAAATGGAATTAAACGTATACCGTACTTTAATTCATTACAAATAATAATTGTTTAACATCCTTTATCCAAATACTAAATAGATCAATGCATGATAATTCTTAGTTAATGAATTTTGCCACAAGTCATGCAACTCATACTTGTTGACAATGCATAATTTCAACTAACTTTGATCTATAGGAATTTTGAGAATACTTATTTCAAAAAATTCAATAAGTGAATTTCTTGTATATGTTTACACATATCTTGATATTGTCATATCATTCCATAAAGTGCGTGATAACCTGAACCACCCTTTTATGACAATTATCTTTCAAAACCTTAAAGTTTTAAAGTATTCTTTATTCTTTAATGTATAATGCAACTATGCTCTTAGTTGAGCATAACTAGTCAACATGGTCATCATCAAGGATACCATTACTAGAATTGAGTGTCATCTCAATTATACTAGCATCATTGTATACAACAATATGCTCTTTAAACATCCGTAAACATTTGAACAGTTATAGTGTAATGTTGGTGCCTACCAAAACTCAAGTTTGTTGGCAATGACAATTATGAAACAATTGTCATATAATCATCTATAGAATCTAGGAGCATCTCCAGACTGTGGAATGTGATTCTAAATCCAAACATATTTCCTTTTAAAATATTTATTACACTAACAACTTTTAATGTTGTCAAATCATCTTGTAATCAAGCATGATACAACAATCTTACAACATGATGTACATGATGAATCTTCAAGTTAGACTTTAAGATCTCATTATATATCCATCATGTTCTATTAGACTCATTTATTTTACCGCATATGTTTATAGTAATAAACATATATTCCAAGGTTGTATGTCTTATTTCCAAATCTTACAAACGAAGTTTCATTCTCAACTAAAACTTAATTTAGGTGGAATGTAGTTGCCCATACAACATATAAGATTTAAGAAAATAAAAAATAATACTCTCACTAGCTTTCAGGAATATTTATGAGCAATCTTATTTTAACTATTAAATCAAACACGGATTTAATTTTAAACATAAGAATCATCTTCTAGATGCATGCATATATCCATTCATGGATTCTTGCAGTCTGTACATATTCAAAGATTATTTGAATTCATAAAAACTCCTTTGCATTACTTATCGTCCTCGCAAAAGTAATTCCAGAACAAAGATTTTGGATATTCATTGTCAAAGTTTCATATCAATGAAACTAAGTATGACAATTATAATCTTGATACTTCTATTTAATGTATCTAGTAAAGAATATTCAATCATAGTTAATTGCTTAAGTATGATTGATATTATTATCACTAGACATACATTAAATACATGTACAATATTGTCCATATGATTTCTACACAAAGATTTAAACCACTAGGGTTTCCATCCTTTGAAGAAACTCATTTTCATGGACATCATCTCTACATTCATAGTATGATTGATTTTCCACAATACAACATTTGGTAAATTTATCATTATGATTAACAGGCTTACCATGATCCTGTAACTCATATTCCTCAGCATATTAAATATCTGAGATATCCTTACGGATTTATGAATGACAATTCTATCATATTAAGGTCTATCATTTTCATGTTTAGCCTCATCATGATATTTGCTAGTGCATTTTAGAAGATTATGTATTTTGTAATTCAATCTTTCAAGATCTAAACAAAACTCCCACTTGCCTTTAAAAATTTAAAGATTACCTTTAAATAGTTTAGCAAGTAGAGCAACAATACATTGTTCTCTTTTGGGATATTACAAAAAACATTGACAGTTCCTAACATTAGTTTGTTACAACTCACTCTATAAGTAGTTTAACAAATTCATAACTTCATTTATAAGACTTAATGTGATTCATCACATTCCATAAACAAATGGTGTCTTATTAATCTTCTAGGTTGGAATCTTATTGAGTATATTCAATCTATACTTAATCTACTAACCTTGATAACTTTTGGAAGAAACTATAGTTATCTTGAATCAAACAATGCCAATAGATTTTGATTCTTCTAACTGAACATACCATAAAACTATGGTATTTCCTTAGAATTAATATTGTAAGATTAATCTAAGAATATTTAAGATAACCATCTACTCTTTGGTTTATCATATTTACCAACAAAGTAAAACTTAATGGTACAATAGAATTACCAAGTCAATTGCATGTATTATAACACAAGTATTCTTGACCAAGTCAAAAGATATAACAGTTATAATCCCACTATATGTTATAAGTCTTTGATCAACTCATTGACTTCATGCATATGTCTTAAAACATAGCAAGTTAACATCTTACTTTATATTCTAAGTCTTGTATTAAAAGACTTCATGTTTGTGACTTTACAAAATCATAAACATTTATAATTAAAGTAATTATGAACACCGCCTCGAGTTTCAATTAATATTTCAAGTTAATATTTACTACATATATTTAAGTCATTCAACGAATACTCAAATTCAAGGTAGTATTAGATTACTTCATTTAATTATGTCATTCCATGAAATGTTCCATGTAAGAAACTGCAGAATCATCCATGCTCGTTCTCATGACACGTGGATATTTTACCTTGGGCTACAATCTAGTTCACGTTCTCACATAACATAAATTGTAACTACAAGTGTTTCTAAAATATTGAATGACATAAATATTTAAAATAAAGTAGTCTATGTTATCATCTTGACACATGTTCTTAATAGGGCAATCATATATATTTAAATGTATATTTCCTATTAGAACGTTATTCTCTTACTTTACAGTCAAGAGATTTCATTTAAATCGTATTA
This sequence comes from Chrysanthemum lavandulifolium, assembly GCA_022545495.1. Lineage (NCBI taxonomy): Eukaryota > Viridiplantae > Streptophyta > Magnoliopsida > Asterales > Asteraceae > Chrysanthemum > Chrysanthemum lavandulifolium. Next base: position 277,892,627 of record CM040242.1, read on the forward strand.
ATATGTGTTGTACCTTGCACACAATAAAGATTTCTCCCACTTGTGCACGGAACAACATCATGTAGCAGATAAACAACACGATACACGCTCGTTTATTTGATTAATATGATTTGTGTCGTAGATATAACAAGTAGATGTAGGACTTTATTGATTAGTAAGGAAACGCACATGACTCTCTTTAAAAAAATAAGTTCCTACAATTGGAAAGTAATTATCTTTGAAGATAATCTGGGTTACTACACAGGAAATAAGGCTTGTAGCTCCCACTGAATTAGAAATTAATAAAACAACTTCTTATTCAGTAATGCAACACAAATGCTCCCACTGAATCTGACAACATTGTAAGTGTTGCATAACCAGTGAAATCAACTTGCTTGCTTTTTTACTTTCCTACACCTTTAAAGAACCATACGTAATCATTACTAAGGTACTAAAAGGTGTATTCTACTCTATGAATAATGGGTTATCCATCAACATTATTAACTTGAAAAATTGGGTATGCAATTTCTTCCTTATGAGCCTACCATCCCATATGGTATATAGCACCTTTAAAGGCTAAAGCAAAACAACTAGATAAAATATGCTAGTTTGCCTTTTACCAATTTTTATGTAATTAGTCTAGCTTCTAATTTAGTAACTCACATACATATTTTCCAGTTAACCAACATTCATGTTGTTACAAAAGGATTCATTGCTATGAGTTGCATTTAGAATTTAGACAATTCAAATGTTCCTATTATACCTTTCTCATTCATGAAAAGGAATAGGATTGAGTCTCATGCTTCTCCTATGGAAAAGAGACTTCGTTTTTCTTATCGGTAAATTATTCTCGATCAAACATTTGTTTGAAAGCAGAGTGGATCAATTTACTGATCAAATACTAAACCTCGTTTACGGTTAAATGTTGCATTTATACATTCAAAAGAATTACAAAATTCAATTTTAGTATTTTCGATAATTAACCTTTTCAATAAACAATTAAATACCCAAGGTTCATATTCATATAACCAATTAATATTTATTGAAAACTAGGATCCAAATTGTCATAATCTCATCACGTCAGTTGATCTGCTAGTAATGAACCTTACACAAAGTGGTAGAGCTTTTGCTCAATTGCCAATTTCAATTGCAATTCCTAGATTTATGGGATTTACATATAGCCAATTTCAATTGCCATGTAAACATGTTTCATCCCATCTTATGCCTTGAGTTGTCAGTTCTCACTACAAAGCTCAATTAAGTTATCCAACTTAAGAAACTGCAAAATCATCCATGCCCGTTCTCACGTCACGTGGATATTTTACCCTTTGATTACTATCTAAATCACGTTCTCACGCAAATAAAAGGTAGTCTCAGGTGTTTCCGTTTTGTTGGATGGCATATAACTTAAATTAAAGGGTAATAATTTTGATGTCAAATCAAATATGTACAAAGATGTCATGCATTCATCTTCGTAGCATAGTTTTTATTAAAACATTTATAACTTGTTTTAATGTATAAGCTTTTCATCATCAAACTTTAATTGAGGTATTGGATTCACGAATCAAAGAATTTAGTGTTTAATTATCATCCATTATACCGTACTTTTGCATAAGTGTAAACACTTAGTGTTTCGGATAATTACCACCGAAGTGGCGCATGGAATTAAAACTAATTCGCCCTTAAGATGAGCTTGCACATTTAATGGCTTACTAAGTAGCTCCATTCGAACTTACAGAGGCGAGAGGACCGGTGCACGCTAAAGCACAACCTTAGACATCCTTTCAAAGTGATGACATGCGCACTTCTTTAAACCCCTTTTATTAGTTCATTCTCATGGGTGAGCCGTTCGGTCATTTGTACCAAAGTCATCAATCAATTAAACGATTATGATTACTATTCTTAAAATACATGTTTCACTATTGTTTAGGTCATTTTATTTTCTTGTAAAAATACCCTTGTTACACATAACAAACAAGCAAGTATTTGTAAAAATAAACAAATAAACAGTAAATGCATAACAAATAAAAGTCATGCATATCAAATAGCCACATGAAAACGTTTTTGATAAATCCTATTAAATTAATAATGATGGAGGTCTTCCCCAATTTAAGATCTATCTTAATTTTAGTGTATATCACTTAAACAAGAAAGACATACAATAAAGCAGATCCATGATAAAACATGCATGTAATTATCATGGACATAAATTACACTTAACAATTAATGCAATTAATAACAGAGTTACGCATATACACATAAAGTTGCATGCATCTTAGGGTTTCTAATCCAATTAAAACTTTAGTTTACAAAACCCTAATTAGGGCACCAAAATAAACACCCCCTATAAAAAATTAAGGTTTAGGATTGCAAACCCTAGATCTATGCATACAAATAATAACACATTCATGTTTATTTTAATTATGTGTTTCAGTAATTAATTACTTGTTATACAAGGCTCGTGATGCCACTGTTAAGTTTATGATATATAAAATACAATAAAACATAAAGACATCAAGAGTACACAGCGGAAGACTTAAAGATCATAACAAATAAATTAATTAACTAAAAGTATGCGTAACGTACCTCTTGCGAATATCAAATCCCTTGAGCAAAACAAAGAAGTACTAATTGGTGTAAGAATAATAATTCTTACAGCCACGTTCTTGTACACACGAATTAACCAACGAATCAAGCGATTGCTAGATCTAACACAAGTCCTCGTTTAAGAAAAAAACGAAACCAAACTCCCTTACAAATGGGGTGTTCAGCCGATTGGGACAAGAGAGAGGAGAAGGAGATATCTAGGGTTAATTCAATGCACAAGTGTATGAAACCCTAGAACCTAACCCTCTTTATATACTAGTAGGTAAACTTAGGGAACAAGTTTATTAATTAGGGCTTTGGAAAGGCCCCTATGGCCGCCATGTAGACAAGCCCAAAGGAAATCCATAACGCTTTCCAAGTTTTCCATTTCTAGTCCTTTCTCTTTTCATTTAACGGTCGTTAGTCATTTTTCCGTTAAATACTTAACGATCGTTAACCGGACTTAATGTGCAATAATTAATCGTAAACATAAACATTAATTATTAACTTTAATTCTCATTCGCTAATGTGTGCAATCCCGTGGTCACGAGTTCGAATCCGGACATTCACATGTTTGTAAATATATACATTTCCAACATGTTCCAGTTCTGTGACATCCATGCGCGTAAGCCAAATCTTGGGCAAAGGAACATGATAACAGCACAAGGGAGAATGGATAAGAATCAAAACACAGGTATTGTATTCAAAAATGCAGTATTGGTGCGACTGCTGACCTAAAAGCAACTAAAGGCGGGTTTCCAACATATCTTGGAAGGCCATGGAAAAACTTTTCAAGAACAGAAGTGATGCGATCATATATCAGTGACACTATAGACCGTGAAGGATGGTTCCCATGGGATAAGGATTTTGCACTTGAGACTCTGTACTACAGAGAGTACCGAAATATGGGGCCCGGGTCAGATACGTCAAAGAGGGTGACATGGAAAGGGTGGGGTGTAATGAAGAGTGATACTGAGGCCAGACCTTTTACGGTTTCTAACTTCATCAACGGTTGGACTTGGTTGCTATCAACCGGGTTCCCATTTTGGCCCGGTTTGTAGTAACTAACGACAATCACATAATGTTTGATCACTAGCTAATTACACGAAAGTGCATGTACGCGGTGTAATAATTTTCTTAATAAGAGCTATTATATGTTCACTTTCTTCATCAAGATGTTAATTAAGGACATAACGCTGATCCAATCCCTTGATCCATCAAAACTTCCTCAACAAGATTTTGTTGCCTAGTTATGTACGTGTACTAATAGCTTATATGCCTAGAGATCTTCCGTTCATGTGTTTGTATGAAGAAAAAAAAATTAACGTCACTTGAATACGTTGTCAAGTACCAAGAAGAACTGTTAGTGTATTAGGAAGATGAAATGCTAAGGGCATATTTATCTCTAACAGCAAACTTACCCTAACCTAACAAAAACACTAATCCCTTATCGTAACTTTGTACAATAATGAAAAAGAGTGCGGATGTTCAGTTTGATGCATGAGTCGCTGTAATTTCTCTGATTAACCAGATTTTAGTATTTTTTTTCTTTTGTATCATAATCCTTTAGCTAATATTATACATATAATTCAGAAATTAAAGTTAGAAAAAATTAGTTATATTCATAATAACATGGTTAGAACCATTGTTTGGCAAGTTTTTTTCCATAACAGCTAAGTGTTTATCATCACATTGTTCTAACAATTAAGTGCTTCTAACCACTACTTCCAAAGCTTAATTATAATTAAGGAACTCCAAGTGCATTATTTACGTCTAAAATTTTGTTATATTATGATGTTGGAATCTTTAAAACATGATCCATATATGTTAATATACAATTAGTAGCAGATATATAGTTGTTGGGATGCATACCTTTAGAAGCAAAATAAAAAAGATTAATTTATAATTCTTGTTGCTTCGCTGCTACTAATTTCCCTTGTCAAAAGAAACCATCCAAGGAGGCAATGGCGATGTGTAAAAGTAGAGGTGTAGGGTGATATTTGTATACAAAACTCCATAATAACATTTTGATGTTCCAACAACGTCATGATAAATCTCTCTATGATGCGTGAACTCATTTTAAGGACTTGCTCCAAAAAGTCTCTCATCACGGTATCGATATTTGGCATCAAATCCAAATCTTTTTACGATCATGTCAATTATTTGACTAAGGGAGCCATCGACCACGCGGTCGGTGGTAAGCTTCGTGATAAGAATGTCGAAGAATCGTGGGCCATCATAGAAAACCTAGCCCTCTATTACAGCAAAAGTTGGAGTGACTCATGAGAACTTGGTGGAAAGATGGTCAAAGCCATCTCTAACGTTTCTAGCGTTTCCGACTGTGGGCTCATTGAGCTTGAAGATCAAGTGAAATACTTGATGAGATCCCACAATGCTCCTAATCCTTCGGATCAAGTGAACAAAATCGCTTCTTCATGTGAAATATGTGGTGGCCCCACGACACTCGTCATTGCATGGAAATCCCGTGCAAGCTTTTGTTGATTACGCATCGTATCGACGAAGCGGGAGGTGAGTGGTTCACTTTCAAACCGGAGTAAAATAATCTTGGTGATTTATACAATCCGTCTTGGAAGAATCACCAAAACTTTAAGTAGAGGCAAAATCAATATACCTCTAAAAACAATTTTTAAAACTCACCTAACCGTTTTCAATCGAACGGTTCATCCTCGAATTGTACATTCAACAATAATCCTCAATCTTTTAATAATCAATCTAATCTCGAAGGATTAGTATCCAATTTGATTTAAAAGCAGTTGGTTGTCTAACTACTTATTGTTTTCTGATTGATTGAAGAGACGATTTCCCCAAGATTGTTGGTTTTGCAAAATTAGTATCCACACTCTTGCCACAGTCGGAAACGCTAGAAACGTTAGAGATGGCTTTGACCATCTTTCTATATTCTTGTAAGAGACGATGTTAACCGGATTTTGACATGTCCCTGGCAGTATTTTGACATGTCCCTGGCTTTGCTTCGTGCTGTTATTCGAGGGGGTGGGTCGAAGGACTTTGCGGCTTTCTCTGTATCAAAGATCTCCCTAGGAGATTTAACCAGGTTTGCTAAGAGTCCATGATTCGAGCCTTTGTTATAAGGAGTAAAGCGGTCTCTGTTCTTCTTCCTACTCTTGGATCCTTCACAGGAGGACCCTCTGGAGAATTTGTCGGAGGCCTCTCGTTGCTCGATCGGAGCTCCATTAGCTGCTACTTCCTTAGACTCGATCCAATTGTAAGTCTTTTCCAAGAGTGCCTTGTAAGTAGTGGGAAGGTCGGTGGACAGGAATTCCACCAAGCTTCGAGTTCGTAAGCCATGTATGAAGCCAGAAATCCTTTGCTTTTCATGCAGCCCTATAATTTGCAAAGTTTCATCGGTGTACCTAGTGACGAAGGCCCTTGTGCTTTCGTTGTCCCTTTGCTTGATGGTATGCATGGCTTGGTGTACTTTTTCTGTTGGCTGAAGTGTGATCGGAACTTAGCCTTGAGATCATCCAGACTTACAATGCTTCCCACCTTTTACCCATTCCACCATATTCGTGCAGAGTCTCGGCATGCTACAGGCATAACCCACTTCTGCATCTTGATAGCGCCTTCAAAAAAGTGTAGGAAGTTGTCGGGATCGCCTTTCCCATCGTAGGTGTCTATGTTAGTAGGCATCTTCACACCATCAGGCAGAGGGTAGTCTTCTATCCACTTCACAAAAGGTGTGCAGGCTCTTGAAGCTTCCGCATATAAAGGATTATACGAAGGTGGATAAACAGGTGTAGGGTTGTACGGGTTAGGAGGTGGTTGTGAGAATGCAACATAGGCTGCAGGAGGTTGGTACGAAGGGTTTCCTACCATCGGTGGTGTAGGGTGTACATGAAGGTGTCCGTATGGTACTTGCTCGTAACTCGGGTTGTGGAGAGATCCGTTCGAAGGATAGGTATTATAGGACTGAGTAAAAACTCATTTAAAATGTTAATAAGTACTCATAGAATCACAATGTTACAAGTATATAGTAAAATTTTCTAATATGGTAAAAATCCGCTATAAAGGGTACATTAAACACCTTTACCCATTTACCGGATTTTTTAGAATATATACTATTAAACGTGAAAAACTCATTTAAAATGTTAATAAACACTCATAGAATCACAATGTTATGATTTTATGTAAATAAAATCACGAATTAAAAATTAAAGATATATATGAAACATTTACCAACTTCCAAGGTACGAGTTTATTAAACCAATGTACAAGTCATTAATGCATAAGAGTATTCATTTAATATAAAATTCATTATAAACCTTGGTGTACTTAATTTTAAGCACATTGTACAAACCCTTTCAAGCACAAGTCTTAAAAATATACTTTTAGTAGGTACAACTAAACAATGCTAATGTACAAATATTAAAGCACCAAACTTAAGCCTTTACTATTATTTATTTACATGTAAATTACTTAAATAAGTATTTGTCTAAATAAATTAGCAACCTAACTAGATACTTAACCCCAAATAGCAACAAACTTTCATGCCGTAACACAAACCATTTGAATCTAATCCATGAAGGTCAAACATGAAAGTCAAGTATTTAGAGTCGTTTATGTAAAGTGTAAAGTATAGGGTCCTATTGTGTCAAAAACAAAGCCTATAACCGAATGACAGTTATTTACGGTTATGGCAGTTATCTTAGAAACGTTATGTCGGTTAGTAAGGTGTCGGTTAGAAAAGTATAAATACCCAAAACCAAGTCTGTATTTGTAACGATTGTATTATATCAAATAAACTTAGCATACTTTATATTCGATTGTTCATAGATAGAGATTAGACTAACACCTTACATATACATAGGAAAGTTCCCACAACGACGTAAGAAAGTAAAATAGGACCAATAAGACAGACAAACACCGTTAAAAAGTATACCCAGAACACTTATTACTAGACCCTCCCCCCACTATATGGTTTAAGATCAGACCATGCAACATACTCACACTAGAACACGACTTTTCTTACAAAATCACACATTTTCATAGAACCGTAGGGTATAATGTGGTCATCCAACCACCTTACTGCTATATCCTTGAGATCTTCCATTATACAAGTCGGATCTAGTATTTGCCACTCCGGCTTTCATTTGTAGTGGTGGATGCACCTGCTTGGGTGCACCAACTCTTCCTGTCCTAAGTGTCATATTTCCCAACTTTTTAGTTGTGTCGCCAACGCCTCTCCCCTTCCCCATGTACATTACTCCTGACAAGTTACCATGGTTAATAAATTATTACAAGTACTAATAATCTGGTTAAGCCAAACACACTTTTTATACAAATATCTCGAACTCTTTGCAACTACTTGGTGTGTAAACCTGATACTTTTTTATGCGTGAACATGATAAATAGGATGGTATCATTTCTATAAATAATCTAACGCTTAGAACAAATGACACGATGATGAATAAATGTCTTACTTGGACTGCTTTTTATGGGTGGTTGGTATTTTGGTTGCTCGGCAAGATTCTTATTTGCATTTGCTCCATCCACGAAACCAAGGGACAAAATGTTATAATCCACAAAATAGCAACATAAAATATATACTCGGGTAGTAAATGCAAATCCCAAACACCTGTCGATTAATTTCCAATCTACGTTGAACGCCTGTAATAAATTTCAAGCAGAAAGGTGAGAAAGACAAAGAGCAGAAAGGTAATAAATTTATGCGTGAACATGATAAATAGGATGGTATCATTTCTATAAATAATCTAACGCTTAGAACAAATGACACGATGATGAATAAATGTCTTGCTTGGACTGTTTTTTATGGGTGGTTGGTATTTTGGTTGCCTCGCAGTATTACAGGCGTTCAACGTAGATTGGAAATTAATCTCTTACTGTCTTTAACTCTTTCATCTCTTTGCTTATGCAATCTCTCAACTTCTTGAGGTTCTCTGATTCTCTCTGCATTTGTTTCTCAAATGCTATTTCTCTATTTCTTATTTTCTTCTCAAACTCTTGTTTTTCAATCTCTAACTCTTGAAGCATTTCGAACTTCCAAAACTCTAATTTACTCTTCAAATCAATTTCTATCTCTGACCGCATATCTTCTAATCTTCCTTTTGAAATTTCATCCTTCTTAATGACAATTCCTTTCCTTCTCGGTGCTTCCTTTAAGGATGCTATTGTTGAGTTTATGATATATAAAATACAATAAAACATAAAGACATCAAGAGTACACAGCGAAAGACTTAAGATCATAACAAATAAATTAATTAACTGAAAGTATGCGTAACGTACCTCTTGCGAATATCAAATCCCTCGAGCAAAGAAAACAACCTCGAGCAAAGCAAAACAAAGAAGTACTAATTGGTGTAAGAATAATGTCTTACAACCACGCTTCTGTACACACGAATTAACCAACCGAATCAAGCGATTGCTAGATCTAACACAAGTCCTCGTTTAATAAAACGAAACCAAACTCCTTACTATGGGGTGTTCGGCGAATGTAGGACAAGAGAGAGAGAGAGATCTAGGGTTAATTCAATGCACAAGTGTATGAAACCCTAGAACCTACCCTCCTTATATACTAGTATGTAAACTTAGGGAACAAGTTGAGATTTAAGCCTTGTAGAGACCCCTATGGCCGGCCACTATGAAAGCCCAAAGCCCAACCCATAACTTTTCCAAGTTTTCCATTTCTAGTCCTTCTCTTTTCCATTTAACGGCCGTTAGTCATTTTTCCGTTAAATACTTAACGATCGTTAACCGGACTTAATGTGTAATAATTAATCGTAAACATAAACATTAATTATTAACTTTAATTCTCATTCGCTAATGTGTGCATCCGTGGTCACGAGTTCGAATCCGGACATTCACATGTTCGTAAATATATACATTTCCAACAGCTCCCACTGGATATGTTTACAAAACGTGAAATGACATTGGTTAGCGTCTAGCAACACGCCAATGCCCCCTACAACTCGTGTATGGTTTTCGGAGAAAACCAAGTTTGATGATTCATCATCATATTCATCCTTTTGTTTCTAATACCATGTTAATAAAAATATGGATCTCACTCATTTCTTAATTAACTATTCATTTCTTGCTTTATGTGATTGATTAAGATTACCAATTCTTCCGAACATATTCCGAAGACCTTGGGCATGGCCATGCAAACATCTTAACAACCCTACGAGGGCCCAAGAGTATTATACTTCAAAATAAATTTGAAGGAAACAAATCCCATTTTGACTACAAGCATGATTCATAAATTTCGCAACACTTCGAAAACAACCCTTATAACTATCGCCACGTATAGCGTTAGATTGCTTCACAAAATGCACTACATCCATGACATATCTCTTGTATCTCAAGTCGAGGATAAATATCCATGATATACTTAATGACAAAGATCCATAAAGTATCATCATGTGAGTGGGATAAGTCCTATACTCGATTCATTGAATATCATCGAAATTAGTCATGCTACGCATCAATATACTTTCAAGTATATTATAACCAATACTCAGATTTGTCTTAATTCAATATCATTCCCATGTTATTGATTGACAACGGACTATTTAGAATAACTTAAGTTATTCATGGATTTAAACATGCAAACATAGGACACAATATTATAAATGAAATTAAACGTATACCGTACTTTAATTCATTATAAATAATAATTGTTTAACATGCTTTATCCAAATACTAAATAGATCAATGCATGATAATACCAGTTAATAAATTTTGCTACAAGTCATGAGAATCATACTTGTTGACAAGGCATAATTTCAATTAACTTTGATCTATAGGAATTTTGAGAATGCTTATTTCAAAAATTCAATAATTGAATTTCTTGTATGTGTTTACACATATCTTGATATTGTCATATCATTCCATAAGGTACGTGATAACCTGAACCACCCTTTTATGACAATCATCCTTCAACACTTAAAGTTTAAAGTATTCTTTATTCTTTAATGTATAATGCAACTATGCTCTTAATTGAGCATAACTAGTCAACATGGTCATCACCAACGATACCATGACTAGAATTGAGTGTCATCTCAATTATACCAGCATCATTGTGTACAACAATATGCTCTTTAAACGTCCGTAAACTTCGAACAGTTATAGTGTAATGTTGGTGCCTACCAAACTCAAGTTTGTTGGCAATGACAATTATGAAATAATTGCCATATTTTCGGTCCATAGAATCAGGGAGCATATCCAGTTGTGGAATGAGATTCTAAATCCAAACATATTCCTTTTAAAATATTTATTACACTAACAACTTTCAATGTTGTCAAATCATCTTGTAACCAAGCATGACACAACAATCTTATACACAACATGATGTTCATGATGAATCTTCAAGTTAAACTTTAAGATCTCATCTATCTTGTATTCATCATGTTCTATTATACTCATTTATTTACCGCATATGTTTATAATAATAAACATATTTTTCAAGGTTATATATCTTATTTCCAAATCTTACAAACGAAGTTCATTCCCAACTAAAACTTAATTTAGGTGGAATATAGTTGCCATACAACATATAAGATTTAAAATAATACTCCCACTAGCTTTTAGGAATACTTATGAGCTATCTTATTTTAATTATTAAATCAAACATGGATTTAATATCAAACATAAGAAACATCTCTTAGATGCTTGCATATATGTTTCCATCCTTTGAAGAAACTCATATTCATTATTAAGATAAACCAAGTATCTAAAGTTGATTATCTTTATGGACAAAGATCTCAACATTCATAGTATGATTGATTTACCACAATTCATCATTTGATAAATTCATCATTATGATTATCGAGCTTACCATGATCCTCAGAACTCATATTCTCAAAGATATTAAATATCCGAGATATCCTTTCGGATCTATGAACGACAATTCCATCATATTGAGGTCTATCATTTACATATTTAACCTCATCATGATATTTGCTAGTGTATTTTAGAAGATTATGTATTTTGTAATTCAATCTTTCAAGATCTTAAACAAAACTCCCACTTGCCTTTAACAATTTAAAGATTACCTTTAAATAGTTTAGCAAGTAGAGCAACAATACATTGTTCTCTTTTGGGATATTACAAAAACATTGACAGCTTCCTAACATTATTTTGTTACAACTCACTATACAAGCAGCTTTAACAAATTCGAACTTCATTATAAGACTTAATGTGATTCATCACATTCCATAAACAAATGGTGTCTTATTAATCTTCTAGGTTGGAGTCTTATTGAGTATATTCAATCTATACTCAATATTCTAACCTTGATAACTTTTGGAAGAAACTATAGTTATCTTGAATCAAACATGCCAATGGATTTTGATTCTTCTAACTGAACATACCATAAAACTATGGTATTTCATTAGAATTAATATTGTAAGAAAATCTAACAATATTTTAGATAACCATCTACTCTATGGCTTACCTATCTACCAACAAAGTAAAACTTAATGGTACAATAGAATTACCAAATCAATTGCATGCATTATAACACAAGTATTTTGACCAAGTCAAAAGACATATCAGTTATAATCCCACTATACGTTATAAGTCATTGACCAACTCATTGACTTCATGCAAATGTCTTAAAACATAGCAAGTTAACATCTTACTTTATATTGTAAGTCTTTAAAGACTTTATGTTTGTGACTTTACAAAATCATAAACATTTATAATTAAAGTAATTATGAACACCACCTCAGGTTTCAATTAATATTTCAAGTTAATAATTACTACATGTATTGAAGTCATTCAACGAATACTTAAATTCAAAGTAGTATTAGATTACTTCATTTAATTATGTCATTCCATGAAATGTTCCATGTAAGAAACTGCAGAATCATCCATGCTCGCTCACGACACGTGGATATTTTACCTTGGGCTACAATCTAGTTCACGTTCTCACGTAACATAAATTGTAACTACAAGTGTTTCTTAAATATTGAATGACATAAATGTTTAAAATAAAGTAGTCTTTGTTATCATCTTGACACATGTTCTTAATAGGCCATCATACATATTTAAATGTATACTTCCTATTAGAACGTTATTCTCTTACTTTTCATCAAGAGAATTCACTTAAATCATATTAATATGTATTGTACCTTGCACACAATAAAGATTTCTCCCACTTGTGCATGGAACAACATCATGTAGCGATAAACAACACGATGCACGCTCGCTTATTTGATTAATATGATTTGTGTCATAGATATAACAAGTAGATGTAGAACTATATTGTTTAGTAAGGAAACGCACACGACTATCCTTAAAACATAAGTGTCTACAATTGGAAAGTAATTATCTTTGAAGATAATCTGGTTACTACACGTGAAATAAGGCTTGTAGCTCCAACGAATTAGAAATCTTATAAAATGCAACTTCCCACCGAATCATATTCAAGAATGCAACACAAATGCTCCCACCGAATCGACAACATTGTAAGTGTTGCATAACCGCTAAAACAACTTGCTTGCTTTTTACTTTCCTACACCTTTAAAGAACCATACGTAATCATTACTAAGGTACTAAAAGGTGTATTCTACTCTATGAATGATGGGTTATCCATCAAAGTTATTAACTTGAAAATTAGGTATGCAATTTCTTCCTAAACAGGTCTACCATCCCCATACTGGTATGTAGCACCTTTAAAGGTTAAAGTAAACCAACTAGATAAATTAAGCTAGTTTTCCTTTTACCAATTTTCACGGTAATTAGTCTAGCTTCTAATTTAGTAACTCATATACATGTTTTCCAGCTAACCAAAGATTCATGTTTGTTACAAAAGGATTCATTCACCTTATGAAGGTAATGAAATCTTTATGGAAAATATGACGTGCAATTCATTGCTATGAGTTACATTAGAATTTAGACAATTCAAAACGTTCCTATTATACCTTTCTCATTCATGAAAAGGAATAGGATTGAGTCTAATGCTTCTCCCATGGAAAAGAGACTTCGTTTGTCTTTTCGTAAATTATTCTCGATCAAACATTTGTTTGAAAGCGTAATGGAACAATTTATTGATCAAAGACTAAACTTCGCTTACGGTTAAATGTTGCAATTATACATTCAAAAGAATTACAAAATTCAATTTTAGTATTTTCGATAATTAACCTTTTCAAGAAAATTAAACACCCATGGTTCATAAACATATAACCATTTAATTTTCACCGAAAACTAGGATCCAAATTGTCATAATCTCATCACATCGCTTGATCTCGCTAGTAATGAACCTTATACAAAATGGTAGAGCTTTTGCTCAATTGCCAATTTCAATTGCAATTCCTAGATTTATGGGATTTACATATAGCCAATTTCAATTGCCATGTAAACATGTTTTATCCCATCTTATGCCTTGAGTTGCCGCTCACTACAAAACTCAATTAAGTTGTCCAACTTAAGAAACGCAAAATCGTCCATGCCCGCTTCTCGACACGTGGACATTTTACCCTTGATTACGATCTAAGTCACGATCTCACGCAAATAAAAGGTAATCTTAGGTGTTTCCGTTTCGTTGGATGGCATATAACTTAAATTAAAGGGTAATAATTTTGATGTAAAATCAAATATGTACAAAAATGTCATGCATTCATCTTTGTAGCATAGTTTTATTAAAACATTTATATCTTGTTTTAATGTTTAAGTTTTCATCATCAAACTTTAATTGAGGTATTGGTTTCACCAATCAAGGAATTTAGTGTTAATTATCATCCATTATACCGCACTTTTGCATAAGTGTAAACACTTAGTGTTTCGGATAATTACCACCGGTGGCGCATGGAATTAAAACTAATTCACCCTTAAGATGAGCTTGCACATTTAATGGCTTACTAAGTAGCTCCACCGAACTTACAGGGGAAGAGGACTGTGCACGCTAAAGCACAACCTTAGACATCCATTCAAGATGACTATGCGCTTCTTTAAACCCCTTTATTAGTTCATTCTCATGGGTGAGCCTTTCACTCATTTGTACCAAAGTCATCATCAATTAAACGATTATGATTACTATTCTTAAAATACATGTTTCACCATTGTTTAGGTCGGTTTATTTTTCTTGTAAAATACCCTTGTTACATATAACAAACAAGCAAGTATTTGAAAAATAAACAAATAAACAATGAAAGCATAACAAATAAGAGTCATGCATATCAAATAGCCACATGCAAACGGTTTTGATAAATCTTATTAATAACCAATTCTAGATCTGTCAATATGCATATATTTAATTAAGACTTCCACCGCTTTCATCTATGTACAAGGTGAACCACATGCATCGATTCATCGATTGCGTAAGTCAAAACTAAATATATACCACATAGCACATAATTGATTAAATTAATAATTATTGAGGTCTTCCCAATTTAAGATCTATCATAATTTAATGTATATCACTTAAAACATGAAAGACATACAATAAAAATAGATCCATGATAAAACATGCAGATAATTATCATGGATATCAATTACACTTAACAATTAATGCAATTAAACAGAGTTACGCATATACACATAAAGTTGCATGCATCTTAGGGTTTCTAATCCAATTAAAACAATAGTTTACAAAACCCTAATTAGGGCACCAAATAAAACGCCTCAAAATTAGGGTTTAGGTTTTGCAAACCCTAGATCTAAGCATACAAATAATAACACATTCATGTTTATTTTAATTATGTGTTTCAAGAATTAATTACTTGTTATACAAGGCTCGTGATGCCACCGTTGAGTTTATGATATATAAAATACAATAAAACATAAAGACATCAAGAGTACACAGTGAAACTTAAGATCATAACAAATAAATTAATTAATCGAAAGTATGCGTAACGTACCTCTTGCGAATATCAAATCCCTCGAGCAAAGCAAAACAACCTCGAGCAAAGCAAAACAAAGAAGTACTAATTGGTGTAAGAATAATGTCTTACAACCACGTTCTTGTACATACGAATTAACCAACCGAATCAAGCGATTGCTAGATCTAACACAAGTCCTCGTTTAAGAAAAACGAAGCCAAACTCCCTTACTATGGGGTGTTCGGCCGAATGTAGGACAAGAGAGAGGAGAGGAAAGATCTAGGGTTAATTCAATGCACAAGTGTATGAAACCCTAGAACCTACCCCTCCTTATATACTAGTATGTAAACTTAGGGAACAAGTTAGGGATTTAGGCCTTGTAGAGACCCCTATGGCCGGCCACTATGAAAGCCCAAAGCCCAACCCATAACTTTTCCAAGTTTTCCATTTCTAGTCCTTCTCTTTTCCATTTAACGGTCGTTAGTCATTTTTCCGTTAAATACTTAACGATCGTTAACCGGACTTAATGTGTAATAATTAATCGTAAACATAAACATTAATTATTAACTTTAATTCTCATTCGCTAATGTGTGCAATCCCGTGGTCACGAGTTCGAATCCGGACATTCACATGTTCGTAATATATACATTTCCAACACTATTTTTCTAAACTTAAGCCTTTCTTCATAAGTCTTAAGTTTCCCAATAATCTCCTCTAATTTTGCTTTCTTAAAATCAACAACCATTTCAATGGTTACTCGATGGTACAAACTTATCTCGCACTCATTCAGTAATTTTCGTACTTTTGTTTGTTCATCAAACGTCAATCCACATGTAGCGCCCTTTGTAATAATACTCATCAACCTCCCAGCAAATGAATCTATTGATTCATCTTCTTTCATCATAAGTCTCTCAAATTCGATTTAAGTTGTTGCGAGTGTGCTTGTTGTACATCTTCTGCTCCAATAAATCGGACTTTAGAGTCCCAAATTTCTTTTGTCGTTTCACATCCCGCAACTTGCATTTGCAAATCTTTCCGTAACCCTTGAAATAGGTATCTTGACGTTGAACTATCCTTTTTACATCAATCTCTTTGATGTACTTACTCCTTCTACTAAATCCCATACTCCATTTGTTAATATCTTCTTCATTCTTAATGCCCATAATGTATAATTTGTGTTGCTTAAAACGGGCATTGATATGATGGTAACGATGTGGTGAAAACAACTCGTTTTCTTTTATCTCCGTCATATCTTTCGATTTGGTTTTCTTCTAAGACCAATATAATTCTAATAATAGTCGACCTTAAATTCTTCTTTCTAACCCACAATAGTAATATGCAATTTCAAAAAACAATATAATCTTAATAAACAGTCAAACTTAAATTTTTTACCTAATCACAATAATTCTCAAATGATTCTAACGGTTTCTAATACGAATTGTAATGAAAAATACTTTTTAATCTATTCTATAAATAGAAAAAAAGTATTGGAAAATATAGAACCTGTACTTGGGCGCTTTTGTATTGCCGTACGTTTTTTTGTTCCCAAGTAAAGACCGGGTTACTCTTTTATTTTTCAATTCGCTTATGCTGCTGCTTCTCCTTCCTTCCTTCTTCTATACACAGTTAGGGCACAACTGTTGCTCGCCCCTTTTTTCTTCTGGTTCTCTTTAAATCAAACGACGATGGTGGTTAATCGGTCTACTTTATTTTCCGGCAACCACACATGGCGGCGGTGGTTATTTCTTCTCCGGCAATCAATACGGCGGCGGTCTCTCTTCTTCGCACAACCGGTATGTCTTTCTCTCTCTTTCTCTTGATTGAATCAATCGGTCTCTGTTTTTCTTCTTGATTGACCGGTATGCGCATGGTCTATTTCTACTCTTGATTGATTCCCTGAATCAATCGGTTTATGTCTCTCTGGTTCGAATCCTTTGGCTCTCATCCAAGTGTAAGTCTTTTCTATGAGTGCCTTGTAAGTGGTGGGAAGGTCGGTGGATAGGAATTCCACCAAGCTTCGAGTTCGTAAGCCATGTACGAAGCCAGAAATCCTTTGCTTTTCATGCAACCCCATAATTTGCAATGTTTCATGATTGTACCTAGTGACGAAGGCCCTTGTGCTTTCGTTGTCCCTTTGCTTGATGGTATGCACACCAGATGAGTCTTGGTGTACTTTTTCCTTGGTCAAGTGTGATCGAACTTAGCCTTGAGATCATCCGACTTACAATGCTTCCCACCTTTACCATTCCACCATATTCGTATGGAGTCTCGAGAGTGTATGAACATGTGGCATGCTACAGCATAACCCACTTCGTATTGATAGCGCCTTCAAACAAGTGTAGGAAGTTGTCGGATCGCCTTTCCCATCGTGAGGTGTCTATGTTAGTAGGCATCTTCACACCATCAGGCAGAGGGTAGTCTTCTATCCACTTCACAAAAGGTGTGCAGGCTCTTGAAGCTTCCACATATAAAGGATTATACGGAGGTGGATAAACAGGTGTGGGGTTGTACGGGTTAGGAGGTGGTTGTGAGAATGCAACATATGCCGCAGGAGGTTGGTACGAAGGGTTTCCTCCCATCGGTCGTGTAGGGTGTACAGGAAGGTGTCCGTATGGTACTTGCTCGTAACTCGGGTTGTGGAGAGATCCGTTCGAAGGATAGGTATTATAGGACTGAGTAAAAACTCATTTAAAATGTTAATAAGTACTCATAGAATCACAATGTTACAAGAATATAGTAAAATTTTTAAATATGGTAAAAATCTGCTATAAAGGGTATACTAAAACACCTTTACCCATTTACCGGATTGTTTAGAATATATACTATTAAACGTGAAAAAATCATTTAAAATGTTAATAAACACTCATAGAATCACAATGTTACAAGAATATAGTAAAATTTTCTAATATGGCAAAAATCCGCTATAAATGGTAAATTAAACACCTTTACCCATTTACCGGATTTTTTAGAATATATACTATTAAACGTGAAAAACTCATTTAAAATGTTAATAAACACTCATAGAATCACAATGTTATGATTTTATGTAAATAAAATCACGAATTAAAAATTAAAGATATATATGAAACATTTACCAACTTCCAAGGTACGAGTTTATTAAACCAATGTACAAGTCATTAATGTATAAGAGTATTCATTTAATATAAAATTCATTATAAACCTTGGTGTACTTAATTTTAAGCACATTGTACAAACCCTTTCAAGCACAAGTCTTAAAAATATACTTTTAGTAGGTACAACTAAACAATGCTAATGTACAAATATTAAAGTACCAAACTTAAGCCTTTACTATTATTTATTTACATGTAAATTACTTAAACAAGTATTTGTCTAAATAAATTAGCAACCTAACTAGATACTTATACCATTTACATCTTATGTACTACAATGCAAGCCCTAGTTACTACCCACTAAAGCCTACGCCCGCCCCCCCTAATTACCATAGTTAAAATTGAACTAAACTAGTTACACCTTAGTTAGCTAGTGTTACTTGTATAAACCCTAGCCACAATTAAGTTGCATGCATATAATATTTACACATCATTTTTTTTACAAAGAATTTTACCTAGGTCAATTTTGGTGGGTAAAACTCTTGGCTAGAGTTTTACCACACCTCTTATGTTCCTTTGAATTCACATAAACCTCCCATGTGTATTAGAACACATCACCATGTCTCTTCCCTTGTGAGACATGGTGACTTAGCACTTGGGAAACCATGCATGCACTTGCTTATAAATAACGCCCCATATCCTTACCACTTGAATCCCATGCAAACACACACAAGATACCATACTACCCACATACCATACGCCCCCTATAATCCCTCCCATACTCACAAACATTCTAAAATTAAGACCTTAGTTAGTGTAAAGGAAAGCTAAGCTAGAGCTTGGAAGGTGTGAAGACAACTTGGTGACATTAGCAGCTATATAGGCGTTTATTCAAGATAAGCAACTCATAAGCTTGTAAGTACACTCACACTCTTTTCTTTAGTCATTTTAAACATTCAATAAAACATATAAGTAACTATAGATTTGTGTCATGTGGAAAAACAAGTTCAAAAATACTTTTTATATAACTTCTGTAACCTTCTATAATCTGTGCGCCCTCAAAGTCAAACACCTAAATGTAATGCATTTTACTTAAATGTTAGAACATGTTAGGAGTCCATTTAAGAAGTAAAATAAACATCTAATATAGATACCAACACCCTATAGGTTTATACTAATTAAAACGCATGTTTTGGTTTTCTCCTACTGAAATTTGTGCCAAAACAGGCCTTACCCCCCAACTTGCCCCGCATTTATCTACTTTGTGTTAGAGGTACTAGGGTCATTCAAGGTACCGTTGTAAATACCACCTGGGATACTACAAAACGCCCCCATAACCCGGTTAAAAAGCCTAGTCGTTATCTTTAAAAACAACCATCATTTTGGTCAAAAGTCATAAATGCCAAAAAGCTTTTTACAACAAATAAATATGAAAACGTAGGATTTTTGATAAATTTGAATAGGAACTGTATTAGAAACATTAGAAATGGGTGAAACAATATTTCACAAGGTCGCATGCAAAAGGTATAGTTTAAAACTGAAATTTTCATAAAACTCCTCGTGGCCAAGTAGCCATGTTCGTGGACTTGTATCTTTCTAATCAAAGACGACTAGGGCATGAGACTTATACCATTTAGAAGGGCTTACAGCCTAGTATTTAAAGGGTCAAATGCGATGTAGGAACACTAGCTTGACCCGTGTAAAATCTGCACTCTTTTTGCCACGTTATCGCCCAAAAACAACAAAAAGCACATAACCCCCTTACTTTGTTAAATCATTGCGACCAAACCGTAAGAGCTTAAGACCTCTTGTTTGAACCATTAGAAAGACCACCGGACAAACTCTTGAAAGGATCAAGAACGTAGTAAAAACCTATTAAGGCCTCACTTTTATCCACCCGTACTTTTATCCACTTAGGCCAAAAACTAGTAAATTTCTCTTATAAAATTTTAATCATAAAAATTGTAATTTTTGTAAAATAAAGTTCCATTGGACTAAAAATGTAAAGTTAGTCATATAAGGGCTTATATTGTCAATAACCCATAGTTGAGGGTTTAAAGTGTCATTTTTGAAAGTACAAGGGTAAAAACTGTAAATACTTAAAATCGTAAATTATAACATTTTGGAAACATAAGTTATTTAACAACTTTGGTTTTGATAAAAACTTATTAACAATCATTCAAGCCATAAAAATAAGTATGATAAGTATATTTAATTTTTGAAGAGACTTCATGTTATATAAAGAACATTATCGTCTGATACGCTTACGCAGCGCGTTCGGGGTCAAAGGAACATCCTCTTCGTCGAGCAAGTTTTTCAACACCCTAGGCAGTGAACCTAATCGTTGTAGTGTAGTATTAGGGTAAGCCACGGGAATTGATATCGTTCTCTAGGGAATAGGAATGCTAGTGAGAAGTTACTACGCTAAGGTTGAGGTTGAGGAAGATTATTTTTATCTTTTTATGTTTTTAGGAAATTGAAAGGTACGAATCTCGGTATTGGATTTGGGGGGTTGGTATTTCACCGATTACTCTACTATTATCTAATTATCTAAACTAAGGTGGTGGTAGTCTATGTCTAATTAATGTGTGCTCAGATGATAGTTTAAAGATGTGTTTACTTAGGTTTTACTACTCTTTAATCATCTCCATTGATGGTTGAGTTGTCACGCCTTATTCTTAGTTACGTTGTGTGTCTAAGGTTGTAGGGTATGCATTTCTCCTAACTCTTTGAACTTACCAAAGGGTCTCGCCTACAAAACCCACTAGGATAATAAACTCTTACTCTAAGGCACTCTTTGGATGGTTTAGCTTACAACTACTCGTAATTATATTCTAAGGTTCACAAAGATGAATCAAGCATTACACAACGAATGACCTATCGCATTACTAGATCATTAATCAACTAAGATAAGAAACAACCAATCAATATTTAATAATTAAGTTTCATATTCCTAAGCAAAACACAAATAAATTAGCCGGACATGGAGAACATGCAAGCATACACACAAATAATCAAAGACATAATTGAATTGATGAAGTAAATACTTATCTTGATGTAAGATAGGGTTTGAAACCCCAAAATACGTGATAAGACCCACAAAAGACTCTCTCAAACCGAAAAATTCGGATTCTATATATAATATTATATATGCAACGGCGCACCTTATGTTTTGTGACGCCGTCGTCGCCATTATTAGGGTTTCGCCTTGGCCACGTTAACCTCGGCGACGGCGCCACCTTATGTCGATGACGCCGTCCTCTTCAAAAGCTCGACGCTTTCTGGTCTCATCTAGGCCGTCGAGTAGCAACGGCCTACTTTTAAAGCCCAAGTCGCCACTTGAAAATAGGTATTTGCCATCAGATCGTCATTAAAATCCTTCGACGCGCCGCACTAACACCGACGCCGCCGCTTTCGCTTTCAGCTGCTTTGAGTGTCTCGATTCGACCGGCCCTTTCTTCGTATATCCACGCCTTTTCGTCCAAATAAGTGCCATTCCAGCGTTTGCCTTCAAGAGACCTAAACAAAGGAAAAGGAATGATATTAAGCAATAACGGATACAAAAGTGATCAAATAAGGGCTTAAACGACCCTCAAATGGTACCTTTTGAAACCTTATCAAATATCCTACACTTGTTATTTGCTTGTCCTCAAGCAAATGAGCTTTTAGCCAATTAATTTATAAGTTAGGGGTCATGAAGCATTGATTTAAAACGGTCCACACACATATAAGCCCTGTAAAAGTCATAACAAGCATCGGAATTACATACTAGCACCTCACATGGGGTGTTTGGATACTACATCTCTCTCGGTGTATATATGAAATATAACAAATAGGAAATGGAAGATAAACACTCATTAACCGGTCCTAGTACATAGATTACCATAGGCTTGAGAATAGATCAAACCTCCATCGCTTTGGTGTAAGCATCTAGGAAAGACTATCAAAGAGGTCTTTAAAAGGTTGTAATGTTAGGCTTACGGTAGGAAACAAGGGTTTGGTGGGATAGGCTATTTAGTCGGCAAGTCAAAATCTTTATGTTAAATGCATACTAAGAATGGCGTTGCAAAGCCAAGACTCGACACTCTAAAACTCTAGGTAATGAAAATAAACAAACATAAATTTAAATGATAGATGTAGGATGGTAGCCCGTATGTTTTTTTTTTTTTTTTTTTTATTTACACTCTATTTCTTTTCTTTTTTTTTTTTTTTTTTGATTTTTTTTTTCATACACTTTTACTTTTTTTTTCTATTTTTTTTTTCATACACTTTACTCTACCATCCTCTACGGTAACATCAAATGATAGGTATTTATAAGCACATCCCTACACTTGAGTTATTATTACTCTAACACTAATTTGACCCGAATTGAAAAGATCAAAACACTTGGGGTACATTATTACAAACAAAGGGAATTTGAATTTAACGTTCCTTCCGTCATTTCATAAACTTTAACTTTTCCCATGAATCCCAATCGTCCCAAAACTCAGATACAAAGGATATGACTCGACTTAGCAACTCATGCAAGCAACCGATAATTGAACTAAGGGTTTAGGGTGATAACAAACATTTGCACTAAAAGTGAGTGCATAAGGGTAGGCTAAGGCTATTTGGGTGTATATTTGGGGTGTGGTGTAAACAATGTCTTCATTGATATTCGGAAAACCAAACATCACGAGAACCGCGAAAAAGATAGGCTCGAGGGTTAACTAGGGGTATCGTGTACTAAAGATGAGTACAATGCAAAGGGTGGGGAATTACTCAACCGATGTGGAAGAAGTAATTATATTACGGGTATCAAACAAGGGTTATCCTAATGCCTCTTATCATTTAGTTATTCCTAACTACATGTGTAGTCTCACTTATGATCTCGGAATGCATCACAAAACAAGTTCTAGAATCTAATATACTACGGTTCACACTCTAAGCATTAAAGATGAATGCTTTTAATTCCTACTAATCTAAGGCGATCCTCACGCTTTTAGGTGGAATTTGGGTGGTAAAGGGTTTTGTGCCGGTCATATAACTTCCTATCCGTGAGACGCTTTTGTTAAGACTAATGGCCCACCCTATATGTCATGAAAATTTTAAATTTGGTGCCAAATTATAACCGACATTTTCTCATGGTTTATTACACAAATGCAATTAGACAAAGCAAATAATCAGGATAAGCATAGTTTCAAAGTTCCGGTTTATTTTCCTCCCTATATTTAAACCAACATTGTCCCCAATGTTCCCCGAAGTATCAAAGTTAGGATAAAAGAAGGTAATCAAAACGAAGAAACTAATACTCCCTCGATTAGCTCGGTAGGATCCGTGTGTGAAGTAGTGGTTAGATCCTTTCCAAGAAGAATTATTATGAAAAGCTCCTCCAATCTTGTGTAACTTCTTCTTGACAAACTAAACTGCACACTTGAAGAAAACAAACGAAACCTTCACGTAAAATCGGCGATAATAATATATACAAGACTCGATTTAAACTAGGATATAATGCTTGTGAATGGATGTTTACGAATTTCTAAGAAAATTCGCACTGAAAATTCCAAAATTTATAAGTAGTTTAGAAAACGAAAAAGTGATCCGACGTTTTACTCCTTCCCGACGCCGTCAGTTGCAATCTGACGCCACAGTTATCCCGACAAAACTGCTCGATTTTCAAAAAATTCGGAAAATTTACATCTTTAGAATCGGAAAATTTCTTCAAAACATCCATTATGACTCGATACAAGCATTTGACTCGAACAAACAAACATATATATCTTTTAGTTAATTGTTATTCTCATGTTTACGCTTCTTTTGAAAATGTGTGTAATCCTCCTACACTTATCCTTTATGTAAAATACCTTATATGCAATTAAGACGAGGTTAAAAACAAAATAAAGCATTTTACAAATTTAAACATGAGGATAAACAATTAATAAAAGATATATGACACTAACAAGCAAACAATTAAGCATGAGTTGCCTCCCACGAAGCGCTTTTCTTTATTTAAGAGTCTTGTAGCTAGACTCGTAGTCGCTGCTCCTACGCTTTCTCATTACCGTCCTCTTGACGGTCTCTACCGGGATTCCATGTTGTAGAAGTGTCCCATGATGCACCTCTCTAAGAGTTCATCCTCTCCCAATCGGTCCTATATTTCGGTCGTAAGTTCAAACAATCCTTATAGAACCCGAAAATCTTAGCCATAACATAATCTACTCCCTTTTCCCTATCCTTATCATTCCTATAATACACCGACAACTTAAGTTCCTTTTCATCATTAAAGAGTGATGAAAACTTATCAATCTTAAATGGCATTTGGTAAGCTATGTCGTCGGTCTCATCCTTGAATCGCACTACTCCTAACGAGGGTCATAGGTCATCCGGTGCTTTCTATGAAAGGTTTTCCTAGAATAACTTGGGACAAACTAGGTCTATGGCCGTGCTAATATCATCCACAATTATGAAGTCCGTGAGGGAACGTGAAACTACCTACATGACGGGCAATCCCTTAACTCTACCAAGAAAATTGCACTTATCCCTAGGATTATCGGGGTCTTGCCTAATTGGGATAGGCTTCTTCATTATCCAATTGTAGTAGGTGCTAGTCATTATGTTGATTGGGGATTTGCGATCAATGTAGGCCTTTGCCACAAAAGGTGTCCTATGCAACATGGTATGTTAAGATTCCAAGGGTTCGAAACTTGATTCTAGGGCTTTTCCTAACATACATGTGACGGAGGTCACGCACTAAGTGAGGGTGGCGAGATAGTTCTTCTTCCGTAGGAAATTTGTTGAAATAGTCAATGTCTACTTCATCTACTTCCTCGGGTGTCTCATTATTCACAAGCGTATGGTCCTCTTCGTCATCCTGCTCCATCGTTTCACTAAGGCGATGGTATTGACGAATTGAACGCACTTAGTTAGCTTGCTTGATCCTTAATCTTTATACGAAGGTTCGGAAGTTGAGATAGCACTAACCTTCCTATCACTATTGGCTATGGCTTTCAAAAGGTTGTCTATCTTCCTATCCATCTCGGCTTGTTGATGGTTAAAGCGGTCCGATAGCTTAGCCATTTGGGTTTCTTGGGATGCAACTAGGTTTTGCAACATCCCATCGATGTTTTGTTGGTTAGGACCGTTGGGTGGGGGCCATGAGAAATCATTAGAGGTGAATTCTTTGGTTTGTCCCTAGTAGAAGTCGGCTTGCTTTTCCATGCCTCACGGGTTTCATTGAAATTCCTAGGTTCGGTGTTGTAGGAATCTTCCTCCCGCCCATTAATACGCCGAGGATGCGTAGTCAACGGAAGCGTGTTCGGGATCGGGTGCTAGTGCGCGTGTTATGAGGATCACAAAACGGCTCGCACGAGAAGAAACTTTGTTCTCATGGTGTGAAGACTTAGGATTTTCGTAGGAACTCATGAGGAATTTAACTTGATCTTCAAGTTTGATCATCCTACGGTCGAAGGTTGTGAGTTGATGGAAGGCAAGGAGATTGCCTTGACGGTTTTAGGTAGCTCACGGGTCATCCCAACTTTCGTTGTCGTGAGGCAAGGTCCTCTATTATACCTCATGATTCTTCCGCGGTGAGATCACTAAGTTTCCCACCGCCGCTGTCAAGTGGATCGCTTAGTGGGGAAGTTGACATGATCATAAAAGATTTGGACTTAGAGCCAAAGATCAATGCCGTGATGAGGACTTTATGAAGTAAGTCCTTGAATCGGGTCTATGCTTCAGAGAGATTCACCTTGACGTTGTTGGAACATCAAGATGCCATTCCTAAGCTTAGTGGTTCTCCCGGTGGGAAAATTGAGCAAGCAAGCGAGAGGTAAGATCATCCCAACTTGAGATGGAGCCATGGAAGTCACTCAAGCCAATTACTAGCTTGGTCCCATAGAGAGAATGGAAGAGACGCAGCACGTGGTCTCCCGAGTAGTAGCATCAAGGTCGATGAAATCGACAATTTTGAGAAATCCTCGAGATGTCGATTTGGATCTTCGGAACGAAGTCCATGGAATGCACATCCGCTTTGCACCAACCGGATGGTGTCGGATCGCAGGCCGTAGTTTGGGCTTGGTCGAAGCTCAATGGTGTTCCTATAGCCCAGGTGGCTTGGTCTTGAGTATTCACCAAGAGAACGGCTCTTGGCGGGTAATTTGGTGCGGGTTTATGAGTGGTGGTTGGTTATCACCGTCCATGATGAAAAGTGATGGGTGTTACGAACAAAGGTCACGAAGAAGGGGATAGACTAAGAGAAAGCTAAAATGAGAAAAAGTTTACTTGATAGGAATCACAAAGAACCTAAACGAGGTGGACTACTAACTAGCTATTCTATTCCCGCGCCGCGCCAAAAACTTGATACGCCACGCAGCTGCTCGGGTTAAAGGAACTTCCTTTTAAATCGAGCAAGTTTTCAACACCCCAGGCAGTGAACCTAATCGTTGTAGTGTAGTATTAGGGTAAGCCACGGAATTGATATCGTTCTAGGGAATAGGAATGCTAGTGAGAAGTTACTACGCTAAGGTTGAAGTTGAGGAAGATTATTTTTATCATTTTATGTTTTTTAGGAAATTGATAGGTACTAATCTCGGTATTGATTTGGGGGTTGGTATTTCACCGATTACTCTACTATTATCTAATTATCTAAACTAAGGTGATGGTAGTCTATGTCTAATTAATGTGTGCTCGTATGATAGTTTAAAGATGTGTTTACTTAGGTTTTACTACTCTTTAATTATCTCCTATTGATGGTTGAGTTGTCACGCCTTATTCTTAGTTGCGTTGTGTGTCTAAAGTTGTAGGGTATGCTTTCTCCCTAACTCTTTGAACTTACCAAAGGGTCTCGTCTACAAAACCCACTAGGGATAATAAACTCTTACTCTAAGGCACTCTTTGGATGGTTTAGCTTACAACTACTCGGTAATTATATTCTAAGGTTCACAAAGATGAATCAAGACATTACACACGATGAATGACCTATCGCATTACTAGATCATTAATCAACTAAGATAAGAAACAACCAATCAATATTTAATAATTAAGTTTCATATTCCCTAAGCAAACACACAAATAAATTAAGGTGACATGGAGAACATTCAAGCATACACACAAATAATCAAAGACATAATTGAATTGATGAAGTAAATACTTATCTTGATGTAAGATAGGTTTGAAACCCCAAAATACTGTACAAGACATCCTTGGTTCGGTTTTAGGTTTTTACTCCACAAAAGACTCTCCTCAAACCGAAAATTCGGATTCTATATATAATATTACATATGCGACGCGCCACCTTATGTTTTGTGACGCCGTCGTCGCCGCTATTAGGGTTTCGTCTTGGCCACGTTAACCTTGCAACGGCGTCACCTTATGTCCGTGACGCCGTCTCTTCGCTTCTTCGACGTCTGCGTCGCATCTAGGCCGCCCTGAGTAGCAACGGCCTACTCTTTTAAAGCCCGACGCCGTCACTTGAAAATAGGTATTTGCCACCAGATCGTCATTAAAATCCTCTCGACGGCGCCTCAATTAACACCGACGCCGCCGCCTGCTTTCAGCAGCTTTGAGTGTCTCGATTCGACTTTGGCCATTTTCTTCAGATATCCGCCGCCTTTTCGTCCAAATAAGTGCCATTCCAGATTTTGCCTTCAAGAGACCTAAAAGTGAAAAGGAACGATATTAAGCAATAACAGATACAAAAGTGATCAAATAAGGGCTTAAACGACCCCTCAAAATGGTACCTTTTAAAACCTTATCATTGTCACATAAACTTGAACATGAATACTAAATACATGATATACCAACTCAGGTCGAGAGTCGGAGCAGTTTATTCATATTATCTAATTTGTGTTTCCATCCAGAATACAATAACACCGAGGTGAGTTCATAGTCCCACTTTTACATATTTGTTTTATAAACTCGTGGGGAGATACATGCTACAAAACCGAACACAAGTATTTTTCTCGATATCCCGATTGATATTGCCTAAGTACCTACCGATGCCACTAAAAGTCCTCATATCATGAACCATTAATCACTTGCAGAGTGAACGCGAATATCGTGAATAGATCTATTGGCGCTGACGCCCAATTTGTGTTAGCGGATAGGTAACCAAATGCACGTTATTTGAGAATACTAGAGAATGGCAAACTCCTACCGGAGGGCATCGCTTGCTCACATCATCACTATGATGTTTGTAACTTACGCCATTATTATGACGCGCTCTTGTTAATGTTCATGCTCATGAGACTTAAGGCAATATACACTATGTTGCAATGATGCAAGTCGTAACCATCGAATATACCGCATCGCAATATTCATCGATTTTTACTATCGCTATCTTGTGTTCAACTGATTATTATTCAAACACTATGGATCCACTCAACCTTTGTGTTGACTTTTAGCATGTTTTATCTCGTGAAACTAGAGCACTAACCGCACGGAGTGGCAATGGACTTTCTTATAAAAAGGGTGTCCATTTTTGTTATCATTCACAAGAATAAAACTATGTATTTCCGTATTTCGCTGGGACCTTTATTTTGTAAAACTCGATTTAAATAAATGAATGATAATTGTTTTATCTAAAACGTCTCTTTTGAGCCATTTATCTATTACTATGACTGTGCTCCATGAAGTAATACCCCAACCTTAATTCCGCTGCGTATACCGAATTTGGGGGTGTTACATGTATGAAGCAACGTGAGGGGTTCGTGAATCCACAATTTCCAAACCGTGTATGCAAACTTCAAAGGTCCATTTACGGATTGAAGCAAGCATCGAGGCAATGGAATAAGAGATTTGATGAAGAAATCAAAAGGTATGGATTTATTCAAAATCTTGATGAGCCAAATGTATATCACAAAGTTAGTGGGAGTGATGTAATTTTTCTTATCTTTTATGTCGATGACATATTAATTATGGGAAAAGATATTCCAAGTTTGCAAAATGTTAAGGCATATCTTGGACAATGTTTTCCATGAAGGATTTAGAGAAGTCGCACATTCCTCGGGAACTAAGATCTACCGAGATAGGTCAAATCGGTTAATTGGTTTAAGTCAAAGCGCTTACATTGATAAAATATTGAAGAGATTCAATATGCAAAATTCCAAGAAAGGATATTTGTCGATGGAAGTAAAGCATGGCTTATGTAGCGATATGTGTGCTTCAACACTGCCGAGGTGGCACGCATGCGAAAGTTCCTTATGCTTCCAAGAGGGATCTATTATGTATGCCGTGAGATGCACAAGGACGTATGTATGCTCACTCAAAACATGACCAATGATATCAATGTAATCCGTGTGAACTTCACTGATCGTTAAACATATTCTAAAGTATCTTAGGAATACGAAAGATATGTTTTAGTGTATGGTGGAAAACTAGACACAGAGCTTGGTGTTCTGTGTTTCGTGATGCGTCCCGGCAAAGGTGATAAAGATGATACGAAGTCTCAAACGGTTATGTCTTTGTCATCAATGGAGGAGCATTGACCGGAAGAGCAAGAAGCGAGTACAATTGCAATATCTAAGATGTGTTTAATACATAGTCGCCTTCTGAAGTCGCAATGGAGGCTGTTTGGATTAGGAAATTCATTTCGTGGCTTGGTGTTATGCTTTCAATTGAATCGCCTATCGATATGTATTGTGACAATTCCGCAATCATATTGCCATTGAACCCGGAGTCATGAAGGGCACCGACATTTTCATGTATATCACTATGTTTGGGAACAATTCGCGAAAGTGAAATAAATCTATTGAAAGTTCACACAGATGACAACTTAGATGATCCATTCACTAAGGCTTTACCCATAGAAAAGCTTATTGGACTTGCCAATGGAATTGGACTTCGTTTAGCTAATAGTTTCACGCAAAACTGTGATTAGTATTTGGATAAAGGATATTGTAAACATTTATTATTTTGATGAAATAAAATTTTGATTATGTTTATTTTCATTTGTAATATTGTTGTCCTATATTTGCATGTTTAATCCATGAGTAACTAAGTTATTCTAAATTGTCCGTTGTTGATTAATGATATGGGAGTATCATTAAATTAAGAAAAATCTGAGAGATGTGGTAGAATATACTTGAAAGTATATTGATGAGAATGCACACCAATTTCAAATGATATTCAATGAATTAAATATAGGACTTATCCCAACTACATAATTTACTTTGTGGATATTGTTATAAGTAAATTATAAATAGTTATCCTCAGACTTGAGATACCAGATAAGTGTCATAAATGTAGCGCATTTCTGTGGGGCAACTTAACCCTATACGTAACTAGTAGTCATAAGGGTTGTTTCCAGAAGTGTTGCAAAGTTTGTGGGTTAGTCTTGTAGTCAAGATAGAATTTGTTCCTTCAAATTTATTTGGAGTTTAATACTGCTGGGCCTCTCGTAGGGTTGACAAGATGTTTGTGCGACCTCACCCAAAATCTCCCCTAAATATGTTTAGAAGATTTGGTAATCTTGGTTAGTCACTTAAAACGAGAAACAGAATGGTTGAATAAAGAATGAATTAATTTCATATCTTTATTTAACGTGGTATTAGAAACAAAAGGATAATAATAATGAGAAATCATTAAAAGGTTTTCCAGGAGCCTTACTCGAATTGTACAAGAGGCATCGAAGTGTTGCTAGACGCTAACCGATGTGATCAGTCTATTAAGATATATCCAAGTGGGAGCTGTTGGTTTTATGGATATAAATTTGTATACGTGAGTTAGGATCGAACTCGAGACCACGGAATTGCACACTTTGCGTTTGAGAATTAAAGTTAATAATTAAAGTTAAATGTTATATTTATTTATTAATTAAACGAAATAATGTAACGGGCGTTAAGTAATTAAGTGTAATAGACTAACGCTCATTAAATGTAATTGGAAAGGACTAGATTGCAAAATAAAGATTGGGAAGGTTTCGGAATACCCCTTGGGATACACAACCGATCGGGAATCCCAACCCAACCCAAACTCAACTTGTTCTCCAAGTTATGTTGAGTATATATACAAGGCGAAGGGTCTTAGTTTTGCATCTCTTGTGCTCATAAGCTAAAACCTAAAAGTTTTTTGTGTGTGTTTTGCTCCAACCAATCGTACATCACCACAAGGGTGTTGATCCACACCTTTTCCAAGATAAAATTGTTTTGTTTAATTAAAACTAGCATTGCTTTAATTTGTTATTGTACGTGTGTACAAGAAAGTGGTACTAACACATTATTGTTAGTATTATTGGATTGAATTACAAAACGGTAAGGGGTAATTCACATAATCCTATAAACCCTAATTAGGGTTCATCCAATTGCTAGTTTTCCGGAATTGATTCTTGAATCGAAAAAGGTACGCATATTCTTGTTTTTGTTAATTAATTATTCGTTAATCTTTCCTATACGCTTCCGCATGTATACTTTGATGTTTTGTGTTTTATATTTGATTGTCATGATATATAATTCCAACATTCTCTTCATAAAAACCTTCAGTTACTTAAATTCTGTAATCGTTATTTTTAAGGTAGATATTTTTCAGTCTTGTAGATGGATATTTGAATGTAAGAATCGACTTTCAATTAGTTCTGTTGTCATATGGAGATTTAGATAGAAAATGTCATAAATTATATAAACATACTTTAAGATTTGCTAAAATGGAGATTAAAAGTGATGATAAAAAAATTTACGCAACTGTTTTATTTGATCTTGCCAAAACAAATTAAGATTCAAAGAGGTACCCAAACTGCAACTTTTATGTCGAAAAAAGCACTGGTTGCGAACACATTTCTTGCAAGTTAATTTCAAGGCGTCTTTGGATTTTCGTTTCGTATGAAGTGCGGTTATCATATTTTTTACGAGTGTGGAAAGAAGTACGATGGATCTCATTTAAGCTAGAGACCCTCACTTCATGCAAAAATAGATGGCTAGGTAAAACAATTTTGAAAGAATTCTTGTGGTGCATCATTTTTTACACTTTGATCTTAAAAATCATTTTTCTGTCCATCTACCAAAATTGCTAAAGCAAAAAGAATATACATATTTATGGGCAATGTGTGACAAAATAAACTAGAATAATTAAAAGATATTTGACGGCATGTTTAACAAGCATTGAGATTTGGTTAATCAGTTACTGTAGCCTTTTAATGTCTTGTATGTTATTGAACAATGTTTATTTTATGTTTTAGTCTAAATGGGTCAAAAGGGGTAGACATGGGTTGGGTCATGTTTGATCCAAACACCCCTTTAGTTTGTTAGTTAATTTCGTTAGGCCTTTTAAGTGGCGGTTAAGAAAAACAGTTATGCATGAATCGACACAATGGTTCACCATCTTGCTTGTGTCGTTTCATTATGCTTAAATAGGATTAGATCGAGTCCTTTGTAATCACAACAATTCCTACATATCATATCAAAGTTGTGTTTACAAATATCGTGTGTTATATCTACTCGTACAAATATAGTTTGTCTCTCAAAATCATTCGATTACAATGGTTTGTTATAAACAAGTCATGCAACGCAACTGGCTTGATTTTAAACCTGTGAAACGTAGCCAACATTGGTATCAGAGCCCATGTTCCGAACGAGCCAATTCAAAAGCATGGAAAAGTGACGTTGAATAAAAGTTTTTTGCAAAGGGAGTACACACCAAACGGTTCAAAATGGGGGAAGCAAAAGAAACATTTATCTTCTGAGGGTAAACGGTTACTAAGGGATAAGTTACAAGAAGTTGTGTCCTATAACTTCTCCAAGTCCCAACCGTTCTCTAAGTCCCAACCGTTGTGCAAAAAATCAGGAAACCCCACGTTATCAAGAAAAGAAAAAAGGGCGCGTTGTTTTATTTGCAAAGAAAGAGGGCACGTATATTGGAAGTGTACCAACAAGAAAACCAAAGATCAAGATCAAAGCAACATGAAGACTACATCAAGAATACATGAAGAACTCAACTATGAGACAGAGAAAGTACACGTTGAAACAGATTTCATGGTCGAGGGAACGGACCAAGGTAATTGGAATAATATATGGTTTGCATGTAAAGCCTATAAGAAACACATGAGTCCTATGAGGACTTTGTTTAGTCGAATGATCAATCGTTTTAAGATGGAGGGCAAGGAAGAAAAGGAAAAGAAGTTTATAGTTTCCTATGGCGTTGGAGAGACCATTGTAGATACCAAAGAAGGAGGTTTAGTGATTCCAAACGTGCTCTATACACCGGAGATCACGTTAAATGTTTTAAGCATCAACCAACTAGAGGATCAAGGTTTTGTATTGACTTAGGGCAGTGGTACATGTCGAATCAAGTATATGTTCGACAAGGATGAAGGCACGTTGGATATGGGTGACGAAAGCATGGTCAAGAGTCACCATGAATTTCTGGAAGAATATTACAAGTCAATAGATCCAAGTGACGAATGTTCTTTAATTAAAGGAATTGAAGAGTTGGAGATGGATATGGAGGATAGTTAAGATTATATTGACAAAGAATACCTAAGTCTAAACGGAACACTATATCATATGAAGGTAAACACCTTTCATCGTTTTTTGTCTTTTTTAGATTTGATTAAAATCGACAAATTAGTTTTTAGAAATTGGGAGATATTGGGAAAGAAGTTTTTGGAATTGTTGAAATGGTTTTACCTTGGATACTTAGGCCAAGATGTGTTGGGAATATTACCGCCGGTTATTGATTAATAAACGTAGACTTGTTGGTGTTGTATAAATTTGTGGATGATATGGGCGGTTATATGAACGTATCGTTCAACAACAAGTGGTGTGATGTCGCTATGTTATTGGGATTGACACGAGAAGATGAGCAAGAGGTTAAAGAATGCTATAGGGAATTTATAGCATTGGTAAAGATTTACTACGAGGAGGCGCGAAGATCGGTGCAGGAGAAGCCAAGGATAGATATGGTCGGTCAAAAGGAACCATGTGGCTTTGCGAAGATGAGCGTTGAAGTAGGGGACGCACAAGGAGAACATCCAAGAAAGAAGTGCGAGGATGCTCGAGATGATGCCAAGGAAGATAGTGTCACACCCCAAATTACTGCTTTTGCGTGAATGGAATTCGGGATTGAATCATAGCATCACAATCACAAGTTATATTGAACGACCTAAAGTGTCGCTTGGAAAACACATCGCTTGATTTAATAAAACAATCGAGTTTACAAAGTATAGGTCCCAAAAGTTTACAAAGTTTATGGAAATATAAATATTTAACAAGTCCAAACGATGGTTTTAAAAGAAAGTGCCATAATGAATAATGATGTAAGTCGACGCCGACTCGGAAGGTGGTTCCTTAACCATGCCATGATGATAATGCCTTAGTTACCGAAAATACATTGCTAAACGGTCAACAATTATGTTGGTGAGAAATCATAGGTTTATGTAAATGTTTTATACGACTACACAAGTATAGATCGTGCATGACAATTATGTCACGTAAAATGTTACAATTGCTTAAGCGCATGATACCAAGTCCGAATGATGTATGCCCCAACAGAGTGTCTTGCCAAACAACTCTAAATAATGTTTATGAATGAAATGCATCCGTATGACTAGTTGGGATTCACCAACCCGGATGGAGGTGTCACCTCGATAGATCTATCCACCACACACGCTTCTAGAAAATTAACGGCTCATGCATTGAAGTGGGACTTTAATCGGCAACGTTGTAACTCAAGCAATGTAAATGAATTTAACATACTTGGCATCGTAATAAAATGTTGTGCAATGTATTCTCCCGTAGGTTTGAAATAATGTAAAACTTGTAAACGGGCTATGAAAACTCACTTGATAAACTGGTGTGATGACAAGAGTGAGTACACTGAGGTATAACGGGAAACTTTAACCGGAACCTATTACGAATGATATGATATGTAATGAGTTGCAATGTAATGTTATGATATGCATGCATTACGTATGTTATTTATACCATTTGCGAGTTTTGAAAATAATACTTATCGTCGAAAAATACTCTTTTGACGTCTTGACCATTCTTAAATCACTTTATAAGTATTTATGTCAAAATGTCATCCTACAATGGTTTCGTAATGCTTTATGGTGAAATTTTCACTTTTCGTCGTAAAATAATGTCGTCGGAAAATTCATGAAAGTGACAAAAATGGCTTCGAAAAACTAGTCGTAAAATGGTGTACGTCGAAAGTTAGGAAACGAACTCGACGGTTTTGGAAAGTTTGTATCAAAATCTAAAAGTTTCAGTTCAGGAGTTTTCGACATAAAGGTCTCGAACATAAAGATAATAAGGGTTAAAGATGGTGATTTTGTCTAATTGTTGTGTAAAAGCGAGTTTCGCCAAGTTTAAGCATCCGTAAATAATTTATTAAAACTCCGCTATACAAACGGGTTGGTCGTTTAGAAAATATGCTTGGTGATCTTGATTTTACTAGAAGACAGCTCGTTTCAAAAGTTCTACATCATAGTTAAAAACAGTAGTCAACATGGTCATTATAGTTACCGTAACACTTATCTCGTAAAAATAATATAGTTTTTCTAAAAATAATAGTTACGGCAAGTTTATGAAAACGCATATCTTAATCGTTTCAAACCGCTTTCACGTATTATATGTCCTTAGCTTCGTATCAAAGTATACTAATATATTTTGACAAGTCAAATAATTTATGAACCTTAAGGCTCGTTTTTGACTCGAATAAAGTAAAAATAACTTGCTGAAATTTCCGAAAATATATATTTCGTCGTCAAACTTTAAAAATTCATAACTTCTTCGTTATAACTCCGCTTTATTCCGTTCAAGCGCCACGGATTCGCTTTTAAAGTATATTTTCTAAATATCAAGGCCAAAATTTCGCACCTCTGCCGGATTTTCCAGAAAAACAAAACAAGGACAGAACACTTTTTATACTTATCGAAAATAGTTTTTCTCGTACCAAACCTATTCTAATCCCTTCAAATCAACTCCAAAGCTAATCTAATCCTACCATACACCTTCTTAGGGTGTCATGGGTTCCTAAACATCATCAAGACCAACATATACCAAGGGGATAATTATAGGATGACCTTATATATATATCTCTAAAAATCATGTAAAAAATGGTATAAACAACACAAATCATGCATGCTTGCTCCAAAAATGAAGAGATACTTAAGAAATGAAAAGGAGATATGAAAAATATAAATGATATGCTTACAAGTTAATATGATGAGGTGCAAGGAACAAGGTTTATCCTAAACACTCTTGGTTTTTATTTCAAAACCTAATAAAGAGTGTGATCTAGATTGTTAATGCTTGTGCTTGAGAAAAAAAAATGATGATCCCTTTTGAACTCTTGGTAGAACCGGTTGTAGAGGAGGAACAAGAAGAGAGAAAAACCACTAACTCTATGAATTATTTGAGATGAATAATGAAGTGATTGGAGTTTGAGTAAAAATATATACATTCAATAAACTTGCTACCAACTAATTAATGGCAACCCCCTTGGACCGGATTTTAGGGACAATTGTCTCTCAAAAATAAATATATTTTTTTTTTTTTTTCTTTTACTTGTATATATGTAATGTATAATTTGTAAGAAAAAGTGTAAGTAAATATAAATTCAAGTTAAGGTAAATGGTAGTTTTTAGGTACAAGTAAATTTTTAATAGATCAAAGTAGAGTATAATGATATTATAAAAATTGTAAAAATACATTCCTTGTGAAATTTGAGTGATATAAAAATTTTCGTGTCGTTTTTAAGAAAAACGTCGTAATAATATAAATTTAACGATTTATATACCAAATAAATTTAAAACACTAGGAAAACTCAAAATATAGTTTTTATAAACTAATGTAAGTATAAAAATATATCGGGATCATTTTTAGAAATAACGGATTAATTATTCAAAATAATAACTCACGCGATAACGTTTATTTAATATAAAATTCACGCGTTTAATGTGAAATGCAATGTCATGAATGGACTAATATGATGCAAATGATGTTAATTAAGTGTAGACTAAACTTAGTCCATATGAAATGTTCGTGATGATATGATCATGAATTCGCCGCTAAATCATAAAGGTTACGCGAATTTGAAACACGTAAAACTAGTTTACGATAAATGTTGAAATAGTGAAGCATAAATTGTTTCGAGCAATGACGTGAAATTGCGAGTTGTCACATTCGCCCATCAAAAGGAATTCACCCCGAATTGGTTAATTAGTCTATCGAATTTTGAGTTTGTGATGAATAACGAGGAGAAAAGATATGGAGAAGTGTCGTTACGGTTATCGATGATTGAGAGCGTATAAAACATAGTAGTAGAAAATATTGGATGAATCTCTATAAGCAACACTTTGACTTTGAAATATGTGAAGATTTTGCTTGCACTAAGATTTATAACAATCGCTTCCCAACATAACGTGATCCTCCGCACTAGACATAGTTAGCTAGGCTATGTATAATTAAGGAACGATGACGTGACGCTCGGTTTAGTTGTTATAACTCCCAATGTTTACAAGGATTTATACCGTGTCGCTACGATGATAGTTAAAGTAAAAGGAATAAAAATTCGCAAGTAATAACAAATCGGAAAGAAAATAAAGTACGATAGATAAGAATATTTTACAACGAGTGGTTTATCAAAAGTAGTACATCTTAAGTTATAAAGATTCGGATCGATGGAAAACATAAACTTAGTACAACATGGTACAAAAAAAAAAAAAAAAAAAAAAAAAAAAAAACAAGACCGTTAGTTTCCAAACTTCTTTAGTCTTCCGCTGCGATGGTACCTTGACGAGCCTCCTCCTCAACATGTATGCATTCCCATGAGCACCTCCAACTTGTTGACCTTGGTTTTGAGGACATTGATTCCTATAGTGTCCTTGCTCCCCACATCCGGCATGTGACTACGGCTTTACCTTTACAATCCCTTGCTAGATGTCCCGGTTTTCGGCATTTGTGGCACTTGGCAGGGCAAAGACCCGAGTGATGGAAATTACATCGATTACATAGTGGTTGAGTTCCAACATATCCTTTTCCTTTGCAATCCTTAGCAAGGTGTCCCACTTTTGACAGATAAAGCATATACCACATGGACCATCATGATGTAGCGTGCATTGATGACATCGTGGTAAGTTTCGAGATAAGTTCTTTCCTTTGTTGGTGCAAAGAACATAAACCCCGCGGCTTCTTGTCTTCTATTCCGTTGTTGGTGATGGTTAGTGTTGCGGTTTTGGTTGTTGTTGTGGTAACCTCCTGGTCATTTTCCCATTTTCTTTTGTTGTTGATTTGGTTATCGCCGTTGTTGTGGTTGTTGATGCGGTTGTTGATATTGTTGTTACGGTTGGTGTT
The DNA here is from genome assembly GCA_022545495.1 of Chrysanthemum lavandulifolium. Classification (NCBI taxonomy): domain Eukaryota; kingdom Viridiplantae; phylum Streptophyta; class Magnoliopsida; order Asterales; family Asteraceae; genus Chrysanthemum; species Chrysanthemum lavandulifolium. The sequence goes on from CM040242.1 coordinate 277,931,342, forward strand.
GGTGATATTGCCTCTTTTACTACTTGTGCCATGAGTACTTGAGTACTGGGTAGATTCTTCAATTGTTTGTGGATCGAAAGGAGTTACATCTCCTGGATACTTTGTGGAAATCCTCCAATGAAATTCTCCAATAGTTTCTCATTGTCCAAAACCATAGGCGGCAAAGAACAGCCAACTCTTGAAATCTTTTGATGTAAGCAAGTCTAGCAGTTTCAGCAGCAGTTGTGGCCTCGGTAACAGCAGCTATTGTTGCTCGTTCTTTCCTTAGTGCCTCGGCTATACAATCATCTACATACTTTTGGATAGCAGCTAGTGTCATTTCTGGTGTAGCTTTCTTCGGCGCCATAACTCTTCAAAATAAAAGGAAAATGAGACGTAGTCAAATCCTATGTTAAGAATAAGCGCTCTAAAGAGAAGTGATAGAAGGTGGTAAGTTTGAGGTTATTTTTCAAAAATGAATGATGGATTCCAAGAAGATGGGTTATGAGATGTCGTAAGTGCTTCAAATGTACGATGGTTTAGTGACTTAGTGTGAATAGCGTGTAACTCGACATGTTAGTGGTGAAACAAAGGAGTGAGAGTGACTTCGCCCTATTTAAAGGTTTATCTCGGTATTCAACGTTATCGGTGATGAGTTGATTCATGTGAAAATTGTGATAGGGAATGATAAGGAATTCTCCACATTAGAGTATGAGGAAAAGATAATAGGATGGGTATTTAAGGGCATCCATGTGACAATCGATATGAAATGAAAGTAAATAACTCGAAAAATGTACGTATAAACCGCATGTAAAGTGAACATGCACTTATGATGAAATGATGAGATGCTATGATAATGTAGTTATAGTCTAGGGTCAATGATGCAACCTAGTTCTCTATAACCAAGCTCTTATGCCAATCATCACACCCCAATTACCTGCTTTGCAATGAATGGAATTCGGGATTGACCGTCATAGCATCACAATCACATTATGTTGAACGACCTAAAGTGTCGCTTGGAAAACACATCGTTTGATTTAATAAAACAATCAGAGTTTACAAAGTATAGGTCCCAAAAGGTTACAAAGTTTGCGGAAATATAAATATTTAACAAGTCCAAACGATGGTTTTAAAAGAAAGTGCCATAATGAACAATGATGTAAGTCGACGCCGCGACTCAGAAGGTGGTTCCTTAACCATGCCATGATGATAATGCCTTAGTTACCTGAAAATACGCTAAAACGGTCAACAATTATGTTGGTGAGAAATCATAGGTTTATGTAAATGTTTTATACGACTACACAAGTATAGATCAGGCATGACAATTATGTCACGTAAAAATGTTACAATTGCTTAAGCGCATGATACCGAAGCTCCGACTGATGTATGCCCCAACAGAGTGTCTTGCCAAACAACTCTAAATAATGTTTATGAATGAATTGCATCCGTATGACTAGTTGGGATTCACCAACCCGGATGGAGGTGTCACCCTCGATAGATCTATCCACTCACACACGCTTCTAGAAAATTAACGGCTCATGCATTGAAGTGGGACTTT